>CAMZMU010000117.1:60434650-61034650 GCA_947311845.1 Poa pratensis
TCTTCTTCCTCCTCTCTCCCCTGCGATATCGCCGCCGACCGCCGCAGTGAGCTTCACCACCGCACGACGCCGATCTCGCGCGCCACCGCCCACCGGAGGACCACGCGCCGCCACTGGACACGCGCAACTCTGGCAAGCCCCGCGCACCTTCGCCCTGCATCACCGTCGCAATCTCCGGTAAGTTCATCTCCCTTGGCATCGCCGATGAAACGTGTTCATCCTCTCCGATGAACACGTTCATCCTCTCCGGCGAACTTTGCTCATCTTCCCCGACGGACTTGCTTTCTCCTCCATAGATGCCATTGCCCGTACTTACTTAGATCCCTTTTAGATCTTCTTCACCGTGCCTCTTAACAATCTTGCTATAGTTTCTCCGCGGGTCTTCACAAGTTTCAACTCACAAGTTCTTGTATTTATCTTCTATTTTTTTTCCTCGTAGATCTTTCCATCAAACACTTAGCCACAGAAACGTGTTTCCCGCCACTTATGCTCTTTTCCTATGTTGCCCAAATGTTCCGAGATACCTATCTCGGTTCCTTTATAGCCTGAATACTCCGAGATACTTATCTCGGTTCCTCTATTGCACACATACTCCGAGACACTATCTCGGTTCTTCTGTGTCTCTTTTGCAGATCTCTTCCGAGATGTCAACCAGCAATACCCGGAACCTGCCGAGGATATTGAGGGAGAGCGCGCCGGGTGGGAGGGTTCCGATGTAAACAGGACGAGATAGACTGGCTAGTCCGGACCAAACGCATTCCGGCACAAGTCATATGCCGGGTTCCCGGCAAAGAGGCCGAGCCGAAGCTGAAAACCGGCGAGCGCGTGGTCTTCGTCGCGCACTTCGAGCGGCTTTGGACTCCCGGCAAGCGAGTTCTTCCGGTCCTTCTTGGATCGGTTCCGGCTTCAACCTCACCACCTTCCAGCCAACGCCATTACCACGCTCTCTGCGTGTGTCTCTTTCTCCGAGGGATACCTCGGACTTTGGCCCACGGTAGAGCTCTGGGCCAAGTACTTCCAACTCCGGAAGCAAAGTGTCCCGGATCCGGAGAACAAGAACTTCCCCAAGGAGATGACCCCGTGCGGAGCTGCTACCATCATACCTCGGAAGGGTTCCGTGTTACCTCGGATTCAAGGGCTGGAGTCATGCCGGAAATGGCAGCGCACATTCTTCTACGTGAAGAACCCGGACAGCCCAAACAATGCTGATTATCTGAACCTGCCGTATTCAACATCGCCACCCCACTGAACAGTTCAACTGGTCCCTCAACCCGAAGGACCTGAACATCGAGATCAACCAGATCCACAAGGTCGTGGAGGAGCTGGTGAAGGCAGGACTAACAAGCGATGATCTCCTGAGGACCTTCATCAGCCGCCGAGTTTCCCCCCTCCAAGACCGAGTTCACAAGATCTGCCACATGAGTGGCCAGTATGATCCAACTCGGATCAGCACCCACGAGCTGAGCAAAGCCGAGATCAGAAGACGTGTTAAGGCAATTGCCCGCACGGTGATGACCGAGGAATGGGAATGGGGTCTAGAACCTCATAACCGAGCTCGGCTTCCGGATCAAGTAAGTAACCTTGCAACTTACACCGACATACTTTTCCTACCGAGGTAACTTTTATGCCGGTCCCATAATCCGCACATAAAGTAACTCGGTTTTACTGCTTCTGGTTTGCAGAGGTTTACCCGGCAGAAGACTGAAGATGGAGAGGATCCCTCCGCCAAATGGGGCCAAGATATCCCTGCCCCGGACGTCGCCGAGGTAGAGATCCGGACGACGAGGATCAGCTGCCAATACCGAGAGCTGGCGCCCCTACCTCGGGTAAGCCTCGAGCCCGAGCCTCAATCCGAGATTGGTCGGATGATGATGATTGCGAAATGCTAGAGGTAATTGACGCTCGTCCCATCGCCTTTGCTCCCCCAGCCCCGGCATCAACTAACCCGGGTGGCTCTGCCCCGAGTGCACGCCCTGCTACCTCGGGCAAACAAGTGGCATCTCGCAAGCGCGCCGAGACCGGTACCTCGAAAACCGGAACCTCCACATCCTCGGATCCAGCCGCGCCGCAGGCGAAGCGACAAAGAGAGGAGCGGTCAAGCCGAAAGGGCAAGAAGACCCCGCCAGTTACTGAAGGGTAAGATACTCTTTGCCGACACAAGTTTACTTCCTTTTTTCCTTCTGCCGGGATAACTTTTTCCCGACATAACATTTTTCTTGTTTGACGCAGTGCCCCCCTTGAAGTTGAGCAGAGCGCTCTTCTATGCGCTCGCCCCTTCCGAGTACAGCCGCCTCGGCCGCGTGACTCCGGGGCACCCGCCACCTCAACTGTCATTCCCGAGGTTGTGATCCTCGACCAAGATGATGGCTCCGGTGCCCCCACCACGGAAACCGACACCCGCGGGCCGACACTTCGGTGACCTCGGGCGCACAGCAACACCATCACCACACCACAGCCGCAACAACAGCAACACAACAACAACAGCAGCAGCAACAGCAACAACAGCAGCCACCTCAACAGCACCAAGGACAGCAACAACCTCAACAGCACCAGCAGCCAAAGCAGCCCCCGGCCGAGATCCACCACCAAGTCCCCACCAAGTCCACCGAGTTAACAACTCGGAAAGCTACTCCACTTGCCAAGCCGACACATAGCCAAGCAGCCACCGGGAAACAGCTTGCCAACCCGGAGAGACAAGTGGTGTTGACTCCAACCACTACCCCGGAGCACCAAGCTCTCACCACTTCTGTCTCCCGAGTTGCCAGCGGCAGCTGGGTTTTACCCCAGCTCCAAACTCAGAGTGGACACAGCTTAGGCTCGGAGAAGCAATATCACATGGACTGGAACGCTGCCGACACAAGCGAGGTCTCCTCCGCGCACCGGTCATTCCTCATCCAGCTGGCCCCAGTGCACTTGCTCAGGCCATGCACAATTTGCAAGTCTCGACCCTTCGAGCCAGCAAGCTTGCCGAGGTATCTTTTCCTCAGCCAAACTTTTATTTTCCTTGCCATAGATGATAAACATACACAATCCCCAGTCCCCGAGATTCGGGTTGAGTGACCTGTGCTCGCCCGAGTAAAGATCACTCAGCGCGAATCTTCACAAATTTTCATCATTAACTCAGAAAATCCGACACTTCGGATCTTCAAGAAATCCGACACTTCGGATCTTCAAAAAATCCGACATCCAGTCCCCGAGATTCTTGTCGAGTTTTACTCGGCAGGAATCTTTAAGAAATCCGACACTCAGCTTTACTCGGCATGAATCTTTAACTAACGCACTAACTCTTTGCCTTTTCAGGATTGCACCAATGCTCGGACCACGGTGTTTCGGAAGTTGCTTCTGGACCACAACAAGCTCAAGAGGTCCCACAAGCAACTTCAGGAGACGCTGAAGAACAAGGAACAAGCGCACGCCACTGCCCTTCAGAAGGAGCGGCAAGAAGTGTCTCGGCTCCAGGAGGAGCTTGCCCGGGTCCAGGGTGAAAAACCGGCATTGAGCAGGCCCTGATGCAAAAGGAGGAAGCTGCTCAGAAGCACAAGGAAACGCTCGCAGCGTCCGAGGTTCGCGCTACCTCGGCTCAAGGAGAACTGGATGCCCTCAAGGCAAAATCCGACATCTGGCTCCGCGAGCTCACCCGGCTGAACAAGGAGATGGACTGTAAGTTTCTTTATCCTTTCCTTTTGCTTTCATTACTTGCGCCGACATTAAGATATGCCGGTATATAACTCAATTTGGTGATAGCTTTTCTGTCTTCAGATCACTTCGCCCACTCCAAGGCTGCTGCACTCAACACTGTGCGCAAGGCACGAGCGAAGAGAGCCGAGGCTGGCCCAATCCCGGAGGAATGGGATATGGAAGATTACTTGACTGCTCTGAATGCCCGCATCTCTCCTTTGAAGGCCATTGGCCTGGACCTTCTTGATGCCGGTATCAAAGCTTACCGAGCTTTATGGCCAGGATCTCCAACTCCTTCTAGCATTGAAGAACTGTCCAAGTGTCTGACGGGGGCCGAGGCCAGGATCCGAGAGTGGAGATCCTCAGCAGCTCGTGCCGGAGCTGATCAAGCACTGACCTTTGTGCTCTCCTGGTACGAGTCCATCAATCTCAACGCCGTGCGCTCCCTGCGCCAAGGCTCCAAATGGACCTCCGATCCGACATTGATAGAGAGCCGCAAAGATGCAGCCAATTCATGGCCAGTTATGCTCCCACCCGACACTTCATCCCGGGTCCCGCCTACTCGGATGACGAAGAAGAGGACCAGGATGATGAAGAGGGCGAAGAAGAAGAAGACGTTGATGAGGAGATCGAGGCCGAGACTCTCGACGCTGCCACTGCCGGAGCGACCGAGACTGCTGCTGCCAGCGCAACCGAGACTTCCACTGCCGGGCTGCCGACACTTCTGCCGCCGAGCAACCGACATTGTCAAGCCGGCTGCGACCGACGCTTCAGAGAAGCCGGTAACCGAGACTTCTGAGAAGCCGGTAACCGACACTGCTGGTGCCTCGGCAGCCACTCCAACTCCCGAGGTTGCTCCAACCACTGAAGGCTCTTCTGCCGCCGAGACTGCTCCCGAGCCTCGCACCGCTCCAACTGCTCCGAGCTCCTCCGAGGCAGCTGCCTAAGCTTATGAAACATTGAACTATTAAATCCCCGGAATGCCGGGTGCAGATGTAAATATACGTTTAAGTATTTCGCAGTGCTACTTTTATCATATTAGCTTCAACAAGACAAGCTTAATGCCGTATCACTTTGCACCAAGTCCCCGAGTTTACTTTCTTGTTTACTATACTTAGTAATCTTTGCTCTTGTCTACCATTTAGGCGTTCGACAGTCGAGTCACAAGATCAATCATTATAGCATACAATACTTGTAAATTTTGAGGTAAGGTTTAGAGTCATCCGACACAAGAAAAGGAACGAAAAAACCGGGTTAGTAAACGACATATGTCGGATCTTTTTAGGACCGAGTCCCCGAGTCCATTTTCATGTTTACCATATACCATAACCTCTGCTCTTGACTGCCATTTCGGCGTTCGTCAGTCGAGTCACAAGATCACAACAAAATAGCATACATTACTTGAACTTTGAAACGAGGTCTCAAAATCATCCGACATATGAACAACACAGAAAAAACCGAGATAAAACACAAGCATATAGACAAAGGCAGTCCCCGAGTTTCTTTTCGGAGTGCCGGCATTTTATTCAAAGGAAAAACCGAGATACATACACTGCGCCCTTAAGAGTAAAAGGGACGAAGTAGAGCTACATTCCAGGGTCTTTTGGTCTCCTCTCCGGATTTGTCCATCACATTTTTCCTCGGTGCCTGTGCATCTATAAGATAGTATGAATCATTGTGCAGAGCCTTGCTCACAATGAACGGTCCCTCCCATGGAGGTGACAACTTGTGTCGGCCTTTTGCGTTGCACTAGCCTCAACACCAAATCTCCCTCTCGGAAACCCGAGGGCTGATCTTCCGGCTATGATAGCGTCGGAGATTTTGCTGATATAGCTGACCGAGATAAGGTCAGTTCTCGTGCTTCTTCGAGCAAATCAACATCATTTTCCCGAGCTTCTTTTGCCTCGGTTTCAGTGTACAGCGCCACTCTTGGCGAGTCATATTCCATGTCGGTTGGAGACCGCTTCTGCTCCATAGACCAGAAAAAATGGCGTATAGCCAGTTGATCGATTTGGTGTGGTCCTTAGACCCCACAGCACTGCTGGTATCTCCTCTATCCAACATCCCGGAGTTCGCAACAGTGGTTCAATCAACCGGCTTTGATACCGGCTAACACCAATGCATTTGCTCTTTCCACTTGCCCATTTGCCTCAGGGTGTGCCACCGAGGCTATGTCCAACCGAATTCTCTTATCCGCACAGAACCGAGCAAACTCTCCCACAGCAAAGTTTGTGCCATTATCCGAGATAATGCTATGGGGGTAACCATATCTCAAAATGATGTCCTTCAAAAAGGTCACGCTGTGTGACCATCACACTTCCGGATAGGCTTTACCTCGATCCACTTGGTGAACTTGTCCACCATCACCAGCATATGAGTCATGTTACCTCGGGCTGGCCTGAATTCTCCCACCATATCCAGCACCAAACTGCAAAGGGCCAAGTGATTGGAATTGTCTTGAGTGCCGAGGCTGGCAGGTGATCTTTTTAGCAAACCTCTGACATCCCTCACACTTTCTGACGATATCTTCTGCCTGGTTCAAAGCACTGGGCCAATAAAACCCATGCCGGAATACCTTAGCCACCAAGGCTCTTGATGAAGCATGATGACCACACTCTCCTTGATGAATTTCCAGGAGCATCTCCTGCCCTTCTTGCGGCTCGACACAGCGCTGCAGTACCTCGGTCACACTTCTCTTGTATAACTCCTGGTTGATGATGGTGTAGGCCTTGGATCTTCTTTGCACTTGCCTAGCTTCAACTTCATTACTTGGCAAACTCCCATCCATCATAAATGCCATTATTGGTTGTGCCCACTCCGGCACAGGACGCACAGGAAAGATCAGATCATCCACCTCCATGAGATCAACCGACATTACTTCTTCCGAGATTGAGCAGCCAGTCCCCGGGTTCTGCCAAGCAGTCCCCGGGTTCTCCCAAATGCATCCGACATCGACGTCCATGGGAACAGCACCAGACTCCGGTTTTGCCGGGATAAAAATTGACTCGGACTCCGGCGATGGTTTGATTGATGGCTTCCTCAGATGCTCCAAGGCTATGCCGGGTGGAATTGGATCCCGGGATGAACCTAGCTTGGACAGTACATCGGCGGCGTCATTTTCAGCCCGAGGTATATGCGTGAGCTCGCAACCTTCAAAGAACCCCGAGATCTTCTGGACATGAAACCGATACAACGCCATGTTGGCATCTAAAGCATCCCAATTTCCCGAGACTTGCTGCACCACCAAATCCGAGTCTCCGAAACATTCTATCCGGCGAATACCAATTTCTTTGGCCACATTTAGCCCATGAACAAGTGCCTCATACTCGGCCACATTGTTAGATGCCGCAAAATGAATCTGCAACACATATCTCAACTGATCATGCTTTGGCGAGGTAAGGACTACCCCGGCACCTAAACCAATTTTTGTTCTTGATCCATCAAAGTGCATTCTCCAGTAATTGGGGTCAGGCCGTGGTGGCTCATATTGCATTTCAGCCCAATCCACCAGGAAATCCGGCAGTGCCTGAGATTTAATGGCATCTCTTCTTTCATAGTGAGGAGTGTAAGGGGACACCTCGATAGCCCACTTGGCTACTCGGCCAGTTGCATCTTTACACCCAATGATCTCCGAGATAGGAGCCTCACACACCACAGTGATTGAATGCTCTTGGAAGTAATGTTTCAACTTCTTAGCAGCCAGATAGACACCATATGTCATTTTCTGGTAGTGCGGATAGTTCTGCTTGGATAACGAGATCACCTCGCTGAGGTAATACACTGGCCTCTGCACAGTTTTGCCATCTTCTTCTCTCTCCACTACCAATACGACACTCACAACCCGGTTTGTGGCTGCAATGTAGAGCAACATCGGCTCTTTGGGTAATGGTGAAGCCAGTATCGGCGCAGTTGCCAACATCTTTTTTAACTCGGTGAACGCCGCATCTGCTTGCGGGGGCCACACGAAGTGGGTTGTTTTCTTCATGAGTTGATACAAAGGCAATGCCTTTTCCCCAACCTGCTAACAAACCGACTTAAAGATGCCAAACATCCAGTGAATTTCTGCACGTCTTTGAGACATGTCGGTAACCTCATGCTTTCAATAGCACGGATTTTTGTCGGGTTCACCTCGATACCTCGGCTTGACACGAGGAAACCGAGTAATTTGCCTGCCGGCACACCGAAGGTACATTTGTCCGGGTTAAGTTTTATCCGGAATTTCCTCAGATTCTCAAATGTTTCTCGGAGATCATCAATCAGAGTAGCTTTCTCCTTAGACTTGATGACAATGTCATCGACATACACCTGCACATTTTTTCCTATTTGATCATGCAAGCATTTTTGCATACATCTCTGGTAAGTGGCACCAGCATTTCTCAAACCAAAGGTCATGACACGATAGCAATAAGCCCCATACGGGGTGATAAAAGCAGTTTTCATTTGATCAGCAGGGTTCAGTGGTATCTGGTGAAAACCAGAATAGCATCTACAAAGGATAACAGCTCACACCCGGCTGTGGAATCGATCACTTGATCTATCCGAGGCAGCGGGAATGGATCCTTAGGACATGCCTTGTTCAAGTTTGTGTAATCAATACACATACGCCACACAATGGCCACATTCGGGTCATCTTTTTTCTTTTCCACCAGGACCGGGTTAGACAACCAGTCCGGGTGCAGCACTTCCATGATGAACCCAGATGCAAGTAACCTGGCCAGTTCATCACCTATCACTTTCTCCTCTCATCCGAGAGACGTCGCATAGGTTGCTTCACCGGCTTCATATCCGGTCTGACGAACAAAGAGTGCTCAGCCAACTCCCTCGGAACACCTGGCAGGTCCTGATTTGACCATGCAAAGATATCCCGGTTCTCACGGAGGAAGTGACTGAGCTCGCCTTCCTATTTCTCAGTTAACCCGGTACCAATGATGACGTTGTGGTCCGGACATGCCGGGTCAACATTGATCTTCTTGGTCTCTTTGGGCACCTCGAAAGTTGCATTCTGCTCCGGGTTAGCCATACCCGGCATACCGAGTTGTGCTGACTGAGCCAATGCCACCACTTCATGGATCTTCTTCTTCTCGCAGCGATGATCAGTGACTCGGCTAAGCACGATCCAGCCGAGGCACACTCCAGTGCACGCTTGTAATCACCCGAGATAGTGATGATGCCATTAGGACCCGGCATTTTCATCTTGAGGTAACCCACATGGGTGGATATCATGAACTTGGACAATGCAGGCCTACCGAGTAAAGCATGGTATGGACTTTCGAGGTCCACTACCTCAAACTGGATACTCTCAGTTCGGCAGTTGTCCTTGGTGCCAAACAACACATCAACCCAAATTTTGCCCATAGGTGCACATGAAACACCTGGCACTATGCCATGAAAGGTGGTAGAACTCGGTTGCAGCATGTTTGCCGAGATACCCATCTTCACCATGGTGTCTCGGTACATGATATTGATAGCACTCCCATTATCAATGAGAACTCGGGTGAACCGAATATTGAGTGTCGGTCCGAAGAATGTCGGATCCACCACCAATGCATAACCTCCCGGAGTTGGCATAACTCGGGGATGATCCCTTCTGCTCCAAGTGATCTCTTGCTCGGACCAGTGCAAATACTTCGGTATTGCCGGCATAACTGCGTTCACCTCCAGTGCACGCCGATGCAAGCTCTTCTTGTCAGTTGGCTCGGTCACAAATATCACATAGCTCTGATGAGCTTCTCTGTAATCTCCCTGGGGATTCTCCCTGCCTGCTGGGACCAGTGTTGTTATTCCCTCCGACATTCACCTGATTCACAGGCTTCGGATCTGCTTGCCTCGGAACTGGGGAATCACCGGGATAGCATTTGCTCCGGTAAGCGGCAAGTTTTGCCTCGGGATTCTCTGAGGTGCCCCCACTTGATTTCCTCCGGCTCTGGCTCCTTCTCCCCTTGTGCGCTGATACCAGCTGCACTGCCGAGTTGTATGATTTGCAGGCCTGCGGATGTCTTGGGTGTGGAAACTGCATGGCCCATCCAACATAGCCTCATAAGTTAATGACGGCTTCTGGTCACCCCATGGCCTCTTCCCTCTTGATTCTGGCCCCATGCTGGGCCATTGAACTTCGGACGCTGGCTATTACCGGCATCTGGCTGGTCTTGGTTTACAGCTGCAACCTGGTTCGAGCCATACCGGTAATCCGGTCTCTCCTCTTGTTACCGAAGTCCTGGCGATCGTTCTGCCTGACTGGCCCGGGTCTGTTGTTCACCGGGTATCTTCTACTCGGCTCTCCCGAGTTCAGCAAAGGTTGCATCGGATCACCCAGTGCATAGCTATCCGCAATCCGGATTGTCTCGGCCAGAGTGGCCGGCATTTCCCTCTGCAACTTCTGCCAGAGCATGGAGCCATGTCGGCACCCCTGGGCAAACCAAGATATGGCCTGTGCCTCTACAACTCCTTCACAGGAATTGCGAATAGTACTCCACCGGGTTAAGTAATCCCGGTCAGTTTCATTATCCCTCTGCTTGCACATCGCAAGCTGTTGAGGACGGTTTGGTCTCTTGTAGTGCTGGAGAAGTTGCTAACAAATGCTTCTTCAAAGTCCAGCCAGCAATCAACACTGCCCTCTCGCAGGTTGTTCAGCCAAATCCGGGCTGGCCCCTCCAACATCTGCGGGATATACCTCACCGCCCATCTGCGGTTACCTCCCGCAATATGCACAGCCGACACATAATCTGTCAGCCATCCTCGGCTTGGTGCTGCCGTCATATGTTTTTGCACCTCGGTTTAGCTGAAAGTGCCGCACCGGTGGTTCCCTCATGATCCGAGGTCCAAAACATGCCGGACCAGGTGGACCTTGCTCTTCCAGCATCTCGGACATATAAATTCTGTCCAGCTTGTAGCGTGCATCATTTGGTGACAACTGGCGAGTCCCAACCGAGATCCCAGTGCACCTTCATATCTCGGATACCCGGCTTTCTCCATAGCCGAGTAACCATCATCATAGCGGTTAGCCACCTGCTCAACAACTTGCGGCTGCTGGACATGCCCGACATTTTGCTGCTGCTGCTGGGCGAGATTTTGTGTCGGATACCGAGGTGGATAACCTCGGCCAGCCGAGTTAACTACCCCGGCACCTGGACCGCCCTGACCGGGATTGCTTCTACCCGGCCGGCACTACCTCGCCCAACATCTGTTTTCCGGCACACGCCGGATCATACACCTGCATCTGTTTGCTCTTACCGGAGTTTACACTCCGGTCACGATCTACACCGACATGCGGTGAAGAAGCTGCCCCTTAGATCCACTAGCTCCCTAGCCGAGTGAACAACATCGGACCCACCTGCAACTGTGTGGCCTTGCGATAGGCCTCATTCTGCCGGGTAGCCACAGCTACCAGCTCATTAACTCGGTCTGCTGCCTGCGGAGAGCTTCTCCGGATAAGCCAGACAACTCGGCTCTTGCTGCCTCGGCAGCCCTAAGAGTCTTAGCAGGGGAACTATACATCGGTTTTTCGACCGATAAGGCACTAGGAGTTTTACTAGAGCTAGATCTACCATCTCTAGCTAACTCGGCATTGAGGTTTTTACCTCTCTTGCGCACATCCTCTACTCGACTAGGGCGAGCAGCTACCGGGGTAAAACCATGTGCTAGGTTATACTCACGGACAGTTATCCCAAACTCTCTTCGTACCTCGGCCATCTCCAGAGCCTCCTGAAGCAAGCTCTGACGCCGTGCCTCCAACTCTGCCTCTGACTGGGCAGCATCTGTACCGGCAACTACCGGCACATTTAACTTCTCTATGATCTCCTCGAGGTGAGCTGGCTTAACCGGCACATGGGATGTACCGGCTTGGCCGGGGAGGTTCTCCCTCCTCTCCAGCGGCACTTTCGCCGATCTAACCTTTGGTGCGGGATTACCGGCATCTCCTTTGCCGGGGTCTCCTTTACCGGCATCGGCCGCAGTGCCGGTCATCATGACCTCTGCGCAGCTCCCGGGGCGAGCGCTACGCCGGCCGCGAGCCGCACAGATGGCAGGAGGATCCTCCGCCACAAGCACCTGCTCGGGGTACTTGCAGACAACCTCGGTGGCGACGTAGGTCACGAAGGTGCCGAAGCTGATGAGGCAGCCGTTCGTCGGGAACGGCCTGCTGCCGAAGCATCCCGCGTTGTGCTGATGAAGTTCAGCGCGCCGAGCTTGCAGACGAGCCCGCAAACGACGCGCTCGCCGGAGTTGATGATGGAGCCCGTCCGGAATGTCACACCAGCCAGCGCCGCTGCTGCCCCACGGTGGGCGCCAACTGTCGTGGTGGTATCACGGCAGATGCCATAGGATGGCTAAAGTGTGGGGCCGATGGACGCTGGTGGAATCCGGGAGAGGGCTAGCGCGCTAAGAAGCGCACACGAAGAACACAAGCACACCAAGATCTACCCAGGTTCAGGGCCCTCGTGAGGAGGTAAAGCCCCTACTCCTGCCTATCTCTCTCTATATATCTCGGTATCACAAATACAAGCTTGCTCCTTGAGCTGTAACACAACAATGGTGCAAAGCACAAGGAGGAGATGAAGCTACGGGTAGAAAAGTATCTCAGGGCACCGTCCCTCACGCAGGAGGGGGCGAGGGCATATATATAGGCTAAACCGGGTTACCGGAATACCCCTCCACATGCAACGGTCACCTCTCCGTACCGGCACTGCAGACACGCACGCCTGCACGTCATGATTGTCTCTGCATAGTGGACAGGACGTGGCTTGCCCATGTCCTGTCCCATGTCTCTGCTCCAAAGTACGCCCGAGGTCAGCGACAAGACAGGGCCTGCCCATGCCTCTGCCTCGCAGTCTGTTCCCGGATAACCCGGAGTCATCGGTGGAATGATGGCCTGCCATCTCGGTCTCCTGCACGCCCCCGTGTCAGGCGCTTCTGTGTCAGGCGCTCCCGTGCCAGACGGGAGGTGACAGGAGCATTGACTCTTGCCCGACATATGGATAACCCGGCATGGATATGCCGGATCCTCCTTCCTCAAATATACTTCCCTGCACATAAGAAAACACACAAGTTACCGACATACACATGTCGGTTATGTTACCTCGGATCTCTTGTCTCGGTCGCCGTATGCCGGCTAGCATCAGCGTGGCACCCCGGTCCCTTCTGGCCCGGGTTACCTCGGTAAGCCTATCTCGGTTTGCACCTGTACCACACTCTGAAGCCCGGTTATGCCGGTTTTACTGTAACTTGGCCCACACCTGGGCATTGCTTTTACCTCACCATGACCCTACCCGGGGGTAGCCCCCCGACACCCGCCGACAGATGACTTCCTCTGTCGCAAACCTCCTGTCAAAATGTTCGCGTTCACAATCTTTCGACAGAAAACATCTTTGTTCGTTCGCCGGCTCCAGTTCAAACATATGTTGGTTACCGTTGTTTGTCGAGTCAGCCACTGTCCTGCCTTCAGTCGGAGATCTTGATGTCATTGTCGACATCCATTTCTAAATTGCCAGCCTGAATCTCTGACGCGACATTGTTGTCGCTCGGATCTCAGAAATCCTACTCACATGAGCAATTTTGACGGTTAGAAAATCTGTAGTTGTACAACGTTACTGACTAAAAGTAATTATATTGGTTATTTACTTCTGATGGTTGGTGATTCTTTAAGAAGGTTCTGATTCTGTCAATCTCACTTTTGTCGATTTTTCGAGCGAACAGCTTCGTCATGATATCAGAGAGCTGATCTTCTAGGTTCTTCTTCGAGATCCCGTTCTTGTGCTTGCGATACAGGTTTATGTGTGTGTTCAGAGGCTGGTTTCGACGATTCAGCCAAGCGGCGACCAAGTTCTCCGTCTTGAGGCTTTGATCCTAAATTATACAGATCTTGGTCATCAACTGTTCCACGATCGGTTTATCGGCTTCATTCGGTCCGGGCGCCCGATTGGAACTCGGCTTGTATTTCCCCTTCTGATAAGGGGGAAGGTCAGATTCTTTACTATTTGATTGGTTTAAGCGGTAGAAAAAGGTACAATTAATGTCAGTTCTTTACCTTGCTGGCGAATTTAGGCCGAGGATAATCTTTCAACCCGCGTCGAATGTTGAAGTTGATGCTGCCGCATTGGAGCAGTGGCCCCTTTATTTCTATATATTCTCTTTGAAGCTTACAGATGAAGATATTTTTCCAAAGTGGGAGGGAGGGCTTGATGCACAAAAATATTTTGCACAATGCTTCAAAACACGCGACGGGAAGGATTGAATTAGGGCACAGGTTGTGAGGCTGGAGCTTATAAAATGGAGCAGCTCGAGGAGGAAAGACGACCACGACAACGAGAGGCCGCGGTCGAGGAACATGGTGAATAGAACCGCTTCACCCACTTTCCGGATTGGGGCGAGTTTCGTCACCCGGTGGCCAGCATCTCCACTTCGTACGCGGTGGCAGTATGTCGGCTTCAATGTATGACGTCAGGATGGCCTCCTTTACTGTCGATTCACTCCAGTTACAGCAGATGCGCTTTCCGGCTTTCTTTGTTTCCATGGGGTTGGGATGGAGAATATGAAACCGGAGGAGATAGGGGTGGAAATGGATAGATTTTTATTGACCCATGTGTCGTACCGTTGGTAGGAACCGTCTGTGTGCGTAGTAATAATTTGTTTCTCTCGGAAGAGTTATGTACGAGCCGGCTCACGCTATGTACAATGTTGTGCCGCCTATACTCGGCGTGTGGAAAACTGGGGTGTCGTGATGATCTTGATTCCTTCCCGAGGTGCGCGAGGCAAGGGCTGCGTATAATCTTATGAGTCAGACGAGTGGATTCTGCCGGCACGTGATTGAGACGGTGGTTTAAAGACAGAGGAAAAAATGCATTTGATCGGTAGGAGGTGTCATCAAGAGTCATACATGTTGTTTGTGTTGTTTTCTGTCTATTATTTATCTACTAATTTTGTCCTCGACCTTACATATGTATGTTATTTTTCTATCCGTTAATTATTGGCATCATGTATGACATGTTGTCAAGACAGGGTTCGGTGGATCGTGCGCCAAGTCGCATCCTAATCTAGTAGTACAAGATTTGTTCACCCAAACCACGCGTAGGGTACGATCAAGGTTTTATTACCCTGTGCAACCTCTATCACATCGCACAGGGTTAAAACTGGTGCACACGGTTTATGTTTAAAACAATGTGCAATTGTATACGTAACCTATAGTTTCTTCTCTCTGTGTGCGACCCGGTGTTAACAACACAAGCTTTGGTTTGAATCTCGCTAACTAAGTATTATGTTGGTTCGTATCATTGTTTAAGATAGTGTTTCCTTTAGCAAATATGTTTTCAGTGAAAGTTTTTTTTTTCTTTTTCAGTGAAAGTTGTTGCAACTGCAATCGTTAGGCCATAAAATAGGAGGTGAATCCCATGACCGTGAAAGGGTTACAGTAGGGCTTTCCTCGCCGCTTCAATGTCAAAAAAGCCCATGACCTTGAGAGCGACAAAGCCCAGCAAAAGTCTGCCCAACAATCTGCACCTCTTCTCCATATTTTTTCAGTATGATGAAATTTCAATGCCTACCAATATCTGGTGAGACTTTGCTATAGCGAAGTTTGGTCATACCAAGCTACACAGCTTAATCTCGATAGCGACGTTCGAAGTGTGATGCAAATGAAATTTGTAAATATTTAGCTATGCACGTCTAGCAAGCAAGAAAAGAGATGACTTGAGCCATATCAGCAACTCAATATGTGCCTCAAGATGAGAGGCCTCTGACACATGTAAGGAAAGTCATAGGTGATTCTTAATATATTGCTTGTACTTTTCCTATTTCTATTTGGTGAGACTGATCTACTTAGTTATTTGGTTTGAGAAGTAGTCTAGATGTAAGCGTACGCATACACACACATATATCCCGTTTGGTTTTGTAGCCACAATACTGTAACCTAAATTTAAGTGTCACTAGCTTAGAAAGTATGACAAAATTATCTAAATATGAAATTGTAGCGCTATCTTTTTCTCAACCTAAGGTATATATATATATGACTAAGAAAAGTGTGGCAAACATTGAGAAGCCTAGTGTATGTACCAAAAGGCTCTTCATGAAATGTGTCCATGCTTAATTATGCCTATACCATCAGAATTCAAGTTTACCTGCCTATTAGGTCTTTTTGCAAAACAGGATAGTGACTACATACAATATTTGGTCGAACAAGTACAAACTTTGAGCACAATACTCTCCTGACTCTTGCGTCCCTCTATGATGTGACACGAAAAACCCTAATTTCCGCCGGCGGCCCTCCTCTAACCTACCACCCCCTCATCTCTGTGAAATGAAGTGGACAAGCGAAGCTTGTGCTGCAAACAACGGAGAAGGGTCTTTTCTCGTGACGCACATGTGTCCCTAGTATGAGGGCCGCCAGCCTTGTTGCGGTGGTGAAGGTTTATAGTGGGGCACTCTGTTCACTGGCAGCGTGTGATGGCGGTGCAAATGACACGTGGTAGATGTTGTGGACCGTGGTGGAGGGCCCTCGGTCTTGTGGTTGTGCGACAGCACTTGGGCCCATTCTAAGTCTGAGGGGGCCATGGTTCCGGCAAGAGAGGCTTAATTAGTGTGGCTCCGACGAGGTGGTGGCATAAAGAAGCTATGGTGGCCGTCCGACGTGGGGGCTAGCCCATGCTGGTGGGCAGGAAGGACTGTGTTGGTCGAAGCCCCCTTCTTCATTGGCGACAAGAGGCTTTCACCTCTTTGAGGTGGTGGTTCAAGCCCGCGACTTGGATTCTTGACCCTCATCTCCACTCGACCTCTGGTCCAGAAGGGATCATGTTCCTTGGCAGTGGGTGAAAGCCCTTCTTGGCGAGGGCCGATATTGACCGTGGTGACACCTACATATGTCGCTTCCTTCCTAGCCCTGATTGTGTCTTCCCTTCTTTGGGCGATCCTAGGTCCAGTTATCCGTACCAGGCGGTGGTAATGACACAACGTCATTCTCTTCTTGTAGACGTGTTTAGGCTGCCAGGAGAGTCCCCGATGTGGAAATTGGATATGGTGTCCTCTCCAGTCTATTCGGCAAGGCTTGGGGGCAATGTGCTTCTGGTGTTGGCTGTTGTCCAGGGCATGGGCCTCCAGGGCGCAATGTATGTCATCAGACACGCATTCTAGTCGACACCTTTCCCACGTCCAACCAAATCCTCCATCTACTCGTGAAATTCTTCTTGGCACATGAGGGGGGATTACGTTGATTCAAACAACTTTGAAGTCATGGTCTTGTTATGGCGGTGTATGGCTTTGATCGTGACACACTTTTGAGGCTCGGTGCCCCGTATTCTCACCATTCACGGTTGTAGGTTAGGCAAGGCACGTATTTGTCGCGGGATTTCTATACGGATACGTTGTAAACCAAACCACATCACGAGCGCATGCTTGGAGTTGTAACCATTGTATGGTGTTGTACCGACCGTCTTGGCATTTCTTCTTCTAGAGAAATAGATACACACCTTTCATGATGGACAAAAAATAGGAACAAACTTTTGAATCCTAGGTATAGGAACAAACTTTCGAATTGTGCACACTACAAGTATGAATGAATCCGTCCAACATCTGCTGCGGGATGTATAGTTGGAAAGATGATTTTTAATGTTTAACATTGACATTAGTGTGTTTTAATCTAAATATCCAAGCAATAATCTCAGAAAATTGAAGGGTGAGCTTAACATCTTTCACATCGATGACAGCCCCTGCTGTAGCAATAATCTCGTCTTGCTTCTACTTTTCTTGTTTGCGCGAAGGCTTAGAGTCCTTTTCGCTAGGTCCAAATTCGTCAAAGCGAAAGATCTGACCCAACGATTCTAGATACTTTTCCTTACTTTGTATATGTAGTACTTCACCTAATTTCCTCCTCTGCCTTCTCCCTAAGTTTTGCTAAAACCGGCAACATAAAGTTTGACAATTTACCTACAATCACTAGATGGGCTCGAGCGAGGGTCCTATTTTTGTTCTCCTTGACTTCAAAGCTGCTTCTCTTTATCAATTCTGGACAAACAAGGTCTATCTTTTTGATCAGAGGTTGAATTGATCATCATAAGAAGACTTAGGCCAAAAATTAGGATACATTCTGAAAAAAAATGAAACTTTCATTGAAGAGAAGCAAATGAAAACACTTTCATAAAAATTCTCGTAGAATCGAGAATGAAGTTTTCATTATGTACATGCCAGATCATGAATTAGTAACAACATCCGATATCCGAAAAGGGGCATGTGGTGAACCATACCGAGAGAAAGAACACTGAAATGAACCATATCGAGCGCATGTCTCACTCTACAGGTAAAATTCGATGAGTTCTTAGCGGACATGTGCCTACTATCTACTAAGTGTGTGCTATGGCTCACCATTATGTGAACCGACGCAATACAAACAGTAGGTCGGCAGTTTAGACCTGTCCGGAGAGGTGCAAAGGAGAGCTGCGAGAGGAAATGCAATTCAAAGGCAATCCTTTGTTGTTATATGGTCCTTGATAGAAAGAGGACCTTTGAAGAGTGTTGCTTAAAGGGGAACCTGAATCGATGGATATCTTGTCATGTGAATGGCATAATCAAATCAAAGCAACCCTGCTCGTCGATGACCAGGGGAAAGTCAATCCATACATATATATGCATGGAATTAGGTTTACCGGGCTTCCGTTCAAAGCTTATCACACTTCTCATTCCGACCTTCCAGTAAACATGATAAACTTTATGATCCATTTTTAGAAATTGCAACCAAAGAATCAAAACGAGTGGGTCTAGAGTCCATCCTCACACTCGGTGGGGATGACTCTATTGAATCTATTGAATTTGTTTTTTTCCTTGCATGCACAGATGAACCTTGTCCGCTTGATATTAATTATTTTATTTTTCTAATCAGAATTAGCAATTTTATTTGCTATGACTCTATGTTCTCGCTGTCGTGGGTTAAAAGGAAATGGTAAATAAAGGAGACAATTCTACAATTCTGGTTGAGAATATTATAAATTCAATTTTTTCATGGTTAGTAACCGAAAATTTTAATTCCTTTTTGTTATGTCAAATCCACTTTGCCACTCGAGTGTGCACCCGGTATTTAAAAAACACAATTTCGGAATGTCGTAAATTTTAAAATAAATTTCACGGATACATCTTCACACTTTATGTGTCCACGAAATTGTTTCGCGAAAAATCGATATTTTTTGTGGTATGTGTAAAAGTAGACAAAAAAAATCTTGTTAAAGTCTTATTTTAGCACCAAATTTTGCCTTTTTCATACAACCCATAAAAGAATGTCGATTTTTCGGGAAACGGTTTCATGAACACATACTATGTTACGGTCTATACACGCATATGTTTTTTGTAATTTTAACATTTTGAAATGGGTTTAAAATACATTTTAAATGCCGGGTGCATATACACTCAAGCCAAAACGCCTACCCCTTTGTTAATTCTTAGTTTCTTTTGAAGGGAAACCGAAAAAGGGGAACCTTTATGGCATAATTAGAAACCAAAATCCTGCCATGAACTGAATCTTGGTTGTGGATTTGTTATTTCTTTATGTACATATTGTTCTCATTTCAAAATTTCTAGCGTGGTCGTTTTGATGTTCTTTTTCGGCTTTAAAAAATTATAAGTCTTAAAGGTTGTTATACCTGTGTGTGTCGGGAGTACAATTTGTTGTGTACATTGTAGTATTCCTTGTAGCAAAATTCTTTTACTATGTCAAGGTGCCTGGTGCTATCTAGATCTCCTGCAACAACTTTTCTAGATCAAAAGCTCTTTATACAGGGAGAACATAAAACTTCACAAGGAAGCTGGTTGGAAAGCATGCAGATGAGCAGACATGAGCGTTCCTTTTCACCCTCCAATTGGATAAATGTAAGGCCAAGTCAAGTATAAAGTGCACATAATACTTCCTGCTGCTATCGCAATGCATCAACGGGTTCTGATTGTTTCTATTTTGACAAATCGTATTACTACGTCACAGTCGTAGGGATGCCATCAAATTGGTAAGAACTTCATTAGCATATACTTAAGTGAGCTAGTTCTAGGTAAAAAGATAAAAATTATCTGGGGACTTTACCTTCATCAAATCTCGTTTCAAAATATGCCACCCTTCATTTCACTTACACGCGGGTCCTATGTTCACATATGCTGCGAATAAACACGAGTGCAGCAAATATTGAAATTAAACTTTTATACGAGAGTTACAAAGAAGTGTACATTCTTCATATTTTTCCAAATTAACATTGGAAAACTTGAAGATACTTTAATTTTGCATTTTCTCCAAATTATTAGACAAAATTTGTTAATACTAGATTTCGTTTCGTTGGTTTTATCAACCCGTCTGAACCAAGTTTGAATAGCCCTGGAGTAGGATTTCAAGCAGCGTCCAGCATTTGCCTGCTAAAGTAGTGGCCAATACAAAAGTTAAATAGTCCGTAAAAGATGTTACAACTACATTATGGGAGCGGGACGGATCCTGGAGCCACTTTGCACCGCTACCTAGAGTGATAGAAAAAGATCTCTATATATCTTGGAATGAAAATATTGCATCCTTATTATACAAATCAGGGTAGCAATATCACGGTTGAACACTAGCAAGTCTTGTCTAGGGCAAAAACATGGTAGCTAGTAGTAGGCACGGCCGTATCATTAACCTCCACATGGTTTCTTGCCCCTGTGAAATACCCAATATACCCATAGGCCATAGGTTTTCATATAACGTTACGACTCCTACATGAGCCCATAAAATAAAATAAAAGATCCACCGTAGAAAAGAAAAGGAACGGCACGTATCAGACGAAAGAGTCTAATCAACGAAGCAGGCAACGTTGGGTTTTCAAAGTTTACTCTAGAAGGCACCCTCAATTTTGAAAATAAAATAAACAGCCGCATACTCTATAAATGTACGTTCTCTACTAATTTACAGTTGTCCAAAAATATTCTGGGAGATCTAATATAATTATATTCTAGCAAAAAGATAAATTGTGTGCCAACAGTGCCATGCATAGAGAGAAACGTGTGGCTCTCCTGCTTACTGACGGAACCGACAAAACGGTGAAGATACTGTCATCAAAACACACATATCTGGACCACAAGAACACGCCACAGTGGAGAGAAACAAGAGAGAGCACGAGGGACAACATGACCGGTTTAACAAAATGCTACGGCCAGGGTGGCGAGAATGTGATGAGATGGCATGGGCAATGGCGTAGAAGGCAAGCCATATACCACGAGAAGAGCGCACATTGTTAGAGAAAATGCATAATTGTTTAGTGACACATTTTTTCGATACACATACGAAAATCATATGCAATTTGAGACTAAGATTAGACTTAAAAGTAAATAAAAATGGAGATTTTTTGAGCCATAAGGAAATGTCCATCAGTATATTGCATAAACATTCACTAGGATTGAATTCCAAAAGAAAATATGAGATCTGTCAATATCAAAAGAAAGATCTGGGTGGAATAAATGTGCATAATTTTCACAAGCGTTACATACGCAAGAAAAAAAAGGAGAGGGAACGGAGGCAGAGAACGGGGCATAAAAAGCTACAAGGACATCTATATATAAACAGCTCGCAGGACATAAAAAAAAGACAGAGAGAATAGCAAAAGGAAAATAAATAACAAAAAGGAAGGAGAGAGATAGAATAGAGAGAGACACACAACAAGAAAGGAAGGAGAGGAAGAGGAGGCGGAGGAGGTGGTGGTGCCGTGGTATGGCCTTTGAGGTTGCCATGCCTCCCCCAAGATCCTAGGCTGCCAGCTCGCGACCCTTCCTCGGATCAACCGGTGCGCCCTGCCTCTGAATTCACCGTTCTTTCTCCGCCCCGCCGTGCCAAATTCTGCTCCATTTTGGTGCCCAATTGCTGCGGTTTCGATCGGTTCTTGGAGCCGGGCATTCTCGGTGCGTTGTCGTCCGTGTTTAGATCTGCCTCCCGGATCGCCGGCGCGCTAAAGATCGGATCTTGCCGCCGCCGCCGCCGGCGCTCGTTTTCTTGATCCGATGGCTGCTGATTCGATCGGCCGGCGTAAGATCTGATGCGAAAGCTTCTGTCTTTGTGTTGGTTGCAGGGTGGAAGTAGGAGGCCAAGCCGGACATGGAGGCAGACGCTGGGAAGCTGTTCATCGGTGGCATCTCATGGGACACCAACGAGGACCGCCTCCGGGAGTACTTTGAGAAGTACGGAGAGGTGGTGGAGGCCGTCATCATGCGCGACCGGGCCACCGGCCGCGCCCGGGGCTTCGGCTTCATCGTCTTCTCCGACGCAGCAGTCGCAGAGCGTGTCATAATGGAGAAGCATATGATCGATGGCCGCATGGTAACCGCTCCGTGTTTGCTTACGTGCGTTATGTTCATGATGTGCTAGATCCATGCTTGTATATCGCTTTGTAGCTTCTTAGTAATTACTAGCAAAATGCCCGTGCGTTGCAACGGGAGAAAAAAAAACACAAACCACTAATCCAATAAGCATTGCTCAAGCCCCCTCCACCCACACCACAGACACAGAGATATACATCCTCTATTTTAACACGGGGACCCACCTGTGTCGCCGCTCATCCTCCTTCTGGCCCACGTCGATGGTGGTCGTGGTGTCGACCATATAAGAATGTGTTAGCGGTGGCCAATCCCATGGCGATGAGCTCAACCACCGCACCATTCTCTAAAAGAGAACGTCAAGAGGAATCATGATAGATGCATCGGGCGACATGACATGATGAATTCAGAATGCGACTGTAAACACGATGGGGTAAGGGCAAGTCCAACAATTTCCTATAATTTTATCTCCTATATCTCACAACCGGGGGGTCCCTTAGAAAGATTTTCCACTAATTTTTTCACACGTCGTGGTTCACTCCCGCTCAAATCATTCAATCCGACATAGCTTTGAAATAGCCAAAATATTGTTATTTTTTCACCACAATATTCAGCAGCAATAACCAACAAACAGTAAACTTAGACACAACCTTAATAAGAACACAAACAGCTAGCAATTTCTCCATCTTCCCCTCTGTTTCTTCTTCTCCTTGTAGTACAACAAATGGCAACAGCACGGAAAGCATTGCCACATCAGCACTGAGCAGAAAAAACTAAATTGCTCCAAATCTGAATTTAAATCTAGGAATTGTTCCAGAATAAAATTGACCAAAGTAGCATACACAACAGAAGCATAGAACAGAGTACACACAACAGCATCATATGAAGCCTT
Source organism: Poa pratensis (assembly GCA_947311845.1). Classification (NCBI taxonomy): domain Eukaryota; kingdom Viridiplantae; phylum Streptophyta; class Magnoliopsida; order Poales; family Poaceae; genus Poa; species Poa pratensis. Next base: position 60,457,506 of record CAMZMU010000117.1, read on the forward strand.
GAAGCGTCTCTCTCTTTGTTCAGTAGTATGACGATACATCTTCGTCACAGTTTACTGCAAATCACGGCAGCAGATCGAAAGCAATTACAGCAGCGCTTCCGAGTCCAAGAATTGGAAGAAGACGGAAGGGATTCCTAGCTCCTTTTGCTTCACGTCGTTAAGTTAACCATCGTGTAGAACCTGCAGAACCTACAGAGTACAGACCTGTGCTTGGCTAGCACCGAAACTACAGACCTGCAGACAGCGCATGTGCTTACAGACCTGTGCTTGGCTAGAGAAGCAGCAGCGCTCGAAGCCGGCCAGACGGGGACCGGGATGGCGACCGGGATAAGCTGGAGAGGAACAGGACGGCGACCGGAACAGCGAGCTCGACGGCGACCGAGACGACGAGTGGGAGGCGCATGGAAGGAACGCCGGCGACGGCAGAGATGGTCGGGGGCGGCCGAGACGACCAAAGGGAGGCGTATCAGGAGCGTAAGGAACACCGACGGCGGTAGAGATGGTCGGGGGCGGCACTGTCCAAGTTGACGCAAGTTCAGAATGCAGAACCGTGTTTGATTGTGTTCTCGACCGCGGCATGCTCGCGGAGGGGTCGACACTGACCTTGCTGCACCACGGCTCACGGCTGGCCCCGCCTCCATGGGGCAGTGAGCGTGCAGAGGCGTGCAGACGCGTGATGCCAGATGTCAAGGGCCTCGGCGCGCAGGAGCCGGAGATGCACTGGAGGAGCGGTGCATCCCGGTGGAGGAACAGGGAGGCGGGATTTCTGGGGAAGCTGGGTTGCGAGAGGAGGAGGGTGGCGATGGGCAACGTGAAGGAGCAGCGAGGGGGTGGCGGCACTGATACATTGGGGTCTTATTCCCGCGGCGAGTTTGGTGTTGCGCGCAGCGGCTGCCTTCGCCGTCGCAGGCGACCAGAAGGGATTAGTGGACGGTTTGGTGCAGGGGGAAGCTCCCAGCGTCGGGGTCGTGCGGCGCGCATGCCTGTGTCGCGGCGGCGGAACGAGAAGAAGGAGGCCGTTCTTGGACGCTGCACGGAGGAGGGCAGGGGAGGCCGGTCGGCCGTACCACCGTATTGAGGAGAGCAGGGGATTAGGCCTTAGGGGGATTTGGGAACGAGAGGGACTGCGGGTTGATTGCCATGATTTCCAGGGAAGATCTCTTGGAATCACGCGGCAGGGAAGAGATCTCCTGGGGAGGCGGCGTGGTGTGGAAGTGGGGCGGAGGCCGAAGTCGGGGGCGGCGGCGGTGGAGTTCCCGTGCGTGAGGACTGAGGATTAGAGGAGAACGTGCAATGTGTTCCGGGGAAAATAACTGGTCGGCGTTGTCTATAGACTGCGGGTTGATTTCGCTATTTCTGAGGGATTAAAGTGCAAAACTGTCACGACGTACCGGACACCGTTAACGATATTATATAGTAGAGATTGTCATTGTGGAACATTCACAATGTTTGGATTGTTTTGTCAGGTGGAGGCCAAGAAAGCTGTTCCCAGAGACGATCAGCAAGCTCTTAGCAAGAGTGGTGGAAGTGCTCATGGATCACCAGGGCCTAGTCGCACCAAGAAGATTTTCGTCGGAGGTCTCGCATCCACCGTGACAGAGGCAGACTTCAGGACCTATTTTGAGTCGTTTGGCACCATCACTGATGTTGTTGTGATGTATGATCACAACACGCAGCGTCCTAGAGGGTTTGGGTTCATCACATATGATTCTGAAGATGCTGTGGACAAAGCATTATTCAAGACGTTCCATGAACTAAATGGAAAGATGGTTGAGGTAAAGAGGGCTGTTCCTAAGGAGTTATCACCTGGACCTAGCATGCGCTCTCCTGCTGGTGGAATCAACTATGTAATGAACAGAGCCAATAGCTTTCTCAATGGCTACACCCAAGGTTACAGTCCCAGCCCGGTAGGTGGCTATGGAGTGAGGATGGATGCTAGGTTTGGGCTTCTATCAGGTGGAGGTCGTAGTAGCTATCCTTCTTTTGGTGGTGGTTATGGAATTGGTATGAATTTTGACCCAGGGATGAACCAGGGCATTGGTGGTAGCTCGAACTTCAACAATAGTGTCCAGTATGGACGGCAGGTCAATCCATACTACAGTGGTAATTCGGGTAGATACAATAACAACATTAGCTATGGTGGAGTCAATGAGAACTCTGGGTCAGTGTTTAACTCGCTGGCTCGTAATCTATGGGGTAACTCGGGCCTCAATTACTCTTCCAACTCCGCAAACTCGAATTCCTTCATGTCATCTGCAAATGGAGGCCTTGGTGGAATTGGGAACACCAATGTGAACTGGGGAACCCCTCCTGTGCTTTCTCAAGGTGCTAACGCTGGCTCAGGCTATGGCAGTGGTAACTTTGGTTATGGATCCAGTGAAAACAACTTCAATCTTAGTCCCAGTGCTTATGGAAGGAACGCTGGATCAGGTGGCGTCAATGCTTCACTCAACCAGTCAAGCAATGGATATGGAAGGAACTTTGGAGATTCGTCAGGAGCTGGTGGTGGCTCCATCTATGGAGACACAACTTGGAGATCTGGATCTGAGCTTGATGGAACTAGCCCATTTGGATATGGGCTTGGGAATGCAGCTTCAGATGTTACAGCAAAGAGCGCAGCAGGTTACATGGGGCATTAACAGATAGAGGTTAGATATTTTCTTCCTTGTGTTCTTTGTGCTTTTCATTTTGTATCTTGACAGAGTGTTTAAATACTAGTTCATGTACTAGCAGCATCAGGTAAACACCGTGAAAGTTCGAAACTGTCCGCTGAACTGTTGGTACTAATGTTTAGACAATGTAGCTTCAAATATGTAGCATTTCCTGTGTTGAAGCACTCACACTGTAGAGTGCCATTCATGATGCTTAAGTTCCATATACAGAATATATTCAGTATGAAAAATACTAATGCTGGTCTTAGTTCTCCCAGGATAATGCTCAAATGTACTTGTGACATTTGAATGTCCATGAATCTAGACAAGCATCGATGATTTAAACCTAGCAGCACCATGATAAAGAAGTTACTGTCATTGTGAACTAAAAACATGTCATTAACATCCATTGAAAATATTAAGTGGCTATGTACTTCATGTTCCAACTGGTCCATAAAAATGCTTTTAATAGTTGTTTATGATCGATATTGCAAATTGATATGAAATGGACACATTAGTCTGATTGGATGTGATAAGATCCATCATATATTATAGTATTATGATAAGTTTGCAGTTTGAACGATAATGAAATCAAGTATGGCCTTGTTATTCTTTGTGCTAAAGTAAACTGTTATACCGGCTAGTTCTAGATACGTGATTCTCCGCAGCCATGATGAAATAATTGATGCACCTCACGATTAATTATGGAAAACATAATAGACCAATAATAATTTATCTATAAAAATATTGGTCATCCATTCAGACCCCAGCTTTGACATCTATGTGTCGCGTAAAAGAGGAATATTTTCCAGTTCCCGTCTATAACGAGAGCAATCTCGTACTGTGTCTCAAAAAATATTGGTCATCCATGAACTGTAGCCATGATGAAAGATGCACCTCATGTTTACTTATGAAAAACATAGTTAGCCCAGTAATATGCCCATCAAGGTGTATGCATATGCATACGTATGTCTCAGCTCCAGTATACACTTAAGCTTAAAATTCTGTGTTGCTCTTTTTAAATCATTTGAACTTTTGTTCCTTGCCCATCCTCTCCAATTAAAAAAACCTATTCTCATGCTTTTATTGTTATCTACACGTTTTCCTGTCCATGGTGAATGAATATCTAGTACCTAAACTAGTAGAATTAAGGGCTACAGAACCAAGCTTAAGTTATCTATCACTTGCATGGTACTTCGGAATATTTTGCCCCCTCCATGGACTGATACTTGGTTCAATCTAGTGCCGCTGCTGGTTGACCGTTACTTCAGCTAAGATATAGTCCAATGACTTCTTTTGGTTACAGTACTGGACCAATTTCTAAAAGTGTATTTTGTAGAACTCGCTAATCTGAATTATTACTTGTGCCGTCACTAACCATTGCATCATGTCTTGTGAACCCTTTTTGGCTTGATATACTATACAAGTATTAAATGACGTAGATTGTGTTATGCCGAATAGCTCTAGAACAACTCATTGAAGATGCATTTGCATTTGGACAGTTCAACTAAGCTCCTTCTCTTAGAAGATGAACTGTTAATGCATGTTCACTCGATGATTCGGGCCAAGCATCATACCCATGTTGCATTTGTATAGAGCAATATTCTATTTCTCTGGATGCCAGTTAACACTGCCGAGATATAAAAGACACCATTGAACCAACTTGTTTGTGCTCTTTATCTTGCTTCAGGAATCGAACCGTGGTAACTTATCTGCTTGGCTCTGTGCAGGAATGACGCCGCCTAGGAATCTTTTTCACATACAACAATTCATATTAGGTTGAGGAGAGAACCGCAGCAGGTGCATAAGGTGCAAATTTTGAACTTCACATGATTTTAAGGCATGGGTTAGTTAATAGAGCTAACCAGGGAGTTGGTCGAAGAGATGAGATATATATCATCGGAGGAGGGCCTTTTAAGCGTATTTGCGTATGTAAGGTTTGGGATTGTGGTTTCAGATTTCTACAGCGAGTTTAGGTTTTGGCGACCCTGGTTTTTTTTCCTGGTTGAGATGTGAAGTAAGATTGCGGGATATATATGTCTGAAGAGTGTTCAGTTGTACGGCGGCGCTGCCCCCCCAATATAGACCCACCCCTTTTTTGGGTTTTTGTTCGTATAGTAGAAACTGCTCTAGTGTTCTTGGAACTTGTGTGCTAGCTCTTGTTATCAGGATGATAATTTTCCCATTTTTTTGCTTCTTTTTCTTTCTATCGTACTGAAGTGTATGTACCAGAGGTCTGGTCTGTGTTTTTCCTAGTGCAACTTTTGAGGAATGCCCCTCCTGGGTCCCAGGGAATAATAATGCTACAATATATATTCTAATTCATTTTGTGGCTTTTCTTCTAAGTCTATTTTCTGTGTCCTGCTGGAATATCTGTACATTCTGATTCTCTCTGCAATTTGCCTGTGTACATGCTTATTTTTCTGCACCATCTTCTTTCTTCTGGACCTGTCTGTCCTAGTGTGTGGTGTTAGGTTCTTCTGCATAATTCTCCTCCATAGCTTTCGTTGTTTACTTCTGTTTGCTTTATCAATTAATAACCACAACACCTCTCGAGGGATGGCAGATAACTATTCTGTCTTCTATATCTGTATGGCCTAGTGTGTGGTATGAGGTTCTTCTGCATACTACTACAGAGAGGTGTAGTAGTATCTTTTGTTGTTTACTTGTGTTTGCTTTATCAATTAACCACAACACCTCTGGAGGGATGACACAATCTGATGTAGAACCAGCACATAGTTGAAATTAGCAATAGATGATGGTATCACAAGAAAACATCAACATCACTATGGGATCTGGAAGACTGAATGAATCTCATAGGACCTGGTTGAAATGATATTTGATCATACCAATACCATTCGAAACATAGGGGAATGAGCTCATTAAGCTTCTTAGGACTATTGTAGCTTCACTGTAATCCCACACAAAATTGAACATCCACTTATTCTTTTGTTTCCACACTTCTTCACACGTCTTCCCTATGTCCTGTACTCACATCTAAACTGCAATGTTCTTTTGTTTCACTATCCGAGATGATAAAGGAAGAACTTTCGGCACATTGCTTCTAGTGGAACAGTTGCTGAATCTAGCTCGAAATAGTCAATCACACACAAGGAGTTGCAGCATCGCCCTTGTTCTGAAAACAATAATTTAACGGAGAGTACCAATTATTGCAAAATTTCATTGTTGGAAATAGACATCTATGCATATTTTAGTATGACAAGAAATGGATGGCGCAGTCTGCAGGAAAAAAAGGGTTAGCTGATATAGTCATGATTTTACACATCTCATCATTTGGTTCTTTCACCGAAGCTTTTCTGAAATGCAGCAATTTTGTACATACACCCTGTCTATTCTACACTTGATGTGATGGATGCCAATTAAAAAATACAACCTCCAATTGCACTCTCAAGATATGTCGTGGGATTCAAACTTCAGGAGGTGTTCTGCTGATGAGGAAATTTTAGTGGCAACATTTTGGTGTAACAAGTTTAAAACTGTTCGAACTCTTCCACTAGTTTCGCAGGCGGGTTCATTTTTTTGGTCTAGACCACCCGGCGGGAGCAAAATTAGCCACGATGACCCGTGACGTGGGCATCCAGGTCAAATGGGGTTGATATAGGAAAATTCACGTGTGGTATTTCTGCGGTTACCCCTTCAATTCGCGGTATTGACATGTGTGTGCCCACGCCTTCCCTCCCCGCAAAACCTAGGTCGCACCCTGTGCATCTTAAACCTCATCCTCCATTTTCCACGAGCATCCTTCCACCCCACCGATACACCGGCACACTACCATCTTGTCGAGTTGATTCACCCGTAGCCACTCTGACCATCTGATAGCTCATGAAGCTCTGTCGCGTTCATATGTGGCCGTAACACTACCAACCGTCATTACTATGTCGATCTCCACTTCCGATGTGTCTCGGTCATGTTCTCTCCGTCTTCGGCTCTCCCTTCTCCGGATCTTCAAGATAAGAAACACCAACATCAAGAACATGGATATTTTCGTTGAAAGAGAGAGAGGAGTGATCATGAATTTGCAACGCTACACACTCCTCAACAAAATGAAGTGGCGGAAAGGAAGAAGCGCACACTCATGGAGATGGCAAGGACGATGTTGGATAAATATTGTAAGTGCTATAATTTTCTGAGCCGGTGCTATCAACATCGTTCTTGTCATGTGTCAACCAGGTCTTCATGCGCAAGATTTTGAAGCAAACCTCCTACATGAAGCTCTTCAAGAAGAAGCCAAATGTCTACCTATGTGTATTCATTTGTAAGTATTATATGGTTAACAAGACTGGACATATTTCTATCAAGGAAGAGTTGACGAACATTTGTTGTGATCCACGAAAAGGAGTACTCGTTTGTTTTGGTTTTGTGTGGAACCTTTGAGTGTGGGAGATGCTTTAGAAGATCTCTATTGGGGTGAATTATATTCATGAAGAACTCCATAACTTCACCTGCAACAAAGTTTGGTCACTAGTTGAGAGACCCGACGGGAAGCTCCACCATATCATTGGGAAAAAGTTGGTGGTACAAATCGAAGGTTTGAACTACAGTGAAACATATGCCCTTGTTCCACCATATATAGCAAGATGCAGACGACATTGTTGTAAGGAAAAAGACAAGGTTGGTGGCACAAATCGAAGGTTTGAACTACAGTGAAATATATGCCCTTGTTGTCGTCTTGACACCATTCACAATTTGCTTGCATATGCTAACCATGATTATTTAAAACTCTATTATATTGATGTGAAAAGTGCATTTCTTAATGACCCATTAAACATGAGGTGTATGTAGCAGAACCATTAGGTTTCAAGGACGCCAATCACATTGAACACACCAAGAACTTCATAAGGTGCTCTATGCTCTTATGCAAGCACCACATGCATGCTATGAGAACCTTATCAAGTTTCTATCTGATTTTGTGATTGAGAAGGTTGATTCCACCCTTTTCACAAAGATGGTAATTTGTTCGCATGCTAAATCTAGGATGATGATATCAAATTAGGTCTATGAATAAACATTCATGTGAGTTTGGAAGGCTAATGATGGTAGCCTTGAAATGTCCATGATGGCATATGTGAGGTACTTCCTTGGTTACGAATCAAGCAACATAAAGAAGAAACCTCATGTAAAAAAAACCTTCATAACCCAAACCAAGTACACCACCTGACACGATCAACAAGTTATGTATAAGACGAATGGGACGAACACCCAGATGCCCAATCCATGATTACATCATTGATTTATCTTTGCGACTAGGCCCGATATTATCCTTAGTGTATGTATGTGTGCAAACTTTTAATCCACTACAAAAGAGTGCCACGTGGTGGCGGTTAAGAGAACCCTTGGATGCTTGTTCATGACCCAAACTGATGACTGCATCCTAAGAAGCTGCAATCAATGATCTTGTTGGTTACACAGATTCAGACTATGCGGGTTACAAGGTAGATAGCAAGTCCACCTTGAGACCATGCCAAATCCTTGTTCACTTTGCACTCTACCGGTTGTTAGATATAGGAGGAGCATATTCATATGCATTTTTTAACACACGCACATAGGTGGGAGGAGGGGCTCTTTCCTATATCTAGTCAACCACCGCACTAATTTTATATCAAACTTTTGTGAGTTGTAATCTTTCTTTTCTAAAATCCGAGCTGCAACCGTTGTCATCATCCATCGAAAAGGGGAGCTAAAAGGATATATTTAAATCTATGTGGATTTTGTGGTAGTGAATGACGATTTAAGGGACTAAAGATTTTACAAGTAAATTAACATATATTAGTCCAGGGCAAGGATTGAGCTACTGGTGGTCACGGCGACAATTCTAGTGATCATTGGTCCCATTATGCCACCACTCGGTCGGAGCGAACCCGCTCTCTAGATTAGTGTCTCCCAGCCTCCCACGTGTGCCCCTCCACCACATTCGTGCCTTGCTGGCGCAAAAGCGCCCGTGTAGCGCTACTGGGGCCTGCGAGGCGGGAGTGGGGATTTAGGACATTTGCGAGGAGAAATGCCTGGGGTGAATGTTTGTTGCAATATGTCGAGAATTCAGTATAATGACAAGATAATTTTTCGGATATAGACCCACATCACTTGCAAATTGCTCTTGGCACACATATTCTTAAAATCTAAAACCCGGTTCATGAATTTCTCTTCAGCTTTTATTTGTTATCCCGTTGCACGCAACTGGTAATTTCCGAAGAAAACATCCGACGGTTTTGGAGCCAACCTGACCGGTGGGTCCCACGCATCAGCCACCGCAGCCATAAGATCCATCCCGCCAAACAGGAGTTGGCCGAAGCCTAGCGCCTGCAGCCGCCGTCCCAAACGCCCGTGCTGAAACTTCATGAGCTAGCAACACACCGTCAAAGCGCTCTTCATACCTGCTTAGCAATGCCCATCATCCAAACTGATCATACACATATTTTTTAGAACGGGGAGAGATTTATTGCCCAGGACAGACACTGAACACTGCAAAGAAACATATAAAAATTGCGAGAGCTTGGGAGCATAAGAGCATCTCCAACCATGGCCCTCAAACCTCTCCCAAACGTCTGGGCGGACAGCCCGGACACGGTTTGGGCTGAAAACCATCATCCAACCATCCACCCCATAGTCAGCCGAAACATCCAGTCAGTCCGGCAAACCCCAAAGCCAGCCCATATGTGGGGAGGGTTTGGGCCGCCCGGACGCGCCCGGACGCCTCCGCCATGTCGGCCTGCAATGCGGGCCTACCCAATTTTCCCCTAAATCGGACGGAAACCCTTGCTTCTTCCTCTTCTTCCTCCGCTCTGTCCAGTTTGGCCGCACCACTCTGCTCCGCCGCCGTCCCCTTCGTGTAACCGCCGCCCCCCGGAAGCTACATCGTGCGCAGCCAAGTCCTCCGCGGTCGTCGGAACCCGTCGCCGGACGAACCTCACCTGGACGCTCTGCTCCCGGTACGTTTTGCATCGCCCGACATCCACCTCGCTCTCAAAGTGTTTGTGTAAATGCCGGAGCCGGTTTTGATTTAGTGTTCATGTATGTAGCCATGGATTCTTCGTCCGACGAGGAGTACGATTACTCGGCCATGGATGAGTTGGTTTACAACAAGTTCATTGACGGGTCTAGTGACGATGACATGTTTGAGGACAGAGATGAGGAGGCCGCCATGTCGATGATGAGCATTCAAGAGGAATTGGAGAAGAAGGAGGAGCATGTTCTCAACTTCCGGGGATCGATTAAGGGGCGGATCACCGTGGCCCGTGACAGGCTCAAAGGCAGTCGAGATCTCTATGACGATTATTTCAACCGTCTGAAGCCGCTCTTTCATGAGGGGTTTTTCCGACGTCGGTTCCGGATGAGATCAAGATTATACGCGCGCATAAAGGAGGAAGTAACTAAGTATGATGATTACTTCAAGTTGAAGTATGATTGCTGCGGAAAACTATCCTTCTCTTCTATGCAGAAATGCACTGCTGCTTTGAGAATGCTTGCCTATGAAAAAGCCGCGGATGCCATAGACGAGTATGTCCGGATGGGAGATAGTACATGCATTGAGGCTATGGAGAGATTTGCATATGCGTGGTGAAGGTGTTTGGAAAGGAATATCTGAGAGAACCAAATGTCGAGGACACCCAAAGGCTATTGGCCCTAGGAGAAGCAAGAGGATTTCCTGGTATGCTAGGTTCAGTTGATTGCATGCATTGGCAATGGAAAAACTGTCCTACAGGGTTGCGTGGGCAGTACCAAGGTCACAACAAAGAGGCCACAATTGTACTTGAAGCTGTAGCATCTCAAGACTTGTGGATTTGGCATGCGTTTTTTGGCATGCCCGGTTCCTCACAACGACATCAATGTGCTTCAGCGCTCTCCCCGTTCAAGAGGCTCTGTGATAGGGATGCTCCACCATGCAACTTCACCGTCAACGGACACGACTACACCATGGGATACTATCTTGCAGATGGTATCTATCCTCGGTGGGCGGCATTTGTGAAGACTATCAGCAATCCAACTGGTCCCAAAAAATGTGGATTTGCAGCTGCACAGGAGTCTGTTAGGAAAGATGTCGAGAGGGCATTTGGTGTGCTGCAAGCTCATTGGGTATAGTCCGTGGAGCCGCAATGATGTGGAATCCGGAGGTACTATGGCAGGTCATGACTTGTTGTGTAATTTTGCACAACATGATTGTGGAGGATGAATGAGAAGGGACAACTCGCACGGATTTTGAGCACCCTGGAGAACATGTCCACTTACCTGAACAAGAAGCGGAGTATGTCATGCACTTTCTTGAGATGCATCGACAACTTCGAGATGAAAAAGTGCACACCCAACTACTCAATGATCTGGTTGAGCATATGTATGTCTTCATGGGAAATCAGTGAATTTCTATTTGCATTCATTTGTGTCCGAATAATGTCAACTCTTATGTCCGGCTATTTTTATTTGTTTAGATACAATTATTTGTTGTAATAAGGTGATTTGAACTATTTATTTAAACACCAAACTAGTTCTATGATGGACGTGCATGGCTTGCATGTTTTTGGTTGTCAAGATTTGAACATTGTGGTTGTAGAGCACCACTTTTAGGACCTGTCCGGTCACTGTTGGCGTGTCCGCGGACAGTTTGAGGGCTCCGGTTAGAGATGCTGTAAGAAGCTTGGGATAACATGAAACTATGGTTGAGAGCATCCACCCTTGCATCCACGGACACAACATAGCATTAACGATATAGGAAACCCACGTTCGAGGAGTGCACGTACATCATCAGCTTGGCCTCCACCTCCCGGAGCGTCTTCGGCGGCGAGAAGCCCTAAACGTTTGAGAGGCCGGGATGGCAGCGGCAGCAGTGTATTGCGTGACAGCATGAGGGCGAGGAGAGTTCCGGCGAGTTTCCTACTCCTTGGCCAAACTTTTTTTGACGGAAGACCTTGGCCAAACTTCAAAGCATAGATATCAACTGAAACACAATCATCAGCTCACTGGAATAAAGCCCTACATGAGTCAACAATACGAAATGCATCATCTAAAAGAAATTGCAGAGGATCCTCAACTCATTGCAACAACCACTGCATTTTTCGTTTATACGATACGCATCCACAAGAAATGCAGGATTATCAGTCGTTCAACTCACTGCAAAAACTCCTACAGTGAAATGTCTCATCCAGGAAACCACATCACGTCGATGGATGTCAGAAGAGTAACACTGCAGGAACTACAACCAGTACTGTCACGGCAAAAATGTTCAACCGTTGCACTGAACGCTTTCAGCAATTCTGAATCTTAGAACCGTGAGGCCAGGTTCCTCCTGTCAGGGGAGCAGATCAAGTTTAACTAGCAGAAGAAAACACGCGAGCTGCTGAGTTCTCTGAACCTATATCTATCTATCCCTATGCAATAATAGGCGCCCATTTCTGTGACGTCATGTCCGAGGCGGCGAAGCTTCTGAAGAGGCAAACTGTAAGGACTCCCGCTCTGATCTTTCTCTACCATGCGTCAACAGCCGGGTGTCGCAGCTCATCACTGGCTGAATTAGCACAATACAATGAGGAAGTTAGGCAGCGGATCAGTAATCAAAATCTCAGAGCTTTGCAAAACGAATAAAGACGAGTACTGAGGTCAACAAGATACAAATCCTGAAGACAATATAATGTGTAGAAACTAAGTTTATATGTACTACTGTAGGATAAAACCTGAATTGTCTTCACAGATTCTAACATAAAATTAGTATCTTCTCCACAAGGGCGAAATGAGATGACTGAACTGATTTGATTTTCTAGGTTTCATAACACCTACTAGGGGTTTACGAATATATGAACGAACTGAATTATTTGAATCAAGAAAGAGTAGAAACGAATATGCGACTTATGAATAAAATTAACAACCTTTCCAAGCAAATGTACAGAGACTGGTAAATCCACAAGGATCCTACTCTTTCCATGGACAATCAGATTAGCACTCTGCTAAAACAAGACTCCACACATCTAAATCAACATCATTCTGCATAAGCATAACCAATCCAAATTTTTATCTCTCGGCCTTTCGCCAAAGAAGATCAGAGGAAGCAGATCAACGATCTCAATCTATCAGTTTTGCTGAAACAATAAAACTAACAAAACTAAGAATACAGATCATCAACAACGTCAGAACAATATTATGTGGATAAACCAGCTTCTACGTAGTGCTGTAGGATAGAACCTGGATTTTGTTTTCACTCAATTTAAAACAGGTAAGAATAGGCTAAATTAAATAGATATCACCAACTTTTCTGTCAAGCCTGAAAGGGAGATGACTCAACTGTTTTGGTTTTATGTTCCATAATTTCTACTAGGTTTACTCCAGAAACAATGTTGACTAGCTTCAAATAGTATCAAATGGAGGAACTTAATTATCTGAAGCAAGGTAGTAGTATGAAACAAACAGGTTCCATATCAAGTTTGACTGCAAACATGTGGTTTACAAGTAACCAGGTAGCCACAGACCATCTTTTAGCACTTACATAATTCGAAAGGGCATACTGTAAATACCTATTGTTTCTATTCAACCATTTTTACTTATTTACAAGACTTCAACAGTTTGAGGGATGTCCCAAGTTCTAACAGAAGCAATTTAAAGACACAACTGTTTCAGTAAACTATTTGTTTCAGCCAATTATTTTTTCAGGCACAAGCAAATTAACATCTCATTCCAAAATATCAAGACAGCCAATAACTGCTGCTCATTATCAAAAGGAGATCAGTAGGGAGTTGGGGGACATAGAGAGAGGCTCTCACCTGGTGTCCCGTCCCTGATGACGACGATCTCGATGGTAGAGCCGACGCGGGGTAGGTTGACGGCGAGCGGGGTCAGCCTCCCGTAGCGGCCCGCTCGGACACACATGATGAAGTTGAAGCCGCCGACGCGGCTGCGCAGCTCGTTCCTCAGGTAGTACACGGACCTCCCCCTGAACTGGAACTCGGTCCAGCCCTGCTCGTTGTAGATACCGTCGTCGTTCGCCTGCACGAACCGAATCAGCTGCCAGGGTGCCAGGGGGAGCCCGAGCATGACCACGGAGAGGCGGGCCTGAAATTGAATCGCAAAGAACCGGTTATGTGATTTCCAGGAGATCAAATTAAGGAGCGGGGTAGTAATCACATCTTTGAGATAGAAAACACAAATGCAATCAAGAATTGGAAATCCAAAGGTGGAAACCAAGAACGTACTACACCCAAGAAGCGCAAGTTTAGCCAGATTTTCCACAACTCATATGGCGCGCAACCCGTATCTGGGCCGTCCGTTTCGGCGATCCGACGGCCCAGATTGGGCCGTCGGATCGCCGAAACGGACGGCCCAGATACGGGTTGCGCGCCATATGAGTTACACAAACTCATAACCGAGAACAGAACCACAAGTTGCTCTCTCGGAAGAATGAAATTGACGCATTGTGTAAGGATGAAGATATTAAGGACATCCAAGACGAAACAATTTCGCGCAATCGATAGCTTCAGCCAAAGCAATTGGAGAAAAATCGAGAAGCGGGCATGGCGAACTCACCCTGACCCGACGTGGAAGGCGAGGCATGCCCTCTCTAGCGGGGATGGGCTCCACCACCCACTGCATCATGGTGCTGACGTTCTCGAAGCGGTCGACGGTGGCGGCGTTGTTCCAGGGGAGGTACCGCCCGTTGGCGCGGAGGTAGCGGTAGAAGTCGGCGCCGACGTGGCGGAGCATGATGTCGTCCCCAGACCCCGCCCTGACGGCCTGCCTCCTGATGGCCTCCTGGTGCGGCTGGTCGTAGTTTCGCTGGGCGACGCTGAAGCCGAAGCAGCCGCTCGGCGCCGGGGCGTCGGTGGCGGCGAGGTAGCGGCCGTAGGCGGCGCTGTGGAGGAGCACGTACGGGGTGTTGTCGTCGCCGTGGTAGAGGTGCACCGCCCACGCCGCTTTCAGCGATGCGCGGCGGTCGCGGAGGGAGACGCCCTCCCCGTCGCTGTTGGCGTAGAGGTAGGTGCCGAGGTCGCGGCTCCGCAGCCGGACATGGCGCCCGTTGTGGAACAAGTCCATCGGTCGCTGCCGCTGGACTGCTGGAGAGAGCAGGGGCGGTGGAGAGGGAAGACGAGAGGGAGAGGTGTGGGTTCTTGGTTTCTTGGAGCTCTGGCGAGGGGAGAACCGGAGAAGAGGAGAGGCACGGTGGAGTTCGTTGAGACGGTTACCTTCGGGCGGCAGGGCGAGTATTTCAGGGTGGCTGGCACGCCACCGCCGTCCTCGCCTTTGGGCACCATTTGGGCTTATGGGTCGTCTTCTCGGCTCAGCCCATAAGCCCAAGCGCGGGCTTCTACTCCGCAGCCAAAGGCACAGACGAGTTACCTTCTCCCGATTTCCCCAACAGATACGCGGCGGCGCCTCTCCTTCCCCAGCACCGGCGCGGCGAAGAGACGGCCGTTGGCTTGCTCCGAGGCTGCCCCGTCAGACGGGTGGAGGCGGCCGGCGAGTCTCTCTTCCCCAGCACCGGCGTGACGGTGCGGCGACGAGACGGCCGGTGGCATCACTCCGTCTCCTTGTCCGGCTGCCCAGTCGACGGGCACGTACGCCGTGACATCCGCCCGGCACCAGCGAGCCTGCGGCGAGGGGCTTGTGGAGCGATCCACCATCAGATCCAGTGAGACTGCTAGGGTCTGCGTGTTCTCGCTCGCTTGTGGCTTGCCGGCGACTTGCTTCTATGAAGTGCTGGTCTCCACCTGGCCTGTGCTCGCTTCGCTTGTTGGAATGCTGCGTGCGTGGTGTTGTCACTGCCTGAAGGCATGTGATAAACAACGACTTGATTTGTCGATTAAATACATGTTTCAGTCAAAAGGTAGTCACATCCTTATTCACTTTGCACTCTACCGGTTGTTAGACATAGGAGGAGCATATTCATATGCATTTCTCACACACCTAGGCTCTGTTTGTTTCTAGAGTTTTTTAGTGATCGGTAAGGATTATCTGGGTCAAACCCTAAATCCCCACATATCAACAAAATACCGTTTGTTTCGAGTGTATTTGATAGATTTTATCCCCACTTTTATCCAGAATTCCCTAAATTATAGTGTATTTTGTTCAATACCCAAAACACTAACCTTTCCTAGTAGATTGGGAAATTGTGGGGATTAGGTGAAGATAGGGGTTTTCACCCAATCCATGTGATGATTATCCCGTTAATCCACACAAAAACTTTAGAAACAAACAAAACCTTAGATGAGAGGAGTCGCTCTTTCCTATATCTAATCAACCACCGCTCTAATTTTATATCAAACTTTTGTGAGTTGTAAATCATTCATTTCTAAAATCCGAGCTGCAAATCACTTTGTCATCATCCATTGAAAAGGGGAGCTAAAAGGATATATTTAAATCTACGTGGATTTGTGTGGTAGTGAATGACGATTTAAGGGACTAAAGATTTTACAAGTTAATTAACAGATATTAGTCCGGGGCAAGGATTAAATTGTTGTTGGTCAGGGCAGGGATAATTGGGTCCCGTTACGCCACCACTCGGTCCAGAGCGAACCCGCTCTCCAGATTCGTGTATCCCAGCCTCCCACGTGTGCCCCTCCACCGCATTCGTGCCTTGCCCGCGTTTTGCGCCTGCTGTAGCGTGTCCCTAGCCTGCGAGGCGGGAGTGGGGATTTTTGACGTTTGTGAGGAAAGATGTCTGGAGTGAATGTTGGTTGCAATATGTCGAGAGTTCATGATAATGTCAAGATAATTTTCCGGACATAGTCCCACGTCACATGCAAATTTCTCTTGACACACATATTCGTAAAATCTAAAGGAAAACACTTTGTTTTCCCCGCGGGATCACACGCTTCCATCCTCCGGATGCGTAGCCATCGGATGGGGCACGATCGTGCGGGTGTGATTTTCCTTGCCTGACCAGCCCACCGCTCCAGAAAAAATCTGTTGACTTATCCCCTCTCCCTCAACCTCATCTTCTCCACCACTCCTTCGTCTCCCACCGCTCGCTCGCTGCCCCTATCACCATCGGCCGAGCCACCCGCGAGCAGGCCCCAGTGCCGTCAGCCCTGACCCCGTCACCCGCACGGCCGCACACCGCCATCCCTATTTGCCGCCGCAACGAGGAAAGCCTCGCCGCCGCCCCGGACTATAGCCGCACGCCGGATCAGGGGAAGCCTAGCTCCCGCCGCCATGGCCCTCCACGCCCCGACCTCCACGGCCATGGAGGCCGGTCGTCTCTCCCCAAACCTCCACCTCCCCTGCCTCCCGACGATGCTTCCGGGTGTCGACGGGGATGGCGCCGTCCAAGCCACGCGCCGCCGACTCCATCCCGATCCCCAACGCCAACCACGTGTGCCTTCTCACTCCTACCTCCGGGCCTCCGGCGAGGACAGGATCTTCGAGGTGGTGCCCCTCATGCCGCGAACCTGCCGACGACCCCTGCCGAGGTGCTCGCCTTAGCCTCATCGCCGCGCCCTCAACGGCGGAGGCACTGCTATGGGGGGCGGCGCCGCTACATGGAGATGACGGCGGTGCTACGGTAGGCAGCCGAAGATGCTACCGTCGGCATTCGAGGGTGCTGCCAGCGGCGGGCGACCTTGCTACCAACCTGGGGTGTTGCTGCTCCAAGGTGGACGCCGGAGATGCTGCCGACGGCAGCCGGCGATGCTGTCAGCGGCCGGCGATGTTGCTGCGGGTATAATAGCGTTGCTACCGACGGACCCCGGGGATGCTGTCAGCGGCCGGCGACGTTGCTGCAAGGGTATAGTAGCGTTGCTTCTAACGGTCGCCCCGATGCTACTAATGGACCCATGCGGTGCTACAAATGGTGAACGGTCGCCCCGATGCTACAAATGCTACAAGGGTGGCGATGCTACCAACGGCACGCCGTTGCTACTGACGAGCCGACGATGGCCACATGAGGTGCTACCAACGACGGCCGAAGGTGCTACAAGGAGCATGCAGTGCTGCTGCCATCGATGTCATCGGTGCTACCTTCGACGGCGGTGGCGGTGCTACCGGCCGTCACCGGTGCTGCGACGAGCAGGCGACACTGCTTCCATCAGCCGGCAGATTTTTTTGCTACGTTTTGTTTATGTATTTAATTTTTGCCCCATACGTTATGTGATTTTGCATTACAAGAAGATTTTTTTTGTGCTACAATTTGTTCTGCTGTTTTGCATCATAAGTCTCATCGGAGGACCTCGCCGGAATTATTTTTTGCTACGATGCTGCAATATACTAACAATTTTTTTGCTATTATAGTTAAGTGGTGGTGCTACAATAGTACAAAGATTTTGCTACGATGTCTCCAGCGAGGTCTTCATCGATGTCTCCGGCGATGTTTCCGACAAAGCCGATTTTGCTACAGTAGCACATTTTTGTTGCTACGAAATCTCCGGCGAGGTCTCCGGCGAAGTCAGTCTTTTCTTTTTCTGTTTTCTGGCCGAACCGTTTTTGCTACATCGGAGCAAAAGCGGATGATTATTTGCTACACGGTAGCAAAAGCGGGATTTAGAAAGAAAAAAGGGACACGTGTCAGACCCGGGGGATTTTTGCCCAAGATCCTAGGGACGCCTAGTTCTGTCCAAATCTAAAACCCGGTTAATGAATTTCTCTTCAGCTTTTACGTATTTGTTATCCCGTTGCACGCAACTGGTAATTTCAAAAGAAAACATCCGACGGTTTTGGAGCCAACCTGCGGTAGTGTACGATAAGGAGGTACTGCGACCATTTCCACCTGACCGGTGGGTCCCACGCGCCACACCCACATGCATAGAAATTTTGACAAAACAGACCACATCGACAAACGAAATGTCAAAAAAGACCACCTGCCAAAATATTTGTCAAAAAGGACCACCTCTTCCGTGGCGGCACGCGCGCCAGGCGACACGTGGAACCTGCCGCCACGGACGGAGGCGACAGGGAAGGCCGCCTGGCAGGGTGGCGGCAGGTTTCTTTGCAACGGAAAACGACGCTCTGGAACGGAAAATTGGACCGTGTGGGTCCCAGCCGCCTGGCATGGTGGCGGCAGGATGAGGTGGCGGTGGCCGCCTTGCCTCCTGGCGGCCTTCGGGCAGGCTGCCGACAGCCCCATGCAGAGAGGCACGCCACACTGATTAAAAACTGCCGACAGCCCCATGCACTGATTAAGGACTGTCATTGTGCTCATTTTGAGGCAGCAGTGTTTGCTCATTTTGAGGCATCAATGACAAAGATTGGTGTTTGCTTTCCGTACACTCACATGCGATGATGAAAATTTTGCTCACTTCTCCAGCTACTAGTGAGTGCGCATGTCACTGCCTAGGCTATAAAAATGGACCATTCGCTTGTCCATCGAACCAGCTATCTTCTTCACTCCTCTGTTAGTCTCAAGTGTGCTTAGTAGCCATGAGTTTGCCTGGAAAAGGAGCTCAACGAGTTCCGCTTACGCCAAGCTATCGAGGAATCCCGCGCCGACATGGGGTGGGGCGTCTCCGACTCCGACTCCGACTGAGCGGCGCCGCCGCCTCGTCGCCGCCGCACCCCTGGGGCTCAGGTGAGCCCAATTTTGGATGGATCGAACTAGGGGTAGGAGCTGCGGTTGACGGACTACTCCGTCGTCCACTGTAATAGCGTAGATCTATCGAATCGAACTACTCCGTGCCCGTGTGGCTTTTGCTCCGACGATCCCGCCATTAGAACTACTCCGTGTGTAATAGTATAATTATCTGCTATGTTTGCTAAATCCTATCTGTGTGTTGCTTGAATTCGGTTGAATGCTTGTAAAATTATCTGTTATGCTTGTCTGAATCGGAGCTCGCCGGCGTTGCCATGCTTCGTCGCCGGAGAAGAAGAAGAGGGAGGATGCGCGCGCAGGGGAAAACGATATAACGGTCGTCGCTGCTGTCTGGGTCCCACGCTGACGTGGATAAGCTGTGGGTCCCACCCGGCACCCCTAATACTGACGGAGATTGCGCTTAAGGGCCATGTCGTGCCTGGGCTATTTGTGTTCAGAGAGATGTCGCAGCAGAGCAATTCGTGCGAACGATGTCGCTTTACAGCCAATTCGCTGGAAAGACGTCGCATAGGAGCTCAGCCCTTATTCACCATGTCTGTAACTACAACTCGCATCGAGTCGCAGTTCGAAACATCAACACCGGAAATAGCGTCGCGTACGACGTCCCCATAGAACACAGACAAATTTTCGATCGTACCTACCCAACAATCCTATATCGCGTACCTAATTATGAGCTAAAAATATACTAATTAACTGAGTGCACACCAAAATAATTCCACGCACTACATACCTCGTACCTTGATGTTCAACTTCCAGCTTCACTCCGCACGTGCTTAGTGGTTTGGAGAAGATGATTACACAATGCCTAAGACATACTTTCTAATTTGCTTAGTGGTTTGGAGATAGCAAGAGAAGTCGAGAAAGAGATAGCACAGAGATAGCACAGACTAGAGAGAGCACAGCGCGAGCGAGTGAATGCAGTGACTGAAAGAGCTCCATGCCTGCTATAAAAAGAACCAAAGCGAGAGGCAGGCGCAAGCTTTGGAGGCATAAAAGTGGCGCCGTCAACACAGTGGCGCCTGTCTCCTACATTATTTTCGCATGCGACAGCCTCAAAATCAGTGCTGCACTGTTCTTCTCTCTTTTCCTTAGTGCAGCGCTGCTCCTCATCCATTTCCCGCGAATGCAGGGAAATCAACGCGCTGTCTCGTCGCTCGTCACCTGGTGCGCATGCAGGGAATCTAATCAGTGCCACACCTAAAATAAGAAGAGAACGGTCGGCCGATCCGTGCCGTGTCCGAGCATGGCCAAAGGCCGCCAGCGGACCAGGCGGCCTCCCGCCAGCTAGACATGCCGCCACAGGCAAAGGCGGCTGGGACCCATCTGTAAGGAATCCCGTTGCAGCTGGGCGGCCGATCCGTTGCGAAGAAACCTGCCGCCACCCTGCCAGGCGGCCTTCCATGTCGCCTCCGTCCGTGGCGGCAGGTTCCACGTGTCGCCTGGCGCGCGTGCCGTCACAGAAGAGGTGGTCCTTTTTGACAAATATTTTGGAGGGTGGTCTTTTTTGACATTTCGTTTGTCAATGTGGTCTGTTTTGTCAAAATTTCACAGGCCATAACGGCTTCAGCCCCTTCCTCCCTCCTTATCCCCTTCCGACTCCCGCTCCCCAAACCTCAGCACTCCACCGGCACGCGCGCCATGGCCATGGCTTCCACCTCCTCCTCCTCCTCGCGGCCGCCTCTCATCCATCCGGCCTCCAAAACCCCAAACCCTCCCCGCCTCCTGCCGCTCGCCTCCAGGGCTGCCGCCCCTCGCCCACTGCTGCTGTCCTTCGCTCCGCCTGGTCCCACCCGCGACCTCCGTGCCTCCGCCGCCGTACAGCAACCCGCGTACGAGGATGGAGAAGAGGAAGAAGAGGGGGAATCGGAGGGGGAGTATTACTGCGAGGATGAGGATGAAGAGGAGATGGACGTCGAGGCGATGGAGGAGGAGGCGCGGCGCGCCGCCGCCGACCTCACCGCGCGCCTCGACCGCGAGCTCAGCGTAGGTGAGTGAGTACTGGAGCTCGCTCGTCTCTTAGAATTTACATTTGAATCCTGCGGTAATAATGTCCAACCCACCCATGAGAATTCGCAATTCTGGAGTACACTGTGACAGAAGTTTTGCCTCTGAACACTGAACTAATGTTGTAGAGCTACTCGATGAGATTTTTTTTTTTTTGAGGAACTACAGTACTTACGTACTGCTTATATTTTATTAAAGTTTCTCAAAAATGGTGTACAAGAGGGTTGTACAAAAAGAAAGAAAACACTATGACTAAGACTAAGAGAGTTCAGATGAAACTGTCCACCCAAGAGGCAAAATCAACATAAGCCTTTCTATTAGCGCGATGCTTCAGCAACTGCATTTCTTCCTTAAAGACCTTTCGGCAATGGTAAAGACTTGGAGACTTCTGCTTGAAGATGAACGCATTCCGGGTGATCCAAATGGACCACAGCCCCATCAGGATGATCTCCATGAAGAAAAGCTTGCGAAGCGAGTCTCGAAGGTGCTGGAAGCAGTCCCATCCATGCAAATCAAGTAGTACAGCCGTTGGCGCCAAGTAATTCCAACAGACTTGGGCAAAAGGGCAATGGAAGAAAAGATGATCCCGAGTTTCCAACACATCCTCATTGCACATGACACAACTGTAATTGGGCAGGAAGAACGTTTTGCGTTGTAGCATTGCACGGGTATTCAGCCTATCCACAAGCAGCCACCAGCCAAAAACTTTGTGCCTTTTCTGATAACAGGAATTCCAAAGCCAAGTGAACACCGAATGAGGTGGAGGTCCTGAGTGCAAGCGATCATAAGCCTTCTTAGCCAAGAAAGTAGAACCCCATGGGTATTTCCAAGAATCTTGATCCTGAGAAAATCTATCCTCGAGGAGAGGAACAAAGTCATGAAATTCCTCAAATGCCTCCTCCGACAAGGGCAAGTGGAAAAGATCCAACAACGAATTGCAGTCATGAGCTTGCCGAAAAGTTACTGCAGGGTTTATTGCAAACGTTCTCAAATGTGGGAAAGTTTCAGTAAGCCTCTGGTCAGTCCATAAATCCTCCCAGAGCAGCACGGAATCACCTCGTCCAACTTGACACTGAGCAAACTGTTTATATTCAGGGAGGAATTTGAGACAGTCTCTCCACCAAAACGAACAGTCAGACATTTTAGCAGGTGGCAGAGCATCTCGGTAATATTTCTCCCAAATCAGATGCACCCAAGGCTGATTAACATGATTGTAAAACTTGTCCAGGTGTTTCATTAGTAAACACTTGTTCTGCACATATAGATTGATCACACCTAGCCCCCTTGCATCCTTTGGCTTGCACACCATAGCCCACGCTGCAAGAGGTGGGGTTTTATCATCTAAATCCTTTCGTCGCCACACACAGTGTCTTCTGTACTTGTCAATTTGTTCGACAATGCCCACATGCAATTTCAGAGTCGTGAGGTAGAAAGTTGGCAGAGAGGATGTCGGGGGGCAGAGGTAGAAAGTTGGCAGAGACAGTCTCAACACCGTATTTACCATCTCTAATCTCCCAGCAGGATTCAAAAAATCTGAACAAGTTTGCAGCCGCCGACCAATTCTTGTCACCAAAGGCATGAGGTGCTCAATCCTGGGCTTTGTGAGACCTAAAGGCAACCCCAAATAAGTGAATGGGAAAGTCCCAAGCTGACAACTGAAAGCCTCTCTAAGTTCAGTCCAACGATCCTCCGGCACATTGATCGGATACATGTTTGATTTACTGTAATTTACCTTCAAACCCGTGGAGATAGCAAATTCATCCAGGATAAATTTCAAACGGACCAATTGATCGCAGTCAGCTGGCAAAATGACAATAGTGTCATCGGCATACTGAATTACTGGGAAATCTGTAGTATATTCAACCGGTAAAGGTAGCTCCAACAGTCCCTGATTCAAGCAGTGGCGAAGCCAGCCTCATGAATCTGTGGGGTCATTGCTAATTTGTTGGATTTTTTCTTCACAATGTACAGTAAATGTACAGTATTTTAGGCTGTTTTGCTCAAAAGCTGTGGGGTCGGCCGACCCCACAGCTAACAAGTAGCTCCGTCCCGTAAAAAAAAAACACGTAGCTCTGCCACTGGATTCAAGGCATCATACAACACCGACTGCAGCAAGTCTCCTGTAAGAACAAACAGAGTAGGGGATAAAGGATCACCCTGTCTCACTCCACGCTTACAAGTGAATTTGTTACCAGGAACACCATTAAGGAGCACCGCTGATGTTGCATTACTGAGGAGATCTCTCAACCATCCACAGAAAATTGGACCAAAGCCTTTATGCTTTAAAATGTCCAAAATGACTGAATGCTCTACCTTGTAAAAGCTTTCTTGAAATCTAGCTTAACAAGAACAATAGGTTTCTTGGACTGGTGACAAAGATGTACATACTCAAAACCCCAAGCCAAACAGTCCTGAATAGTTCTTGTCTTAATGAAGCCATATTGATTCTTATGCACCAGATCCAAAATCACTCTTTGCAGCCTATTTGTCAACAATTTGGTAAGAATTTTCAGTACACAGTTTAGGAGAGATATCGGCCTGAAGTCATTAGCAGATACAGGTGCGTCCTTCTTAGGAACTAGAGTGATAAAGGAAGAATTTATACTCTGCACACTAAGAGTACCTTGATGGAACTGTGAACATAAATCACACATATCCTGTTTGAGCAGGGGCCAGCATTTTTTGAAAAATTCACAAGTAAAACCATCAGGTCCAGGGGACTTGTTGTTTGGCAAATCCTTAACCACAGCATCAATCTCATCTTTAGTGAAAGAAACCTCTAGCTCTTCTAGCCCCGGATGTTGGTGCAAGATAGTAGTTAAATCAAATAGCATTTCATGTGGTTCCGATCTGCCCAGTCTATCTTTGAAAGCATTCCAGATGATTTGGACTTTTGCCTCATGCTCTGAATTCAGAGTCCCATCAGGGGCAGACAAACTTGCAATCTGATTTTTTCGGTGCTGAACTGAGGCTAAAGAGTGAAAAAAATTAGAGCATTCATCTCCCAATTTTACCCACTTAATTTTGCCATGCTGCCTCCAATAAAGGTTCTGTTTGGTTAAAAGACTGTTTTGAAGGGTCTTAAGTTGTGAACGAATGTGCCATTCATGAACTGTTAGATCTCTTGCATTCTCAGCAAAGTCAAGGAGATTAATTAAGTGATTCACATTCTCCACCTGCTCCTTCAAATTTCGATGATTACTTGCCCATTTTTTAACAGCTCCTCTCAAAATCTTCAATTTAGCTGTGAATCTTTTAGCAGCATCAGCATAATGTATGGAGTTCTTCCAAATATTCTCCACAAATGGCAGAAAGTCCTCATATTCCATCCAAAAGTTTTCAAAACGAAAGACATTAGTCTTTGGGACTGAAGATTTAAACGAAATAACACATGGCACATGATCCGAGGTGGTCATTGCAAGTGGGAAGGCCATCGTCACAGGATAGGTTAAGTTCCAGATTTTCGAGGTAAAGAACCAATCAAGCCTCTCAAGCAAAGGGGACTGCTGCATGTTACTCCAAGTAAACTTTCTATCCTTTAGTGGAATTTCGGTTAGGCCTAAATTGGAAATGGCTTCATTAAACCGGAAAATGTCCTGAAGGTTAGCACCCGGCTTGTTACGATCTTCCAGGGTTCAAATGAGGTTGAAATCGCCCACAACTAACCAATGAACTTCAGGTGCCATCTCCACATCATGGAACCAAGTCAAAAACTGCTGCTTACGATCCTGTTGGCAGGGACCATAAACATTGGTTACAACAAAGACATCATCAGAAAGGGCCGAGGTAAATTCCACAGAAATGGCAAACTCATTTTGGAATATCAGTTCCCCAGCAAACTTGTTACTACACCAGATCGTTAACAAACCCCCTGAGCGTCCCACAGACGGTAGAAAACAGAAGCTATCAAATCTTCTCGGAAAAGATGAGAAATTTTGAGTCAATTGGTTAAGGTTTCACATTCAATTTTTTAGTACAGGAAACCTTAACACCACTAACTCACAATTTCTTTAGGCCACCCTAATACCAAGCTACGGCGACAACAAGGGAGGGGGGAGGGGACCATGCCGTTGCCGGTGATCACCAGCAGCAGGGGAGGAGGAGAGGGACATGGGAGGGAACTATGGCTAGGGGAGTGATCTTCTATGGACCCTAGTCAACTAGATGTTGGTAATTAGCAAGACAAATGTATAGAGTTTAGCCTTAGTGTGTAGTAGTGCAGCAATCACATTGTTGACTGTACAAGGCCGACTACTTCCGAGCTCTCCCCTGGCAATGCCTGGAGCGGCCTAGTACCCGCCAGGTTCCAAGGCTGCATCCCCGTCTAGGGTGTGGGAAGATGGGCTGTGCCTTCTCGGGCTGCGCCTTGGGAGTGGACCTCGATGTCTGGCTACGATGGCGAGGGGCTGCGGCGGCGGCGGTGTGAAAGTTAAGGACAGCTACTCCATTCGGCGGGTTCGGTGGGAGGTGGTGGCAATACGTAAGAAAGTCTTGCCCGCCTTCAGGCGGTGCCGGCGGCGATGGCGCCATTCCCCTCCATGGAGGCGTCGCCGAGGTGTGTCGACACCTCCCTCACACTCTCTCGGGTGGTTGAGGTCTCCGGGTGAAAGCCTAGATTCGGTTGGATCGGCGTGATGGCGACGTCCTCGACGTCGTCCCTCCGTTGGGAGCATCACGTTTGGAGACACGTCCTGAGGTTCCTTGTTACTTTCCTCCGGTGCTCGCCGCTGCCCGAGGTTGATGTTTCAGAGGCGTAATGCACGCCGTTGCCGGTGAGTCCGCGGAGGTGCCTCTCACGGAACCAACCAAGTCCCGCCATCTACTTGCCCCCTCCTAGGCATCAAGAGTGGACGGTGCGTCGACAAGGGAAGTTCAGTTGGAGCTCGGTCTTTGGAGGTGACCGGTGTCGGTCGAGACGCGCGATGCTGCTCAGCTTTGGACAGGCTCTTTTGTTTCGTAGGGTTCAAGCTCTAGTGGATGGGTTTGATAGCTGAACGCAAGGATAATTCATCTACGTAGCTAGTTGGTTATGGTGGTGGAGAAGCCCCTCTTTAGCTAGATTGGTCTCCTTTACTACTTTATTTAACCGGGGGTTATGCCTAAAACAGGGTGGCGGCTGTGTCTTCGGACTAGCCAGATGTGGAGTGCGTGCTACACTCTAGCGAGTTGTAGTCGTTAGGCTCTACTGGGTCGTGTTGTATGGGTGGTGTTTGCTCTTCTTTGAGCATGTAAATAACTATTCTTTTCTATCAATGCATCGAAGCGCAAAGCTTTTGCGTTTTCGCGAAAAAAGAAGCTGTGTTTGCAAGTAGAACAGAATGATATGCTGGTTTATTCCTCTAAAAGCTTACGTCGTTCATTTGACTTCTCATAGACTACATCTCGACCTTTTTCAGATGGTGATGTTCGGGAGAAAAGAAGAACATGAGGGATAAGACATCAACAGCTAAACATGTCAGTGCATCTTAATGTTCTAATAATCAGTCGTCTAGTTGACATGCTAATGAACATGTTGTTGTAATGTGGAAAATAAAGTTAACCGATTTACTATTCAATCAATGATTCAGATCCCAGACAATAATCTTCCAAAGGTGGCTGTTATTGGTAGGCCTAATGTTGGTAAATCGGCACTATTCAATCGTCTTGTCGGGGTATGCCACTTACTTATATGACCATAACTTCAATTAGTTTCTGAAATGCAGTTCACTGTATGCCTGATCTGAATGCAAAAATCGATATGGTATTGTATTATGATGTCTAACAGGGCAACAGGGCTATCGTTGTTGATGAACCTGGTGTGACCAGAGATCGTTTGTACGGGCGATCTTTTTGGGGTGATAAAGAGTTTATGGTTATTGATACTGGGGTGTGATTACTCTATCAAAGTCTCAAGCAGGTGTAATGGAAGAACTTGCCATCACAACTACTGTTGGTATGGATGGAATTCCTCTGGCCTCCAGAGAAGCTGCTATTGCTAGGATGCCATCAATGATTGAAAAGCAAGCTGTTGCTGCTGTTGAAGAAGCAGCTGTACTTCTATTCCTTGTGGATGGTCAGGCAGGTTTAGGCAATTATCATCTTATATTTTGAGCAACTATTTTATGTGTTACTTTTGTTATATTAGATCTTTTAATCTTAGTAGCACTATTTACTCTAATATGAACAGCTCAATATATTACCTCCTGATGATACATGTTGTGTTTCTCTGGTGTCTTTGTTTCCCTAACTTGTTTTCGTCACCTGTGGTTACCTGTAAATTGTTACAAAGCTTGTCCTTATTAACATGATGATCTCAAATTTCTTCAGGCTGGACTTGTGGCAGCTGATATAGAAATTGCTGATTGGTTACGTCGCAACTTCTCACACAAGTGCATCATACTTGCTGTAAACAAGTGTGAATCACCACGGAAAGGGCAAATGCAAGCATTAGAATTTTGGTCATTAGGGTGAGCCTGTAAAAGTACAAGTTACACTATGCTCTATGATTGCATAGCATTCAGTTCAGTCACATTTCAAAAAGATTACACAATGTTGGAATGATTTTCTTATGTTATATTTTGGACAATAGCAGCTACTGAAAACTTCACACTGTAACAGATATTTTTATGCTTGTGCTGCTAAAATAAAACGAACAAACAACACATTAGTCTTGTTTCAACTGTATAGGCCATAACACCATGAACTAGCAGAATTTAATTATTCGGCATGCGAGATCACCAAACTACTGTAAATCATTTAGTTATGCTGCTTGAATCAATTGTCTGTCAACTCTGGTTGCCTTCTTGCCATAAATCATGATGGTGTTTCTTTTCCTTAGCTATGCAGCAGTTGGCTGTATTTATATTTGTTTGCTGCTTGGCTCATCTTTCCATTATTCCTGCTAGATTTACACCTATACCAATATCTGCTATTACCGGCACTGGAACTGGAGAGCTCCTTGATTTGGTCTGTTCAGGACTCAAAAATTTCGAGGTATTGCAATATTTGTTAAGATACTATTTTATCTTACATGCATGCATGGATAATATGTTTAAGGTATTGGGAACATTCATGACATCCTTTTTGATATAAAGATTGGGCATTACAGGGGCTAGAAGGATTGGATGACGTTGAAGAAGAAGAAAACCGCATTCCTGCTATTTCCATCGTTGGAAGACCAAATGTCGGGAAAAGTAGTATTCTAAATGCTTTGGTTGGAGAAGATAGAACAATTGTGAGCCCAGTCAGTGGAACCACCCGTGATGCCATTGATACTGAGTTAACCACAGCGGATGGTCAGGTTTGTTCATAATACTCTTGAACATTTAAATACAGAGCCGCTTCACTAGTTTAGTACCCAACTGTATCCACTTAAATGCGCTTCTTTATCTGTATAATAAAACTATAAAGTTAGATACTTAGATATGTAAGGAGAAAACTGACGCATCGCAATGCAACACTGATATGCTGATATTTCAAATGCTGCAGAAATACAAACTCATTGATACGGCTGGTATCCGGCGCAGAGCAGCAGTTGCTTCTGCTGGCAGCACAACTGAAACGCTTTCAGTAAAACGTGCATTTAGTGCAATTCGTCGATCTGATGTCGTTGCCCTTGTTGTTGAAGCGATGGCATGCGTCACGGAGCAGGTATTTATCTCACCAATCCATTCACATGTCAAACAATTCATATAGATATGAAATTCGTTCTAACCCAGTTCTTCTTTTCGGTGCCAAGGATTATAAAATTGCAGAAAGGATTGAGAAAGAGGGAAAGGCATGCGTCATTGTTGTGAACAAATGGGACACGATTCCAAACAAGAACAATGAGAGCACTACACATTATGAAGTGGATGTAAGAGAGAAGCTTCGTGTACTAGACTGGGCACCTATTGTCTATTGTTCTGCAATAAATGGGAGCAGCGTTGACAAGTAAATCTCTTCCAATATCTTTACTGTGTTTTTTCATATTTATGCTGGTCTCACAAATCTCTTATTGTTGCCTTGCTATAATTTCTAAACCATTGCAGAGATGTATAAATTGTAAGATGCATACAATGCTTGATTTAGTTGCGGGGTCTAGGTCACATGTTGTTTACACACTGGAGTGTGTTTTCCAACTCGGGGTTTGTTGTAACTGTTGTGCAATTTACCAATGTTCAAACGACAACATATAGTTGTGCTCTGAATATGTTCCCTGTCCATCTATACCTGCATTTCCTTTGACAAACATGAATTAGCAACTTTCCATCAAAAAAGTGGTAGTTAATTAATAGTTTGGGTTATACCTCTGCAACGACTAATTTATACAGCGGACAGCCATTTCCAGTAGAACACCATTTCCCTGTTTTCTTTCTTACAAATTCACCACAACATGAATATTATACACTCGTAGATCTGTAATGCCAAGTGCTGGTATAGTGGCTGACTGGGTTCTGGCGCAATTTTTTTGCAGTTAATGGCATTACAATTTCTCTCTGTCTGTTCTCAAAACCCTCCAGGTCTACATGTTTTTCACTGTTAAGCAAAGCTGTATGTTGCTTGTCATGGTGTTGTATCTTTCTTGCTAACCGGACACACACTATTGTGTTGACTCTTTAACTGGACATACAAAACTTGCTGAATTTCCACCTTTTCCCCCTAAAATTGATGAGTCGTCCATGCCTCTATTAGTAACCTCCTGTTATTTGTGTTCCGGACGCCGGCACTGCGTATAGAGCATTGTCCTGTAGTGGCATTCTCTAACAAATATATTGTGTGGATTTGTTCTCAGGATTATTTCTGCTGCTTCTTTGGTTGAAAAGGAAAGGTCTAGAAGACTTGGCACTTCCATTCTTAACCAAGTGGTTAGAGAAGCTGTATCATGCAAAGCGCCACCAAGAACAAGAGGTGGCAAAAGAGGCCGTGTTTATTACACAACACAGGTAAAATCTATGGCCTTGCTCTAAGCTCGCATAATTTACTTATTATTACTGTCAGTCATATTGTTTATGAGAGAACCTTTCAAATAAGCTGAAGCCATAATCACAACTACATTGCCCATTTATGCATCTGCTTTTCTTAGATTAGTGGTCTACAGATTTTGGATTAACTTGGTTTATACCATCATTAAACTCCATGCTCCTGTCAGTTCCCCAACGATATTCTCCTGTGCTAATTCCCAAGTCCTGCTGAAGTATTCTGGAACAATTCAGAGAGGGGATTGTAGCTAACTATAATTTTACATTTCGACAAGTCAGCTAGTATGGCATCTGTGTAGATCATTTCACCTATTTGGAAAGAGACGATCCTCACTGCTTTTAGTCTGTAGAGTTTTATCTCGAAACTGCCTTACAGCCCCTCCATTCTTCTGAGCTTTTCTTCTAACGGAACCTTGTTCTTCTCCCGTAGGCTGCTATTCGTCCACCGACATTTGTTCTCTTCGTCAATGATGCGAAACTCTTCCCTGAGCCGTATCGCCGGTACATGCACAAGCAGCTCCGGTCTGACGCTGGATTCCCGGGAACACCTATCCGGCTATTGTGGCGTAGCAGGAAGCGAACTGACAAGCAACAGAGGAGGTCAAGTACGGGGGGGCGTAGTGCGCTTGTAGCAGCGAGTTAGCATGTGAAAATGTTGCTATGTTCAGAAAGAAAACGAAAATGTAGCGAGTTAGCTCTATCAACGATGCCTTTTTTCTTCTTATACTGTACTTTTCCTGGTTGCTAACCTGAGACTATCCAATATTCATGCGCTAAGAAGTTCATAATAAATGGAAAAGTATTTTTATTCCTCAAAACTGGGTGGTTCTGACCACCGTTCATCGCAGGCAAGCAGGGCCAGGGGTCGTCGTTCTGTGGCATAGGCTCACCACTCCTGGTCTGAGTTGTTCAAGGTTTCTATGTTTGTGTCCATTTCGATGGTGCGAGTGTAGTGTTTGGCGAGTGTGTTTGTTTAAGTTTCAGTTAAGGTTGTCTGTGTTGTGCTGTCGCTGCCCTCGGCTGTGTGTAGCTTAGACTGTTGTCTGCGTTTAGGCCTTCTTGTGTTGATGCTGTGGTCTGTCATCATTGAGTTTGTTGCTGTCATCAGAGTTTTGTTGCTGTGGTTTCCCTCTGTCTGCTTGGTGTGGTTCACAAGTTTCCTTATGGCTGAATGCTCAATTGGAGCGCCAGGGGCCTCAATAATCCAGCGCGTCGCGGCCAGCAAAGGGCGACGGTGGTGTGTGGTTCATTGTTCAGGAATCAAAGTTGGCAGTGGTGCGCTGATCTCGGAGTCTTTTTGTCCTTAGTTTGTCGGCAATTACTGTTACCTTCCAGCGGATGACACCCGTGGTGGGATATCGTTGCAGCTTCGGTGGATTTCTTTGAGCTGGCGGAGTGTGGCCGTTCTGCGAACACTATCTCGGTTCTGAGAGCAAGTGGGAAAACCTGGGGGTTAACAGGGGTCGATGGGCCACAGTTGGATGATGAGAAGGTTTTGTCTATCGACGAGCTCAAGACCTTTTTTTTTTTTTTTTTTTTTGAACAGAACGAGCTCAAGACCTTGAAGGGCACAACGGCGTCGCAATGGATTCTGGTTGACGACAAGAGCTCATCGCATCTTGTCGGGCTGCTCTGAATTTCTTGGAGCTTTCTAAGCTTCGCCCTTTTGGTCGTCGATTCACTTGGGTGAGCTCGTGCGCGGCTCCAAGATTGATCATCTTTTCTTCAGTGGACTGGAGCCTCCCCTTCCCTCAATCGCACTTTCGACGGCCACCTCTTCTATGTCTGATCACTGCGCCATGGTTCTCGCGGGCTCTTCTGTTTGTGGGTTCAGGTTTGAGGATAATTGGGTTCGGCAAAGGTGGTTTGTGGAGACGGTTTCTGAATCTTGGACCAAGCCGGTCGCTGCGGGCGATCACACCCGCTCCCTGCACATCAAGCTCAACCGGGTTGCTAGAGCCCTGAAAATCTGGAGCCGGTCGTGCATAGGCAACACCAAGCTGCTGACTGCATGTGCTGAGCAGGTCATTCTTGGTCTTAACTCTGCTCAGGAACACACAGAGCTCACCCTTGCGGTGCGTTACGGCAGTTCCTCTCAAGCAGAAAATTCTGGGGCTCACTGCAATCTATCACTTCGGCAATGCTCTCGGGTCCGGTGGGTGGGCGCGGCGGATACAAATAGCAAGTTGTGGTTGTCCCACCTCAAGGCACCTCGAATGGCAGTTCGCCTGTCTTAAAGTTTCAAACAAAAAAAAGGCTGACGGCCGTCAGCTCAGAAACTTTCATTCCGGTTCTTCAGACCGCCAGTGCGCACCTTTCGTCAGAGGATGATAAACATGCTGATCTTTTCAGACACTTTAAAAGCTTGTTGGGCGCTTCATTGCTACGCCATCGCACTCAATGGCGATGCGCTGTGCATTCCTAGATTTGGTTTGTCCTCTCGATGAGGCCTTCACAGATGAGGAGTTAAAAGAGGCGGTCTTTGGATTGCTGATAGGGAAATCCCGGGTCCTGGTGGGCTCACATCCACGTTCTTCCGCAAGTGTTGGTCATTGATCAAAGTTGATCTGTTGCGCGCCATGAACCAGCTTCAGTGCCTTGGGGGAATCGGTGGCACCTCCTCAATTCTGCCCATATTGCTCTGCTGCCGAAAGGGGGTGATGCCTGCACTGTCAAGGACTTCAGGTCTGTGAGCTTCATCCATTCAGTTGCCAAGACAGGTTGCAAGGTTTTGGCCAACCGTATCGCTCCCCACCTGCACAACATGATTCCAAACTGTGGGAGTCAATCCGGAAAACTGATAAAATCCGACGTGAATTCCATTGGAAATTCAAAAGCGATGGTGACAGGGTATTTGCCTGGCTAACTGAAAGACCCTCTGTCGTTCGAACAATCTTGGGGGCTCGGAATCCTGAATTTTGAAAAATTTAGCCGACCTCTTCGTCTTCGATGGAAATGGTTTGAGTGGGTTGGTAATTCGGTGCCATGTGACCAGACTGATTGCTCCCTCTTTGACGCTTTCAGATTGCTGAATGGCTGCCCCTCGCCTCAGCTGTTTCAGTTAACTAGAAAGATGAAGTTAAAAGTGACCCAGGCTCTCCACGCTGACAAATGGTTGATTGGCCTTCATCGCATCAACACTGAGGCTCGGCTTCGAGAATTCACAAACCTTGGATTGCTTCATCTTCAATCTCTCTGTGCCGAGGAGAGCCAGATTGAGTTGAAATTCTGCGTCAAGGCAGTATAGCTCGGTCTCTGTTTATGCTATGCAGTCCACGGGATATTTTTCAGAAATTGACTGCTCGAAGCTTTGGAAAATAGGAGACATGCAAAACCTGCGCCGAAAAATATCTTCACACCGGACCGCCCCTGTAGGTCATCGTACGCCGCTCATATGAAGTCTTGAGAACATAGTAGCTCTGACTTCACAACCTGGGTAGACCAACACGAAGACACTCGGACACGCCAGAACAGAGCCGATTGACAAGGTCTTGCCGCGACCAGACCATATATAGCTCGCCACCATCATCGTTGCCAAGCTTGGCGCCAGACGAAACCTCCATCGCCAATTGGCCGCTGCAAACCATGATGCCGTGCAAGTCCAGCCCCGGGAAATAGGGGAGCACAATCTTCTAGGACGACTCCCTCAGGAGGGGAGCGGTCGTCCGACCTTGCGTAGCAAGATAGAGGCCTTAACCTGAAGATGTGACCAGAGGCTGAAGAGAGCGGGGAGCTCCACGACGACCCCCCAAGGAGGAGAACGACGTCCACAAACACCATGTCGTCAAGCTCTCCCGGAGCGACCCAAAGCTCATCATCCCCACGCAGCCGAACGAAGGCAGCGAACCACGACATTGCCGACCAGCAAACTCGCTGGCCCAAACACATCCACCGTGACGGCGGCGCCACCATCGCGAAGGATCCACCATCTAGAGAAAAACCCGCTACATAAGACTGAGAATATTGTGGTGATGTCAAGTATTGTTTGTGGCATTTGCATATAACGAAATTAGAGCACATAAACATGTGTTTTAGCTTATCAGGCTTGTTTTTCTAGTGTAGACTACAAATCAACTTATTTTAATACTAGAACATTGCAAACACATACATAATTAAGAATGTGTGTGCTCTTTACCAAATCCATATACAACTGTGCTAACTTCCAAAGTTTCACAGGATGGAAGAAATATAGTGTGAATACAGAAAGGTTCTGCCAAAGCTCAATTTTTTTTTCCTTTTTGCAACGAAGATTTATGTAACGCCCGATCTTTCTCTAAGGTCGTGGGGGTCTGTTATTTTCGTAATAAGAAAAGAAAGAAAGGAAAATCGTGTGGGCTAGCTGAGTGCACAGCTAACTGACTAGAGTGCGACCAAACTTGACCTCGCTGGAGATAGCAAACACGGCTCTTTGCAGACCGAGATTTGTCAACTGCTCGCACCGCACAAAAAATGAGGCTCCGCCTTCCGCGGCCCCACCTGGTGGCCCACCAGCAGCCAAGACTGTGATCAGGAGTCAGGACTCAGGACTTCAGGAGTAATGAAGCTCCAGCGGCTAGCCTGACTTCTGGTCGTGGCGCAGAATTGTCAACCGAACTGCCTCTGGGAACGAAGGCGATGTGGCCACACCACGTCATGGCGCCTCAACGGAGCACGACCACCGAGAGCTCAGGGCGCCGTGACCAGTGGCGGAGCACGATATATTTTTGAGGCCAGCAGACGAAATCTAAAGCATACAGATTTCGTTGCAAAAAAGAAGATCAAGTTTAGCTGGCCGAGTCGCCGTTCAGCCGGCTGGCCGCGCCGTCGCGTGTTGCCTAAAACCCAGGCGAGCGAGTCGCCGAGGGCCTCCCTTCGACCCGGAGCTCACGCCGTCGGCGCCGCCACCAGCAAAGGCAGCACTGCCTGCGTTTCCTCTCTCCCGTGCCGTGCATGATTCGTCCCGACGTACACGTACGGCGCCCTCGCTCGTTTGCTTGGTCCATCACGCGAGACGAGAGGCGACGATCGGTTTCTTCATGGACATACGTTGCCCTCGCTCGGTTCGAGTCGGCATAGACTAGCGAGAGGCCCAACAACAGGGTTTGATCATCATCATCATCATCCACTAATATATATGTCCGCCTCGGCAGCCGTGAGTTCAAGATTTTTCATCATCTGGCCACCAGAAATCCAGAATCGTTGTCCTTCACACTTTCACAGCACTACCATCCGATCGACGAGGTCACCTCTTGTCGATTATCTCCCATCTTGCCGATACCGGCGAGCGGCGAGGCCGCAGAGACTCTCGCCTATCCCACCATCCACGCTGTTCTGCTCGCGGTGGTGGACCGCAAGTCGCTGCGGCTGTCCACGGGCGCGCGGTGGCCGGCACCATCGTGAACTACATGGAGGTGGATGCCGAGGAGGTGTCCAAGGTCACGCACGAGCTCCACTACCTAAGGCTGATGCCGCTGCAGATCACCGTCGCGCTAGCTTGGCCTTCTGTACACGCACCTCGGCCCGGCCGCGGTCGCCGTGGACGCCGTACACGCACCTCGGCAAGGTGACAGGTGTGGAGCTGGATGCTGCTGGCAAAGTGTTCACGGCCACCGTGTTTTCCCGAATGCTTGATGGACCTATGCAGAGCTTCCCGGAGGCAATTGCGTCTATCACGCAACGCAAGCAACCATGTCGCTCTGAACTCTGAAGGCTTGACAGACAGGTACTGCTCGATCAGCAGAGCTCCATGACGCTAACGGTCAGCTCAATGATTTTGTGTTGGTTCCGTTTGCAGAGGAGGCAGATGCGTATGAACCCCAAGTGCAGCAAACACCACTGCACCACCGTGGCCTAGAGGCTAGAGGACAACGTGCCGAGATTCCGCATGGAGCCACCAGCTGCCGCGGGCTGCCGTCGACCATGTAGATCGCCCGGCAGTTAGACTTTTTTAAGATATTTTTGATTTTTTCTTAGGCTGTCCCACAGTCCACCTCACCAAACAATTTCTTTCTCTGTTTTTTTAGATATTATGGTTATTTTTTGGACTGACAGGTGGGCCAGGGGTGTCAGAATTCGCAACTGACCGTGGTTTGGGTCATCTGAGAAAACTTCGGCAAAATGTGGTATGTAAATGAGATTGCGATGTCGACTGGTATCAACCCGTAAATTTTGCGTGAAAACTGGTAGGTTTACGCCATTAACTCTGTCGTCGACGATGTGGATCGCCCGGCGGTATGGTTCGATGTGGTACATGAAGAGTGGCCCTACGCAATCCTGCGTATAGGATGCACCGACCAGAAGACCAACTCCAAGTACAACCACCTCTATGTTACGTGTTTCATGAAATGGCTAGCCCATAGGATGCACCGACTAGAAGACCAATCTGCACACTTGTAGCAACTTCATGTTTCACGTTATGCAAATTTGTGACCAAACCGCACAGTATCAGCAGTGTCATGTAGTTTTTCTCTATTATCTCTGCTACGTCGCAAGCGCTTCATCTCTACTCGGACATGGGTCTTGATTTTTTTTTTTAAAGTGTTCGGCCATAGAGGCCACGGTTATAGTTGTGGCGGTGTGGCACATTTGGGATGCTAGAAACAAGGTTTCGAGAGGGGGAGCCACTTATGCATCCGAAAACTGTAGCTGAGAAACCTTTGGCTTATTTTCAAATGATTGCTTTGCATCTTTATCAAACTGGATCTCTTCCATTTCCAGATGGTCGCCGCTACATGAAGGTACAGTTTTAAGCTATTTTGATGCAACATTTTCGCTTCTACTAGTCAGATGGGGACGGTTGGTGTGATCCGAGACCGCAATGGCACTTGCTTAGCTGCTTGCAGTGAGCGATACAAAGAGGTTTTAGATTGATATTGGTTGCGATCTTTTTTTTTTGAACGGGAGAGGGCACGAAAGTGCCCAAATTCAATCTGCTAAAAAACATAGTACACAGAGAATGTTGGATATCCTCCTCATGTGGGCTGTGAGGAGATGACCATTTGAAGCCTTTTTCAGGCGGCCCAAACAGGTGTAGAAGCCCAAGACCCATTAGTGTTATGACCAAGGGTCATTTTGGACATTGCACAAGATGGATGGGGGATGCTAACCCTCCCAACCAGCCACCACTAGGTGAAGTGACGAAAATCCAGGATAGCTTCCATTGGAGAAGAAAACCAAGAGAGAAGGGAAGAGGAAGAAGTTGAAGGAAGAAGTTTGAGATCAAGCACGGGACGTGCCCACAAGGTTGTGACGTCCAGATCCACTACCTTGTCTCCTTCAAGCTGTGATTCCACCATCTTTGGTGAGATTGTTCCAATCCCTAGATCTTGTGCCCCAAATCTTGCTGTATCAGATCCTCTAGTGCTCTCTAGGAAGAACTTGTTGTAGCCCGCTCTGATAATAGTGGAAAAAGATTTGGGTGGCTTCGGCCCGTGGTTTTTCCTCTCACCTTGAGAGGTTTCCACGTAAAATCTGGTGTCTCTGTGTTGATGCTTGCTGCTGCACTTTTGGACTGAGAACAACTAGTACTTGTACTAGCTGCTTGCTGAAATCTGCTAGTACTTGTACTACCTGGCTGCTGTTTGCAACTAGGACATGTCCTAGGTTCAGGTTGAATCTATTATCTCCATATATGTTTGATGCATATGTTTCCGTCCGACACGAGCAACGATTCGTGAGTTAGTACACAAGTGGTGCTGAAGTTTATTTTGATTCCGCTGCGTATTTTCAGTCCACGATTAAGAGTGTGCTAATCTCCATTAAGGGTTAATTGGTGTGCCCAGTTTTCCCAACAGAGTGGTATCAGAGCTCAAGGTTGCTCAGAGGTTGCTGCTCGCAATGGCTTTGGAAGAAGGCGCCGCTACGAGTGGCATGATAAAACTTGATTCTTCCAATTTCTCATTACGGAAGCCCATGATGAAAGACATCATTTACAGTAAGGCTTTGTATGAGCCAATTGTGAAAGATAAGATACCGACCGGTGTCACGGACGAAGATTGGAGAGTGTTGAACCGAAAGGCAGTAGGTATGATTCGATAGTACATCAACCACAATATATTCCACCATGTTGCAAATGACACAAATGCGTATGAGATGTGGCAGAAGTTAGAGTCAATGTATGAGAGGAAAACAAATATGAACAAGGCCTCGGTTATCAAGAGACTTGCAAAACTTGAGTACCGAGATGGCAGCAGTGTGATTGAACACTTGAATGTTTTTCCAGTGCCATATAAACCAACTTTCAGCTATGAAGATCAACTTCGAGGATGAGGTGCAAGCATTTTGCTGTTGAAGCTGACTTTGGAGATGGTGAAGAATAGCATGCTGAATGAAGAAGCCAGAAAGAAGGAAAAGGGCGATGCCACTTCTTCTGATGCGTATGTAGCTGAATCCCATGGGAAGAATGAAAACCGTGGACGTGGCCATGCCAGATTTCAGCAAGGCAAAGATAAATCCAGGGGGAGATCAAAGTCAAAACATAGAAAAGAGGTTACTTGCTTTTACTGTGGCAAGCCGAATCACATAAAGAGCGAATGCAGGAAATACAAGAAAGACCTTGCAGAGGGAAAAATTGCAAACAAGAACGAGCAAAAGGCAGAGAATGGTGCCGCCAACATTGCAGAATATGAAGAAGGTGAAGACTATCTAGTCATTGAAGATGAAGAATGCTATAGTGTTGTTCGTGATGATGCCATGAGTTGGGTTGTGGATTCAGGTGCGTCCTTCCACATTACATCACACAAGAGTATTTCTCGTCCTACACCAGCGGTGTTACCGGACAAGTGAGGATGGGAAACAGTGGTTCGCAACCATTGTTGGCAAGGGCACTATATGCATTGAGACCTTCACAGGTTGCAGTTTGGTGCTCGATGATCTGAGGCATGTTCCCGATATACGGCTGAATCTGTTGTCAGTGGGAAAGCTTGATGACATTCGCCATGGCAGTTATTTTGGTGATGGAAAATGGAAGCTCACCAAAGGCTCTTTGATTGTGGCTCGAGGAAGCAAGCAAGGTAACCTCTATGTGACTAAAACCAAGCTATGCAATGAGATGCTGAACGTTGCCGAGAATGACACTTCGGCTGAGTTATGGCACAAGAGGCTTGGGCATATGAGTGAGAAGGGCATGCATGCTCTTGCTCGCATGGAGTGCCTCCCTGAGTTGAAAGGTATAACCTTGAAACCCTGTGAACATTGTTTTGCTGGCAAACAACATAGGGTTGCATTTCGTACACGACCGCCAAGACGTGCGGAGAATGTTCTTGATATTGTGCATACTGATGTTTGCTCCATGACCGAGAAATCACTTGGTGGAGCATTATACTTTGTGACATTCATTGATGACCACTCCAGAAAGATATTTCTCTATGTGATGAGAAACAAGTGGCAGGTGCTCAGCGTCTTCAAGGAATTCCATGCCAAAGTTGAGAGAGAAACTGGCAGGAAATTGAAGTGCGTCTGATCAGACAATGGTGGTGAGTACCGAGGTCCTTTTGAAAGGTATTGCAGAAAATATGGCATCAGGCTTGAAAAGACTCCACCAAAGACACCTCAGCTCAATGGACTTGCAGAGAGGATGAACAGGACTCTCACGGAGAGGGTCACAGCTATGCTCTCTCATGCAAAGTTACCTAATTCGTTTTGGGCTGAAGCTTTGATTCATGCTATGCATATACTAAACCTGTCCCCCTCAGTTCCTCTTGGAGGTGATATTCCTCAGAGAGTTTGGTCAGGGAAAGATGTATCGTACAAGAATTTGAAGGTCTTTGGGTGCAAGGCATTTGTGCACATCCCGAGGGATGAAAGAGCCAAGCTTGATAGCAAGACAAAGCAGTGCATCTATCGTACAAGAATTTGAAGGTCTTTGGGTGCAAGGCATTTGTGCACATCCCGAGGGATGAAAGAGCCAAGCTTGATTGCAAGACAAAGCAGTGCATCTATCTCAACAGTCCAACCGATGAGTTTGGATACAGATTGTGGGATCCAGTCAAGAAGAAGACTGTGCGCAGCCAAGATGTGGTGTTCATTGAAGATGAAACGATCAAAGATATTGGTAAACCGGAGAAGCCAAAGACTACCACACCTCAGGTTGTCCTAGATCCAGTGAACCCTCCCCTAGTCCATGACAATCATGGGGGAGATGATGATGATGATGGTGATGTTGAAGATGATGATGCAACTGATCAAGGCAGTACAAGTCAGGGATATGAACAACCATCTGAGGATGATGATCATGAGAGTCACGGTGATGATAATCCACCTGATTCCCCACCACCAGTGCAGCAGTTGAGGAGAACTGGGAGAGACCGTGTACCTTCCAGCAAGTATCCACCACATCAATATGTGTTGATGACTGATGCAGGTGAGCCCTCATGCTATGAGGAGGCACTGTCTGATGAGCACAAGAATGAATGGTCAGAAGCCATGCAGGACGAGATGAAATCCCTGTATGGTAATGATACCTTTGATTTGGTGTCTCTGCCGAAGGCAAGAAAGCACTCAAGAACAAGTGGGTGTACAGAGTGAAGACTGAAGAAAATAGCTCACACCCAAGATACAAGGCAAGATTGGTTGTGAAAGGTTTCAGTCAGAAGAAGGGAATTGACTTCGATGAAATATTCTCTCCGGTGGTCAAGATGTTTTCGATCCGAGTTGTGCTTGGCATGGCTACTTCCATGGACTTGGAGGTTGAACAACTTGATGTGAAGACAACATTCTTGCCTGGTGACCTAGAGGAGGAGATATACATGGAGCAGCCAGAAGGATTCATGGTTGCGGGCAAGGAGCACCAAGTGTGCAGATTGAAGAAGAGCTTGCATGGCTTGAAGCAAGCTCCTCGGCAGTGGCACAAGAAGTTTGAGTCATTCATGACCGAGCTTGGATACCGTAAAGAACAACCTGATCATTGTGTGTTTACGAAGAGGTACGCCGAGGGTGACTTCATTATTCTCTTGCTATATGTCGATGACATGCTGATTGTTAGAAATGGCACAAAGAGGATTGCTCTCCTCAAGAAGGCATTGAGTAAATCATTTGCCATGAAGGATTTAGGATCAACTAAGCAAATACTTGGCATCAAGATCTCCCGTGATAGATCAAAGAAGCTGCTTTGGCTCTCACAGGAAAGATACAATGAGAAGGTACTTGAAAGGTTCAATATGAAAGACGCAAAGTCTGTTACCTCTCCACTTGCAGGCCATCATAAACTGAGTTCAGAACAATGTCCTAGCAGCAAGAAGGAGAAAGATGAGATGAGTGATTGCGTGGATCACACGTTCGCTGGAGACCCCTAGAGGAAGGTATGAAGCAGTGTAGCAGTAGTTTCCCTCGGTTTGAAACCAAGGTTTAATCGACCAGTAGGAGCAAGAAATCACTTCTGAAGGTTGTTGGTGGCGCCGTTTCTTGATCACCAACGTGGAATCTACACACAACACAATCAAACTACTTTGTCCCAACGAAACAGTGAGGTTGTCAATCTCACCGGCTTGCTGAAAACAAAGGATTAAATGTATGATGTCGAAAACAGTAGTAAATTGCAGAGAATGAAAAGGAACAATGTTCGCAGTTGGTTGTATTATCAGTGTAAAAGAATGGATCGGAGTCCACAGTTCACTAGTGGTGTCTCTCCATAAAAGATAACTAACATGCTGGGTGAACAAATTGCAGCTGGGCAATTGACAAAATATTGAGCGCATGACAATGCATATATATGACATGATGATTACTATGATATTCAGGTGGGCATTACGACAAAATACATAGACCGTTATCCAGCAGCGTCTATGACTAATAATCCACCGACAGGTTGTCATCCGAGTTCCCCGTTGTTATTAAGTTGCAAGCAACGGATAATTGCATTAAGTAATGTGCGTAATGTAAACAAATGCATTAGACCTAACGGCGCACCCTTAAGCTAAGCATCGGTTATTTTATCCCTAGTGGCAACAGCACATCCACAATCTTAGAAGTTATTGTCATTCTCCCAGATTACCGGAGGCATGAACCCACTATCTAGCATAAATACTCACTCTTGGAGTTACAAGCATCTACTTGGCCAAAGCATCTACTAGTAACGGAAAGCATGCAAGATCATAAATAACATATAAGATAGATTGATAATCAACTTGACATAGTATTCAATATTCATCGGATCCCACCAAACACAACATGTAGCATTACAATAAGATGATCTTGATCATGATAGGCAGCTCACAAGATCTAAACATGATAGCATAAAGTGGAGATACAACCATCTAGCTACTGCCATGGACCCGTAGTCCAAGGATGAACTACTCACGCATCACTCCGGAGGCAGGCATGGTGATGTAGAGCCCTCCGGTGATGATTCCCTCTCCGGCAGGGTGCCGGGAAGAGCTTCTGAACCCTCCCGAGCTAGGGTTGATGGCGGCGGCGTCTCTGGAACTTTTTGATAACCCACAAGTATAGGGGGTGTATCGTAGTACTTTCGATAAATAAGAGTGTCGAACCCAACGAGGAGCAGAAGGTGTTGACAAGCGGTTTTGATGAAGGATTCACTGTAAATGCTCTCAGACAAGTTTTTAGGAGTTTTTGATATGACAGATAAATAAAGTACAAGTAAATAAAATGCAGTAGTAATAGTTGCAGCGAGTGGCCCAATCCTTTCTACAGCAAAGGACAAGCCGGTTGTTGTACTTATAATGACCAAACGTTCTTGAGGACACACGGGAGTATTGTCAAGTGCTTTCGCTTCATATAGTTGATTAATCTTCATTGTTTTGATAAGTGTTGTGTGGGTGAACCTATGCTAATGCACCGCCCTTCCTAGGACTAATACATACTTGTGATTATACCCCTTGCAAGCATCCGCAAATACAAGAAAGTAATTAAGTTAAACTAACCACAGCCTTAAACTTTGAGATCCTGCTATCCCTCATGCATCGATATACCAACGGGTGTTCAGGTTTCTGTCACTCCGGCAACCCCACAATTGGCAAACGAATACACAATGCATTCCCCTAGGCCCATAAAGGTGAAGTATCATGTAGTCGACGTTCACATGACACCACTAGAAGAATAACACCACAACTTAAGCATCAAACCATTAAATATTACTCAACATAGTTCACTACTAACATCAAGACTTCTCCCATGTCCTCAAGAACTAAACGAACTACTCACAAGACATCATACGGAACATGATCAGAGGTGATATGATGATGAATAACAATCTGAACATAAACCTTAGTCCAATGGTTTCACCCAATAGCATCAATAACAAGAGTAATCAACACCGGGAGAGTTTCCCCTATGAAATAGACAAGATTCAGCCCTAGATGTTATACGGAGACGGGTGCAGCGGCGGTGATGATGGTGTTGGCGGTGGAGATGATGATGATGATGATCCCGATGAAGTCCAGCTCGATGACGGTGATGATGGCGACGATTTCCCCCTCCGGGAGGGAATTTCCCCCGGCAGATTTCTTCCTGCAGGGGAGCTTTTCGCTCTCTGGTGTTTTCCGCCTCGTGGAGGCGGCGGAATATTTCGATGGCCTCCTCCGTGTGTTAGGGTTCGAGGGGGTCAAGTACGCGAAGGGGGAACGGCTGAGGTGGGCCAGGGCCCCCAAACCACCTGTCGGCGCGGCAGGGGGCCCCACCGCGCCAAGGGGTGAGGAGGGCCCACCATGGCCCATCTCAGCTCCCCTTTTGGCCTCCTCCATCTTCTGGTAAAATAGGAACTTCCATATGTCTCCTTCGATTTATTGATCTTCAGAAATAGTGCATCTCGACGGTGCTTTTTCCAGCAGAATCCTGACTCCGGTGTCCAATTCTCCATTATTCATCAAACATGCAAAATAGGTAAAATAACATAAGTAACACTTCTAAATATGAAATATATCGATGAATAGCAGTAAATTATGATATAAAATAGTGATGCAAAATGGACGTATCAACCCCCCCAAGCTTAGACCTCGCTTGTCCCCAAGCGAAAACTGAGCTCAGTAAACATGACCACAAGTTTATGGAGCAAAGTGTCGATAAATAAAATACGGACAAGAAGCATCACATTCATTGATACACAAGTCATTCTAGACAGCAACTTCCCTTCATATAATCTAACTTGAAATAAGTAAAGGGAACCACGATGAAGTGCATAAAGAGAACCATGATTGGTGAAGGCAAACTTAAACTCTTGGTCAGAGAACAATTAACAGATCATACTTATCTTTCGAGAAGAGTCTTTATATCAGAGCTTATATAGCAGAACTTACATGCCTTAATCATAACAGTCTCCTTACAGTCATTGATAACTTTCAAAGTTATATTCATT
The DNA here is from genome assembly GCA_947311845.1 of Poa pratensis. Taxonomy (NCBI): domain Eukaryota; kingdom Viridiplantae; phylum Streptophyta; class Magnoliopsida; order Poales; family Poaceae; genus Poa; species Poa pratensis. The sequence goes on from CAMZMU010000117.1 coordinate 60,501,900, forward strand.
CGGATAAAAGCTATTGTGCGAAACAAGGAAATGAGAGATATGATTAGAAGTATCAACACATATAACTAATTGGATCTCAACAACTCAAATGCTTGCTTGAGATAGAGAGGAATGGGTTTACTGACTCAACAATAATGTAAAAGATAGGCCCTTCGCAGAGGGAAGCAGGGATTAAATCATGTGCTAGAGCTTTTAAGTTTTGCAAAGCATATAGAGAGTATGAAAATAGTTGTTTGAGCTATGTATGTCGTTGTCAACGAATCGTAGTAAAGTGAACACTAACCCCTTGTCAACCAGACTTTCAAGAGCGGCTCCCATGAAGGACGTTATCTCTACCAGCAAGGTAGATCATCCCTCTTCTCTTTTGTTTACACATGTATTTTAGTTTCTTTATAGTTGACACTCCTCCCAACCTTTTGCTTACACAAGCCATGGCTAACCGAATCCTCGGGTGCCTTCCAACATTCACATACCATGGAGGAGTGTCTATTTGCAAATTAAGTTGCTTACTGATAAATCAGGGCAAAACATGTGAAGAGAATTATTAATGAAAGTTGTAGTTAATTGGGACTGGGCACCCCATTTGCCAGCTCTTTTTGCAAATTGTTGGATAAGCGGTGTATATGCCACTAGTCCATTGGTGAAAGTCTGTTTGACAAAAGTGCTAGAGAAACTCTACAGAACCCTCATGAGCTAATAAACAGTGACACAAAACTAGGAGTAATAAGTTTTGAATAATTTAAAGGTAGCACATGAAGTATTTACTTGGAATGGCGCAAAATACCATATAGTAGGAAGTTATGGTGGACTCGAATGGCAATGGTTTGGCTCAAGGTTTGGATGTATGAGAAGCATTCCCTCTCGATACAGGTCTTTGGCTAGCAAGGTTATGTAGCAAGCATAAGAGTTGAGGGATACAAACAATTATACAAGTGATAAGAATAATCATGCAATCTTCCTTAGAAGCACAAATAGTTTAACTTAAGAATACTAAGCTTATGAGCTACAAAGAAAGAAAGATCATGGAATAATATATTTGCATGCACTCCCTCTCTCTACTTAAGTCTCAAAGTATTGTCTACTACTGACCAATGCTAAGTTTGCCAAAACCAAAAAGATTAACTTGGTGCTCTAAAAAGTGATCCCTATACTAACAACAAGGTTATCAATATGAAAGAGAATTGCAAGCTAAAATAAAGTATGCAGAAAGTAAATGATAAAACTTCTCATTAATATTTCATAACGGCAACTCACACCAAGGGATACATAGATAACCAACTAAAAGAGAGATACTTCCACATTGCAAACCATCATATAAGATAACTTCCCTACTCACGATATGACTTTATGGAAAAGTAAAAGGTAAAGATAATGATGTGATACCGCGGCACTCCCCCAAGCTTGGAACAAACCAAGGGGATGCCAATACTTATGATGAATTACTCCTTCGGTGGTGGTGGCGGTATGACTTGGATTGGAGTAAGAAACCGTTCCAGCATTCGGCGGAGTCTGATATTCTCTTCCTGGAGTATTTCCACCTCCCTCCGCAGGGCTCGGTATTGATCACAGAACTCATCTGTAACTCGAAGTACTTCCGTCACTGCCGGAAAAGAGCTGTAGTCCGGAATAGGTGGTATTGCTCCCTGCAGGTTATGAGAAAAAGCACGTTGAGCGTTAACCGATCCCACAAAGGTGGGCTTCCTGACTGCAGGCTGTTCTCCCTTTGTTGACGGCATCCCCTTTACTTCCTTCATGACGCTTTCATCTTTGCTCTTGACTTCCTCCTTCAGCTTGGGGTCTTGAGTCTCGTCTTCCAAAGGCTCCTTGCCCTTGTTGTTGTTGTTGGAGACCATGGCGCTTCTAAATCTGAAAACAATATCTGGACAGAAACAGCTCGAAACGAAACACGATGAAAAGGCGAGATACGAACCTCGGGGGTTCGGGTGAGTTATATAGCAAAAAGTTTTACAACATAAGGAAGGTACAGGAGGAAACCTGATCGGAGACGAGCTCCGGGGTGCTCAAACCACCAGGCGGCGCGGCTGGGGGCCCACCGCGCCGACCTATGGTTTGGGCACCACGGGTGCCGTCTCCCATCCGGTTCGGTCTCTTATTTTTCCATATTTAATAAAAACGACGAAAATATCTTCTAGAAAGTTATTCGCGAAACTTTTCTTACCGAAACTGTTACCTATTCGAATCGAATTCTGCAGTCCCAGAAAAATGTTCTTCAATGAAAGTTTCCGGAGTCACCACTTTAATTGTATCAACCTCTTCATTAATAGAATCTCCAGAAATATAATGCTTGAGTCTTTGACCATTTACCACTTGTGTAGAGTTATCTTTCAATGAAGCAATTTTTATTGCACCTGAACGATACACCTCCACAATAACAAATGGTCCTTCCCATTTTGAGAGTAACTTTCCTGCAAAAAATCTGAGACGAGACCTATACAATAGAACTTTCTCACCAACATTAAATTCTCTTTTAAGAATTCTCCTATCATGCCATCTCTTAACTTTTTCTTTAAAGAGTCTAGCATTTTCATAAGCCTCACTTCTCCATTCATCTAAAGAACTTAAGTGCAACAACCTTTTCTCACCGGCAAGTTTAAAATCTCTATTAAGTTCTCTCACTGCCCAATAAGCTTTGTGTTCTAATTCTAAAGGCAAGTGACAAGCTTTACCATAAACCATTTTATAAGGAGACATGCCCATGGGGTTCTTATAAGCAGTTCTATAAGCCCATAAAGCATCATTTAACTTACTAGCCCAATTTTTTCTAGATTTATTAACAGTCTTTTGCAAGATAGATTTAATCTCCCTATTTGACAATTCTACTTGTCCACTAGTTTGAGGATGATAGGCTGAAGCAATTCTATGATTAACACCATATTTAGCAAGAGTCTTTCTAAAACCACCATGGATAAAATGAGAACCTCCATCAGTCATAAGATATCTAGGTACACCAAACCTAGGAAAAATGACATCTTGAAGCATTTTTAAAGAGGTCTCACCATCAGCACTTTTAGTAGGTATAGCTTCTACCCATTTAGTGACATAATCAACAGCAACAAGTATATGAGTATTACCTTGTGAAGAAGGAAAAGGACCCATGAAGTCGAATCCCCAACAATCAAATGGTTCAATAACAAGAGAATAACTCATAGGCATTTCATTGCGTCTAGAGATATTACCAACCCTTTGACATTCATCACAAGATAAAATAAACTTTCTTGCATCCTTAAAGAGGGTAGGCCAATAAAAACCTGATTGTAGAACTTTCTGCGCAGTTCTATCTCCAGCGTGATGCCCTCCATAAGCACTTCCATGGCATTTCCTCAGTATTTCCTGTTGTTCATATTCAGGAACACATCTTCGCATAATACCATCGACTCCTTCTTTATATAAGTGTGGGTCATCCCAAAAGTAATGCCGCAAGTCATAAAAGAATTTCCTTCTTTGCTGAGCTGAAAAGGTTGGAGGCAAGTACTTGGAAACAATAAAGTTAGCATAATCAGCATACCAAGGACTATCTCGCGAACTTACACTTATTGCAGCCAATTGTTCATTTGGAAAGCTATCATTAACAGGAATAGGATCATAAGGAATGCTTTCCAATCTAGACAAATTATCAGCAACAGGATTTTCAGCACCTTTTCTATCTATGATATGCAAATCAAATTCTTGCAAAAGAAGTACCCATCTAATAAGCCTTGGCTTAGCATCTTTCTTTTCCATAAGGTATCTAATTGCAGCATGATCAGTATGAATAGTGACTTTCGAATCAACTATGTAGGGTCGAAATTTGTCACAAGCAAAAACTACAGCTAGAAATTCTTTTTCAGTAGTGGCATAATTCTTTTGAGCAGAATCAAGAGTTTTACTAGCATAATGAATAACATTTAACTTTTTATCTACTCGCTGCCCAAGAACAGCGCCTACAGCATAATCACTAGCATCACACATAATTTCAAAAGGTAAATTCCAATCAGGTGGTTCAACTACAGGAGCGGTGATTAAAGCCTTTTTCAAAGTTTCAAAAGCTTCCTTACAATCATCATCAAAAACAAAGGGTACATCTTTTTGAAGAAGATTAGTAAGAGGCTTGGAAATTTTAGAGAAATCTTTAATAAACCTCCTATAAAAACCAGCATGACCAAGAATACTACGAATACCTTTAACATCTTTGGGACAAGGCATCTTTTCAATTGCCTCCACTTTAGCTCGATCAACTTCAATACCTCTTTCAGAAATTTTATGTCCAAGAACAATTCCTTCATTAACCATAAAGTGGCATTTCTCCCAATTAAGAACAAGGCTAGTTTCTTCACATCTCTGCAAAACTTTGTCAAGGTTGTGCAAACAATTATCAAAGGAAGTTCCATAGACGGAGAAATCGTCCATGAAGACTTCCACAATTTCCTCACAAAAGCCATGAAAAATAGCAGACATGCATCTTTGAAAAGTAGCAGGAGCATTACATAAACCAAAAGGCATACGTCTATAAGCATAAGTTCCATAAGGACAAGTAAAAGTAGTTTTCTCTTGATCTTGCGCTCTCACAGCAATTTGAGAAAACCCAGAATACCCATCAAGGAAACAAAAGTGAGTTTTCTTGGACAACCTCTCAAGCATTTGATCAATAAAAGGCAAAGGATAATGATCTTTCTTAGTTACTTTGTTAACCTTTCTAAAATCAATGCACATCTATAACCAACTACTACTCTTTGAGGAATTAGTTCATCATTTTCATTAGGAACAACGGTAATTCCTCCTTTCTTAGGAACACAATGCACAGGACTTACCCATCTACTATCAGCAATAGGATAAATAATACCAGCTTCAAGAAGTTTTAATACCTCATTTCTTACCACTTCTTTCATCTTGGGTATTAAACGACGCTGATGCTCAACAACAGGCTTTGCATCAGGTTCCATGTTGATGGCGTGCTGACATATAGTAGGAGAAATTCCCTTCAGGTCATCAAGAGTATATCCCATAGCTCCGCGGTGTTTCCTCAACACTCCCAATAACCTTTCCTCCTCTGTACCTGAAAGTTTAGAGCTGATAATAACAGGATATATTTTCTTATCATCAATATAAGCATATTTAAGATTATCAGGCAGAGGTTTCAAATCAAAAACAGGATCCTCCTTGGGTGGCATTGTGGTACCCAAATCTTCCACAGGTAAATTGTGTTTGAGCATAGGTTGACGAAGGAATACTTCATCAAGCTCATTCCTTTCTTCCCTGAAGTTCTCACTTTCATGATTCTCCATATGTTGCTGCAAAGCATTGTTAGGAGCAAGAACAATAGATGCAAGTTGAGCAATTTCAAAATCCTCACTAGGCAATTCAGTTTCATAAGGTGCTTTAGCAAATTTAGAGAAATTGAATTCATAAGATTCACCAGCAAATTTAGTAAAGATTTTCTCTTTCTTACAATCTATAACAGCACCACAAGTATTCAGAAAAGGTCTACCAAAAATAATAGGACAACTATCATTGGCAGCCGACCCAAGTACAAGAAAATCAGCAGGGTATTTAGTCTTACCACAAAGGACTTCGACATCTCTAATGATACCAATTGGAGAGATAGTTTCCCTATTAGCAAGCTGAATAACCACATCAATCTCTTCAAGTTTACAAGGAGCAATTTCGTGCATAATTTCCCTGTAAAGCTCATAAGGAATAGCACTAGAACTTGCACCAATATCACATAAACCATAATAGCAATGATCACCTATCCAACAGAAAGCACAGGAACACTAGACTTCCTAGAACTTTTAGGATGTGAGACAATATTAGAAGCATCCTCACAAAAGATAATGTGTCTATCTTCTAAATTTTCAGTGACAAGATCTTTAACCAATGCTACAACAGGTTCAACAGTTATTTGCTCATCAGGTTTGGTAGTTTTCTTATTACTTTTACTAACAACACCAGTTATGATAGTATGTTCCTTAATCTTATTAGGAAAAGGAACTTTTTCAATATAAGGTTCTGGAATAATGCGATCAGCAACATTAACCTCAACACCTTTAGATATATGAGAAACAGATTCATCTTTATATGGTTCATGATAATTTTTAAAACCCTCCTTCGGCAAACCGAAATAGGAAGCAAAGGCTTTATAAAAGTTTGCAACAATTTGAGAGTCAAGACCATAAGTAGTGCTAATTTTGCGATAATCATCAGTATCCATAAAATTTTTAACACACTCAAAGTCATAGTTTATACCTGACTCCCTATGTAGCGTACCTGCACTTAGAAATTGGCAAGGTACCTGTGTATAGTGCAAACCCCTGGATCGATTCATTTGCACACACAGTCTAAGATGAATTATCACAACATTGTATCAATTATTACACGAAGATCCAGTACTTAGGAAATATCTTTTACAAATTGCATAGCACGAAGCTAGCTTTGAAAAAGTAAAGCAGCGGAAATAATAATCTTCATGGAGTCCTCATCCTTAGCATGTGCCACAGGCGAAAACATGTTGGTTGCAGACTCGAAACCTTAACGAAAACTCACTCGTCGTCAGAACAATCTGCAACAAATAAAATTTTGCAACAGAGTGGGTCAGATACCATTAAAAATGGATCTGGCAAGTGACACTATGTGGACACTTAATGGAATAACTCTATAGCCTATATGCATATTTGGCTGGTGGAGTTCAAGGCTATTTTGCATAAAAGCCAATTTTGCCTAACACTTTGTAAAACATTTTCCTCAAACTTGAGACATGGCATGAAATCCATGGTCTCATCTAACCTTGTTCACCCATCAAAATTTTACTTAGAGAAATAAGATGTTGGGAGCCTCCGTTGCCATCCTTGATTAGCTGCTTCAATTGTCCGTAACCGGGGACACGGCTAAGTACTTAGTTTTAACTCTGCAGAGGTTGTGCACTTTCACCATTAGACCCAACAAACCCAAACTATCCTCAAGCACCCAATTTGTGCTAAGGAAAAGGAGAGAGTTGAGACGAGACTTTTCAGAAGCATTTTCCCATCCCATACCGACTTGACGCGTCCATTCTAACCATTCTACCACCACCTGTCAAGTCGGGACGAGTCCACGCAACTTAATCCATCTAGCCAGAGCCCATATGACTAATGGCTGCACGGTAAGCAACTTCACTTAGAGAAACATTGGTCCCTTTAATCCTGGGTGGCAATCCACAAGTGAATAAACACTCAACTCTGGCAGCCATGCAATCCCAAATCCACCCAGGTGATAAATTAACTTAGTAGAATTTAATCTTTGAATAAAACAAATTTGCATAGCATCAATAATTCTACCAAGTTATCAATAGGATTCTAGACACAACTAGTGTAAAGGAGATAGTAGTTTTAGCATAGCAATACTATCCTACACATGCATATAAGAAATACACTAAGTCATGCATAGAAAAATACTTAGGAAATTTATGGGGTGTGCCACTTGCCTTGGCAACCAGTAGTGTAGTAGTAGCAGTTGCAACCACTTTCGTCTCTCTCCGGAATTTCTAACAAGTCAAACAAACCACAAATAAACATACAATCATAAATGCAACACTTAGAAAAATTATGATGTGCATGCGATGCAGGATGATACAAAGAGTTATGGTATGCAAGACAAGCAAATAATTACGGAAGGAGACATAAACTAACTTAATCCAAAAGGCTAAGGCAAGGTCAAGCTCAAAGTAAACTTGATCAAACACTTGACAAAAGTTGTAAGGCTATTCTAAGTCTTCACAAGTTTGGTCTTCAATTAATCTTCAACCCCTTTGTAGCTTCATTGTTCTTCAATGGTCTTCAATTAGCACAGTTAGGGACTTAGTCTTAAACACCCAGGATTTGGTCTATATCCAAAGTGAGACAAAACTTAGAAAGAAAGCAAAGATAGAAAGGAAATAAGTAGTTGGTCTTCTATAATTCTTCTCCTTGCTTCATTGTAGTTTTACTTGATGTGATAACTTCATTGTACTTTGTGGGCTTGTTGATTCTGAGGCAAAAGGTTGATCTTGAATGTAACCTAGCCACCATGGAGTTTAAGAGAAGAAGTAAGATAGAGAGAAAGGGAAGAAAGACTTAGAAAATGTAGCTGGTTGGTCTTCATGAACTTTCTCTTGATTTCTTCTAAGTACTTTTCTTCTTGGAGATGTTCCTGAGTCTTGTCTTCTTGGCTAAGTCCTTCTTTGGTTCTTGATTGTTTCCTCTAATTTCTAACTTAGTGGTTTTAACTAGAGGGGTCAAAAGAGCTAACATTCATCCTCAAAATTTCTAAGGAGGAAGTCATGTGAAAGCATAAAATAATACTAAGGACTTAATTATGCATGCCATGCTTATGTAAATGCTCTAAGGAAATGCAAGACAAACAAGATGGTCCAAAAATGACTAAGGATCAAGTCACAACATGTGATTCGAAATTTCCACTAGGGAAATAAAGGTTAAGACAACAAGTCAAAAATAATACTAAGGAATAGTAAACTAATTAAGAGGTGCTAGATTTTGCTAAGGAAAATACTTTAAAACAATAGTTGATAATTTCCTAAGGACAAACATTTGTCAAAGCAAGTACTTAGAATATTTTCTAAGGAAAACAACTAAGTTTTCAAATGCTAAAAAATTTCTAAGGAAAAGATTTAACACATTTAGGATATAGAAATTTTTCTAAGGAAAAAGTGTTGTCAATATAATTATCAAATATTTTCTAAGGAAGGAAAATACTTTGTTGGGTGAGGTGAAATATTCCTAAGTTATTCTGCACCTAACATGTTCATAATTACTTAGCTAAATTTCCATTCGAAAATAATGTGGAGAGCAATTTTAATATAATTTACTTAAAATAACACCTAAAAGCAATAAAAACAAAATACATGCAAAAACATAGAAAAACACTTCTACAAAAATACTAGACCAATTCTACGGCCATAACTTAGACAAACAAAAATAGTGCAAAAGAGTTTGCTCAAAAATCATTTTTTATAATTAAGTTATAGCCAAAATATCAATTAAACCACTTTTTAAAAATTAACTAATTTAATTTCGACAAAACCTCAAAATAAGTATACCAAAAGTTTCTACAAGTCATAAGCTTTCCAAAAATATAAATTTCATAAATTTTGGATAAACGAGTAAAAATTAATAATGAATCTAATTTGCAGGGACCTATTCGTGATACGCAGGGGCTTAACAGTAAGGAAAACAGAAAGAATCTTCTGCGCTGGAGTCCTTGGCCCCGTGGCGTCTTCTGATTCGTGCGGAGTCGCTGACTGGGCGTTGACGCGGATGCTGACTCGGCTGCTGACTGGACCGCGACGTGGCGTCTTCTGGTTCGTTGGTACCGGTTCAGTGAGGGAAACTAATCTGGGCCTTAGATTGGAGATCGGACGGTTGAGATGGAGAGGCTCACCGGGTGGCGCGGATGGTCGCAGAAGATGTCGACGACGGCGGTGTTGGCCGTGTGCGGTGGACGGGGCGGTGTCTCCGGTGGATCCCCGAGCTCGGCGAGACGATGGCGAGGTGCGGAGCGTCGTGGGGAACTCGATGGAAAAGTCTACGTGCTCGATCTCCTCCTTCAGCGTCGAGCACGGGCGGCCGGAGGAACTTTGGGCGGCGGCGAGCTTGTCGAGCACCGGCGCGGCGTTCTGCGGTGTAACAAAAATAAAAGGAGGGGTCAGAGAGGTGCGCCGCGACTTGGGGAATCGAGGGAGGGCAAAGGGAGGCGGAAGGAACCCGCGGTATCACCGAAATCGTGCTCGAACGGCGGCGGTAATGGCGGACGGCGGCGGAGGTTTTGTGGGCAGCCTGGGGGCGTAGGTGCTAGGGTTTTTGGGGGCTTTTGGTGCGGAGATTATGGGGGTTTATATGGGGCAGAAATTCGTGCAAAACACGCAGCAAATCTCAACGAATTTGGTCCGGATTAGGCTAGGGTTTCGGTGTCCTTTTCGTGCACGGAAAGATGAAGATGATGATGTCATCCATGACGTCATGGGCGGGGCCCGCATGGCGGTGAGAGAAAGGGGAGAGGGGCCGGGGTTGGGCTGCTGGGCTGCTACTTGCTGCGCTGAGCGGTAGTTAGTTAGGTGGGTTTGGCCCAGATAGCTAGGGTTCGCATTTTTTTTGTTCAAACTCTGTTCCTTTTTCTTTTTCCGAAAATTTTCTAAAATCCATAACTTTTAAAATATGAATCCTTTTGGATTCAAACCAAAACCTATAGTTTTGTAAAATCAAACAGTTGATTTTGGAACTCTCAAAACACATTTTCCAAAACATTTTATAAACAAACTTTTTGAAAAGTGTTTCAATGGAATTTTGGGCTTTATAATGTCATTTTAAAAACTAGAGGGTTTTTATAAATTCCTTTTGAACTTATACTTTAAACCAAGCAGAATATGAGTAATATAATTAATATCACTCAAAAGATAATTTGCTTAAAACTTGTTTTGTTTAAAAAGGGTTTGATAATACATAATTAATTCAAAACTCTTTTTAAGATCCAAATACATATTTTCTTTCTAAGGCAAAACTATAAATTTGAAAATAGAGAATAGGTAAGTAATAGAATAAATCCTAATACATACAAACAAATCTTAGCCAAACACACTTTTTCAAATAGAGATCATTTTGATTTCCAAACTATGTTTTTAATAAACAATATGACACTTGATGTCAAAAATATAATAGGTTTAAAACAATCAAAGGTGGCTTAAGTAAAACTTAAATACCACAAGATAAACATTTGCAAATATTTATTTCAACAAAAACAAACAATCACGAGCAAACATTAAAAGAACAATATATAAAAGTCAAAATAAAATTTTGGAGCATAAATGCTCTACTAATATATTTTCTTAAATATGTTTTCAAGTGGAAATTTATTTCCCACTTTTCAAATAACCAAGAGCAAACAATGCAAGATGATGATGAATGCATGCATGAATTTTCTTTTCAAAGCAAAATACATCATAGTTTTCAAAAGTTTTAAATTTTTCTGATTTTTCAACTTTTTGAAAAACTTGGGATGTTACACCCTACCTTTGTCATTCTCCCATCCTTCAGTGTTCTCCTGAATCCGATCAAGAAGGTCCCACTTAAACTCTTCTTTATTACGAGTGAACGATCCAGCACAAGTGGTATCCAATAGAGTTTTATCTTGAAAGGAGAGTCTTGCATAAAAGTTATCAATAACAATATTACCAGGAAGCTCATGAATGGACATTTGAGCATTAATGCCTTCAATCTCCCCCACGCTTGAGCGATACTCTCTCCATCATAGGGCCAGAAGTTATATATGAGGTTCTGATCCTTATGAATCTCACTTGGAGGATAGAATTTGGAGTAAAAGAGAGGTACAATTTCCTCCCATCCAAGAGAATACCCATTCTTCAGCAGTTTATACCAATGTGCAGCTTTACCAGACAGTGATAGAGAGAATAATTTCTTCTTAACTTCTCCCATCGAGATACCTGCACACTTAAATAACTCGCACAATTCATGCAGAAATAACAAATGATCTCCAGGATGGACTGTTCCATCTCCTGCATAGCGGTTATTTGTGACACGTTCAACAATTTTCATAGGAATTTTGAACGGTATTACCTGCTCATCTGACGCCTCCTCTACTACCTTAGCAGTGGTAGTTGTTTTCCCAAATAGGAATTCAAGAGAAGACCCCTCCATAATGAGATATAGCAGCAGGCAAAAATAAAAACAGCACGTACAATAAATGTTTCCCTTACCAATTCCACTTACCAATAGCGCTACACTCCCCGGCAACGGCGCCAGAAATAGTCTTGATAACCCACAAGTATAGGGGGTGTATCGTAGTACTTTCGATAAATAAGAGTGTCGAACCCAACGAGGAGCAGAAGGTGTTGACAAGCGGTTTTGATGAAGGATTCACTGCAAATGCTCTCAGACAAGTTTTTAGGAGTTTTTGATATGACAGATAAATAGAGTACAAGTAAATAAAATACAGTAGTAATAGTTGCAGCGAGTGGCCCAATCCTTTCTACAGCAAAGGACAAGCCGGTTGTTGTACTTATAATGACCAAACGTTCTTGAGGACACACGGGAGTATTGTCAAGTGCTTTCGCTTCATATAGTTGATTAATCTTCATTGTTTTGATAAGTGTTGTGTGGGTGAACCTATGCTAATGCACCGTCCTTCCTAGGACTAATACATACTTGTGATTATACCCCTTGCAAGCATCCGCAAATACAAGAAAGTAATTAAGTTAAACTAACCACAGCCTTAAACTTTGAGATCCTGCTATCCCTCATGCATCGATATACCAACGGGTGTTCAGGTTTCTGTCACTCCGGCAACCCCACAATTGGCAAACGAATACACAATGCATTCCCCTAGGCCATAAAGGTGAAGTATCATGTAGTCGACGTTCACATGACACCACTAGAAGAATAACACCACAACTTAAGCATCAAACCATTAAATATTACTCAACATAGTTCACTACTAACATCAAGACTTCTCCCATGTCCTCAAGAACTAAACGAACTACTCACAAGACATCATACGGAACATGATCAGAGGTGATATGATGATGAATAACAATCTGAACATAAACCTTAGTCCAATGGTTTCACCCAATAGCATCAATAACAAGAGTAATCAACACCGGGAGAGTTTCCCCTATGAAATAGACAAGATTCAGCCCTAGATGTTATAACGGAGACGGAGTGCAGCGGCGGTGATGATGGTGTTGGCGGTGGAGATGATGATGATGATGATGATCCCGATGAAGTCCAGCTCGATGACGGTGATGATGGCGACGATTTCCCCCTCCGGGAGGGAATTTCCCCCGGCAGATTTCTTCCTGCAGGGGAGCTTTTCGCTCTCTGGTGTTTTCCGCCTCGTGGAGGCGGCGGAATATTTCGATGGCCGTCTCCCGTGTGTTAGGGTTTCGAGGGGGTCAAGTACGCGAAGGGGGAACGGCTGAGGTGGGCCAGGGCCCCCAAACCACCTGTCGGCGCGGCAGGGGCCCCACCACGCCAAGGGGTGAGGAGGGCCCACCATGGCCCATCTCAGCTCCCCTTTTGGCCTCCTCCATCTTCTGGTAAAATAGGAATTTCCATATGTCTCCTTCGATTTATTGATCTTCAGAAATAGTGCATCTCGACGGTGCTTTTTCCAGCAGAATCCTGACTCCGGTGTCCAATTCTCCATTATTCATCAAACATGCAAAATAGGTAAAATAACATAAGTAACACTTCTAAATATGAAATATATCGATGAATAACAGTAAATTATGATATAAAATAGTGATGCAAAATGGACGTATCAACCCCCCCAAGCTTAGACCTCGCATGTCCCCAAGCGAAAACTGAGCTCAGTAAACATGACCACAAGTTTATGGAGCAAAGTGTCGATAAATAAAATACGGACAAGAAGCATCACATTCATTGATACACAAGTCATTCTAGACAGCAACTTCCCTTCATATAATCTAACTTGAAATAAGTAAAGGGAACCACGATGAAGTGCATAAAGAGAACCATGATTGGTGAAGGCAAACTTAAACTCTTGGTCAGAGAACAATTAACAGATCATACTTATCTTTCGAGAAGAGTCTTTATATCAGAGCTTATATAGCAGAACTTACATGCCTTAATCATAACAGTCTCCTTACAGTCATTGATAACTTTCAAAGTTATATTCATTCGGATAAAAGCTATTGTGCGAAACAAGGAAATGAGAGATATGATTAGAAGTATCAACAAATATAACTAATTGGATCTCAACAACTCAAATGCTTGCTTGAGATAGAGAGGAATGGGTTTACTGACTCAACAATAATGTAAAAGATAGGCCCTTCGCAGAGGGAAGCAGGGATTAAATCATGTGCTAGAGCTTTTAAGTTTTGCAAAGCATATAGAGAGTATGAAAATAGTTGTTTGAGATATGTATGTCGTTGTCAACGAATCGTAGTAAAGTGAACACTAACCCCTTGTCAACCAGACTTTCAAGAGCGGCTCCCATGAAGGACTTTATCTCTACCAGCAAGGTAGATCATCCCTCTTCTCTTTTGTTTACACATGTATTTTAGTTTTTTTTATAGTTGACACTCCTCCCAACCTTTTGCTTACACAAGCCATGGCTAACCGAATCCTCGGGTGCCTTCCAACATTCACATACCATGGAGGAGTGTCTATTTGCAAATTAAGTTGCTTACTGATAAATCAGGGCAAAACATGTGAAGAGAATTATTAATGAAAGTTGTAGTTAATTGGGACTGGGCACCCCATTTGCCAGCTCTTTTTGCAAATTGTTGGATAAGCGGTGTATATGCCACTAGTCCATTGGTGAAAGTCTGTTTGACCAAAGTGCTAGAGAAACTCTACAGAACCCTCATGAGCTAATAAACAGTGACACAAAACTAGGAGTAATAGGTTTTGAATAATTTAAAGGTAGCACATGAAATATTTACTTGGAATGGCGCAAAATACCATATAGTAGGAAGTTATGGTGGACTCGAATGGCAATGGTTTGGCTCAAGGTTTGGACGTATGAGAAGCATTCCCTCTCGATACAGGTCTTTGGCTAGCAAGGTTATGTAGTAAGCATAAGAGTTGAGGGATACAAACAATTATACAAGTGATGCAAGAATAATCATGCAATCTTCCTTAGAAGCACAAATAGTTTAACTTAAGAATACTAAGCTTATGAGCACAAAGAAAGAAAGATCATGGAATAATATATTTGCATGCACTCCCTCTCTCTACTTAAGTCTCAAAGTATTGTCTACTACTGACCAATGCTAAGTTTGCCAAAACCAAAAAGATTAACTTGGTGCTCTAAAAAGTGATCCCTATACTAACAACAAGGTTATCAATATGAAAGAGAATTGCAAGCTAAAATAAAGTATGCAGAAAGTAAATGATAAAACTTCTCATTAATATTTCATAACGGCAACTCACACCAAGGGATACATAGACAACCAACTAAAAGAGAGATACTTCCACATTGCAAACCATCATATAAGATAACTTCCCTACTCACGATATGACTTTATGGAAAAGTAAAATGTACGCGAAGGGGGAACGGCTGAGGTGGGCCAGGCCCCCAAACCACCTGTCGGCGCGGCAGGGGGCCCCACCGCGCCAAGGGGTGAGGAGGGCCCACCATGGCCCATCTCAGCTCCCCCTTTTGGCCTCCTCCATCTTCTGGTAAAATAGGAATTTCCATATGTCTCCTTCGATTTATTGATCTTCAGAAATAGTGCATCTCGACGGTGCTTTTTCCAGCAGAATCCTGACTCCGGTGTCCATTCTCCAATTATTCATCAAACATGCAAAATAGGTAAAATAACATAAGTAACACTTCTAAATATGAAATATATCGATGAATAGCAGTAAATTATGATATAAAATAGTGATGCAAAATGGACGTATCACTTTTCGTGGATAATGGCTCGGGTATTTAGGGTTTTCGCGTCGGGGGGAATAAATAGGCGAAGGGGCGGCGGCTACAGAGCCACGAGGGCCCCACACCACCCCACGCGCGGCAGGGGGCCGCGCGACCCATGGTGTGGGTGCCACGTGGGTCCCCTCCGTCTCTCCTCTGGACTCCGTGTTCGTGTTGAAAAAATAGGAGGTTCTGTCCAAGTTTCGTCCAATTCCGAGAATATTCCAGACTAGCTTTTCTGGAATACAAAAACAACAGAAAACAGGAACTGGCACTGCGGCATCTTGTTAATAGGTTAGTCCCAGAAAATGC
Source organism: Poa pratensis (assembly GCA_947311845.1). Classification (NCBI taxonomy): domain Eukaryota; kingdom Viridiplantae; phylum Streptophyta; class Magnoliopsida; order Poales; family Poaceae; genus Poa; species Poa pratensis. The sequence continues at coordinate 60,517,635 of CAMZMU010000117.1, forward strand.
ATAAAAATGTTATGAAATGTATATAAAACATGTAACAATTGGTATAATATCAACATGGAACATCAGAAATAATAGATACGTTTGAGACGTATCGAGCATCCCCAAGCTTAGTTCTACTCGTCCTCGAGTAGGTAAAACGATAAAAAAAAATCTGAGGTGACATGCTACAATCATAATCTTGATCAAATAATATTGTAAAGCACATGTTATGAATGAAGTGATCCTGGTCAATGGTCTATAGTTTGCTAGCAAGTAGATAATGAGCAAACAACTGAATCATATAAGCAAAAATTTCATGAATAGTACTTTCGAGACAAGCATCAAAGAGTTTTGCATAAGAGTTAACTCATAAAGCAATAGGTTCTAAGTAAAAGGTATTTAACCAACACAAAGGAAGATTTAAGATTCAGCAATTGCTTACAACTTTCAACATATATATCTCATGGATATTTGTCAACACAAAGCAATATAATAAGTGCAATATACAAGCATATAAAAATTGTTGCACCAAAGTTGACACTAGTGTTTGCTTCAAAGATAGAAAGAAGTAGGAAAATGACTCAACATAAAAGTAAAAGAAAGGCCCTTCGCAGAGGGAAGCAGGGATTAAATCATGTGCTAGAGCTTTTTAAGTTTTTTGAAATCATATAGAGAGTAAAAATAAGTTTTGAGAGGTGTTTGTTAATTGTCAACGAATCAGAAAATGGAAAGTACAATATGACCCCTGCCAACCATACTTTTAAGAGTGGCTCCCATGAAGGACGTTATTTCTACCAGCAAGGCAGATCCTCCCTCTTTCTCTTTTGTTTACACATGCAGATATTTCACTGTTTGTCATTGCTTGACTGATAAATCAGGGCAAAAATGTGAAGATAATTAAGCGGTTAAAGTTGTAATTAATTGGGACTGGGCACCCTATTTGCCAGCTCTTTTTGCAAAATTAATGGATAAGCGAATATATATGCCGCTAGTCCGGTGGTAAAATATGTTTGACGGTTGACATATAGACATCCACCCCGTCCTCATGAGCTTGGTAAACATTGACACAAAATAGGAGTAGTAAAGTTTGAATAGTTCAAAGGTAGCACATGAAAAATTTACTTGGAATGGCAAGGAAATACCACATATAGATAGTTATGGTGGACACAGATGGCATGGATTTTGGCTCAAGGTTTTGGATGCACGAGAAGCATTCCCTCTCAGTACAGAGTTTAGGCTAGCAAGGTTATTTGAAGCAAACACATGATATCAACCGACACAGCAAGACTTATATGAAAACATATTGCAAGTATTATAAGACTCTACACTGTCTTCCTTGTTAACCAAACCCTTTACTAGAAAATATCTAGACCTTAGAGATACCAATCATGCAAACCAAATTTCAACGAGCTTTACGGTAGTTCTTCATTAATAGGTTTTAACTACATGATACAAAAGCTTAAACATGAACTACTTGATAACTCAAAACAATTGACAAGTATCAAATTATCCAATACAGTGATCTACAAGAATATGTAAGCTTTTCCATTATACCATCTACCACATGCAACATTTTCTGTCCAACCAAACACCAATCATTTATTTCAACATAAACTCTCCAAACAATTATAAGTGAAGCAAGAGAGTACTTTCTTTAAAAGAACTAACAGCTCTGAATAAGAGATGCATGCAAAACAGGAGCTAAAAGCATAGCAATAGCTAGATAAGAATACTCAACAAGTATAAGTGAAGAATAGGGTATTCATATGAAAAAGCGGAGCGTGTCTCTCTCCCAATCAAGAATGCTGGGGTCCAATCAAGTTGACCATAAGAAAAATAAAATACTGAAAATAAAAGCACACAGAAGCTCCAAGTAAAGCACATATGATGTGAAAGAATTAAAATATAGTTTCACTAGAGATGACCTGATAAGTTGCTGATGAAGAAGGATGCCTTGGGCATCCCCAAGCTTAGACGCTTGAGTCTTCTTGAAATATGCTGGGGTGATCCATGGGAGCATACCCAACTTAAGCTCTTCACTCTTCTTGATCACATTATATCATCCTTCTCTCTTGACCCCTTGAAAACTTCACCACACCAAACTCAGAGTAATTCTCATTAGAGGGTTAGTGCACAATCAAAAACTCACATATTCTATAAGGACACAAACATGACCGTTACTTTTAACATTAACTACTGCCACTGATGTTATGTGAAGCTCTTCACCCTAAAAAAGAATTCCACTCAACACTAATAAAAGAGAGAATGCGAAAAATAAAAGACAGAATCTGTCTAAACAGAACAGTCCGTAAAGACGATTTTTTTGAGCCACTTACGTTGCTCAGATCGAAAAACTTTAAACTAACGAAATATGCGTACATATCTAAGGATCACGCATAAACATTTGCAGATTTAAATAGTTTTCTGTGACTTTACAGAAGTAAAACGGTGAACAGCAGAAATCTGTTCCTGCGCAGAAATCCAAATCTAGCATCATCTTCCTATTAGAGGCAATACTTGGCACAACAATGCGATAAAATAAAGATACCAAGGAATTGTTACAGAAGTAAACAACTCCTTGACTCAAAAAGAAAGAAAAATTGCAGAAATAAAATAATTATGTCTCCATAAGCGCTTTTCTTTAACGCCTTTTAGCTAGGATTAAAGATTTTAATGATGCTCACATAAGGATAAGAGTTGAAACATAAAAGAGAGCATCTAGAAGAATATATATAACTTGTTTAAAATCTAACACGCTTCCTATGCATCGGAATCTTGTACGCAAATAAATTCATAAAGAACAAAGTAACAAGCATAGGAAGGTAAAACAAGAGCAACTTCAAAACTTTCAGCATATAGAGAGGTGTTTTAGTACCATGAAAATTTCTACAATCATATTTTCCTCTCTCATAATAATTTTCAGTAGCATCATGAACAAACTCAACAATATAACTATCACATAAAGCATGCTTTCATGATCTACAAACACATACTTTTTATCAAGCTCCAAAATAGTGGGATTAAAACTTTCAAACCCACTTTTAACCATTTTATAACAAGATGATTGATCATTCTCAAGAGGTATGGGACTCCATCTAGATAAATTCATGACCTCTCCTATCCCATTTTCATTAGTAGAATACATAATATTATCAAGCAATATAGGACCATCATCTAGAGCTTTATCATAAACATTTTCTAAACAAACTTTCTCATTACCATGCATTTCGAAATTGCGCACAAATAAAGGATTATCATAAGATTATCAAAATAGCATGGATTATCATAAATAACAGTAGCATACTCATTTCCACAAGTTTTACTCATAGGAATATTTCAAGAGAATCCACAGGAACATAACATTCATCCTCCTTTGATAAGGATGGAGGGTGATCAAATAATGTAAGAGGTAAAGAGTTGCTCTCATTAGAAGGTAGGCATGGGTAGCTAATCCATTCTTCCTTCTTTTGTTGATCACTCTCCTCCTCTTTTTTATCCATTGAGCTTTCAGCTTCAGCAGTAGTTTCTTCTTCTACAGGTTCCTGCAAGACAATGGTCTCTTTTTTTGAGGATGTCTTTTCTCAAGAAATTCAGTAATATAAGGATTATCATTATAATACTCAAGGCAATACCCAAGCATAGCAAAAGTATCAGATCTATAAGGAGCATCATCATCTTGAATATAACCAGCAATTTCATAGGCACCCTTAAAAACAAAAAATTCTTCAATTTGTTCAAGATAAAAAAGTCATAGTTTCCTTTAGCATAAGCACCAAGGTTTCATTATCATTATAATCACATTGGAAAGGGAGGTGTTTATGCCTTCCAGAACATAAAGATTCATTAAAGTAGTAGGATTCATCATAAGTAGAGCACAAGTTTTTAGGAAAATAATTCAATATACTTATTTGTTCCCATAAATATTTCCCTTTTTGAGATAAGCGGTATTCCTTATAATAATTTTGTTGTTCCTCTGTGAACCCACTTAGCCAACACGATTTTGTTTCAAAGAGAGAAACCATTGATATCAAGTAAACAACTGGACATAATAACAAACCGAAATAAACTAGATGCAGAATTTTTTTTTTTTGTGTTTTTGATATTTAAAAGCAAACAGATAAAATAAAAATAAACTAAGCAAGACAATAACAAAGTAAAGAGAATGGAAGCGTGAAACTCCCCTTGCAGAAATCCTCTTGCTCCCCGGCAACGGTGCCAGAAAATATTGCTTGATTGCGTGGATCACACGTTCGCTGGGAGACCCAAGAGGAAGGTATGAAGCAGTGTAGCAGCAGTTTCCCTCAGTTTGAAACCAAGGTTTAATCGACCAGTAGGAGCAAGAAATCACTTCTGAAAGTTGTTGGTGGCGCCGTTTCTCGTCACCAACGTGGAATCTACACACAACACAATCAAACTAATTTGCCCCAACGAAACAGTGAGGTTGTCAATATCACGGCTTGCTGAAAACAAAGGATTAAACATATGGTGTGGAAAACAGTAGTAAATTGCAGAGAATGAAAAGGAACAATGTTTGCAGTTGGTTGTATTATCAGTGTAAAAGAATGGACCGGGGTCCACAGTTCACTATGGTGGTTTCTCCATAAAAGATAACTAACATGCTGGGCGAACAAATTACAGCTGGGCAATTGACAAAATATTGAGCGCATGACAATGCATATATATGACATGATGATTACTATGATATTCATGTGGGCATTACGAGAAAATAACATACACCGTTTCCAACAGCGTCTATGACTAATAATCCACCACCAGGTTGTCATCCGAGTTCCCCGTTGGTATTAAGTTGCAAGCAACTGATAATTGGATTAAGTAATGTGCGTAATGTAAACAAATGCATTAGACCTAACGGCGCACCCTTAAGCTAAGCATCGGTTATTTTATCCCTAGTGGCAACAGCACATCCACAATCTTAGAAGTTATTGTCACTCTCCCAGATTACCGGAGGCATGAACCCACTATCTAGCATAAATACTCACTCTTGGAGTTACAAACATCTACTTGGCCAAAGCATCTACTAGTAACGGAAAGCATGCAAGATCATAAATAACATATAAGATAGATTGATAATCACTTGACATAGTATTCAATATTCATCGAATCCCAGCAAACACAATATGTAGCATTACAATAAGATGATCTTGATCATGATAGGCAGCTCACAAGATCTAAACATGATAGCATAAAGTGGAGAGACAACCATCTAGCTACTGCCATGGACCCGTAGTCCAAGGATGAACTACTCACGCATCACTCCGGAGGCAGGCATGGTGATGTAGAGCCCTCCGGTGATGATTCCCTCTCGGCAGGGTGCCGGGAAGAGCTTCTGAACCCTCCCGAGCTAGGGTTGACGGCGGCGGCGTCTCTGGAACTTTTCGTGGATAATGGCTCGGGTATTTAGGGTTTTCGCGTCGGGAGGAATAAATAGGCGAAGGGGCGGCGGCTGTAGAGCCACGAGGGCCCCACACCACCACGGCGCGGCAGGGGGGCCCGCGTGGCCCCATGGTGTGGGTGCCACGTGGCTCCCTCCGTCTCTCCTCTGGACTCCGTGTTCGTGTTGGAAAATAGGAGGTTCTGTCCAAGTTTCGTCCAATTCCGAGAATATTTTCAGACTAGCTTTTCTGGAATACAAAAACAGCAGAAAACAGGAACTGGCACTGTGGCATCTTGTTAATAGGTTAATCCCAGAAAATGCATAAAATGCTATGAAATGTGTATAAAACATGTAACAATTGGTATAATATCAACATGGAACATCAGAAATTATAGATACGTTTGAGACGTATCAATGAGCAAAGTACCGTACCAATCTGCCGTGGGCAGTTTGATGTATGCCATGGTGTGCACTAGGCCTGATATTGCCTATGCAATTGGAGTTGTTGGCCGGTTCATGACAAATCCAGGTGAAGCTCACGGGAATGCAGTGAAGTGGATTCTCAGGTATCTCAAAGGTACTTCTAGATTGTGCTTATGCTTTGGAAGCGGTGATCCTGTATTGCAAGCCTATACAGATGCAGATTATGCTGGTGATGCAGATTCTAGAAAGTCTACTTCCGATACCTGATGACTTATGCAGGGGGAGCAATGTCATGGCAATCAAGATTGCAGATGCTGAAAACATTGCAGCGGTTGATACTTGCAAGGAAGTGTTGTGGATGAAGAACTTCTTGCAAGAGTTGGGAATGAAGCAAGAGAAATATGGTCTGTTTTGTGATAGCCAGAGCGCTATCTACCTTGCTAAGAATTCAAGCTTGCACTCTCGAAACAAGGACATTGATGTGAGATATCATTGGATTCGAGATGTTGTGAATTCCAAGATGGTGCATCTTGAAAAGATCCATACCGACAAGAATGGCTCGGATATGATGACCAAGACATTGCCAAATGAGAAGCTACTTGTATGCTGCAAGGCTGCGGGCATGGCGATGCTCCCCACATGAGTTGGAGGGGGAGATTTGTTGGTTATCCTCCTCATGTGGGCTGTGAGGAGATGACCATTGAAGCCTTTTTCAGGCGGCCCAAATAGGTGCAGAAGCCCAAGACCCATTAGGGTTATGACCAAGGGTCATTTTGGACATTGCGCAAGATGGATGGGGGATGTTAACCCTCCCAACCAGCCACCACTAGGTGAAGTGACGAAAATCCAGGATAGCCTCCATTGGAGAAGAAAACCAAGAGAGAAGGGAAGAGGAAGAAGTTTGAGATCAAGCACGGGTCGTGCCCACAAGGTTGTGACGTCTAGATCCACTACCTTGTCTCCTTCAAGCTGTGATTCCACCATATTTGGTGAGATTGTTCCAATCTCTAGATCTTGTGCCACAAATCTTGCTGTATCAGATCTCTAGTGCTCTCTAGGGAAGAACTTGTTGTAACCCGCTCTGATAATAGTGGAAGAGATTTGTGTGGCTTCGGCCCGTGATTTTTCCTCTCACCTTGAGAGGTTTCCACGTAAAATCTTGTCTCTGTGTTGATGCTTGCTGCTGCATTTTTGGCGGGCTGAGAACACTAGTACTTGTACTAGCTGCTTGCTGAAATTGCTAGTACTTGTACTACCTGGCTGCTGTTTGCAACTAGGACATGTCTAGATTCAGACTGAACCTATTATCTCCGTATATGTTTGATGCATATGTTTCCGTCCGACACGAGCAACGATCGTGAGTTAGTACACAAGTGTGCTGAAGTTTTACTTTGATTCCGCTGCGTATTTTCAGTCCACGATTAAGAGTGTGCTAATCTCCATTAAACGTAATTGGTGTGCCCAGTTTTCTCAACAGAGAATTACATAGCCCATCAAGTCACTTGCAGCAAGAATTGGGCAACTAGAATTGCTATGAGCCGTGTTCCTGAAAGAAGACCGCTCGATCTCCTTGTGGAAGATTGTAGAGATTTGTAATGACATTTTGATTGTGTGAACAATAAAGCTCACGTTTCTCTGAAAAGAATACGAACAAGAACTCAACTCTTGGAGTTGTCAAAAAAAAAAAACCTCCACTGTTGGAAGTACTATGCTCCGTGGCGGAGTAGGCTCTCTCATCTCACAAAAAAAATTCGACCGTGATGAAACGAGGGTCCACACACATACGGGCAGTGTCGTATTGAGTATTCTGGCCGGCAGCTCAAGGTCTCACGCCCAAAATATATACTCCGAACTCGGTGTTGCGATCTGTGCGCGAGCGCGTGCGTGCCCTTGTGTAGCTTTAGCTTTGCTGCTAGGAGAGTGTTGACAGTGACGTGAGATAGATATAGATCGAGGCCGGTGACAACATGTGATCTTGCCCAGGCCGGCGCTAGGGCAGGAGCAGTATCAGGCAGCATAATCACGCAGCTACAGATCCATGGATTTCGAAAACATATTCAATGGCCGCTAGCTTAGCTGATGGGGAATTTAAAAATTTGGGAGCCGATCCGGGTAGCCTTTAGTGCCACCCTCCAGTCCAGGCACCAGGAAAGTGACAAGAGCATCGGCTCCACCATGAGAGTGGCTGGCCTGGCGTGACATCGATAGCAGAAAGGCACACCGCACCATGTGAGTGGACCATCCCATGCCGCGCGAAAGAGTGATGTCGCCATTGCGTGCCGCTAGCGCCCCTCGACGTGTCGATACAGCGCGGGGCGACGGGATGCTTTCACGTGTCACATTGATTCCCTCTGATATGGGCCACATGTCAGCACCAATAAGGAGTAGTAAAATGCAACAAATAAATCACAATTAGAACAAAAGTATAAGAAAACCACCAAAAATATGTAACATGGGGCCTTTTCTTACAATTTACTCAACAACATGTCATGAATGAATACGTCAAAAGATCCATGCTTCATTTTAGGTACGAAGCTATACCGAATCAGTGAACTGGCCGGTATAAAGAACCAGTTTCATTAAAACTATCATTGGCTTGCGATTTAAGTGCCGGAGGCTACTCTCGGAGTGTATTGCCGGTTCTCCACGTGTTGTTTTGGGGGTTTTGGGTTTTTCCCTCGTTTCCATCTTATGTTCATCACGATCTTCTTCCTCGCCGCCAAATTCATTAAGATCAAACCGCAATCCCGCATCATATGGTATGGGCGTGGTGGTGCGGCGCCGATGTCGCAACGAAGACAATATCTACGACCGATGGTCCTATATCCAGTTAAGCCAACTATGACCATCCTCCACTCCACCGACCTCACGAGGTGTGTTGCACGGACTCTAGGTGAATCAAGACCTACCGGGTACAAGACATGGAAGGAGGTAAACTGAGACTCTTCATACAATACACAAATACCTTCACATGGGAGACAAGGACACCAGGCATGCACCTATATAAAAGGAGAAGGTCGATGGCGTGAGAAAGTGGCATTGATTGGCCGATTCACGCATTACACCTACGGCATCGCTGCCATACAACATAATATATATCTCATACCTTTCCCTAGAAAAAATAATATCACCTTTGTTAGAGCAAAGTTTTTTTAACCGGAAAAGTCCATGAAGGTCTGCAAACTACATTAAAGCAGTGTTCTTACAGAGAGGAGATGAACAAAAACCATATTACAACACAGTCCTCTAACTTTGCAAATAGGACCACAGAAAGAAAACCTAAAAAGCAATCTGGTCATTTGTCTTCACCGCAACACCGTCATGACCTCCAGAGCTGGACACCGGGGACGAACATGTGGGATGAACCCGCGAGCCTCCCAGATCGAGATCAAAGAAGATCATTCCTAACGAATCCGATGCTCTATTAGCGGAGATCTCGAGGTCCTCTCACGAGTCTCACCCTCCAATGACAGCTCATGCAACTTCAGCAGCATCGAGGTGGACGACACCACCATGCATATGATCTGGCGACAAGATCGATGCTCTACCCCTAGACGCCATGGAGGACGAAACTCCAACCTGACACAACCTAGTCTAGCGCTAACCCTAACCCTACTACCTACAAGGTAACCAGCCTCCCTTCCCATCCCATTCACATCGCAGAGCCATCAGAGGAGAAGGGGAGGGGACGGGGCGATCGCGTGGGAGGAGTAGTTGGGAGGAAGGAGAGAGACAAGGAGAAAATGACCAGCGGCAGAGCAAAGTGGAAAACCTTGATCAAAAGAATATGAATTGAAACAATTTTTATTTTTTTCAAGGTGAAACGTTCGACTGGACTATAAATGAGCAAGCTAATGATATTGCTAATTGCTCGCACGAGGGAGCTCAATCAGCATTCCTCGTGCGATATGATGATCTCGAATTACTTGTCAATCTTAGCCCCGTCCAAGTCTCTATTACTTCTGAAGGATCATAGGAGCGCTGGTCGAAATGGCAAATCTTTTGCCTCGTTTCTAAAAAAAGTCTCTACTACGTATACTAGAAAATGTTGATGATTATGATTATATAGTGTGTCAGCCTTAATTTGGGCATGCAGTATGCGTGTTTTATGTAAAGCGCTTAAGAAATCTCATCTCACGTTTTAAGGTAGTAGCAACACCGTCCAAAACATTCTCAATACTTTTCTTCAAAATTTACACTGAATCGGCTTCGCTTGACAAAATTATTTCACCGTTGGAGAAAAGCCGCCCCCCGATCGAAATATGTGGTGTTAGCTTTGCAAATGGAGCAGCGAAGCTCGTCCCCTCTTCATATCCTTGGTCTCAGATGCGCAGCTAGGGTAAATTACACAAACACAACAATTCGGCGCCAAACCACAGGTCGGTACCAACATTGGTGATTTTTTCGCTTCAGTACTATTCTTGAGGCGACGAGCAACAGATGGCCCAAATGTTGCGTTTTAAACACGTTTTAACCGTTCTGCCAAGGTGGCCCCGCATGTCAGCGCTGACGTGGCCCGGAACGCGTCGCGGAGGGCGGAGTAGGCGGGGCGCGCGAGGCGGGTCACCGAGGTGCCCGAGTCGACGATGACGCCGCCGCGGCCAGAGGACGGGTCCAGCCGGAGGTCGGAGTTCGCCACGCCCGGGACGCGCGCGCCGCCCACGCTGATGCCGATGAGCTGCACTAGTAGAAGGTCTCCATCCACGGATTCTTCACCATCGGGGTGAAGGAGGAGGCCACCGTGGAGGAGCCTAGCGCGCCCGAGCGAAGGTCACGGTGGAGGAGTGGGAGGAGGCGGCGGGGTGGCGGAGGAGGTGCGGTCCACGAGGCAGTACGAGAAGCTCCGCCCGTAGCGGCGGGAGATCTGGGCCGGGAAGGAGAGGCTGCCGCGGCCGAGACCGAGGAGCCCCGCCGCCGAGACGAACAAGCCCTCGTTGTCGTGGCCGCACCCAGGGTGACGCGCGCCACGCGGGCGCCGCCGGCGAAGGTAAGGGTCTCGGTGGCGAAGTCCCCGGCGGTGACGGAGCCGTCGCCGTAGGCGACCTGGTAGAGGCACGCCCTGCGGCGCAGGTCGCACCCGCCGGAGTCGAGCCTGCGGCAGAGCGGCGAGGCGCTGGCGACGGCGCCGTAGGAGCCCGAGCGGCGCGGGTCGAGCACCGGGCCGGACTGCTCGTAGCACAGCGCCGGCACGGCGCGCACTGCAGCCACACGACGTCGCTGCCGGTGTCGAGCACCATGAGTAACGGCGTCGCGGGCGTCCCCACGTCGATCTTCGTGAAGTTGACCAACCGTGCCCGGTCGACTCGCGCCACGTCAGCGCTGACATGCGGGGCCACCTTGGCGGAATGGTTAAAACGTGTTAAAACGCAGCATTTGGGCCATCTGTTGCTCGTCGCCTCAAGAATAGTACTGACGCGAAAAAATCACCAATGTTGGTACTGACCTGTGGTTTGGCGCCGAATTGTGGTGTGCTTGTGTAATTTACTCCGCAGCTAGAGCCCCAGCGAGACCATCTAGTCCCCACAACTCGATGTGATGGAAATCGATCACGGACGCTTGTCCCTACTGGCATATTTTCTTTCCGTATTGGCATTTAGATCCAACGAATAATCTGCGGTGTGTGCAGTGAGTAGTCATCTCTGTACAGATGCATGCGAGTCCGGGTGCATGCAGCAGCTTCCAATTCTTTCTGGGTGGCTGCCTCCAACACCAGCTACGCCTACCACCTGCCAAGCTACTACTCGTACGGGGGAAATAAATACTCTAGCATTCAAGTGGTGCAGTGGCTGGCTGGTGCTAGAATTTAAATGTGGCCGGAGTACTAGTTTTCTGTGGAAGCATCGTAGGTGCATGTAGCTAATTTTAGCGCATCGTGGTCACATCACCAGCAGCGGTGGAGTGGAGGCCGGGGTGGCCTTCTTTCGGCGCCCATCCTTTCCGTTCCGTTACTGCTGCCTGCGTGTCAATAATATCTCACGGAGGAGGATTTTTCCCCATTACGGAAAAAACAAAAATTATCCTCGTCTCAAAAAACAAAAACTCGGCCGTATAATACACGGTAGCATGAAACGTGCACTGTACGCGTGATGCCTATATCTCTCGTATCCTATACGACATACATACATGGACAGCTCACACACGCAACGCATGAGCTGTCTTCTAATAATAGGATACTCTCTCACGGAAATAAATAAATAATAATAGTATACTCTTTTTATACACGATTGCTGTTTGTGTCAAATAAGATAAAAATATGATACACACACCCGTATTTCGCCTTTGGCTTCAATGCTAGTGCGTAGCAAATACTCTCAGTTCAAACCCTTGCTCATCCAATCCTGTTCTTTTATATGGAAAACACGGTAGAAATACGATGTTTATATACACTCACCTCTATTAACGCATGCGCGCACCCTAGCATCTCTGAAATTATTCGAAACCGATATTTTTTCGTCTGGATGGCTTTGTACTTGCGTGTAGCCAGTGGCGGAGCTAGAGAAGTGGGGATCGGGGTGCACGTTGGTGCCAAAACTAACAAAATTCATTTTTTAGGGGTGGCACATGAGGTGAAAATTTACTATTTTGCACAGAAAACAAGATTTACCCGGTGTCCTGTGCACCCCTTGGTTGCACTGGGATCCGCCAGTGCGTGTAGCAGTGTATGTCTACCCCATCCGTTCACCGTTCATGCATAATTATACGTCTACGTATACAACTCCACAAGAAGGCATAACGTGGGTACCGTAGACATAAAATACGTAATTGCAAAAAAAAGACATAAAATACGTAACACATAGGTATGTCACGCGTTTCTCTCTCGAAATATGGCAGGACCTCAATCCCAGCAAGAAAAGAAAAAAAGGAAGGACTTCAATATATTATACTGGTATATCAATTCGTATCGGTAACTGACCGCGCGAATATCTCTGGCTCGGTTGTTGGACGTAGCGTCCGTCACGGCACCCCTATTCTAGGTTTTCGCTTTCCTTGTCCTCGCCCCATCTTCTTGCGTTGTGTTCCCCTACCATTGACCTCTAACCTCCACCTCCCATCTCCTCCATGGCGGCTGAGATTCCCGCCTCCGTCTTCCCGTCGTCTGCTCTTCACCGGAGCTCTCCTTGCGCACGACAAGTCCATGCACGACCTGCGGTCCTGTCTCTTCGACGGCATGTCCTTCTCTCAGCCTTTGCCGTGTAGGCCCTTGATGCATCGGTCCGGCTCTGGCGCCACCGTCAACGACGGCGAGCTTACGGTCGCCGGTGAGAGTTACAGGTAATTCCTCCCTACTGGATATTAGATTGATTGCTCCCCTAGCTTGTGTGAAGATTATGTTGATGGGATCCTCTTATGTTTCAGCCCTGCCTCCGCCCCTGGCTCGCGGATCCGATATCGCCGCCGTCTTCAACGAAGGCGAGGTTACAGATCCTTGACATGGCGGCCTGTTCCTGCCATCCACTGGCAGAGACTTTCTCTTCGACGACGAGTCTCCGTCTCTTCTCCGGCGAAGGTTCGCTGGGTTTCCGCTGTGCAGATCCCTGACCTATCCCTCCGTTTCTGCCATCCCCGTCGACGTGCGTAACGTTTACGGTCACCGGCGAGAGTTACCGGCAGAACCTTTCTCTTCGACGACCTCTCTGTTTCTCCTCCGTCTTTACGTCGTCTACTATTCACCGGAGTTGTCCTTGCGCACGACGTTCATGTACGACCAACAGTCCTGTCCTTTCGACGACACGCCGTTGTCTCAGCCTTTGCCTTGTAGGCCCTTGAGGCATCGGACGGACTCTGGCGCCCGCGTACACGACTGCGTGGTCATGGTCGCCGGTGAGAGTTACCCGCAAATCATCTCTCCTGGACGGCACGTCGCTGTCTGAGTCTCCACCGCGTAGATCCTTGATGTGCCCGCCACCGCCTTCAACTAAGACGAGGCTACAGATCCTTGCCATGTCGCCCCGTTCCTGCCATCCCGTGGCAGAGACTTTCTCTTCGCCGACAAGTTTCTGTATCTTCTCCGGCGAAGTTGCGCTGGTTTTCCGCACTGTAGATCCTTGACCTGTCGCTCGGTGCCTCCGTCCAATCTTATGTGATCGGCAGAACCTTTCTCATAGGCGACGCTTCTCTGTCTCTTCTCCGGCTAAATTATGTTTGTTTTCCGCCGTGTAGATCCTTGATTCTCCGTTTCTGCCGTCCCTGACTCCCCGTCAACGCCGGCGAGGTTACAGTGGCTTGCGGGAGTCACCAGTAAAGACTCTCTCTATAACGACACGTCTCTGTATCTTCTAGGTCAAGGTTATTTATGCTCTCGGCCGTGTAAATCCTTTCTCTGTCGTTCTCATTCTACCTCCTTCCCTGCTGCGCAAAATTTCTATACTACGTCTGTCGTTGCTGACAGCGGAGACTGGGTTTTACGTTTACCGGTTATGTTCTGCCATTGACGAGTTTACAGCGAGCAGGGATCCGGCCGGAGGTAATTCTCGTTGTTCTTTTCGAATGTTGTAGAGTTTGATAAGTTGTTCAATCTCATTTATTTTCCTGCAGACGGTGAGTGGGGAAACGGTAGCCGGTCAACGTGATGAAATACAACTCCAAGAGCTTCATTTGCCGTTCATTACAGTCGCCGGCGAGAGTTAGCGGTAAAGCCCCTCTGTTCAACGACACGTCTCTGTATCTTCTGGTGCGATGTTATTTTCAGCATTGTAAATCTGTTTTGCCTCGTTCTCACTCTCTCCTCTCTGCAGCTAGCGTTCACCCCGCGTGAACTTACTGGGCGGCATCTCGATGAGGAGAGCGGTCCAGATGGGTCATGGTCGTGTCGGCCGCTGGTTGCCTCTGAATCGTGCCAACCGATAAAAAATATCCTCGGAAAAGGTAACGGAGCAATTTCTTACCCTAACACATTCCGTTGGACTTTACTTGCTCCAATGATTGACTTTAGATCTTTGATTAATTTCATGACTTTGCTCTTTGTGGCTCTCAGGATTGATGTTAGTGGCTCACAAGTTGTTTAAGGAAATGTCCGTAAGCTATTAGCAAGTGAGTATACACAGTGTTTTAGGATACATTCATATTATGATTTACTTTCATAATGACTGTTCAAGGAAATCTCCGTAAGATATTAGCAAGTGGCTTCACACACGAAATGCTAAAAAATACATGTTCTAGCTTCCTAGAAAAGCATAGGTGATAAGTGTGATTATTGCTCAATTTTGTGCTCCCTCTACTTTACAATAATATAGTAAGCAAAGACAATTTTCATTCAGATCACCTCGGTTCTGGGTATTATGTACTAGAAATCATAATCCCGATTTTATGCATTTCAACTTTATGTAATCAGTTTAATCTTATGAGTATCAGTGCCATCATTTTCTTGCTTACGCACATCATTACCATAAGAAGGACTGTTATTTCTTTGTGCAACAAATGCGAGTTGGAGGTTGTATTTTAACCATTTTGTCGCGGTTATTTGGTCCTAAAGCTACAAGCAAGGTGACGGGTTATACTTTTTTATTGCGAAATTCATTATTGAAATTTAATAATGATCCCCTGCACACAAGTTTACTTTCTTCAATTGATTCTTCATGATACAATTTTTTAAGAACAGTGAACTCAATCCTGAACTAAGCAGGGTGCACGGCGAAATCAGTTCTTTTTTTTCCGACGAAATCAGTTCTGACTCATGAGTTATTTATTTCGCTGGAAAGACCAATGACACTATGCTTTAACTGCTTTCCGCAGCACCAACATTGATTGAACAATTCTAGGAAACCAAGAAAAAGAAGGTTCAATCATTTATCAGAGGTAAACGCTTCCCTTCAAATATGCCTTATGCTGTGATGTGACTGTTGTTGGTTATCAGTTCTGTCAATGGTATCCTATCAGTATGTGGATTAGCCGAGGGCCAACATTTGTAATGCCGATCATGCAGACTGATTGTAATCCTATTTAAAATTAATAAAGCCCTTGTTTCTCAAAAAAAAAACACAATGGTGGCGCTGTAGGGTAGGTGTCTGCTGTTACAGATTGGAGTGCCAATGTGGCCGGTCTACAGATCTTGAATGCATGGTTGAAACTATTTTGCTAAGTACCTCAGAAATACAAATAACAAGATACTATTATTTACTACAATTGTTTATCAGATGGAAGCTAGGGAGGAAATAGACTGCTTGGTGCTTATTTTTCTGTTCTATTTGCTTCATAGCTTAAGGGTTTAGCTACAATCACTGTGTTTCAATTTTTAGTCGAAAGGATGGGCCGGAGTTTGCTTCATAGTTGTTTTCTTGTTGTGTAGTCTTTTGTCAGTATAGTCTAATTCCCGAACTAATAACTGAGTCTCCACATTTTCATTTTCAATAGATAGTACAGACATGACAAAAGTTTATGTTTTTCTGAAGATTTTAATTTGTAAATAGACGTAAGAGGAATCTGCAATATGTTTTGTCCTTCATAGAGGATATATATGCCACTTTCTTTATTTGTTCTAGGACGAGGAAGATGGCGCCGGCATGCAAACAGCAAGAAGACAGCTTTTGAAATTCTTGGTGCCCTCCTCTATGGTGGCTGGTGATTTTCTTCCTTCCTCAAGTATCCAGGATTCCTATTGTCCATGGCCACTGCAACCTGCAGGTATGCTCATGCTCCGCAATGCCTTTCCCTGTTTTGATTCCCCATCCTTTGTCGATTATTCGATGCACTTGGTTCTTTTTTCATCAAGTTTCAAGGGCATCCTCACAACAGCCATATTTAGCACATTATATATACACACAACTTGTTATCCATTTCAGTTATCTATGTTTTCTCAGCTGAAACTTTAAAATTCTTTTGCAGGCAAAGCAATAGCTCATTTTATCTCTGTTTACCTTGGCCTTGAATTGACATATGACAAGGTCTGCTCTGTAATTGGCTTCCGGCAATAATAGGTGGTATTCTGTGGATAATATTTTGGTTATATGATTCTCAGATCGGGTCGGGATGGCAAAGTGAGGTGAATGAACTTTGTTCTTTTTTTAAGTATTTCAGTTTGATTACCGCAGGGCACGGATTTGTTGTGTACTTATTGATGTTGATTTGTACCATTTACCGGAGGAGTGCAGGTCACTGTCATACTGGAGGATGGACGGAAATTTTAAGGTGATCTTTTGGTTGGTACAGATGGTCAATGCAAGAGTTGCTTACCTTGTCAAAATATAAGCATGCACCGTTGCGATTAATGGAGGCAGAGGTTGCCAATACCTTGAGCTAATGACACTGGCGTCGGCTGCCTTGGTCCTCCTAGTCTTCAGTTCTTCCAGGTAATTAAGCGAACCAATAGCACCAAGAATTTACATCATTTTGTTAATGGGTATAGTTCTTAATCCCAGCACCATTTTGGATTCTTGCTTTTGATTTTTCCTTCATGTGAGCTCATAATTTTGATTGTTGCAATGCATCCTCTATGCAATTTGGGTTTAATAATTTAGTTTGCCTTTTGCATGAAGGAATTGAGTGGCAAGGGATATATAAGCTGCCGACGCTGGAGGCCAGCCTGATCATTGGATTATTCAATGTGATGACAGGTTCGCCTTGCCTCCCCAGCTCCCTTTCCCCATCTCTCTTTCACATATACTCCCTCCTAACTTTAGATCTGCATGCTCCATTCATTCCTCTTGCCTTTCATCAAAAGTTCTATCTCTCAGCTGTAAGACAGGATTCTGGAGCAGTGAGAGAAGACCCTCGGGTGAAATCTAGCACGCCAACGGGAGCTCAAGCAATGCTGTGCGACACCAAGCACCAGTGATGCAATGCGTTATGTTTATGATAAGATAACCAGAACAAAGGTACGTCTATGAGAACAAAAGTACATTTACGAGGCTGATTCATCACTATGTCAACTGGTCATAACCAAGACAAAATCATTGTGCGACACCAAGCACCAGTGATGCAATGCGTTATGTTTATGATAAGATAACCAGAACAAAGGTACGTCTATGAGAACAAAGGTACAAGGCTGATTCATCACTATGTCAACTGGTCATAACCAAGACAAAATCCAAGACATATCGAACAAGGCCTTTCAAAATTTCCGTTTGCATTCCACACGAATCCCTGGATTATTAATGCTGGGTCGGGAAGTACGCCGTGATCTCTGCGGGTGGCCTGGCCGTCTGGATCCCCATCTGCAGTAGTTCCTCACGGGCGTCTCTCACCTCCTTCACGTAGTCGTTCAAGCATTTTGTAATTGCTGTAAAAGAAACATATTTTTGTATTATTAGACCTAATAATTGACCTGCAACAAAAAAAATCTGTATGGTACCACATTTATCATAGCATATAATGACCATTTTAGTTATGCTGTCTTATAATCAATTTAACAATTACCTACTATGTGTCTCTTTAGTACCTATCCATTTAATCTGTGTACAGGGAATAGGAAAACTAATAACGTATCACGGAACCACTGTACAACCATGCATAAGTATAAACAGCAGGGCAGCAATAGGGGTATCTGTTGAAGTGTGTATGCTCCCATACCAGAATATCAAAATTCTTGTCAAGCTTTGCACTGCACATTTCTTTGCAATGGTTCTACTATTTGCTAACTGTTCTGCATGCATAAGTATGAATAACAGGGCAGCAATAGGGGTATCGGTGTAAGTGTGTATGCTACTATACCAGAACATCCAAATTCTTGTCAAACTTGCACCGCACATTTCATTGCAATGGTTCTACTATTTGCTAACTGTTTTGCATGTCATCCGTTACGACAGTTCCCATTAAAGCAATTCAATCAGTAAACTTTCATACAATTCAGTTAGTAATTACAAGTTATACATAGTTTCTCATTTCAGCAAGCTGCAAAAGTGACCTGCACAGAGTAGCATGACGAAACTCGGTTTTTGCAGAAGTGTGGATCAACCGTGTTATGGCTTGTGTGGAAACTGTGAGTATATGGTCAGTTTTCAGAAGTTTTTAAGCCAATTAGGGGAATCAGGCAGGGAGATCACCCTATCTATTTTTACTCTGGAGGAGGGCTTAGCTGTACTTCGAAGAAATTTGGAACAGCTCCTTTAGCAAAAGGTACAAGGGTGGGAATGCATGCACCATGGTTTTCTCGCCTATTGTTTGGAGGCAAATGTATCATGTTCACACAAGCTAATCAGGATGGCGCTACAAGGTTGCAAACAATTCTGGACGTGTATCAATTGGGCTCGGGTCAGATGGTGAACAAATCAAAATCTGCAATCTTTTTTAGTACTAATTGTGATGAACATATGAAGCAATTAGTCCACTTGGAGACTGGTATAACTAACTGAGTAGCAACTTCTCTAGTTTCTTTTTGAGCCTTATTGGGATGGAGGCAAATGAAGCAGAGCATCGCTGTGTTAAACAGTCTAGTGATACTAGACGTAGGTGCTAATGGCTGAACTATATCCCTCATTTTCTTGCTGGAACTCTTCAGCAGGATTGTAATCAATTCAGTGATTAATAAAGCTGGGTACATGACTACAATCACCATTCACAAGCCCGAAGCTTTTCTACAATACATTTCACACACTTCTAGAAAGTTAGAAAACAACTTGTTGTTTTTTCAGTCTCTCCCTAGTTGAATATCCTATTTCAACACTGCAACATGACTCCCTTACAAGTGAAAACAGCCCAAATCTATCAATTCTACTCCAATCTACACAAGAGGGGGTTAACCAACAACTAAAGGGAGGAGAGATAGAAAAGGCAACTTACGTGCTAGCCTTTGTTTGTGAATCGATGATACTTTCTTCATCTTATCGCTCATCCGCAGATCTGAGTCCATGACAGCCTGCAGCACCTGTTGAACCAGGGGCTTGTCGCTCTGAAGGTACAGGATGCTCTGGTACCCCTGCTCCACCTTCTGAACGAGCTCCCTTGCTCTTGCGTCGTTGGGGTTGTTCTGCAATTCCAACAGAAATTAGACAGACGTTGAACACGAGAAATCACGGAGGGATATAACTGCTTCTTACGGCAACGAGCTCGTTCCGGGCAGCCATCCCGAGGGCTCTTGATTGATCGGCGGCGGCGGCTTGTCCGTCCGGTGGGCAGCTGGCTTCTTTTTCTAGGGTTTGATTTTGCTATTGATAGGGAGTCAGTCCAAATATATACTACCTGTAAGGCGTATTTCGTTTCCTTTGACGACGCTTTGACCAAATATTACACATATAACAAGCAACTTATGTGCTATAAATCATAATCATCGTAAAGTACTTTTGAATAGGAATACAATGGTAAAAAGTTTAGGTCATATATATTGCATATTGATAGACTAATTATTGGTCAAAGCCTTGGTCAAAGAAAACGAAATACGCCTTATATTTTAGAATGGAGGTAGTATTGTCTACAAGTCCACATGATCCGGACTTTAAGTTGTTTCCTATATAAACTGAAATTTAGTCTTTTTTCTCCAACAGCCGCGTTACCCTGCTGAGCGCTAAAAAAAAATCTACCGCCAAAAAAGCGTTTTCGCGCGAAACTGCAGTGTTTTATTTTAACAGACGCACGATTTTTTTTAGCGCGCGGAGGATCAACTTTTCCAGGCGCGCTAAAATAGTGCGCTCCAAACACGTATTTTGATTTTTTAAATGAAAACACAATAAAAAAATAGACTAAAAATATAAATATATTGATTCGACACGAACACTTAAGCGATTCCACGCGAACATAAACTAAAACGATGAACACAAATTAAAACGATTCATATTTAAACTAAAACGACGACGAGTCCGACTACTAGTCGTCTGAGGAGAAGTCGGAGTCACCCTCGGTGTCGGAGATGTCGTCCTCGCGCCCGCCCACCTTGGATCGTCGTTGGACCAGTTGTTGGCGTCATCCAGTTGCGTCGCGGCCTTGGCCACCCACCGCTCCTCATGCTCCCCATGGCGCTCGGCCCGCCGATCCGCCCGCTCGTTCGCGCGGGTCATCCAGTGCTCCTCCTCCGCGACTGCTTCGCGCGAGTCCGCACGGCGTGCTCGTCCCTCTCCGCGACGAGGCAGAGGGTGGTTCGATGGTGGTGTTGGCGGTGGTCCTCGTCGGTGACGAGGCGCGGCTCCAGTGCCAGGTCCGCCGAGCCTCCACGCCGCCGCGTCGTACGTGCGGGCGGCCTCGATTGCCGTCGGGTACGACCCGGGGGCGACGCAGTCGTCGACGGAGCGGATCTCAGCGGAGAAGAGCACGTTGGGGCGCGCGCGGACGCCTCGGTAGCTGGAAATGCTTCGGCGGCGCAGATGCATGGTGGCGGCGGCGCGGGAGAGGAAAGGGGGTTTGCGTGCCGCATGCCTGTTCAGCGCGCTAGATGGGCCGCGCTATATATAGTGCGGTGCGCACCGCTTTGGCCAGCGCGCGGGAACGTTTTTCCCGCGCGTGCACTTTTCCCGCGTCTGCTGGAGCGCGCGAACTTGCACCGCGCGGGAAAAGACCGTTTTTTTTTGCGCGCGGCCCATTTAGCGCGCCTATTGGAGATGCTCTTAACGCATTAGAGCATCTCCGGCGGCCAACCGCAAACAGACGGAACGCGTCCGCATCTGTCGGAACGGATAACGGCGTGCCCCAACGACCACTGCAAACGGACTGCGGGGTTTGACACGTTCGCTCCGCCCCAAACCTGGTCCACGTTTGAGGCGAAACAGACCTCTCAGTCCGCCATCTATCTGTCTCGGGCTTACTCGCCAGCCACACAAGCCCCGCCCCCTCCCCAACCCTTCCTTCCCCAAACCCTTCCTCGTCGCCGCCCCCGATGGTGGACCACGACCTGTCCAACTCAACGGACGCCGCCACTCTGTTGAAGTCGAAGGAGTCGGTCTCGGAGTCAAACAAGAGGGTATCCCGAAGGGAGAATGCGGTGACCCAGCACACCACTACATGTTGTATTGTACAAGTCGTTGATAGAACACTCACAGAAGGACCTTTCCGTAAATATTACATCTCCGAGAGCAGTACAACACAAACATAGCCGGTCCAAGGTAATACTATAAGATTACAACACTATTCAATACAAAATATCGAGCACCTCCTTTACAAATAGAAGTAGGTCTCGTGCAAATGAAACTCCAAAAAGATTCAAGTCTTAGTACTAAGCTGGATATCAGCTCTATCTCTAATTCCTATTCCACTACTGATGTTGTCACAGCCTTACTCTGTTTCATCTGGAATATCTTAACCAGGGTTGTACTCCTCCTTGAACTAGTCGTTGTCTACTCCATTGGCAATGTGGTCTTCGTTCTTCTGTTGGTGAAGTAGCAGTTGACTCCTTCAAGCTCCACCAGGTGTACTTGCCTCATCATTGATGACCTCGTCAACGTCATCATGGATAATTGTCGACTCCTTCGCTGGCACCAAAAGTCTAAGCAGGGGGTCAACGGGGAAGGGTGAGCAACATAAGCGTTACTCAGCAAGTACATATAATAGGAGATAAGGTGTTTTATGCACTAGCTATCGCCAAGACCAACGGTCATAGGCGTAGACGCAAGTTTTGTAAAACATTTTAGGAAAAAGTCCATTTTATTGGAAAACTATGCCCCCAACCTCCACGGGTTTATAGTCATCACTTGGGATGCCTTTCCGTTGCGGTCTGTAGTTCCCTCCTGGAACAAGGATGTGACAGTCACAATTTCTTTGTTTAACTCTTCAGAGCTGAACCACTTTACCCAATAGCAGCCTGCTCTCTCAGCACACGATGTGTGCTATAGCCAGAACTCAGGGCAATAAGTATGTGGAGTCGCTAACCCGCACAACGCATATCCGCCATTTGTGACGAGGCTGGTAACTAAGACCACTGGCCCGCCACCCCTCCCAAACTTCTATTCCAGTCACCCCTTCAGGTGGGAAGGTCCACACTTCCACGATGTTGCCGCCGCAACGGACGCAACCAGGTAATAGCCTGCGAGGATATGCGAACGAGGGAACAAACCTCTGACGAGTCCATCCATAGTGAATCCATTGGCTGATGCTTCGATTTGGTGCTAGGATCACTGGGACATTGGTGATTAATCCTAGGTATATATTTTCCCGTACAATGGAACCTCCACCACAACATCAAACCGTGGTTCCATTGCCAGCCAACATATATATATATAGCAATTCACATCATTCGAAAAAAGGTTTTTCCTTTTCATGCAATGATAAACCATAGTACTTTTGCAATTACTTTGATAAAAATAATAAAGTAGGACATGAGCAAGAGTGAACTTGCATGGGATATAAATGGCAGTTCAAACCCTTCGGGGTTCTAGGTTTTGCGTTAAAACCCCGAATTCTAAAAATAGCAACGTAATCCTGATAAGGACTACCGAAACTCTGGTAAGATGCAATTATGCATAAATATGAGATGCATCGCAAAATACCCCCAAACATACCCAAGCTTAACTAGGTAGGCTTCGTCTTACGCGATACGACGATAACATCATATTAACTTGGCTTAGGTTGTTTTATCACCTTTAGGTGAAGTTATTAGTAGTTAAGTTGATCATGATTCGGGATTAGTGATTACTTAGGATTTTAGGGACTTGCTAAGATTTTACTTGATTATCTTCAATTCTTATGTCATCAAGACTTAAGTGTGTTTCACTTTTATTTAATTTATTCTTATCATATATAAGAGTAATTACTTACGTGATTATCTTTTATGTGAGTAATAAATAAGATTCTTTGAAGATTAACATTTAAAAGTAATCAAACAAAGTAACATCATTTTAATTTTCAATTGTTCATTTTTTAATAGTGACTTAACCAATTATTAAAGGTAATAAAAATGGTGATCATGTTTTGTTAAGTGGTGAACTCATTTTATGAATTAAGAATTCCTTGAAGTATCATTAAAAATTATGAAATAATATTATGCAACTTTATATGTGTTTAGATTCATTTTAAGTATTTCATTTTAATTAACAATTAAATGCACACACTGTATGATATGATTCAAACACATTTTAAAATTTGAAATTTAAACATGTGAAGCATTTTTATATGAAGTTGAAATGCATCCAAAATAGCATTTCTAATTAACTCCATATTTAAAAGATTAGGTAATTTTATTTCCATTTTTAGAATGATTCAATTCTACTCAAAGAAGCATTTTATTGGTACAAACAGATAGATCTTAGTTTACTGATCATTTTGGTATCTTATTCATATTTTTCTAATTTAAGATGATTTAATTATGAATTTCCAAAGTTTAAATTCAATTTAAACATTTTCTGGAATTTAATAAAATGAGCTGGCCCCACTTGGCATAGTTTTAGAAATTATCTAAATTAATTTGCAAAATGATTAAATATCTGACATGGGGGTCCACATGTCATATATCTATTTATTTTCCTAAAGAAAACTCAGAAAAATTCTGATTGGCTCGCTGACATCATCATGACGTCATCAATGGAGCTGAGCTCCAATCCGAGTACGGATTTGACGAATGCTAGAGTTGAGGGAGATCACGGATTTGACGAATGTTAGGCTTCTCGGCGAAGCACGGTGTGGACGGACGGTGACGAACGTGTCCGCGACAGCCGCGGCCAGAGTTGAGGGAGATCACGGATTTCTCCACCTCCCGAGCTCCACAGCACACAAAACTCGACGAGGGGAACTAGGCAGCCACATCGAACCTCTAGAGCAGCTCTGTGCAGCACGGCGAGGTCGGAATCGACGGTGCTCGGCGGTGACCCGAGATGCTAGGGTTAGGGTTCCTTCGCGATATGGCGGCTTAGGGTTTCTGAGGGTAGCGGCGTAGGCTATTTATAGGCCTCCGACATCGGTAGCGCGCATCACAGCGCACGGCGGCGACGAACAACCAAGGCATCGACAGCGACAAGGCCCGATCGGAGGGTTGAAGACGACTGTGAAGGTTTTGCAGAAACCCCCTGGGTTTCGAGGAAATAGCAAGACCAACTTAAATAGGCCTCTGGTTCCTGTTTTGAGTTGTTTGAGGGCCTTTTTGTAACATGAAATTTTACAGAAAAGTCCTGGAATGTTTAGAATTTCACAAAGAAGTTTATTCCAACATTGAAATTTGAATACTTAGTGTATTTTGAATTCCTTTAATATATAAAGTGAATTTGGCCCATTTGGATTTATTCCTTCAATAAAATGAATGACTTCACACTTCTTTATTTTTGTTTTGTATTAAAGCAACATGATAATACTTTGTTATGCTAGTATTTATTTGTGCAAATCCTATAGATGATTTGATGGCTTGACTCCAATATATAGATAGATACAAATATTGAAACGTGTGTTTCGATATTCTAAGAATTCCTGACAACACCAAGATGTTGTTCAACAATATATGCATGATTTGCTTACTGTGGTGCCTTCAAAGAGTATGCACATTGTTTCACTTCAAATCCATGCCAAGCATGATATATTGCCGTAGTGGAGTTGACTTGTGATACCCAACAACTAAATCATGTGAAAACATGATCAGAGGTTTGTGGATGCAGAAAGTACAAATATCCTGCCTAAGTTTAGGTCTTATGGGTAGATAGATGAATAAAATGATGAGAATATAATCTTTCTTGATTCCATAACTCATTTTGAAGATAAAAGGTTGATGCAAAACTCTTTGATAGGAATTGATGCTTTAGTGTGTGGAAGCAAGCTGCTGGTAACTGCTGACCAAATGGTCCATGTGGGCTCCAATTTCCACATGTCCAGATTTATCTCTTCTTAAAAATGAAATCTTAAACAAGACAAATGGTCTTGGTCACATGATGAACTTGTGAACTCATATGAGATTTGTCCACTCACATGAATATGAGAGTTAACTCATGTGATTTCTCTTTATGGGTGATGATTATGAGGCTTTATGATTTGGCTTTACTCTCTCCTTGGAAATCATATCCTTGGATAAACACCATAAATCTCCTTGTGGCTTTATTACTTAGAAATTTGAATATGTTGCCTAAGTTATAAGGTGGTGTATTCTTTCCTGTTTGTTCTGTCTCTTGTATGGAGCATGGTTATAACTTATCATAGTTTCCTACTTGAATCCAGATGATCCAAATGATCCATAGTCCATTGTGGTCTATACTTTGGTATTGATTCCTCAAGTCAATACCTAGACTTGAGACAAGTTCTTGAAGTCATTTATCTAGTATCCAACATCACTTGACTCACCTTGTGGTGAAGACATCCAACTCAGTCCTAACAAAGCTTTCTATTTGTTGGTTATAGGATAATGTATGTGCATTTTATAACATCCAAGTGCCTTAGGCATATGGGAATAGTTTGTCAACAAGGTTGCAAGGCTTGTCACCAAATTACTTCTCATATTCAATGGCTGAGATGATTATCTGACATTCGTTTCTTTATATATGAAACTCAATTGTTTGAGCATACACAAGTGATTTGTCAACAAGATAAGTAGGCTTGTTACCAAACTACTTATAGATAAGGGCATGTACAACAGGGTACAGTCAGCTGTCTATAACGTGTGCCGCATAGGATTCTAAACCACGTGGAAGAGAAACTGCTTGGAGAGAGAAGAAGGGTGTCTGCAATTCATGAGACGGTCTACTCCCTGAAAAATCGCTAGTTCTAGACAGCCTTTTCCCCGTTGTACGCTCGGCATCGGGAAATTACAGTGAATCTCGCTGACACGCCATGGATCAGTGCTCGACAAACTCAGACGATTAGACGAACATGGTCTCTTTTTCCTTTTCCATCGCCCCTGGACCAGGACGAGGCCAGCCGCTGCGTCGTCGCCGTCGTCCTCAACTCGGATCTTCCATGGACGTCGAGCCGCCGTAAACCATCCGAAGCCAACCGCGCTGCGCGGCGTACCCTCAGTCCCCGTCAGACGCATCTTGCTGGGCGTCGTCGTTCTCGCGGTCTCCACCACATGCGCAACATGGAGCCTCGGTCAGGAACGATTGTCCTTATTCAGCTACTAGCTGATTTTGGGTTTGGGCAGGCGCAGAGCATTCCATGGAAGACGGTGACAGGAAGGAGAACGGGATTATTTTAGAGAAAAAGGAAGTTACAGGCTTACAGATAGCCAAAACGACATGCTATTGTACAGAGAGTTTTTACCGCCATCTAGAGGTGACGTGGAGGTTTGCAATAGACAGCATCCAGCTAAACCATTGCTCATGTCCTAAGACTAGTCATAATGGGAAATATCATATACTAGTATCATGCATATGATACTAGTGTATGTTACTACTACCACAATGAGTAGTAACATGTATGTGATATCATATAATATTGCATTTATTAGGTTGTACACTCATTTTGCATTGGAATCCGTTATGTTACGGTATCTGCCTATGATACCACTGTCATCTCTTTCTTCATTAATTGCAGTGGCACGTCATCTTTTTACCAACATGACATGCATGATACTACCTATGATACCCCATTGTGGGTAGTCTAAGCTAGATCGCGGTCAACCACGAACTAGCAGCGTCCAATTTTAAATTGCACACGGAAGGTGATCTAAGGCGGCCCATAAATGAAATAGACGACCCGTAAAGGGAATAGACTGATCCGACCAGAAATAGTAAACACAGGCAATGAAACAGCAACCCGACTCAAATAGACAGCCACATGATCAGAAACTGATCGATCCGTTTCGCTCGCGCCCGCGCAAGCTAGACAGCCCTTTCCTCTCGGTTTCTCCTCTGTTACCAATTCTATTAGTTAGTTAGTTAGTTGGGATTCCTTCTTGTCCTCCAAGTCAATTGTAACCCGCGAGCTATACTATGCCTTGGGCTCGTTATTGAGATTAAGCAACGAAACAAACACAAACAAATCTAAGTCCTAGTCTCCTTTACGTTTGTATCAACTAGGAGCTTTGGGGCGCAGCGGCTACAGGCCCCGACCTCCCATCGAGCACCCCTACGACCTTAGGGTGTGTTTGGTTTTGGAATTGAGTGGAACGTAATGGAACCGTTCCACACCTGGGACTGATTCTTATGTTTGGTTGAGGAGGTGGAAAGGAACCAAGTGGTTCTCCTCGAGGAAATATTCCCCTAGATGCGGAATTGCCCCGTCCGACCAAATCGATCGACCGAGTAGAATCGAGGCTAAGCACCAATCACCTAACGACGCGCTCATAGCCTAACCACACACGCTCTCGCGGCCGGGTAAGCAAGGCGTGGAGGCGGGGCCGGGCGGAGCAAGACGTGGCAGCCGCCGGGTGGAGCAAGGCGCGACGGCGCGCGGCCAGGCGAAGAAAGGCACAGCGGTGGCCGGGCGGAGACGAGCAAAGCCGGGCGACGTCGGAAATCAGGCACGGGGCGGTGGGATTTGGCCTCTTCTCATCCTTCCAGTCCTGATTTGGCGCCTGATTTGGACTTGATTAGTGCTAGATGTGTGCTTGATTAGTGCTAGATGTGTTCTTGATTAATATTGGAAACCTAATTTTCTCTTAAAAAATTATTGTGACATAGATTATGTGTTGATTTCAGTCCACCTCATTCGCTCTAACCAAACACCAAAACGGAATAGAACCATGACTGGAATGTAACCATTCCATTCCACTTGGTTCCAAAACCATATGAGGGTCGGGGAAACCATATCCTCAAGTTCTACCAGCAGCAGCTGCTGCTCCAGCTAAGAAGGAATTTCAGCAAGTTAGTAAACTGACACTGTATTAGAGTACCAATAAACCCGATCTGATACATAAAGCAAGTTGGTGCGAATTTAAAAACTAGACGGCATTCTTCTAAATGTTACAGTAGTATCTGTTTTTCATTCACCATTAGTTACACGTTCAGTACCTGTGGAATGCAGATTGCAGAGTAGAAACAAGTTTGACATGTGGTGGCAAAAAGCTTAGTTGCAGCTGGTAAGAACAATTACAGTCAAAGTGCAATAAAATTTCCATCTACTCGCAACCAACAAACGGCAAAAAAACATATGACAGTCCAGCCTAGCAAGGCTCTTCGCCTGAATAACGCCATCCATGGAGAGCCACACTAGCGAAGACTGGATAGAACAGACAGTTGGTACATATTATCATTGAACGCCTGTGATTTATACCACATTCAGGGCACCTCCAGGTGATCCCCAAAAATTACTCTCATATACAGTACCCAGATTCTGGTCTAGCCAGACAGAGTTTTGCAAACTTTGAATAGCAATAATCTACTTGAAATGAAGCGGGTATAATTCAGTGCAAGTGTCACAGCTGCAGCAAAAGAGATGATGATAGTCGGAGAGAAACAACAGCAGATAAATAGTAAAGCATACAGCTTCCATCCATAGATAATACCATGTCCAACAACAGGTCTAATACATACTTCAGTAGAGCGACACCATAGACTTACTAACATTAGAGCCGGAATAGCATTACAATTTCTTCGACAGATTATAACTGCTCCTACTCGTCGCAGCTAGAGTTCCAAGCAGAGGCACACTACACCAGCAACTCCTCCTCCTCCTCCTCGTAGCAATCGCAATTCCAAGTCAAGGCAAAGTCATGGGTGCTGAACTGCGTGAGGATGTCCCACTCATAGTCCCTCAGCTCCTGCACAGCCTGGATAGCATCGAGCTCGACCTGCTTGAGATTTGGCCTGCATGCGATGGTCGGGAGTACGGCGGGAGCCGGCTGCCGCGTCATGAACCAGATGATCATCTCCTGGTCCAGGCGCTCCAGCCTTTTTTCGCACTTCGTCCCCGTCTCCAGCGACTTGCTGCACGGCCTGCCTCCTTCCGCCATCATCTTGCAGGTGAAGCCCGGACACCCCTCCTTCTGGCCACTCATGACCAGAGCGATGAGGTCCTCGACGCGCTTCGCCTCCTCCTCCTCCTTCTCGGTGCTGGACTCACGACACCCTCCACTGATGCCCAGAGCGGCGAGGTCGTGCTCGACGCGGTTGGCCTCCTCCTTCTCGGGGCTGGACTCGGGGCTTGGGGTGGGGGTCTTGACGAACTCTCTCTGGTCGAAGGCGAGGCGAGACACCGGCGCTCCGAAAAGCGGACCCTGCACCAACGGCTCGCACGCCATCTCCTCCTTCCTCCTCTTCCTCTCCTTTCCTAGCTCTCAACAACCAAGGACTTGATCTCGATCTCGACTTGTTGTTTCGGGGGCGGCGGCGCAAGCGATTGTTTAGGGGAGAGAGCGCAGGGCCGGGGGTATGTATAGCACTCCAACCCTAGATCCCCACCTTCGAATCGGATCCCCACATCCGACTCCGACCCCGATTGCCCCGTCGCGCCCGGTCTTTTTTTAGGCACATCCCTCCTTTGACTACCAATCCTATCGCGACGCGTGTCCTTTCCTTGTCGGATGCGGGTCCGTAGCTACAAGCCTACAACGGAAGCTGTCTCCGGATCAGACTCCGCAAACTCCATGGATTATGGTGGGCCACGCGCTTACTGGGCCAATTCTGATACAGGTGGGCTCGGCAGCCCGTGTCGGTAACTCACCGCGTTCCCTTCTTCCTCCCTAAATGAAAAAAACTAACCCTCCCCACCTGACCGCCGCCCGGCGACGGCACGGCGAAGGCGCCCTTCTTTTCTTCTGATCTCTCCGCGTACGGTCAGCGATTGCGGTGTGGCTCTTCTCCGCTCTAGACGCGTACAGACAACCATGCGCGGCCCCCGTCGAGGTCGTTCCGATGGGCTATTTCAGGCATAGCGGGTGGACGTGAGGCGGACCAGCATCGACGGTGTTTCAGCGGAAGGTCGCTGCTGAGCCGTCTACTGCGCATCCCCACCACACCATTTCGCACCCAAGGCAAGTTTCCTACCTCCCTCTCGTCTGAACCACATTTCTCTGAAAAATTCATGTATTCTCGAAACGAAATGTACAGTGTAATTTCACATGTGTAGCCATTTTTCCCCGTCAAATTCTGTATCTGCAGTTCATATCCTTGCTGTAGAGATAACTTATGTAGATTGTAGTGAGGATTATTAGCCATTTTATCCCCTTCATGGTGAAGTTTCACAGGAAATCCATCGAATGAGTTGCATGTCTAACATGGTCAAACTTTCATTTGTAGATAGACTAGAGAGAAATCCATTGAGTACAATACTAGAGTATAAACTGTAATCATATCACTGCTGGGTTGTCATCTCTTGTTCTATCAAGCATGGCTCAGGCTCAGGTTAAGTATTTTTTTTATGTGCAACCTCCGAAGACATCTGATTTATACTTTTCTCACCTTGAGAAAGCTGTCTATCTCTACCTACTTATCCAATTGCTCGTTGGAAGGTTTCAATTTTTTCTCTCAGGTGATTGCTGTGGGATCAGCATATTACCATCCTGGCTCCTTTCTACTGAGCACAAGTGCAAGTGTTACATATATAGTACACTATCGTAATATATTTTCATGTACAACTTGAGAAACCGTGTGCTATTTTTTAGCATTTTGATTAAGTATAGTTTTGTAAGTTTAAAAATTTACAAATAAAGAATAATTTGGTATATGCAATGATGTTGAACAAGGTTCAGAGCTGAGCACAGGTGCAAGTGTTACAAAAAAGAGTCTCGGCCCTTCGAACTGTACCCTTTACACTTTGACCATGTGGTGCACATGAATGGTGGTTCTTTTAACATTTTAGAACGCGTCCTGATTTCAGTGTCCTTCTACACTCCTGGAATATGCCCTCTTTCTCCCAGGATCATGACGATGAGTTGTGATGATGTCTCCATTTGGTCAAACAGAAAATCCGTGTAAACCTTGTGACAAGCTTTTCAAAATAAATCTTCAAAACTACCTTTTGTTTGCAGGAGAGATCTTTCATATCTGTCGTTCTCTGTTTTTTTTCCTTCTAGATTATTCATGAAGTATCACATGTAAAGATAGTACTTCATCTTCATTTATCCTGTTTGATGAAAGCATATTTCATGACATTGTTAAACCAGTTTATCCAAATAAACTCCGATCTTATGTGAAGTATATCGGATTCGTGATGTATCTCATGTAAGGATAAAACTCTATCTTCATATATCTTCTTTGATAAAAGCATGTTTTTTGACTGTTAAACCACTTTATCCATATAAGCTCCGATCTTATGTTAAGTATATCGGATCCACATAAGTTTCTTTAGACCCGTGAAGTATCTCATGTAAAGATAGAACTCCATCTTCATATAAGCATTGTTGAACCAGTTTAACACCATGGTTATGATTTTGAACAACACAGTCTGATTGTGCTCAAGGCTCGCTTATATGCAGCCCCACTTCCCATTGTTGCTTTGCTCTTCTGTTTCCTCTGGTTCTCCACATCCTATGGCTTCTCTGGAAGGATTGAAGATGTTAATATTTTTATCTTCTTCTGCATCTTATTTCTGCTCTTTTGTGCTGTCAGATCCTTGATTTCCCATGTTAATATTATTTTTTCCTTATGAAGATGATCTACAGTTTGTTTTTCACGTACTGCTTCTTGTTCGTGCTCCATTCATTGTATTCTTTGTTTTCTGCTTCATTACGCATCTGCCCCTTCTGCGATGATTTCATTGGAACTGCTGTTTCTTCTTGCCTCAACTTTCTCGTGAATCTCATCTTTCCACTGCCTTGTAGATAGTACTTGTTTATTATCCTCTACTGGATTTGTTCAGTTCATGCAGTGGCACTAACTTCTGTCTTTACCATTGTTGTTTCAGTGATCTCTCTGGTCCGCTCTCTAGGTTAGTTTACATAAGATCTGCCATTCTACCGTTATGTGTGCTAAAATCCAGAGTTGTCTGATTTACTGGTCATTCCTGCTGTTTGTGCTATATACAGGTGTCTTTCTGTCCATATTGCCATTGGCAAAGGAGGTTATAATGCTACTTCCTTGGTGATTGTGCTGGCTTTTAATATCAATCTGCTGTTTGTGCTGTATATTTCTCGATATCTGAGTGTCTTTATCCATGTCTAGTGCAATGGTTGTGTTTTATGTGTTCAATTTGATTGTTAGCTTATTTTTCGATATCATGATGGCTTTTAATATCTCCTGGAATTCTTAATGCTGAAGTGTTCTCCGAGAAGTGTGGCAGGTAATGTACCTTAACCTGATCACCTGATGCACCACCCTCCTGGTGTGTCGACACATTTAGTGGAGCAATTTTCCTTTGTGCTGCTAGGTTACTTGCATCCTAAATGATTTTATTATAATATCCCTTCCTTGTAGTTGCAAGATCTGCTATGGTATAATTGGCCAAAATCTGCTAAAATACTTCGCGATTACTAATTATATCTTACCGCCTACGTGCTCAGATAAAAGTAGTTCCTGTCCTATTAAGTTTATTTCGATGAATTGCCATACGTTATAGATGCCGCCTTGGAGAAAGCAGCCATTTAACAGTCAATTTTGAATAGAAACCAGAAAAAGGCTAATGGTGAAATTGTGAGTTTGTAGTCTTCTTTGTCTGCGCTAGAAAAACTTTTCTGTGGACTGCCACTCACGTTTCTAGCATGAAAACAGATGCTGTTCTGTCTTCATATGTACCATCTCTTTGGTTTCCAGGTGGTGGAACTTAGTCTTTTGATATTTCGTTCAGATATTAGGTGTATAACCCTACGGGCTTTAGTGCGTCACTTTACTCTGACTTATGATATCTCTTCCAATATCTTTACTGTGTTTTTTCATATTTATGCTGGTTTCACAAATCTCTATTGTTGCTTTACTACCATTTCTGAAGTACCATTGCAGAGATCTGTGAGGTGTAGTTTTTGTCTTCACATGTCCAGTTTTTGTCTTCTAGAATACCATTGCCCTGTTTTCTTTCATACTTCAAATTCCGTACAACATGAATCTTACAGACTCGTAGATCTGTGAGGCCAAGTGCTGGTGTAGTGGCTGACTGGGTTCTGGCGTAGAAAATTTTCAGTTAATGGCATTACCATTTATTTCTCTCTGTTCTCAGAACCGTCCAGGTCTACATGTTTTTCACTGTTAAGCAAAGCTGTATATGTTGCCTGTCTTGGTATACACGTATCTTTCTTGCTAACCGGACATACACTATTGTGTTGACTCTTTAGCTTGTGTTTCCCAAGTTCTCCGTGCTTACTAGACATACAAAACTTGCTGAATTTCCACTTTTTCCCCTTAAAATTAATGAGTCGTCCATGCCTGTATATAGAGCATTATCCAGTAGTGACATTCTCTTGATAAATATGTTGTGTGGATTTGTTGCCAGGATTATTTCTGCTGCTGATTTGGTTAAAAGGAAAGGTCTAGAAGACTTGGCACCTCCATTCTTAACCAAGTGATTAGAGAAGCTGTATCATTCAAAGCGCCGCAGAGAACAAGAGGTCGCAAAAGAGGACATGTTTATTACACAACACAGGTAATCTATGGCCTTGTTCTGAGCTCAAGTAGTTTACTTGTTAAGTCATAGTGTTTATGAGATAAACCTTTCGAATAATCTGAAGCCATAATCACAACTGCATTACCCATTTATGCATCTGCTTTATTATATTTAATACTACCTCTGTTCCAATGAATAAGGCCTATATTATTTTTGAAAAGTCAAACTATGTGAAGTTTGACCATGTTTCTAGAAGAAATTATGAACATGTACAATACAAAATAAACATGGTTAGATGCATCATGAAATATATTTTCACATGATATCCATATAATATTATAGTTGTTCATAATTTTTTCAAAAAGTTTGGTCAAAGTTTACTTAGCTTGACTTTTTCAAAAAAATATAAGCCTTATTCATTGGAACGGAGGGAGTACAGATTAGTCGTTTACAGATTTTCATTTAACTTGGTTTCCACCATCATTAAACTCCGTGCTCCTGTCAGTTGCTCAAGATATTTTCTTGGGCTCATGCCCAAGTCCTGCTGAAGTATTATGCAACAATTCAAAGAGGGACTGGAGCTAACTATAATATTACATTTCGAAAAGTCAGCTACTATGACATCTTTGAAGATCATTTCACCTCTATGGAAAGAGACGATCCTCACTGCTTTCAGTCTGTAGAGTTTTATCTCGAAACTGTTTTACACCTCTATTCTTGTGAGCATTTCTTCTAAAGTAACCTTGTTCTTCTCCTGTAGGCAGCATTTCGTCCACCGACATTTGTTTTTTTCGTCAATGACGCTAAACTCTTCCCTGAGCCGTATCGCCGGCGCATACACAAGCAGCTCGGTCTGACGCTGGATTCCCGGGAACACCTATCCGGACAGACAAGCAACAGAGGAGGTCAAATACGGAGGGCCGTAGTGGAGTGCGCTTGTAGCAGCAAGTTAGCATGTGAAAATGTTGCGATGTTAAGAAAGAAAACTAAAATGTAGCGAGTTAGCACTATCAACGATGCCTTTTTTCTTCTTACTCTACTTTTCCTGGCCACCAGCAGCAAGACGGCTGAATCTTCACATCGTAAGTTCACAAAGTTGTTGCACGAAAAAACAATTTTTTGTGGCCAATATAAAACTATAAAATTTGGTGCTAAAATATGTCTTTGCTATCATACATCCTTTTGTCTTTTTTTACAAGGCATAAAAAATGTCAGCTTTCCGTAACTTTACTTGCACTTACAGAAGAATTTGGGAGTTGTATGTGCAAACTTTTTTACAGAACTTTTTCGACATTCAAGAATGTGTTTTTCAGTAAAAGGGAGCATATACAGAGCCAAAATGAATTTCCCTATTATACTCGACGCCGCAGCAGACCAAGACTTGTCGCACGCTGCCATCAGGACCAAGAGCACAAGACCAAAAACAAATGTTCAAAACCAAATGAATTTCGTCTATTAGGCTGCACAACAACGCCACACACTCCAGACCAAGAGCATCCCCCTGCGCGCGATGTTCAAGCCGATTGACTAGTTGTTTACTCGCCAGTCCCAGATGTTCTCATCGTCGCTGTCCTCCTTCTCCTCGACCTCAATCTCTATGTAGCCATAGGTGTGGTACCTCCTAACGAGTTCCGCTTCCCAGTCCCGGCGCGCCTGCAGATGCACCGCAGCCATGGTCTTGGCTGCGCGCGTCTCCTCACGCCTCTCGGGAGTCAAATCTTTTAGGCTGTCGAGAAGCTCGTGGTCGACGCGGATGACAGGGCGTGGTAGCTTGGCCTTGGCGAGCAGGAGGTCGACGGACTCCTGGCTCAACCGCTTCTTCCTCATTGTTCGCTTCTTCCCCGCTGCCGCCTCCTCCTTGGCATAGTGGCGCGCTGCGGCCTCCCTCACCTCCTTGTACCCCGCAGCAGCCCAAGACTTGTCGCACGCTGCCATCGCTGCCGTCTTCCAGTTGCTCGCTGACACTGCGGCCGGCGACACAATGTCGGAGCCGCTCGCCTCCGCTGTATGCTTGGCCTTGTTGCCCGCTACAGTTTGGACCACCATCTTACGGGGCTCGCTATGGATGTCCAGATCGTCGAGGCCGACCTCGACGCGGTCCGCCTCCTCCTTGTCGAGGCTGTACTCAGGTCTGGGGGTCTTCACAAACTCTGTTTTGTTTGAAACCAAGCCAGAAACCGGCGCCCCGGAAAGCGGCTGGTACGCCATCTCCACCTTCCTCTTCCTATCCTCGACTTGATCTCGAATTGTTGGGGCGAGCGGCGGCGCTAGCGATTGTGTGGAGGGTTAGAGCGCAGGTCCGAGGGTATGCATAGACACCAATGCCTTGATCACCATCTTCGAATCGGACTCCAACCCCTGTTGCCCCGTGGCGCCCCACTCCTTTCAGAATCATCGCTCCTTATTCACAAGATTTAAAAGTCACTTATCATATACTCCCTCTGTTCCAAATTACTTGACATAATATTTCAAAAAAATTACTTGACATAAAAATAATAATAAAGGAAACGTAAAATAATAGGGAAATAAAAAGAAAAATGAAAAAACAGAAAAGAACAAGGAGAAGAAAATAGAAAAAAAAAATACATAGAAGAAAAAAAGCACAAACGAGCGATGAAAGAAACTAACACGAAAAATCATAGGCCAAGAATGTTCCGGAAGATTCAAAAACCGGTCGGTAGAGGTGCTCCCGCATAGTTTGGATACACACTTTTGACCTAACTAGTTTTCCCTGCCCTAGGTTAACTCTAACAGACTAAGACCCTGTTTGTTTGAACTGTGAACGAGAAGTAACTGGAACTGGTAGATTCTAAGAAGTAGCTGGAGCTGGACAACTGGTGAAATATGAAAATGATGTTTGGCAACCGGAAAGTTCTTTTGGAGGACGAGCTCCATGGAGCCCTTTTTTGAAAAAAATAAATTTGATATTTTAAGTTTACAAAAAATTGGAAAAAATCCTAGACGTTGACAAAGACCTATTTCACGAGTCTGTAAATTGGCAACACGTAATAGTTTGTATTCAGTCCTACAAAAAAGGAGAAATCTTGACAAATCTGAAATTTTTCAAATCCGTGCTCAGATCTAAAATTTTGTTATTTTTGCACAGGCCAAAATACACAACATTTTGCATTGGTATTTCGCACAATGGTAGACATAATCATGTTCTACATCTAGGATTTTTTTTCCGCATTTTTTGGAAACTTAAAAATGTCGTTTTGATTTTTTTCAAAAAACAAACTCCGTGGAGCTCGTCCTCCAAATCACCGTACTCGTTTGGCAACCTGCTTTTAGGATGGATGGTGGACATGAAGCTGGTGCTGAAAGTCTAAAGT
Organism: Poa pratensis; assembly: GCA_947311845.1. Lineage (NCBI taxonomy): Eukaryota > Viridiplantae > Streptophyta > Magnoliopsida > Poales > Poaceae > Poa > Poa pratensis. The sequence continues at coordinate 60,554,940 of CAMZMU010000117.1, forward strand.
AGCCTTATATGTAGAAGATGATGTATGAGTATTGACCGAAGATTATTTTGCTGATTATGATTTGTACTAGGTCAAGTAATATGCTTAGCACTATTTAAGTTAAAAAATATTGTATATTTTTAATACACGATTATAATTACTTAACTAGACGACGACATGAATAATTGAATATATATGCATTTGCATTATAAAAAAAAAATGACAGACAGATTTAACACGTAGATTTTTCATAATAGACTTTCATAGTTAACATAACACATACAGAAGATATCCAATACATGACGACAAAATAAAATGAGGTTCTCATATTACAATTAGTTAAGTACAAAATAGAAGTCTAGCCGATGTAACCAAGCTAAGCTACACATCTCCGATCAAAATATCTGCTCAACCCCAACAGATTTTTATAACCTACTTTCATAGTTAACATAACACATCCAGGAGATAGTCAATACATCACGACAAAATAAAACGAGTTTATCATAAGTTTGGAAGTCAAATCCTTGTTGCGAAGTGCTACACATAGTCTCTAGTTCTTGTAGAAATGGCAGAGGTCCTTCACTATGGCGGGGGTGGCAGCGAGCAAGAACGCGGGGAGGAGATGGCGGGGAGCTCCGTCGCGGAGGGATAGGTGGAGGCCGGCGGCGGCCTCAAGTCCTAGCCGCCTCCTATAGCTCTGGTTTTTTTTTTTTGAGATGTTCGAGTTGGGGGAATGGCCTAGAGATTTGGTGCGGGGTCGGTGGCCTCAGTTGTTTGCTTGCGGGGGCATTCCATCGTAAATAAATAGTATTCGAGGGGCAGGTGTACGTACCGATTCGTTTAGTTAAGTTCCAAGCTGCGGGAACTTGCCCCGGACGTGCTTCTCTGCTTGTAGTGAAAATACAACAAGCGCTTAACTAAGCCCGACCTAAAAAATAAGGTGTTGGGCTAGGCTGGTGCTTTTATGGAGGTAAAACTGTAGAAGCTCTAGCTCAGGCCGAAACAAATAGGGCTTAAAATCCTGTTTGGGTGCAGCAGCCAAAACTCGAATAGGTAAACCTGAGTTCCACAAAGCGAGGAAATCGGGTGTTGGAGAAAATGACTATTACTCATTTTTGTAGGCAAAACTCAAGCAGAAGCTTGGGCGGCGACTGTGCGGCAGCCTCGTCGTCTACCTTTGTGGCGTTCGCTTGATGCTCGAAGGGATCCGACCGACGGACACTACACCGCCTTCTCATTCAGCTCGGCACCCGCTCGTCATCACACGTCGTGGTTGTGTGCTTCTTCGAGCTCTTCAGCGCCGCTAGGTTCACGAGCGACGAACACATCCATCGCGATAGGTTGCGGGCGCTCATCGAAGCCTGAAGCATGGTCGGCACACCGGCGGTGTCGAGAGCGGCAGCCTGCGCTTCGAGGTCGAGCACCATCTTATGGGAGTGCAGCGTTGTGTAGCCCATGCTACATGTAGCTATTTCTTTTGATTTTTAATGACATTTAAAATTTATAAACTTTTGAAAAAAATCGATGTGTAGCCAAATTTTCGCCACGAAATACATTGTATTCTACGCTGTATAAAATGATAAAAGTGTCGATCTAAAGTACTGAATAGTACCAAATCGGAACCTCCAAATTTCTTAGATTTGTCTTTGTGTGTATCAAATTTCAAGGTGTTTCGAGTTAAGATTTTGCATGTTGATAAAATACATCATTATGAACTTCTAGATTTTTCTTAGAAGTTTTAAACTTTAATTGTTGTTTTCAAAATTAAAAGATTAAGTTACATGTGGCCCGAGCTACACTTTAAGTTTTGGATATTATGGTTGCTATTACAATTTGAAGCTTGAACAGCAAGAATTGGTGGGTACACCAGCCACGAGCCAGACGCGGTACATCTTCACATCTATGTGTTCACAAAACTGTTACACGAAAAGTCGAATATTTTGCTTATGAAAAACTAGGAAAAATTGGTGCTAAAATGAGGCATTCCATGGAACATCTTTTTATCTCTTCTGTACAATGGTACAAAAAATGTCATTTTCTCGAAAATCTTTACTTATGCCTATGGAATTTGGAGTTCTTTTTTTTTTTTTTTTGCGAAACATGGAATTTCGAGTTCTATGCGTGAATTTTTGTATGGATATTTTTGAAATTTTAAAATTGCGTTTTCACCCGGGAGCCAAACTAAATCTCCCTATATTATTTTAGGCTACACAAAACGGCCAAACTTTAGACCAACAGCATCCCTCTATGATGTCAGACCGATTGACTAGTTGTTGACCCGCCAGTCCCAGAGGCAGAGGTTGTCATCGTCGCTGTCCTCCTCCTCCTCATCAACCTCAATCTCTATGTAGCCATAGGTGTGGTCAGTGGCGGACCCAGGAAAAAATCGGAGGGTGGGCACACTTCTGGAAAAACTTGCACATCGATTTTTTTTTCCAAATGAATACTAAAAATAGCAAATTGATTAACAATAATATAAAACATTGTACCGCAAGTATTTCCATACATGTGCTCCAAATGTGCATGATTCCAATACAAATAGTTTAAAACATGAACAAAGCACGCACAAAACCTAAAATGGAATGATAAAAAAATAGTGATGAAGAAGATGCAATCCTCTCTGCTTCATTCCAATAAGGAGCCACAATATCACTATTTTTGTCCATAATCAATTGTACAATTACAACAAACAGAAGCAAAAAAATTACATATTAATTTGGTATTTTTGAAAATATCACTACACCTTAACAATTAACACAAGCAAAAAAAGTTGGAGATTATTACAAATTCTCTTACATATGTTTCTGCACCATGGCTATTATTTCTCGACGTGAAAGGATCACCCGAGAAGCCTAGATCATGCAAATTGCAGTCCTCCAAAGCAGATTAAAACGTTCCATCGATGGAGCAAACTAGGGATCGGGGACTGAGGGGACGGATCGAGCGTGCTCGTCCATATCGTTCTCGTACAGGAAAGTTTTGTATATTTGGGCCTATTGGGCCATCTAGACAGGTTTTAATCTTCTGATTCTTAGTAGGTAAAAAAATGTTTTCAGAATATCTGGGTGGGCCACGGCCCATCCGGCCCACCCTCTGGGTCCGCCAGTGGGTGTGGTACCTCCTAACGAGTTCATCTTTCCAGTCCCGCTGCGCCTGCAGATTCACCATAGCCATGGTCTTGGCTGCGCGCATCTCCTCGCGCCTCTCCGGAGTGAAAGTTTTCAAGCTGTCGATAAGCTCATGGTCGACGCGGAGGACAGGGCGTGGTAGCTTGGCCATGGCGAGCAGTAAGTCGACGGACTCCTGGCTCAACCGCTTCTTCCTCATGGCTCGCTTCTTCCCCGCCTCCGCCTCCTTCTTGGCATAGTGGCGCGCTGCGGCCTCCCGCATCGCCTATGCCAGCTCGACGCCGCAACAACCCATCACTTGTCGAGCGCTGCCATCGCTGCCGTCTTCCAGTCGCTCGCCGGCACCAGATCCTTGGCCTTGTCGCACACTGCGTCCGGCGACACAATGTCGGAGCCCCCCGCCGCCGACGTATGCTTGGCCTTGTCGCCCACTACAGTTTTCACCAGCGTTTTACAGGGCTCGTCATGGATGTCCAGAGCGGCGAGGCCGACCTTGACGCGGTTCGCCTCCTCCTCGTCGGGGCTGGACTCAGGGCTGGGGGTCTTCACAAACTCTGTTTTGTTTGAATCCAAGCCAGATACCGGCGCCCCGGAAAGCAGCTCCTTCGCCATCTCCACCTTCCTCTTCCTATCCACGACTTGATCTGGACTTGTTGGGAGCTGTGGCGGCGCAAGAGATTTCGTGGGGGAGAAAGCGCACGCCCGGCGGTATGTATAGGCATTAGGCACCCAATCCTCTAGGCTCTAGATCACCACCTTCGTATCCGATTCCAACCCCTATTACCCAATGCCCCGTCGCGCCCGATTCCTTTTCAGAACTCAGATTTCAGACTAGTCGCTCCTTACTCACGAGATTCTAAAAAAATCACTTATCATACAAAAAAAATATCTACTTATTTTTTGTAAAACAAGAAAAGAAATTTAAAGATCTAAGAAGGAAAGGGAAAAGAGAAGAAAACATACAAAAACAATAAAAGAAACCCAAACAACAAGGAAAAAAACAGAACATGAAAATAGAAAATACCCGGAAGAAACCATAGTACAAACAAGCGATGAACCAAACTAACAAAAAAATCACATGCCAAGAAGGTTCCGAAAGCTTCACAAAACCGGCGTAGGGGTGCTACGGGCCGGCCCACTGACGAAACGAAACACTGGTAGACCTAAAGGACGAAACCGGTGTCGAGAAGGCCATCCTCCACGCGAGGCGCTAATGGGTCAGGCCCAGTGACTGCTTCTAACGCGCTCACGCGGGAGAAGCCTCGATGGTTTACTGTTTCCCGAATTTCGTTTAGATTTTTGAATGTTTGACTGTTTCCCGAATGTTCTTTGTTTTTCTGATTTTTTTTCTTATTCATCTAGTTCGCGATGCAATTTTTAAAAATGGAATTTTTCTGAAAATGTTGTACCCCATTTTTAATTTGGAACCATTTTCGAAAACGAAACCTTTTTAATTTCGGAACCATTTTTAATTTTGGAACCATTTTTTATTTCAAAACGATTTTCAAAATGGAACCATTTTTAATTTCGGAACCATTTTGAAAATGGGAATTTTTTAATTTCGGAACCATATTTGAAAATGGGACAAATTTTAATTTTGGAACCATTTTTATCTTCGGAACGATTTTCAAAATGGATCCATTTTTAATTTCGGAACCAATTAAAAAAATGGAACCATTATTACATTTGGAACCATTTTTAATTTCGGAACCATTTTTAATTTGGGAACGATTTTTTTTCTTATTCATCTAGTTCGCGATGAAAATTTTAAAAATGGAAACATTTTTAAAATGTTGTACCCCTTTTTAATTTGGAACCATTTTCGAAAATGGAACCATTTTAATTTTAGAACCATTTTTAATTTCGAAACGATTTTCAAAATGGAACCATTTTGAATTTCGGAACCATTTTCAAAAAATGGAACCATTTTAAATTTTGTAACCATTTTGATTTCGGAACCAATTTTAAAGAATGGAACCATTATTATTTTTGGAACCATTTTTAATTTTGAAACCATATTTGAAAATGGGACCAATTTTAATTTCGGAACCATTTTCAAAATGGAACCATATTCAAAATGTAACCTTTTTTATTTCGGAACCAATTTAAAAAATGTAACCATTATTAAATTTGGAACCATTTTTGAAAATGGGACCAATTTTAATTTCGGAACCATTTTTAGTTTCGGAAGGGTTTTCAAAATGGAACCATTTTTGATTTCGGAACCAATTTTAAAAATGGAACCATTGTTATTTTTGGAACCATTTTTAACTTTGGAACCATTATTATTTTTATTTTCGGAACCATTTTTGAAAATGGGACCAATTTTTATTTCAGAACCAGTTTTAATTTCGGAACGATTTTCAAAGTGGAACCATTTTTTATTTCAGAGCCAATTTTAAAAATGGAACCATTATTAATTTTGGAACCATTTTTAATTTCGAAACCTTTTTCAATATGAAACTATTTTTTTAATTTGAAACCTTTCTTAAATTCGAAACTCAGTTATAGTAAATTCAGATTAGAGCACCTCGAATTGCAAATACAACAAAGTATGCAACTGTTTCATTCTGATATTTCCACTCACAACAGTTTACTTCTATCTGGAAAAAAAAATCAATAATCCCCAATCTCATCTGTACATTCACAAAGCTACACGCACATCCAACAAAGAGAAATTTGCAATCGATTAGCTACTAAGAAGGCCAATCTACGACATTACACAAGAACAAGGACAAGTTCAGAGCTGTAGCCCAAGCGGGTCTGTAGCAGTCCGACGGCATGAAGAGTATGTCAGGAGGGGCTCAACGGGACGAGCAGTGTACGCCGGCGGTGCGCAGGCTGCAGACCTCGGCCGCCTAGACGTTAAGACCAGCGGGAAGGAGGACCACCAGGATGAGCGAGACGACGGTGCGGAGGCTACGGACTGCGGCAGCCTCGGTGACAAGGCCAGCGGGAAGAAGTACACGCGCGACGGCGATGGGCTGCATAGGGCACGTCGTATTGCGTCGAGGCCATAGAATCCCATCTTGCTTCTGCCCTGCTCGTCACGGGGGATGGAGCAGAAGCAGTGCGCCGAGCTGGCTCGACGAATCGGGGAAGAACTAAGTCGAATCGCGGCCTCGAACGAGGAAGGGAGAAGAAGCAGGCGAACCAGTGCGACGTCTTCGCCGCCGCGGACAGGAAGAAGCAGGCGGACAGGAAGGCACCGCCGCGGTCGGGGGAGAAGAACAGGAGAAGCCGCCGCGGTCGGCAGTGTGGCGCGGTGCGGACAGTGCGGTCTGGGAAGAAGGAAGAAAAAGGGGAAGAAAAGAACGGTGTCGCGGTCGGAAGCAGTGAATGGGCCAGGCCCAGGTTGCGTCGGGGGGCACGCGAAGCTAACCTCGCATCGCGGTGCCATGTATAGGTTTTTGCGTCGAGAAGGAATTGCCCCGGATCACACGCATCTGACACCATGGATGATGGGCCACACACTTATTGGGTCGATTCGTACACATGGGCTGACGCCCCTCTCGACGACAGCGAAGACGCCTTTTTTTTATCACCTCCGTCCTCCTCATCGTCATGTCCTGTCGCGTGATGGCGGTGTGTTTCTTCTCCTCTCTATGCACGTACAGAGAACCCTGTTCTGGGTTATTTAAGGCATAACGGGTGAAAGTAAGGGGGGCCACCATCTGGTGTTTTAGTGGCATGTCGCTACTCAAACATATTGTGTACCAAAAGTCCCACACCACACCCTTATGCGCCGATAACCCTATTCGTATTTTTGAAACGAAATGTGCAGAGATTATTTTCGCATGTTCGCAAAAAAATCGTCAAATTTTGTATCTGCATTTCATATTGGAAGCGATCTTTGTGTCGGCATAACTTGTGTAGGTAGTAGTGACGATTATTAGCATGTTTTTTATGGCAGTCGACATAGACCCCGAGTTCCCAAGTGCCTGATAAACTGTACTCGATAAACTGACAAAGACAGTCGGTATAAACCCGGTTTCCGATAGTTACTAAAGTATAAACTGTAATCAAATATCTGATGGCGCGTCCCGGTGCGCTGCATCTCCCCTGCAACTAGCACCAAACGGGAAAAACATAGCCTCCCGGGTCGCTTGAGGCGACTCCAGAGGCGTCCCGCCACCACCACAGAGCACCTCACTCCGCCGCCCCAGCCAGCTCGCCGCTACCGGAGGAAGCCGTCCGCCGCGGCGAGGCGCCCTCCACATCCTTTTCCCCCTTAGCCCTAGTTTCCTCTTCCTCCGCCATGTACGCCCATGCATCTAGAAAGGTTGGACGCGCCAATTGCCGTCGGGAGGCCAGGTTCCCGGCATAGTCCGCGACGAACCTCCCGCCAGCTAATGCGATCCCATGCGGATCTCGCCGTCCTCCGCTGTGTAGGAAATATGCCCAAGAGGCAATCATAGAGATGATGATATTTCAATGTATCCATGATTTATAATGTGCCTTGAATAATGTCTTGTATTGATTGGCGAGTTGAGGACTTGTCTGTGAAACTCATTACATGTATGGTTATTCTAAATATGTCCCTAGTCGGAGTTCATGTGAGGACACACTTGAATATTAGACTAGCACATGTATTAGTAGATGACTATGTTTCACAAGTCATAGACATGGAGATGTCAAACTAATAATGTGGACTTATGTTGTGAACATAGAGTTGGGATGACCCACCTTGAGACAATGAAGCAAACGTTCATAGCTCTCTCTCTACACGATGTGTTTGCTTTGTCCCTAGACCTGAGATTGTCGTATGTACTTGAGATGTGAATTGACCTACTTTGGGGCTATCCAACGCTACACCGTGAAAGGGTAGCCATAAAGGTAGCTTACGGGTTTGTCATGAAACATGCTGCAAGGCATAGTCAGTCAAGATGGGATTTGCCCCTCTCTGCATGAGAGAGATATTTCTCTGGGGCCCTCGAGTGATCGGATCCAGAAATGCATGGCCGTGCTACATAAGGTTAATGGTTAACCTAGTTTGGGATTCCGAATCACAGGATCGAGAAAGTGTGGTAAGCTAGAAGCTTGACCTAATATCGTGAGGCAAAGGGAATGGCATAAACATTGTGATGGTTCGTCCGATACGATCTTTATGCGCGTTTGAGAGTTGGCACGTTTTGCTAGAAGCCGCTACCAACTATTGGACGAGTAAGTGTACTCGTGCCATGACTAAACGTGCATGAACCTATAGGTCACACACTTAAGGTTGTGGAGGCATAATTCGGATTGGATCCGAGTTGGGCTGAAATAGACTCCAGGATGGGCTTCAGTTGAGGCAGCCCAATATGGGGAGGTCTATATAAGGAGAGGAGGCTGGACGTTTTAGGGTTGCCCATTTCCGCACCAAATCCACCCAGCCACCGTCTCCCCACGCCCTTGCCGCCGCGCGGACCTAGCAGTCCGGCGAGCGGTGCCTCCACGCCGTACGTGTGGATACCGATAGAGGTGCTACACTTGGAGCACTTGGACGAACCGCCGAGAGGAGCTGTTCGTGGGAGCTGTTCGTGGGAGCGACTGGATCGGAGAGGATTGTACGTCTACCCTGCCCTGCTCGCTTCACCGACTTCGGCACGGCACAGCGCGTCTAGTGGTAATCTCGTGATCTATAACTGCAGCAGTTCCTTGGTTGATGCGGTAGAAAATTTTGATTTTGCGCTAGCGTAGCCTACCCGTATCCCTACACGCTGATCTCGTGATCTGGCCGCCGCGGATCTCTGAAAGTGGCAGGTCGCCGGATTCCTGATTGGATCGGCCGCGTCGGGCACTTATGTGCGTCCTGTGCGTAGCTGATTCCAGCGCAGGCCTGCATATGCTCAGCTATATGCATGTCCAGGATCTTGCACATGCACGCTGGTGCGTATGAGCACAAGCAGGCAGGCGGAGAAGATCAGCAAGGCTGCAGTGCAAGCACATCCTGTCAAGGCAAAGACCAAGATTTGCCTGACGTCGGTCCTCTTCGATCTTGCGGAGTGTCGGGTTCCGGAAGGCTCTGTCGGCGATCTCGTATGGATTATACCTAGAGACCGCTGGATCGGATGGATTCGGTCGCGCCGGAGGGAGCGGCGTGAAGCTCTGCTTCTGTTGCCATCATGGGCAAATCCATGATGAAGTCAGAAGTGGAGAATGTCATGGAAGCGAGATTGGAGGACTAGTAATGGTGATTCGAGCCATCGGTAGCGATGAGGAACTTGCATGGAGTTTCAGGACTCGTAGCAGCGGTATGTAAGTGAGAGTGACAACACAGCTGAAGTTGAAAGCCATACCTTTCAGGGTGAATATCCAAGTTCTGACATTAATTGTTTGTGCCTGGCAATGCACTTGTTGAAGATATTGTTTTGGGAGCGGGGACTATCTCCAGGGTGAAAACCCAATTTCGATCGGGTGACGACGGCGCTTGTGCACTGTTTCCTTATTGAAGGCGTTGCTTTTGGAGAACCTAGGCATCATGTGTTGTTTTGGGTGGTTGAGCTGCTGCTGCAAGAACTATAATCTGTAGCGGGACTTTTTTTTTTTAGTTTCTTCTTCTTATTGTCTTTCGGTTGTGTGAATATGTAATACCTTAGATTATTGCGTTGTTGCCTGGATGTAATTGGTATCTCTGCGATATTAATATACATTCTTTATCTAAAAAATCAAATATCTGATATTGGATTGTGATCTCTTGTTCAATCAAGCATGGCTCATGCTCAAGTTAAATGTCGTTGGTAAAAAACATGATATCCCAATATACAAGATATTCTTAAACTTTGTTGTTGACATACGCAATGAGTTAGGGTAGATAGATACAAATCTTCAACGAGATCGAGTTCATAATGTACTCGCGATACTGCTCAATTAAACTGCGTTCTTAAGGTACTCGAGGCGATTGCGCTCAGCCTCATTTCGTGTCTTGTCGAGATACTCCTTGAACCAAGACTTGGAGGCGCGAATTCGGGGATCTTTTACTTCGGAGAGGTCCCTGTCGATGGAAGGGCACACCCTGCGCCGCACCACGTTCCTCTGCCTGCAACCCACGGATTCTTCTTCACTACAGCCGGCGCAGCCTTGGCCTTGGGCGTGGTGCCGGTGAGATCATCCCCCAGGTCGCCGATCCCCTCTTCAGTCAGCATGTCCAGAACGTCGAAGCAATCGAGCAGATCGTACTCGCGGTGGGTCGCCTCCTCCTTGTCACGCGCTCCGGCCGGCGACACAATGTCGGAGCCGCGCCGTATGCTTGGCCTTGTTACCGCCGCAGCTCAGCGCTCCGAGAAGCGGACCCTGCACCAACGGCTCGCTCGCCATCTCCTCCTTGCTCTCAAGTTCTCAACCTAGGACTTACGTATCGCGATCTGTACGTAGTTGTTGGGACGGTGGTGGCGCAGGAGTCTATGTGGAGTACTACATGTATGTATAGGCCCGCAACTCTAGATCAGCACGTTCGAATCGGATCCTATCTCCGAGTACGACTGTACGACCCAGACTGCCCCATCGCGATTGTTTTTGCAGACTTATCCCTCCCTTGACTACCAGTCATCTGTCGACGCGTGTCCTTTTTTCTTATACATGGACTCGCGCAGTCCGCAGACCATGGCGCCTCTCCGCGTTTCTACTTCCCCTACCAGTTTTTTTTGGAAACTATTTCCTCTACCACTATTTTTTTTGACAACTACTTACTCTTTTTTTGCGAGGAAAAGTTACCATTACATCCAACCAAGATTCTTACAGAACAACCCAGGAAACATAAAATTTACAAAGAAGTCCTCCTGAGCAGAGGCGTCGTCTTCGTCGTGCCCGACGCTGCGCCGGCGAAACCCACCGCACCACCTCCGAAAGCTTGGACTGGGAGGCCCCCCAACACGGACGGGAAGGCGACGCTCCTCCTCGGTGCCGAAGCACCTCCACCATGCACAACGGCCGGCGACACCACCTTGGTCTTCTGCAACTTCACCTTCCAAAAGGTCAACCACCGGATCCACCATCTCCTGGACTCCGGCGAAGGGGGAGCCCTCCCGAGCACTCCGAGGAGCCGCGGTCGAGGGCGAGACGACAGATCCGCGGCGGAACTCCCACGGAGTCGCACCAACGGAGGGGAAGACTGCCGCCAACAAACTCCACTCCGGCACCACCTCTTCCGCCATGGCGCCGCCGGCTGGAACCCTCCCACGCACACCTAATCTACATATACGCCGGGATCCGTGGATTCCCCGTCCTCCCGCCGCCGAAGCGGCCGCCGGAGGACGAGGGATCCGGCGAATCGCCGGCGAAGAGCCGGTGCGCGCAAGATCGCCCAAGAAATCGCCTTCTCTCTACTGTAGATGGGGAAAGAAGGGTCGGTCCAACTCGACTTTGACCACGACAAGACAACTACTTACTCTACCACTTGACACTGCCTGAACGAAAATAAACTAATCCCTTACCTTGGACGGGGACTAATGAGTAAATTCAAAAAAGATTAAAAAATTCCGAATCTTTACTAGCCTCAAAGATGATTAACTCTTCTATTCGTAGCCAGTGTCAAGTAGTAGAGTACCTTAAAGTATTCTATGGTGAATATTTATAATGAATGATTCTCATATGAATCAGGGAAATATTTAAATCTATAACGAATATAGCGTATAAATAGTGTCTTTTTAGCAAAAAAATTACCCAAGGTGAAATTAAAGTATTCTATGGTGAATATTTATATACGGGTAAAATATTTGGTCATGTTTCCCTGACTGAAATTTCGGATTTCTATGAACTCTTTTTGAATTACTATTTTTTTTGTAAATATCGGTTGCGCTGGTACCAACGTATTTTCGCTAAGCTGAGCATCTCCCATAGATGCCGACGACACCCTTGCTTTGTTTGATCGCATGCGCCCTGCTCACCATCTGGTTAGCGATTGCGGTGTGGATCTTTACCGCTTTAGATGTGTAGAAGCAAACCGTGCGCGACGCGTCGAGGACACTCTAATCAGGTATTTAAGGCGTAGCGGATGAAAGTAAAGTGCGAACCAGCAACAACAGTGTTTTAGCGGCAGGGTGCTGAACCGTCTACTGTTGCACCCCATGATGACGTGAAAACACACGCTCGTTGGGAGACCCCAAGAGGAAGGTATGATGTAGTGCAGCAGCAATTTTGCTCAGTACGAAACGAAGATTGTCAGATCCAGTAGGAGTTAGAAATGCTCTGAAGGTTGTCAGCGGCGCCGTTTACGATTACTGACGTGGAATCTGCACACAACACAATCAAACTATTTTGCCCCAACGAAACAGGAAGCTTGTCAATCTTCCCGGCTTGCTGAAAATAAAGGATTAAACGTACGGTGTGGAAAACAATATTAATTGCAGAAAGTAAAAGAGAACAATTGTTTGTAGTTGGTGGTTTAATCAATGTAAAAGAATGGACCGGGGTCCACAGTTCACTAGTGGTGTCTCTCCATAAAGATAATAACATGCTGGGTAACAAATTACAGCTGTGCAATTGACAAATAGTGAGCGCATGACAATGCATATATATGACAAGATGATTAGTATGATATTTAATTGGGCATTACATCAAGATAAATAGACCGTTATCCAACAGCATCTATGACTAATAATCCACCGCCAGGTTAACATCCGTGTCCCCCGTTTGTATTAAGTTGCAAGCAACAGATAATTGCATTAAGCAAAGTGTGTAATGTAAACAACACAAATGACCGTAGACATAGCATTGTTGTTTTATCCCTAGTGGCAACAACACATCCACAACCTTAGATGTTTTGTCACTCACCCAGATTACTGGAGGCATGAACCCACTATCGAGCATAAATACTCCCTCTTGGAGTTAAAAACATCTACTTGGCCAAAGCATCTACTAATAACGGAGAGCATGCAAGATCATATACAACATATAAAGATAGATTGATAATCAACTTGATCATAGTATCAATATTCATCGGATCCCAGCAAACACAACATGTAGCATTACAATAAGATGATCTTGATCATGTTAGGCAGCTCACAAGATCTAAACATGATAGCATAAAGTGGAGAGACAACCATCTAGCTACTGCTATGGACCCGTAGTCCAAGGATGAACTACTCACGCATCACTCCGGAGGCAGGCATGGCGATGTAGAGCCCTCCGGTGATGATCTCCCCTCCGGCAGAGTGCCGGGAAGAGCTTCAGAACCCTCCCGAGCTAGGGTTGACGACGGCGGCGGCTCTGAAACTTTTCGTGGAATATGGCTCGGGTGTTTAGGGTTTTCGGGGCAGGAGGAATAAATAGGCGAAAGGGCGGCGTCGGTGGGCCCGAGGGGCCCCACCCCTCGGCGCGGCAGCAGTGGGGCCGCGCCGAGCCCTGGGGTGGCCGCCTCCTGGCACGTCTCCGTCTCCCCTTTGGACTCTCCGTGGACGTGTCGGTGAAATAGGGCCTCCGTTGATTTTCGTCCAATTCCGAGAATATTTCCTTAACAACTTTTCTGAAAAGGAAAAACAGCAGAAAACAGGAACTGGCACTGTGGCATCTTGTTAATAGGTTAGTCCCAAAAATGTATAAAAATGCTATGAAGTGTGTATAAAACATGTAACAATAGGCATAATATCAACATGGAACATCAAAAATTATAGATACGTTTGAGACGTATCAGCATCCCCAAGCTTAGTTCCTACTCGTCCTCGAGTAGGTAAACGATAAAACAATATAATTTTTGAGGTGACATGCTACCACACAATCTTGATCAAATAATTGTGTAAAGCACATGTGAATGAATGAAGTGATCCAAGTCAATGGTCTATAGTTTGCTACTAAATAAGCAATGAGTAAACAACTGAATCATATGAGCAAAACTTTTCATGAATAGTACTTTGGAGACATTGATCCAAAGTTTTGCATAAGAGTTAACTCACAAAGCAATAGTTCAAAGTAAAAGGTATTTGACCAACACAAAGGAAGATTTTAGTTTCAGCATTTGCTTCAACCTCAACATATTTATCTCATGGATATTGTCAATACAAAGCAATATAATCAGTCAAATACACCATCATATAAAATTGTTGTACCAAAGTTGACACTAGTGTTTGCTTGTGGAGATAGAAAGAAGTAGGAAAACTGACTCAACATAAAAGTAAAAGAAAGGCCCTTCGCAGAGGGAAGCAGGGATTAAATCATGTGCTAGAGCTTTTTAGTTTTTGAAATCATATAGAGAGTAAAAATAATGTTTTGAGAGGTGTATGTTAATTGTCAACGAATCAGTAGTAGACAGTACGATATAACCCTTGCCAACCAGACTTTTTAAGAGCGGCTCCCATGAAGGACGTTATTTCTACCAGCAAGGCAGATCATCCCTCTTTTCTCTTTTGTTTACACATGCAGATGTTTCACTGAAGCTCAGTTGACAAAATGTGAAGAGATTAAGCGGTTAAAGTTGTAATTAATTGGGACTGGGCACCCCGTTGCCAGCTCTTTTTGCAAAATTAATAGATAAGCGGATGTATATGCCGCTAGTCTGGGGTAAAGTTGATTGACAAGTGAAATAAAGACATCTACCACGTCCTCATGAGCTTGGTAAACAGTGACACAAAAAGGAGTAGTAACAATTTTGAATAGTTTAAAGGTAGCACATGAAAAATTTACTTGGAGTGGCAGGAAAATACCACATATAGGTAGTATGGTGGACACAGATGGCATGGATTTTGGCTCAAGGATTTGGATGCACAAGCAGCATTCCCGCTTAGTACAGAGTTTAGGCTAGCAAGGTTATTTAAGCAAACACAGACTATCAACCGGTACACCAAAAACTTATATGACAACATATTAGAAACATTATAAGACTCCACACTGTCTTCCTTGTTAACCAAACCCTTTTACTAGAAAATATCTAGACCTTGGAATTACCACTTATACAAACCAAATTTCAACAAGCTTTACGGCAGTTCTCCACTAATGGGTTTACTTACATGATACAAAAGTTTAAACATGACCTACTTAGTAACTCAAAACAATTGACAAGTATCAAATTATCCAAGATAGTGATCTACAAGAGTATGTAAGCTTTTCCATTATGCCATTACCACATGCAACATTTTCTGTTCCAACCAAACACCAATCAACTTATTTAAACAACTCTCCAAACAAATATAAGTGAAGCAAGAGAGTACTTTCTTTAAAAGAACTAATAGCTCTGACAAGAGATACATGAAAACAAGAGCTAAAAGCTTAACAACGCTAGATGTGAATACTCAACAAGTATAAGTGAAGAATAGGAGTATTCTAATGAAAAAGCGGAGCGTGTCTCTCTCCCAAACAAGAGTGCTAGGATCCAACAAGTTGTGATCAGAAAATAAAACATAAACAAACTGAAAATAAAAGCACACAGACGCTCCAAGAACAGCACATATGATGTGAAGAAATTAAAATATAGTCTCACTAGAGATGACCTGATACTTTGTCGATGAAGAAGGGGATGCCTTGCTTAGACGCTTGAGTCTTCTTGAAATATGCTGGGGAGATCCATGGGAGCCTCCCCAAGCTTAAGCTCTTCACTCTTCTTGATTTATTATATCACCCTTCTCTCTTGACACTTGAAAACTTCTTCACCCCAAACTCAACATAATTCTCATTAGAGGGTTAGTGCATCAATCAAAAACTACCATGTTCTGTAAGATACAAACATGACCATCATTTTAAACATTAGCTACTGTTACTAGCCTTATGTGAAGCTCTTCCACCCTTAAAGAATTCCACCTAACACTTGTAATAGAGAGAATGCAAAACAAAAGACAGAATCTGTCCAAATCAGAACAGTCCGCAAAAACGAATTTTTCCGAGGCACTTACGTTACTCAGATCGAAAAACGTTGAAATAACGAAAGATGTGTACATATATCAGGAGTATGCACAAACAATTGCAGATTTAAATCACGTTTTATGAATTTAGGAATTTCGTACAGTGAACAGCAGAAATCTGTTCCTGCGCAGTAATCCCAATTTAGCATCATCTTATCATTAGAGACTTTTCTTGGCACAACAATACGATAAAGTAAAGATACAAAGGAGTTGCTACAGAAGTAAACAAGCACCTTGACTCAATAAAAAAAAATTGCAGAAAAATAAAATGGGTTGCCTCCCATAAGCGCTTCTCTTTAACGCCTTTTAGCTAGGCACAAAGCATGCATCAAGTATTACCAAGTGTAGAAAGGTCCAAATCATCAAAAGCTTCCTCAAAACACGGCTTGTCACAAGAGGATTTTTCATGTTATGCAATTCTTGGGAAGTAAATTTAAATAACTCATTGCATAATTCACCTTCAGGCTTACTAAACACTTTCTCAGTTTCTAACACATCAGGGGGTTTTGGTTTAGACACTTGGGCACATACATAAATTTTTGCCCTTTACCCACTGGAGCCTTTTGCCTTTTAGTTTTAATGGAAGAAAAGTGGAACTTAAAGTATCAATAGCCTCTTCCAATTCACCAATCCTAAAGTTTTGATTACCATGGATAGCACTATCTTCTAAAACAGTAATTCTTTTATTGATATTTGCCAAAGATTCATCAACTTTGCTAGCACTACCAAGTAAACTTGGCAGATTTTTCCCCATGGACTCCAACTTTTTTATAACATCTACCAAAGTAATCTCAATTTTAATGTCATTAACAGGTGGTATCCCTACCAAACTTTCAACAATAGTACTAGCTTCCAACGCAGGAGTACCAAGAAAGTTACCTCCAGTCAAAGTATCTAAAACATACCTATACCAACTAGTGATGCCAACATAAAAATTCCTAAGGAGGATCATGGTGGAATATTTTTTAGTGCATCTACGATGAGCATCGTTGATTCTATACCAAGCATCTTTTAAGCTTTCTCCACCTTGTTGCTTAAAGGAACGAACCTCAATTTCAGGAGCTAAAACATAATGAGCAGAGCCAGACATAATGACTAAACAGAAAACAAAGCTGAAAATAAACGAGATGCAGGAACTAAATTTTTTGTGTTTTTTATATTTAAAAGCAAACAAGATAAAATAAAATAAAGTAAGCAGACAAAAACAAAGTAATGAAACTGGAAGCGCGAGACTCCCCTTGCAGAAGCTCCTCTAACTCCCCGGCAACGGCGCCAGAAAATGTGCTTGATGACGTGAAAACACACGCTCGTTGGGAGACCCCAAGAGGAAGATATGATGTAGTGCAGCAGCAATTTTCCCTCAGTACGAAACCAAGGTTGTCAGATCCAGTAGGAGTTAGAAATGCTCTAAAGGTTGTCAACGGCGCCGTTACAATTACTGACATGGAATCTGCACACAACACAATCAAACTAATTTGCCCCAACGAAACAGGAAGGTTGTCAATCTTCCCGGCTTGCTGAAAACAAAGGATTAAACGTATGGTGTGAAAAACAATATTAATTGCAGAAAGTAAAAGAGAACAATTGTTTGCAGTTGGTGGTTTAATCAATGTAAAAGAATTGACCGGGGTCCACAATTCACTAGTGGTGTCTCTCCATAAAGATAATTAACATGCTGGGTAAACAAATTACAGCTGGGCAATTGACAAATAGTGAGCGCATGACAATGCATATATATAACAAGATGATTAATATGATATTTAATTGGGCATTACATCAAGATACATAGACCGTTATCCAACAGCATCTATGACTAATAATACACCGCCAGGTTAACATCTGTGTCCCCCGTTGGTATTAAGTTGCAAGCAACAGATAATTGTATTAAGCAAAGTGTGTAATGTAAACAACACAAATGACCGTAGACATAGCATTGTTGTTTTATCCCTAGTGGCAACAACCAAGAACTATTCTATGAAGATATGCTGCACACCATAATGCGATGATCAAGATACTTACAATCACCGTTGCGGAAGATCTTGTGTTTGTCGAAGTAGATGTTGGTGAAGCCTGATGAAGAATCTCACGTCCACGTCGGGAGGTGAGATTGTTGCCGGTCCGTCGTCGAGTAACTTCTTGCGCAAGTCCCGCTCTAACGATATCCACACGTGCACCGCGACAACCCGCCAAGCACGTTCGCCGCCTAGAGCTACTAGCACCGACGAAGAGAGATAGCCTTTCGGCGTAGTTTAGGTGGTAGATCTAATCAACTAGATTAGATCTATATGAGAGGATTAGAGACGTCTAATTCTCAACACATGAGATCTACAAGGAAGAGAGAGATTTGCACGGAGGCAATTGTGTGTCTTTCAAACCCTAGGGGGCTTGGGGTGTTTATATAGGAGGCCAAAGGGTGGAGGTGCTTGGGCAAGGGGAAAGCCCCCTTCCCCAATTCAGCTTGGGAGGAGGAGTTGGAGTAGGACTCCAACTCCCCTCCCCCCTCCTTTCCTTGCCGCCACTGCCGGGTGGGGCCCGCCCTAGGTCGCACCGACCTAGGCGGGTGGGACCCGCCCTAGGCCGGCCGCCTCGGCCAGCTCCGCCGTCGGCCCGCCCTAGGTCGCACCGACCTAGGGTTTCGGTCCGGTTTCCCCCCGAACTCGGATTGTTGGTGGGCTCCAAATAAAATTCTTTATTAATATTTTCCGATTTAATTAAATAATTAATTAATTCTTTTGTCTAATTAATTATTTCTTGAATATTTCCTTTCACAGAAAATTCCCTGAATTAATTACTTATCATATAAATCATATTTACATGATCCGGGATATCTAGTATCCGCCGACAAAAACTCTCGGAACAATATTTCCTTCTTATATAAACCCTCGGAATAAATCCGATAGTGATAAAAACAATTCCTATCACCCCGGGACATTAGATGTCCGCCTTCTCTCTAATTCAAACTTCACCGGAACAAGTCCCAGCGATATCGAAGCTACTCCGACATTATCTCATTACCACAAAACTATAACTTTATTCTCTCAATAAAAGTTTGACTCACACCTTAAGTGTGTGACCCGAAAGGTTCAGTAAACACAAAGACATGTCTGGGAGCTTACCAAACAATAACCAGCATTGGGACCTAGACGGCTGTACTGGCTCCCGTGTTTTTATGAGTGAACGACAGAACCTGTGTGTTACTCATTACGCTAATCCCCTTACGTACACGATACCAATGATATCTCGAGATTGAAACAATGTGCTCTAGTGTGATCAAAACCCTTTGATCATAACACATATAATTCTCGTATCAATATCATTCTGTTTTCTCATTCCGTATTTATATTGTCCCGTGATAAATCACGCTGTGTCTGGCCAGGCGATTGGGTGACAATAATAATACTGAGATGGCCTAGAAGATGTATCTCTCCATCGTCTGGAGGAGTAAGTGTTATTCTTGAATAATCTCTGTTCCATTACATTATTCTAGTTCACGCCCAAAAGCCACCTTTATTGCCCCCAGTTACGGCCAGACGTTAGATGACAATCAAAGCATGAGTGTCGAACAAGCGGTCACAAGATATTCTCATAACAAAGGAATACAGCTAACGATAACTAAAACATATGATCAATTGCTATCTTCATCGATGACGATTAGTCTCATAGCAAGATCATACAGTTGGTCGGTTTAGTACTATTATCATTCCAATAATAAACTCCTATAATTGTATGACTTATACAAAGTCCATGATCAGGAAAACATGATCATCAAACAACAAGATAGGCTAGTCTTAGAGACAAGGCCAGGAACTCTTTTACTTGTTCATATCTCTACACGTGTATTGGAGGTTTTCCTCTTGAATACGTTGTATTTGCTATTCAAGTACCCAATAGAGTTATAGCATAAAGATATAAACATTAATAATAAACTTGGAGATAAATAATAACTGAATTATTATTGTCTCTAGGGCATATCTCCAACAGGCATGGCGATGTAGAGCCCTCCGGTGATGATCTCTCCTCCGGCAGAGTGCCGGGAAGAGCTTCAGAAACCCTCCCGAGCTAGGGTTGATGACGGCGGCGGCTCTGGAACTTTTCGTGGAATATGGCTCGGGTGTTTAGGGTTTTCGGGGCAGGAGGAATAAATAGGCGAAAGGGCGGCGTCGGTGGGCGGCCGAGGGGGCGTCCCTACCCCTCGGCACGGCAGCAAGTGGGGCCGCGCCGAGCCCTGGGGAGGCCGCCTCCTGGCACGTCTCCGTCTCCCCTTTGGACTCCGTGGACGTGTCGGTGAAATAGGTGCCTCGGTTGATTTTCGTCCAATTCCGAGAATATTTCCTTAACAACTTTTCTGAAAAGAAAAAATAGCAGAAAACAGGAACTGGCACTGTGATATCTTGTTAATAGGTTAGTCCCAAAAAATGTATAAAAATGCCACGAAGTGTATATAAAACATGTAACAATAGGCATACTATCAACATGGAACATCAAAAATTATAGATACGTTTGAGACGTATCACCCCACCATACCCAAAATCAGTACCTCCCTTCCGTTTGAACCACATTTGCTTGAAAAAACCATGTATTCTTGAAACAAAGGCATCTTGAGATTGCAGGATTGTCAAAACATAGAAATAAGAAAAACAAAGGATTGAAATGTCATGCACTAAAATTGCTACATGATTTCAAAACATGGGAATATTGTAAGAGATGGCTTTGTATGGTGCATAGAAACCAAACACAAGAATTTTGCAAAAGTAAGAACAGAGAGTAAAGCTAGATAGAAAAAATACATTCGACTTTTTAAAGGAAAAATAAAATGAGACTTGAACTCATGTTGAGATGTATGTGAAATAGGGCACATATATAGGAATAGGTTGCTTAGAGATTTGATGGGTGCAGTCCCATGAACCAAATGGATGCCATTAGAAAAATTCTTATGAACCAAAATCCTAAAATTTCTATGAAATTCCTTCAATGCAAAAAGACACAAAATATGCAAACTATTTTCACATGTTCGCAAACAATTCCCCAAAATTTTGTATATGCTGATCATATTGGCATCGACCTTGCTGTAGACATAACTTGGGTAGAAATTGGTGAGGATTATTAGGCATTTTTTCTTTCATGGTGAAGTTTTGAGTTGTTCACAGGAACTCCCTCAAACGAACTCTCTCAGATGAACTAGAGAGGAATGTATTAAGTAAAGTATAAAGTGTTATGAAATCTCTACTGGATTCTGATCTCTTGTTCTATCAAGCATGGTTTAAGCTCAAGTTAAATTTCATTTTCACATGGATTCACTTTCCAGTTTTGTTTGTCAGGTGTCAAGAACCTGCTTATATTTAGCTATTATTTATTATGATTTAGCTCATATATTCAAGTTCGGGTCGAATTATTATGTTACCACTCAGTTGTTTTAGTATTGTTCCTGTTGGTTTTGGTTTTACACTAAATGTTGAAAACTATACATGATACATTTTATGTACAACCTCACAAAGGCAATATTTTATTTTTTTATCATATTGGGCAAGTCTTCAGCTATTTTTATCATAGTCACATCTCATGATAGATGTGGCATGTGACACTGATTCCTTTTTTAGTTTTGTTTTAGTGGTGTGAAGAATTTTCTTATCTCTAGCTGATACCATATTACATTTAAGTTGGAAACTCACATCATATCTTCATGTTAATGACGATGTCCTGTTATTGTAAGGCCCTCATATTGTGTTTGGTTATTCGGTACATGCTCCGAATAGCAAAATTGTATATATGTACAACCGCCCGAAGACTATTGGATTATTCTTTTCTTATCTTGAGAAAGTTATCTACTATTTTGATCAGTATCTTTACCTACTTATCTAATTGCCCTATGCAAGGTTTCATGCACTACCGGATTTGCGTACCATAGCCTTTGGCACAAGGTTGGTCGGCATCAAGATATTTGTCGATTGCCTAACACGTGTGGCACTCGGCAAACACATATAATCCAAGTTTTTTTTGTAAAGCTCAGCAAATAACACACTAGGCAAAAAAGGGGGATGGACCGTCGCGACCCTGGCCTATCGAATGCAATGAAGGTTGGTAGTTCATTTATTAGGTTTAATTTAAATTCAGTAAAATCAGTCTTTGTTTCTATTTCAAACTATGTTATATTGCATTTAATTAGATAAATTTGTTATTTGTGTGTAATTTGAATGGTTTAAAAAATTTAATGGCACCAGTCCGAGGGTGCCATTGACAACCGACCCCATCAGTCCAAACATCATGTCCGGACGCCTCTAAATAAACATAATATGAGCACATCTAGACAAAATATGAGTCGGGCAAGAATTATGGGGTGTGCTTGGAGATGCTCTTAGCATGGGTAGCCGATGAGCAGAGGAAAGGGGTAAGCACAAGAATCGAAATGAAATTTTACAAAAAAAATGAGACCACCAAGGACTAGCCCTTAGTGGCATATTTTTATAGTAGAATTGCTCATTTGTGAGAAAATCAGGAATTCGTCCCCGATGGGATTCGAACTCAGGCTGTTGAGAGTGCTCAACCACGTCTCCAACCACTGGGCCACTGCCCGGTTCTCGTCGAAATGAAATTTTACACCTCAAGCTAATAACGAATTGTTCATTCTTCTTGCCTGGGCATTGCAAAACGCCATCGCTTCTACGTAAATTGCATTTGGCAAAAAAAAAAATCTAAAGGCTGATACTATTCAACGGTGTTGAGTTCAAAGATGAACCAAACGGTTCCAAGGAGACGTTCAAAATCTTGATTAGTAATAAAGCTAGAGTTCAAATAATGCAAAGAAAGGAAGCAGCTCTTCCACATCTTATAGGAGTTCATAAACTTTTTCGAAAGCAATTAATATGAAGAGAAACATTAGATATAGACAATACTACTACGGAACAGGAGAATGCTCTAAATGGGAACGGCCAGGAACACAATAATATGGCACCACCATAAGTTGGTAAATTAACATCACATCGTCAACAAACTTTTACAACGATTAGCAAACACGATATTAGCACTGGCGGGAGGTTCACGGGCAAACTCCCGCGCTACCACCGCCCCCAACAACTTCAGATCGAGACACGTACGTCATAGGTTGAGAGCAAGGAGGAGATGGCGAGCGGCTCCGACATTGTCTCGCCGGCCGGAGCCCGTGACAAGAAGAACGCGATCCACGGCGAGTACGGCCCGTTCGACTTCTTCGACGTTCTGGACATGCTGGGACAAGAGGGAATCGGTATGGACGACGGCGGGTACCTCACCGGCGACGAGCCCAAGCTCAAGGCCAAGGCTGCGGCTGTGGTAAAGAAGCATCCGGTGGGGTGCAGGTAGAGGAACGTGGTGCGGCCGTTTCTGCGCGTCAACACGGAGCTGGACGAAGATCTTGGCCCTGAACTCCTCAAGTGTGGGGCGATCTTGAAGGAAGCCGTGGACAAGATGCAGGCCGAGGCTGAGGCCGAGCGCCTCGAGTACCTCAAGAATGCGTGCTGAGGATACTTCTTTCTTACTATCTTGATTCTTATGCTTGTGTGGAGTATGTATAGGCACCCAAAACCTAGATCAACACCTTCGAATCGGATCCCTTCTCGGAGTTAAGTATGACCCATTGTTCAAAGAAGACAAAAGAATCGCAAAAAAAACGTACGCCCCCGATTGCCCCATCGCGCGGGGTCTTTCTTTCAGACACATCCTCTCTTTTTGACTACTAGTTCTTGTGTGTTTTTATTTTTGTGGTGATCCAAAATTGTATATACTGATAAAGGCCAGCTTGTGACGAAGGAGAGCGGAGCGCCCCGGAGGGGGTGCGGGGGCGGCAGCCCCCGCGGTACGGTACGAGTTGTACTCGACTTGGAGATCACGTTACCGACCTAGTTAGGTCAGGACTCCTATGCGTGACACCATTTCTCTCCATCCGCTTCCCTCGAGCCGTATTCTACCAAAAATAGTCATTCCACTGTAAATTTTTCCCGTCTCTCCACACACACCTTTGGCTCCGTCAAGCCCCTAGGAATACAGGGCACCTCGGTCCCCGATGTCGCGTCATAAGTCTATTGTCAACTTGCAAGCCACGTGCGCTCCCCATCGGTGCATATTCTGGTGGTCACACAAAGTTGTGAGCTGGAAGACTTCCTACATCTCTCGCAGTAGTTGCATGTGATATCCATGTCATCTCTCACATCGGACACCGATGCCACCGTTGTTGTTAGTGGTGCTCGACTCGATGGTGGCGGAAGTTGCGGTTCAGACCGTGAGCAAAAACTTGATGATGAAAGGGGGTGGAAGGATGAGTTATACACCTCGTTGTTGGATGCCACCTAATTATTAATGAAAAATGATGTGTGTATCTATCTGTGAACATTTTCTCTATGTTTACTTATCTCTCAATTAAGAGAACGAGACAGATTATGTAAGCAACTGCGTGTGTGGATTTCATAGATGGTTGGATGCATACACTGAAAAGAACCTATGAGTGTCTAGCCTCCGCTGCAGTAATTAGAGTGCAGAAAAGACACGACTCATGAGTGTAAAATGATAAAATAGCATGTATTGTTAAACGTTTGGCGAACGTGACAAACTAGAGATGAGTATTCCTGCATTTAGATATATATTAAAAAATAGTGGTATTCATGCCATTTATTTTTGTTTATACTTTATTTGATGAAATCTGGATCTGATTCACAGATTAAGATGGTATAAATCGTTTAAAATCTCACTTTGTTCTTTTTTTGGGTGCACTATTTAGTATCTAGCGGTGGAATATTCTACTGTTTACATAATATCGATTGTACTCAGTCCAATTGATGTAAGTTTTCGGGACATAATTATGCCAACTATTACTGATTTTGGATTAATTTATGTGAGCGAAGTGTAACTGATTTCATTACAATAAAACAATGATCTTGATTTCTCGATGTTAATAAAGTCTTGAATAATCTATCTCTTGAGTCTGGAATGTTCATCATATATCATACATTGTCTATAAGTTATCAAAAGTTTGTTCAATTATTTTGTGAAAATCTTCATAGAATCATGTACACAATTTAATCTTAATGACATTTCATAATTATAGTCGCATCCTGATCATCAAACTAAGTATTTGAGAGCTTAACCTTTTTGGGGGTCATGTGTTCTCTCTGTTGAGCGGTGTACTTCTAACCTTGCTACAACTTATATAATTTTGTTTCCTTCTCGACTTGTTTATATTTATGTGAGAAGGTCTAAATTATCGTGGTGTAAAAGGGGAGCTTGGTACTATTTTTACCATTATTTTTACTGATATATATATATATGTGTGTGTTTCGCTAAAAAAATACTTATTTATCATCGGTTGTATTTGAAAGGACGCGGCAACGCACGTCTTGTCCTTTCTAGTGACATACAGACCTCCACTCGCCGGCGTAAAGACAGGACATGACTCGGCAACATGTGCTGTTTTTTTTTTGTGTAGGGCAAACATCTTGAATATATTAACCAAAAAAATGGTTACAAAGGACACAACCAGACGTAAGACATTCGTACCCACATCTATAGATAGAACCGACACTACTCGTGAGGTTTTGTCGCGTCGTCGAAGGAGAGAACGAAAGCAGGTAGAGCAATAACCGAGAAAGATATTCCTCATAAAAGTTGCCGCATCTGGAATGATGCAAACTCTTTTCACGCGTGTCATGTAGAATATTTGACTTACCGACAAATAATAAATAGTGCACTGTACTGCCTGTATTTGATTCGAAGTCTCTTTAGTCAGGATTTTTATAGATATTTTAGGGTTCTGCTCCTTAGAATCTCTTACTCTGAAACTTATCAGATATGTAAGATAGCAAGCCGTAATTGTTATACGTACGATCTGTTTTACATGTAATCCCGTAGAAAAATCTGGTTGAATCCAGCCTCATGGTAAATTATCTTATCTTTGTTTCACTGACAATTATGTCATACGCCTAACTTTTAAAAAGCATATTAGGGCAACTTTGATTTGGAGGAAACGTACATGGTTAGGAAAATTTCGAGAGATACTAGTGTTCATACCTTTGATTCATAGGAATGGGGAAAGGGAAAACTAGAGGAAAATTTCCTTTGGGTCTCACTTTTACACAACGTAGGGAAGAAGAAAAATTCACTCAGATGTCATTCTTTTGATCCTATGCACAAGGAACGAGGAAAGTTTTACACCCGCCATCCTTTCATGTGCTATCCCTTTCCTATTCCTTTGATTTTCCTATCATATGAATCAAAGAGACCCTAAGTTTTTACGTGGTGCAGGCTAACGACATAAGTTGCAGATATTCTGTTTGCATCGGATTCAACACGCCATAACATCTAATTATTATGTTTTTATTATGCTTGTGTTTTCGAAATCCTTTGAACCAAAGAGGCCTATATCCGATTGTACTAGCGATTATGATCGTTGGAGTACTCCTTTTGGAGATGCAATTTCTTGTCACGTCTGGGACAGACCGATGGAAGAAGTTCCATTAGGAATATGTTTAATTTTCTTGTAGGTTAAGATTTTTATTATATAGATTAATGTATTTTCTAGCTAGGGCAGGAACCAAAGTGAGCTTAGGAAATCATACAGAGCATATGAAATTCAGTAGTAGAGTGAATCAAAATATCAATCATTCAGTTGTAGTCCCAACAGATGTGTCGCGAACTAACACAAGTTTTTAATGTTTTAACTAAATCTTTATTTCCCTGACACGGATACAACTATACAAGAAGTGACGCATGAGAGAGAACACGCAACTAATAAGTTAGTCGGTGAACTGGTCAGCAGAAATATTAGCACACACGCATGATGGATTCACTATCTAATTACAACTAAAATGTGTGATTTTCTTTGGTTTACTCTAATATCTCGAAACAACCTATGGACTGTTCCATCAGGTGAAAAAAGACCTCCATGGCTCCATTGCATTGTGACTTTGTGAGTGGTGAAACTACTTCTACATGCCATGCATATATAGTATCGACTCCCGAGTCCTGACTCCCTCCCTTACTGCGCACAAGAACTCATCATGAATCAGGTCATCATTTTGTTATGATCATTTGCGTTACCATGCTTTTGTTACTCGTATCAGATCACGGAACCTTACTGGAAGATATGAGCTACACCAAAAGTGAAGTTCTTGTTTTGTTGGTCTGCTTAGACAATGGTGTGGGTGTTGCATGTGATCATTTGGAGCCGGGGTCCGGAAGAGGCCATCGTGACAAAAGTCTTCACAGGATGCCTCTTTTGGCGTCCCTTATGACACAAGTTGCTGTAGAATCTCAAAGAGTATCTGTTTGCATACTCCCTCAGTGTTATGATGTCGCAAAAATGGATGTATCTAGACATATTTTAGTGTCGGATACATCCATTTTAGTGACATCTTTTTCCGTATGGAGGGAGTATATTTGATTGATACCCCAATCCAAGAGCCCTGCACCAAAGTTCCGAGCATTACAAGTAGTAGAGATGAAAAACCACGAAAAGGTTCTTGGCTCCAGGGAACCGGGTACAACACAGATGAAAAACGAACATCAGTGTCTCAAGCCAGCTTCTTTTTCTTCAGACTATGGGCTTGGGGACAGAGTTGTTTCTAGATCTTAATGTAAAAGCAATCACAGATGATTATTCGAAAGGAAAAGGCACATAAGTGCAAATCGTCAGTCACAATTCAGTTCAGTTCATGCATCCCAATTCCCAAATGCACGTTGGTACCAGATTAGTTAGAAGCGTCGGGTGGGTACTTCAGTAACAATTAAGGGACAGTGAGCACCACCTGAGCTTAGATTGCCCTGATTGCATGATAAAAAAAAAGGAAATATGAGTCCAGGTTTCCATGTCTGAATGGTAAACACGTACACTGATGCTGCATTTTTGTTATGTTTTTGTTGTTACAGAGTATGTAGCTAGAGTGCAGACAATGTCTCTGTTGACAGATCTCGATCTGCAGCGAGGCACAAATCACACCAGGGACCATGCAGCGTGCCACATCGACAAGCACAACAAAACGCTGTCAGATTCAGACAGCGATGCAGTAACTGCTGCTCTCAGTGGACCAGAGCACAGCACACAGCCACACACCTGCACTTCCTATCCTTGAGCTCTTGCCATGGCGTACGGCAGTCCCTGCTCCGGGCTGCTCGCTCTGTTCCTCGTCCTGGCCGCGCGTCCGGCAGCGGTGTCGGCGGCTTCGGCACACCTGCACTTCT
This sequence comes from Poa pratensis, assembly GCA_947311845.1. Taxonomy (NCBI): domain Eukaryota; kingdom Viridiplantae; phylum Streptophyta; class Magnoliopsida; order Poales; family Poaceae; genus Poa; species Poa pratensis. Next base: position 60,583,054 of record CAMZMU010000117.1, read on the forward strand.
ACATGCACGACGTACTGACCGGCCCAGCGCCGACGGCGGTGCAGGTGGTGAACGGGCCGCGGGGCAACTTCGGCGACACGATCGTGATCGACGACGCGCTGACGGAGACCTCGTCAGCGACGTCGGCGGGCGTGGGGCGCGCGCAGGGGCAGTACGTGTGGGCGTCGAGGGGGAACCCGGAGCTGCTGGTGACCATGGACGTGGTGCTCACGTCGGGGCCCTACGCGGGGTCATCGGTGACGGTGGTGGGCAGGGACGACATCGGCGCGGCGGTGCGGGAGCTGTCGGTGGTCGGCGGCACAGGGCAGTTCAGGATGGCCACCGGGTACGTGCTGTGGAAGACCGTTCGGCTCGACCACCCCAACGCCGTCCTCGAGCTCGACGTCTTCGTCAACCCGTAACGGACCGAACGCATCGTCTCGTCCCCCGTGACTCCATGCATGTTCATTTGTTCGAGTTGTTTCTTATTTGCCGTTCATGTCTCTGCTACATTTGTTTTGGTTATATATGAGCCAATGCTGCTCCTGGAATTGTAATGCTCGGCGTTGAAGTATTTCGAATTCCTAAATTTACTAATTAGGCATATGCATGTGCTCTGTAACGGGAAAAATAAAGAGAGGAGAACCGTGCTATTCTCAAAAAGGGAAAATGGTACATAATTTGCCATGTTTCACGTATGAATAATTTGTATATTTACGTACAATTCATCCTTCAAAGTTGGGGATGTTGATGGAAGCCAGCGGAGTTTCTTCTGAAACAGTTACAGCAGTCGCAACCGATCCGTCGGGAACCAAAGCAATCGCACACGCCAGCTCGGTGGCGGTGGCGACGCCGCTGCCGGAGTTCCCCGCGGTTGGGAAAGAAACTCGGAGATGGGGACACCGCCGCGGCGCGCTAATGTGGACGTGTAGCCGCCTATCGCCACGCGAGACTTACTCTGGCCGCCTATAATCCAGATGGGGTTTTACAATTTGGGTAAGGGAGTTCATCTAAAATGGATAAAGTATAAGAGGGAGGGTTGCTCTAAATATTTGAAGCATCACATGATGAAGTGGGAGAATGTGTGTAGACCTGAGGATTTTGGAGGCTTAGGGGTTATTAACACTAGATGCATGAACATAGATTTATTACTCAAGTAGACTTGGAAGTTTTTTAACCATGGTGATGATTGCCCTTTGATCCAAATTCTATCTAGAAAATGTTTGAGCAATGGGGAGTCAATCTTGATGAATTACTCTAGGGGTTCCTAGTTTTGGAATGGTTTGCAAGCTGTGAAGAAATGGTTTGTTTAGGGAGCTATCCTTATGGTTGGTGATGGTAAACTGACAAGATTGTGGCATCGTGTGTGGGTAGGGACTGTTCCTTTAAGGATCTTGTTCCCTACTCTGTTTTGGGCTTGTACTGATCATGAGGTTGTTGTCTGTAATAAATATGATCTGGGTTCTCATAATTGGGATATAAGGTTTAAAAGGGGGTTTTGGAGCTGAAGATATGATGTGTTCGGAGAACTTATTAGACATGTCGGAGTCGATTTTCTTTTCTGACCAAAGAGACGGGGTGAAATGCTCCTTTGAAAAGAATGGGGAGACTCTACTAAGTCTATGTATCGATGATCAGCTTATGAGGGAGTTTATGATCCACAGCTGTAGAAAATTTGAAAATGGTTTATAGAATCCTTTTTGTGATACCGCTCTGGCTAATTATACTTGGTCCTGCAAATGGTTTATGTTCTCTTTGTGATACCGCTGAAACAATTGATCCTTTTTCATTAATGTGTCATGTTACCGAATTTCTTTGGACTATGTCATAGAATCGTTGGGCCGACATACAAGGACTCACTTTTGTTCTCGATCTTTTATCTCCATTGCAAGAATCACAGTCCAGATAACAGGAGCAGCTGTGCTTGGGCACTAAAACGCTGATTTTGGTCTTCTCTAATGTCTCGGTGAACTAAAACTCAGGATGGGAATGGGCCGGCCCGGACCTGGCCGCATGGCCCCATGGCCAATCTGGGAGGCCATGGGCCGACCCATTCCATCAGAATTATGTGGCTTGCTGGCCCGTTGGGCAAACAGGGCCGGCCCGATTTTAATCTAGCGAATGCGTTCGCTGTTTGACAGCTCTGTTTGGAAAATGTCCAATTTTTCACAGGCTACATAGAACAAAATTTTCACACCAATACAATTAAAGTGTACATTCTTTTCACAGGTTGCGCTGAAACCAATCTTTTCACATTAGTATTTGACAAGATAAATCGACAAGATTCAATTTTTTCACAGGTTGCACAGAACCAATTATTTCTTCATCATCTGCTCGAGCTATCCATTGCTCCAATGCTTCAGCTCCAATATGCTTCATCATCTGCTGGAGCCATCCATTGCTCTCATTATCTAGTGTGTTATTTTTTTGGTGATCCAAATTCGTATATACTGATAATGGCCAGCTTGTGACGAAGGAGAGCGGAGCGCCCCGGAGATCACGTTACCGACCTAGTTAGGTCAGGACTCCTATAAATACATCATGTAAGCCGCCGGTTGGGATAAGTCACATATTGTAAATCCCCGGCGTTGTAACCTCACCCGAAATAGTGAAGTATTGCTGGCTGGCGCCCGTGGTTTTTTCTTCTCCATTGTTGGAGGGGTTTTTCCACGTTAAAATCTCGTGTCCCCGTTGGTTTGATCTTGCTTAACTTCGTCGTTGATTTCCTATTGCGTGTAACAGTTCTCTCTAGACGCATGTCCTTTCGTTCGCACGGGCCATGTCGGCGCCATTTCTCGTTTGCTTAAGCCCCACTTGGTTCACCTTATAATTATACCCCCTTTGGAAAACGACGGAGGGTAGCAGAAATTTACAGACGTTTCCCGCTCTGTATTATTTTCCCGTCCATTTCCGGCCGAAATACCCTCAATCTAATCGGGCCCTAAGGGTCTGATTGGATTGTCGTATATCAACCCAAAACGACTGATTCCGTCAGGAAGAAATCCCGACATTCTATGGTGTCGATAATTTTACAGCTCTATCTCCGTGGGAAAATACATGGTTACGAATAAACAACATTCCAACCAGGGCCTAGAACTATTTTTTTGTTGCTCTACAAATTCATCTCACTGACCAGGCAGGAGTTGAATGAACATGGTAGAAGAGGAGTCGGTGTTATAATTCACAAAGATTTAGGACGTAATTTTTAACTCTTTCGGGAGCAAAATAATTCCACTATATTGTTAAATTGTTTTAGGACCGGAACCAATTTTTCGGCCGAGGTCGCTAAATCTCATGAACGCCGACTATATTCACATTTTGTTGTGGGCCTTGGTTCCTAAAGTTTATCAAATGGACATGACTAATTCTCGATTGACTCGAATAACTTAATTCTTGGTAATCCAATTGTTTGTGCAATTTACCAATTTCATGTGTAAAAGGAAAAATTCATCTGCAATTGCACCTCCTGTGCAGCTCTCAGATGCACGGATCACAATGCAAATCCATGGTCCCAACGTTGATCTATCTGACCGAGTGATTTTTTCGATGTATGGATTTTATTACTTAAAAGTTTTAAGTATTACACCCGGCCTCTGTATAACTAGGATGCACACCGCCCCAACAAATTCACCAGTGATGATGCGGAAATTAAAAAAGGCGAATTACATATCAGAATGAGAAAGTATAAAGACGCTTATGATGATGGAGGGCAAATCCGAAAATTATGTTGCCATCCATGCTAGGAAAACAACCCCACCGCTGCAACCTCCAGCCGCGAAGCAACCTCCAAAAATAGGTCGCGATACTCCACACGCTGCAGTGCCGACCATGAACGAAGCGTAGCTGTGCACTGGTAGATAATCAGCATAAGAGAACCATTTTTATCGTTGAAAATCTTGTCGTTTCCACATAACCAGAGCGATCAATAGCGGCAATCGCTCCCACCCTAATAAGAAGCTTGAACCTAGTGTCCACATCATTTAGCCCGACCGAGAGTTACAAAAGGGTTTTCAGATTGCCAAGTCGTTTTTCAAAAGGTTTAATCTTTGATAGTCAGAACCAATTAATCAGCATCTGTTGTACCTCTCAACAATGCAATGCTTATATTTATATATGATTTTGGCAAGATGTCCGTTTAAAATGTTTGCTCATTACAGATTGCCCGCCTTTTTGCAGGTAAGCGTGCGGCAAGGCTCCCTACCTAGTCACAAAATGTAAAAGAAACGAAGTAGATAAGGATAGACCTGTTATTGGAAGAGAGATGGAAAATTCAGCAAGTAAGTAAACTGAATAGAACTGATAGTTGGCACATATTACCCGATTACCATAGAACACAATAGTTTGGGGGATACACTATAAATGTTTCCCAGCAGCAATCACGGTTCTGCGGGGATATGCTCTTGCTTTCATGTGTGCGAAACTGCGAATAGATGTACTGTCGCCGGACTGACTACTGTCCTACGCGCGCAGCGCGCTAGAATTTATCTAGCGAGCGACACAGTTTGGGAACTCAGAATTACATTAAGCTTCATAAAATCAAACGAGCAATTCGGTGCAAGTGTCACAGCCGCAGCGAAAGACATGACGGTATTCATCGAGAAACAACATGCAGCAGATCAATAGTAAAACATACAGCTCCGATCCATAGACAATACAATGTCCAAAAACAGATCAAGACATATTTCAGTAGAATGGATAACACTAGACCCGGAATAGCATTACATTCCGGGTTAGAACTCCTCCTATTCGTCGCAGCTGCAGGTCCAAGGCTCCAAGCAGAGGCACACACTACACCACCACCTCCTCCTGGTCGCAATGGATGTCCAGAGCGGCGAGGTCGACCTCGACCTCCTTGTCGGGGCTGGACTCAGGCGGACCCTGCAGATCCTCCTCCTCCTCGTCTTCGTCGTAGCAATCGCAATTCCAAGCCATGGCGAAGCCTTGGGTGCTGAACTGCGTGAGGATGTCCCACTCAAAGTCCCTCAGATCCTGCACTGCCTGGATTGCATCGAGCTCGACCTGCTTCAGATTGGGCCTGGAGGCGATGCGCGGGAGTACGGCAGGAGCCGGCTGCCGCGTCATGAACCAGTCGATCATCTCCTGGTCCACCAGCTCCAGCCTTTTCGCGCACTTCTGCCCCGTCTCCTGCGACTTGCTGCACGGCCTGCCTCCTTCCGCCATCATACTGCACGTGAAGCCCGGAGAGCCCTCCTTTATGCCACTCATGACCAGAGCGGCGAGGTCGAGCTCGACGAGGTTCGACTCTTTCGCCATCTCCTCTTTCCTCTTCCTTGCTCTCAGCCTAGGACTTGATCTGGAATTGTTGTCGACGCAAGAGATTCTATGGGTAGAGACTAGAGAGCGCAGGCCCGGGGGTATTTGTATGCAGCCAGGCCTTAGATCACCACCTTGGAATCGGAGTCCGACGCCGACGCCGATTGCCCCGTCGCGCCCGGTCCTTTTTCAGACTCATCCCTCCGCACGATAGAAGCTGGAACGGTGTTGCCTATAAAAACCTAGCCTGCCCAGGCTCCGTGCCTCTGTACAACCGGGACGCAACACATCAACAAGATCGGTCACCATGCAGACGGGTGGAGAAAGTTCGCACGAGGTTCCTCGCACGAGCCGCCGCCTCGGCTACGACTTCTTCGAGGTTCTGGACATGCTGGCCGCGGAGGGGATGGACGATCTCGGCGACGATCTCCCGGGCCAGGCTCCGAACGCCACGACCGCGGAGGCGCCAGTGATCAAGAAGCATCCGGTGGGGTGCAGGCAGAGGAACGTGGCGCGGCGCAAGGTGTGCCCTTCCCTCGACAGGGAGGACTCCGACGACCCCTTCCTCAGCAAGAGCAGGGCTGTGTTGAAGGAGATGCTCGACAGGGATCAGGCTCAGCGCGAGCGCGAGCGCCTCGATTACCTTAAGAACGCGCGTTGATTTTTTTTTTGTCTATCCTATGTCGTCTTAATGTTTTACAGTTCATGTGAATTATCGCCCCCAGTCTAGTAAACCTGCTGTTTGCCATCGTACGTGTTTGAATTTTAATTTACCTGTACTTCGATTTTCAGTGTGATCGAGCACTATAATTTACCTGTACTTTAATTTACCTGTTTCTGTTTAGCGAAAGCTTTTTTATACGGAGTATAAGGAGAATCCTTTTTAGTAGACGTGATAACTGCACCAACAGGTCTACGTGTTTGAATACCTTCACAGTCAAGTTTTTTTCAACCAATGGGTACAGGTTTCTAAGGATGGAACTAGCACAGAAGCATACATGAATGTCATTGTTGAAAAGACGCAGGAGAGTTGCGATTTTCATTGATAGAAGGAACAAGTTACAAGGAACTTAAGCGAGCCGAAAAAATAAAAAACGAGGGCTAAGGCCCAAACAGTACGGGATTACTCGCGGCATCGAAGATGCGTACAACCAGCCAAGGCCCAGGAAGCAGCCTCGTCTAAGAGCTCATGCGCAGCAACGTAATTGCTGTTTTTCTGAAAACTTATCGATGCAACAGATGGAAATAGCACAGAAGCATACATGTCCTTGTAATCTGACCTCACATGTTTGTGGAGGGAACATTCTCAGTAATATTTTAGTGTATATTCAGATTTTACTGCCTTTCATATGTTAGCAACATGAAAGTAATTGTGCAAAACTTATGGCACTGCAGTTTTTTGGTTGCTTCAGGTGATGTCAAGTGTCTCTGTTGTTATCCTGGTAAGATATGCTCTTATGTGTTACAAACTGTCAGAAAGAATTATACTCTTTTTTGCGAGGGAGAATTATACTTTCAATGCCACGTTTTTCTGCATGATGGTGTAAGTTTTTTACTCTCACTGATTTACTGATTTCATTATTTCTCCATGATTTAACATTTTGTCATCTTAGTAATTGGACATGAAAATATTCACCAGCCGCGTCCCCATTTGGATCAGCGATGGATTCCCCTTTTAAAAACAATGGAATGAAATCCCTGGAGTGGTAACTCGGGAACAAAAACAGCGGTGGTACGCCCAAATGTCTGAATAAAAGAAAGCGGAGTTCCTCGAGAAGCGATGTATTACCTTCAAACAAAAGAAGCTCACGCTCTGACTAGTGAACAGTTAATAGAACTAACGACATTTGTTTCTTGCAGCTTCTTGCTAGGCAGATGTTGGAAAATGATAGAGGAGCCATACTCTAATTAAGCAACACCGCTGATCACCATCTTCAGTTTTCTTTCACATCTTTTTTAAGAGTGCTGGAAAGATGAAAAGAAAAACAACATATTTTTCTGGCAAGCATAATGTATACAGTGCTAACGCTCCTTTTCGAATTACGGATCATATCTCCCGATTTCATTGCCAGAATGAAACCAATAAACATCATCCAGAATTTGTGACATACGAACTCCCTCATAGCCCCATATACTTCTACTATTACACATTTTTCAGAACGAACATCTGAATAACAGCGAACATCCAAAAAAAAAACAGGCATCCTCCAGTAACAGTTATAGCGCTAACGTCTTTTAATTCTAAGCCCGATAATTTTTTTTTTCATGGTAATACGATTCTCATTTTGATAAATAAAAGACGAGATACAAAGTACGTATACATCAATCTTACAGATCTGAAAATATAGGATAAACCTATGTGACAAACCAACGCCTATCCATCTTCTTCGGCACCACCGTAGCAGCCACCAAAGAAAAAATAGACAGATCACCTCTTCACCCGAGCTCGACGCGGCTCCATCGCTGATCATCAGCTTTTCGGACCTCTAAAGTAGTTTACCACAGGACAAACCATTGCCGTTGAAAGAATCAGACCGGGGCAGCATGACCCCGGACACGCCATCGAACTTCAGCACTGACACCCACGCACGACGACGTCGGAGTAGGGAACCAGAACCATCAGCCTCCAACCATGAACCCACCACAAGATGCTGCACCATCTTCCAGCTGTCACCAGTGCACACCACCGTCTGCACGTACTCCTGAACGAATCCTCTCTGCTCCACCATGGCGCCGGAGACAACGCCGCAGCAACGGGGACAGAGCAGGAGGAAAAACCCATCTGATGGAGCCGCCTCGCCGACACCAACCATGAACGCTACAGCCACCGATCTGAAAGATCGGTAAGCACACAGTGCCACCAACTCCGAGACGCCGCCATGAAAGACAACGCCGGTGTGGGAGTAGAGTTGAGACAGATTTATTTACCCGGGCGCCGCTTCCACCACCCCAACGACACATCATGCCAGAAACTTCCTAACCCTAATTACCATGCAAAAAACGGAGTCCCCCTCCCTCCTGCCGCCGGAACGGCAAGCAGAAGGAGAGGGGCCCAGCTCTTCCGCCGGTAGCCTGCGGCGGCGGCGGCTAGGGCAGGAAAGCTGATCGCCTCGCGAGTCGCCTTAGCGCCTCACGAGCGATAGCCGGGTAGCTTTTAAAGCCCGATAAATTAAACCATCCAGGATATATGTTTCATACGGTCTCTACTGGAGTATATAATATTGGTAAACGACCGTACGTATGTACATCGCCGTGGTTTTTCAGTTTAGTCCCTCAGGTCTTAGAAAATCAACCCATGGTCCTTTTTTATGTATCATACCGGTTCGCTACGACCGAGGAAACTCTGCCCCACGCGCTAGCCGGGAAATCCCATCAAGCGGCGATCTCGGCGTGGAGGTCATCGACCCTGCGCTACGGCGGCCGCGCCGACGGAGCCTGTGCCCCGTTCTCCTCAGCCTTACCTAGCCGCGCAAGCTGATCCCCCCGAAAAAATGGCGGCTAGAGCTTCAAGGCCGAATGCGGCGGCACATCTGGGACAACCGGACACCCGGATCAGGTGAGGACATGTCGTCTCTTCCCCCTCTCCCGTCTCTCGGTCGCCGTCGGCGGGAGCTTCGAATTCGACAATAGCCGGGGGGCGGAGTAGGTGAGGCCACTCCGGCTCTTCTCCCTCCCGCGTCTCTCGGTTCTTTCTCTGAACGGTCAGGGCTGTAGAGAACGAGACACCGGCAGCTGCAGGGAGCATTTGAGGGCGTGCGCCGGACCAGCGGCTGCAAGGCATTCGTGGGCGGCTTGAAAGCACACGGGGACCCCATTCATGTCGTCTTTTGTACGCATAGGGGCACTGCCACAGGTGCTGGCACTGTCTGCTCCTACAGGGCTGTAGGTGAAGCTGTCAGTACCTTAGATGACCAACACGATGAGGCTACGCCTGGAGGAAAGCTGGAAAGGACTCTCACTCTCATCTTCTGATTTTGTGCGAGCATGGAAGCAGCTAATGTCAAATTGCAGAATTGGGTTAATGAGGTGGTTGAGGTGACATGTTCATTATTCACAAATTCATGGTCTGATCTTTGGCAACAGCCGGGGCTGAGATTGTCCAAGTAAATGTTAATGCGGCTTTTGTGATTGATTCTCTATCCAAAGCACCACCGAGATCATTGTTAGACACACTGGAGGGGAGTTTGTGCTGGAAGCTACTAAGAGGCATGAGTATGTTCTTACTCCTCGGATGGCATGCATACCGCGATTCAAAAAGGCTGGCGGGAGCTTGCCTTGGATCTAGCTGTTGGGTAATGGTGAATTTGTGGAACAACAAACGAGTAGACGACATCATAGCTAAGAGTTCACTGATCTGTAAAACAAATTGCAGAGCTTAATCAAGAATTGATTTCGTTCACTCTGTCTTTCTTTCACCATGTCTTTCATTCGTCGAGAGGCAAATGTTCATGTGCAAAGCTACCTCTGCTAAGTGACCAGAAGGTGTGGCGTTTGGCTGCTCCGGTTCAGCTAGCTACCTATATTCTTTTTTTTAAATCAACTAGCTACCTATATTCAAACTTATTGTTATTGTTACTCCCAGTAAAAGAAGTTGGTGCTCTGTTGATTCTAAAAAAAATGTTTAACTAAGATTGTGTATAAGTTTCGTTGCTTGCAAATCTCATTGTTCAGTCCAGACGAGATAAGTGGTTCAGTTCAGATGAGATGAATGGTTCAGTGTTTTCGATCAGTTCAATACCCAGATGAGTTGGACAATTATATTATTTACATAAGTAATTTCTTTGAAAGTAATTTCTTGTGGAGTTGATATGGTATAGGGGCATAAATCGAATCTGGTTCTGCTCAGGCTTGGATCTGTTAACATGAGTGCAACTTCTTTACCTCTAAACTACATGATCCGGACAACAGAAAATGATATACGGCTGACTCGACCCAAATGGAGACTACCAAATTCTTTGTAGTTCGCCTGTAGCAACGCACGGGCATGTTTGCTAGTATTGAATAATATAGAGAAGCTGATGCGTTAGGCTAGCTGATAAGTGGTCATGCATATATACGCGTGAACAGCAGCATGACCGTGAACAAATTAGCGCAGCATCGATCATACTGTTTTATGCTGCCGTAATATTTGTGTGTTAGTATTATTGATGTCCTAAAATTCAAAAAAAAAATGATGTCCTCGTATCATCGCTGTGTATTGAATGTTGAGCACTATCCTGGATTCGTCTAAATTTCCCCTTTTTCCTGGTTCTCCTGAACCTCTCTCTCTCTCATCCAACTGAATTAGACTGCATTTGCTTCTGAACTATATCACGGACTGTTGCCAAGTTATAGCAATTGCTTGTTTAATCTAGATTGTTAATTCATTGGAATTCCTTCGTTGAAAATAATTCTGAAATTTCGGATAATTAGGTGAGAACCGTAATATTTCTATCTATGAAAGACCTGACACAAATCTTCCTCGATCGGATTACATGACGATGACAATTCAAGAAGCAAGGCAAAGAAACAACGCTCTATGAAGTATGATCGACTATCAATTCCAAGGAAGAAAGATATGTAGCACCAACAATCGCAGCCAAGCATGTTAACAAACGAATTGTCGCTGATTGATTAACAAAAGAAGTACACTAGATGATCGACCATTCCAAGATTCGAGCACCAAAGCCAACTAACTAATCGAAGAAACTGAATTATGTTCCTACTCATCAACATCGTCAGAAGATCGCACCAACAAAATCAGGCACATACGGATCAGAAGTTCAGAACCAAAGCGACGTGTGCCGTCTCGCGTTCACGTCACGCTAAGGCATGGAAAGCAAAACGAAATGGAGCAAGCGGATCGAGGCCTGTGGATTCAGGAGACCTGTGCGCGGATCGAGGCCTCAATCGTCGCCGATGCCGAACGCCGCCTCCCGCGCCGCCTTGGTCCGCGTGACGAGGTGCAGCGCCTGCGAGAACGCCTCGCCGAGGTCCATGACGCCTTCGAGCTGCTCGGCGACGCAGGGCGGTTGCACCCAGGGAGCGGAGCCGTCGTCGACCTCGCCCAGGCCCAGCGCCAGCAGGAGGGACTGGGCGGCGCCCAGGTGGGCGCGAGCGCCCTCCACCAGGTCGTGCACGCGGAAGACGAGCTCGGAGGCCTCCCGGAGCAGGGCCAGCGCGCGCCGCGCCTCAGGGTCGGCGACGGAGGAGGAGGAGGAGGGGGAGGGCGGCGGTGGCGTCGAGGGGCTCGGGTCGGAGTCGGGGTCGACCGCGCCCGCGCGGCGGCAGCCGCATCGGAGCGCGAGGTGGCGGGCCGCGCCCATGTTGGCGACGGCGAGGCCGAGCTGCGCGGAGGCGCCCTCGAGCGCGCGCCGTGCCTCCTCCGCCGCGCCGCACGCCACCATGTCGCGCGCCTCCCGCTCCATGAAGCGCACGGCCAGGCCGTGGAGCACGCTGTCGGCGTTGCGGCAGTGCGCGTCCGCCATCACCACCCGCCGCTGGAACAGCGCCTTCCAGCTCATCCCCTCCATCTCCATCTCCATCTCCTTCTCCGTCTCCATTCTCTCTGCTACGCGTGCGTTGGTTGTTGAACTCTGGTCACGGCTTCGCCGGCGGCCGCGTTATAAATCCCCGCGGGGCTGCGATCGCCAGCCTGGCAAGCGAATCTCGCTGGGGGATCCACTCGACGGTAATCGGCTGGACTGATAGACATCAGACGCATCCAATGACATGTGGGGACGTCTCTTATCCGGACCCAATGCTCAGTGGGTTAGCTGGTCGATTTTTGGTCCCACAGCCGTAACGGTTTTCGTTACCGCCTCTCGCTCCCTCCACACCACACCGGTAATTTTAAAGCAGAGCAGAGCAATTAACTACAAAAGACTAATTCACGGTAATTTTAGGCGTTTTACATGACAAAAGGTACTCGTGAACTTTGGGTTCCCGGGTTTCACTGATCTCCTTACTTAAAGGATTTAAAAATCGTACTCATATTTCTAAGTATCAACAAAATCTTACATGTTACTGATGTATCCCACAAAAGGCGAATTATTGATTTGAAATACTTTATATTCCGAGTTACATAAAAATAATAAATGTGTGGATCTAATGGTAAACACTTTCAAATCTCCAAAATATACATGATTTATAATTTTTGTGTAGATTAAAGAAAAATTATTTGTAATCGAGATTTGCAAGTTTATGGGATACATCATGGATAATATGCCGGATTTTTTAGGAGCACTACAACGTGGGAGCCAAATGATTTTGAACTACATCTACTCAACTGCAGTTATAGAAATGATTCTTTTTTGTTGGTCTGGGTGGTGGACAACATCTGGTCCTGGTAGACTCAACCGCCTCGGCCTACAGCTGCCAATTCATGGGTACATGTGCTCCCTTCAGGACCGACAAGTTTTGGAAGGTGTATGTTGAGCCCAAATATGGGTTCTTCGCTTGGCTTGTGCTGGACGGCAAGGTGCTCACCGCCTACAACCTGGCGATAAGGGGATGGCTGCATGACACTATATGCAAGCTTTGTAGGATTCACCCGGAGACGGTGCAACACCTCCATCTCGACTGCCCACCCGCTAGTCGTAGGAGGACACCATTGCGGCCAAGGATCGGAGAAGAGAGGCAAGTGACGCATTCATCTACGCGTGTGGGGTGCTTGGAAAGAACGCAACATGAGGACCTTCCGCACATTGCCCTCCTCCCGACGGCTATAGAGGTGAGGTGAATCTCTATATAATATGCCAGTGATTAAGCTGCTTCTTGTTTTAGCAAGTGGATTTATCCTATTCTTAGAGGGCCATATCAGTCTGTTGTGCTTATCGTTTATCGCGCACGAGTACATGGGACACGCACGTATTCAAAGCTTTGTCAATGGCTTAGCAATCTCGGCAACGTGGAAGAAGTGTGTGCTATAGTGGACACCGGTGGTCTTACCATGGTGGACTGGACCACCAACTACAATGCAACAGTTGGGGAGAACAAAAACTTGGGTTTAGTGGCGGCGGTAGTGAGGATTGAGGAGCTTCTGCATGCAGTTGTGTCTTTGAAGGATGCAATGACCCGGAAACCCTAGAGGCCTTGGCCTGTCGTGAAGCATTATCTTTTGCATCCGATATAGCGGCGACGAGGGTGCAGATTGCAAGTGATTGTCAGCATGTAAATCGGAGTATCCAAGACTCCAAGAGGGAACCCTGTGACCTTACACACATCATTCGGCAGATAAGGGCGAGGAGATCGGATTTTCGAGGCATTTCTTTCTGCTTTGAGCCGTGAACGGTGAACCAGGAACCCCACAACCTGACTAAGTTTGCTCTTTATAATTTAGGCCGCTTTGTTTGGCTTTTAGATCCAACAGATGGTATGAAAATCCTTGTAATGTTTGAAGTTTAAATAAAGGAGGATGATTAATGCTAAAAAAACAACTAGTATGCGTGTCCGTGCCGATACTGGAAGAATTGCAGTCGCCGTACCCTGTACTAGTAGTCTAGTACGTGCACGTGTCCGACTATGTTTCCGGTTTCTGTGTACATATTTACGCAAGAAGCAATCGAAGCCCTATTCGAGTTAACTGTGCGTTTGTCTTCTCGACGTGATCATCGCGAGGTTGGCCGCTGGTTGATTTTCGATCGCTACGGCGAGCCACCGAGAGTACGACTTCTTCGACGTTCTGGACCTCCTGGGAGAGGAGGGGATGGATCTCGGCGACGATCTTCAGGCCGGCGACGAGTCCACGGATGACTCTGAGGACGAGTCCACGGCCGACGCTGAAGCGGCTGCGACTGGCGACGACGAGGCCATGGCCACGGCCATGGCTGCTGGGGAGAAGAAGTGGCCGGTGACGTCGTTCAGGGAGAGGTACGTGTACCCGTACCGGCCTTTTCTGGGCTCAAAACCATGAGCGACAACCCCGAGCTCCGCGAGAGGATTGAAAGAGTGGAGGCCATCAGGAAGAAGTCCTGGGCCGAGTCCAGGCTCCAGCGCCTGGAGTACCTGAAGAACGCCAGATGAAGATAATGGATCTTGGACCGGCTGGGGACGAACGAGTACAGCACGATCGATCCATCGTTTTATCTTTTTGGATTTATACTGGATTGATCCGTCCGTATCTTTGTCGCAGTGAACTGCCCGTTTGATGTTCTTTTTTTGCAACTGCACGTTTGATGCTTTGTGTACCTAGAATCAAACAGTATTGTTCACGTTCCGATATAATTTGCTTGTGAAGTTGGTATCTAAGATTTTTGTAGGAAACAAAACCACGAAAACGCTCGTATATATGTTGGTACTTGTGCATTGGTGCTCCTCTTTAGCCCTAGTTGTCTTTGTGCCTTTGTGTTCTTTCCGGGTTTCTAGTTGTTTTCATCGTGATCGTGGTCAACCATGAAGATCGAGCAAACCCTAGCGCATCATCATCTCTTCTCCTTTGCACCCACGGCGGATCATTGGACAACTATGAAAAGAATTTTTCCAATATGTTAAAGATACTATACATATTGGCATTACGTTCTAGAAATCATTACCTAGTCGACTTAATGTCTTTTAGGCTTTTCTATATCTTTTGGGGATCTAACTTAATTTCTTGGAATGCTAGAAAACAGTCAACAATATCACGTTCAAGTACGAAACCTTAACATAAGACACTAACGAATGCTACTGCACAAATGATATGGATTGAAGCACTTTTTGCTAAACTCGGTGTCCAAGTAAAGGAAATACTATGTTTCTGGTGTGACAATTTAAGTGCTACCTACTTGTCAGTAAATCCCGTCTTTCATGCATGTATGAAACACATAGATATTGACTACCACTGTTCGTGAAAAAGTTGCTGATAAATTTCTCGACATTCGGTTTGTCTTAAGCAAGGATCAAGTTGCAGATGATTTTAGAAAAACATTGCCTAGATCTTGATGAATTCAATCCTAATACAAACCTCTCAAAAGGTTTTGATTACGGGGACTCGTAGATATACTAGGCATCTCCACCAAGCCTGGACAGTATTGGTCTCCTCCTTGTAAATGTCTTCTCTCTTGGTAAACACCATCCAGGGCTATTCTCGCACAATATAACACTGCACCCCAGTTGAAACTGAGTTATACATGCAATGGGGTTTCAGGCAGTGACCTTTTTTTTGCTAGTTTCAAATTGTGGATCAATTTGAACTGAGTTGCACATGCAACTGTGGTTTTGGCAAAGGAGATGCATCGATCAGTAACTCGGCTCAGTTCATCCACAATTACCTGATCACCTCTTGCCAAATCAGGAATGGGTGGAATGAACATGATCGAAAAGGAAAAGGTATTTTGGTCGATAGTAAGAAATCTGCTTCTTGTTGTACTAACACCTCTGTTTCTGTTCAGTGGACTAAACCTGAAGAAGGCTGGTTAAAGATCAACACCGACGCAGCCTTCAACCATGACAATGCATCTGGCCACTGGGGTGCAATCTTCAGAAACCATTCCGGTGAAATTATCATGTCTGCTTGGAGCCTGATCGAGCGATGCCAATCGGCAGAAGAGGCGGCAGCGGTGGCGGCCCTGGAGGGCATTCACCTCGCGACGAACCTGAACCATCAGGTGATTCTGGAGAGCGATTGTAAAAGTGTCGTCGAAGCCCTGACTTCCAACACTGGGGAAGATCGCAAACGAGCTTCGTCTTTGCGGAGGCACATCAAGCAATTCTGAAGCTCCCTCGTTTCCGTGTACAACATGTTCCTAGATCGGCTAATGGAGCGGCCCATGCTCTGGCTGCCTTCTGTAGAGATTCTGGGGAAAGTGGTGTTATGCACTTCTCAGCTCCAGCTGCGTGCTGAAACATGTGTTGCCTGATTGTAAACCTGACTCTGTTTCTTAATTTATAAAATGGAAAAATAAAAAAACTTGGTTTTAGGCAGTGATTTTTTGGTAGTCTCAAGTTATAGTTCTTTCTGAACTGAGTTGCATTTTCAAATGCTTCAGCTGTAGTACATAGTTTGAGTTTTCCAGTTCCAATTTGAACTGAGTTGCACATGAAACTTGGATTCAGGTGCACATGCAACTGAGTTATGTAGTTCCACTTTACAATTCTGTTTGAACTGAGTTGCATGTGCAGGTTCAGTTGCATGTAGTTTGCACCTCTTTTTGAACTGAGTTGCACACACAACCGAGTTTGCAGTTTCACTTTGTACTGAGTTGCACATCAACTTAGTTTTGCAGTTCCATTTGAAATTAGTTGCACATGAAAAAAGTCCACCCACCAAAGGAACAACGTCATTTGAGTGAGAACTAAGTTAGTTCTGAGCACCAGTCGCTCCCCACTTTAATTTAGCTTCGTAAATTGTCCACGACGCTTCAGGACACCCTTGCGGAATCTCCTCCTGCATCGAGGCACGACCGTCGCCTCATCTTCCTCCTCATCCTCCTTGTCACTGCCCTCGACCTCGGCCATGTAAGTGACATAGCCTTTGGCCCGCAACTGTCGCATGTAGTCTTTCTGCTTAGCGAGCATCCCTTCATCTTGCTTCTCCCCAAATTCAGCCATCTCAACTTCCAAGACCCTAAAGCACACGATTCATGTCTAGGTACTCTTGGTCGAAGTAGTCCATTCCGGGCCGTCGGATTCCACCTCGTAGGACAAGACGTAGTCCACCTCGTGCTGCGGCATCCGACACACCACCTTCTTCTTCTTGGTCGCTGGCGGGTGGATCTCTCCAGCCTCCTGCTTCGCACCTCTAGGCTCAGAATCTGATGCTCATCCTCTTCCTCCCTGCAGAACGAACTCGTGGTCGTCATTATGTTGCCTTGTACCTTTGGTTGGATTAGTTTCTCGCGCGCAATTGCAATAGTAAATACTTGGGGCCTCGTTCGTCTGGAGAAATAATCAGGCGCATCTAGGTAAATATAGTTTCATATTATGTACAATTAATATTGTAGATATTGTTATGTTTTTCATATATACATGGTCAAAGTTTCAAAAGTTTGACTTTAAAAATTCCCAGAACGCAATGTATCAAAAAAAACAGAGGGTGTACCGGGCCACCGAATCCCAGCGCGTCGCCATTAATTGTTCGATGACGTCATGTTTGAAACTGGATCGGAGTCGGAGTTGGATCGATCACTTGGACCCGGCCGTACTTTATGCATCGGAGTGGAAATCAATCGGGAGAATCTATTCGTGGAAACCGATGTGAAATCAGATTTGCAAGCTAGACCGATGGACGCGCTGTCCCTAGCTATATGGTAAGTATATTGGACGCGGTGATTTATTTCCAAAAATCACCGCGTCAGATCCAAATCTAACACAAAATTTTGGCGCCAACGGCCAATCACGGCAGCGCCTCCTTATATCCCCTGCCTTCCCTGTTCCCTCACCTCCATCGCGTCGCAGAGAGAGATAGAGAGAGACAAGGCAGAAGCAGAGCAAACAGAGCGCCCGCTTTTCCGCCGCCGCCTCGTTCAGCGACCATGCCGCAGCCGCCGCTCGACAACGGCAAGAGGACGAAAGGGCGGCAGCGCAGGGAGAACGTCCGGGTGGAGAACAAGGAGTCCCGGCAGGTCACCTTCTCCAAGCGCAAGGCCGGGCTCTGGAAGAAGGCCGCCGAGATCGCCGTGCTCTGCCGCGCCATGATCGCAATGGTCGTGTTCTCCGAGGCCGGCAAGCCGTTCGCCTTCGGCAGCCCCTCCGTCGACGCCGTGCTGGACCTCATCGACGACGCCTCTGGTGTTCACGCTCTTGCTGTTGCTGCTGACGACGCGGTGGACAGGGAGGCCGTGGAGGCGCTGTACCGGGAGACCGACGAGAAACGCGTGGAGGTCGCCAAGGAGGCCGCGCGGATGATCGCCATCGGGAAGAAGGTGCTGGAGCTGCAGGAGCTGGCGGGGAAGGAGTACTGGTGGGAGGCCGACGTGGACGCGCTCGGGCTGGAGGAGCTGCCGGTCTTCCAAAAGTCGCTCGAACGCCTCAGGGACAATGTTCGCCGCCGCGTCGACAATCTGCTCGCAGTCGCAGCTCAGTAGGGCTTTCGATAATTGCCGCTGGTCTTTGGTTAATGCTTGCTTATTAGTTATACTTAATTTATGGGTCACCAATTTGGACAAGCTATGTGTTTCGAGATTAATAAGATATTTTCTATCTGCTCCAATGAGCACTCCAGCCGAAATTCAGAGGACTTTTGCGTGTCCCCGCTTCATACAGTTGATCCGATCGATAACGTTTTGTAATTTTCCGTACTAATCCTGGATTAATGGATCAACTCGATGAACATGAGATTTGAGGCCGATTAATTGTCGGTTGGAAGTACACAATCCAAAAACAAAAGAAGTTTCCTTTTCGTAAAGGCCAAGACAAGCATCAACGCAAATATCTGAAACCAAAATAGTTTTCCTTGTGAATATGCTGCACACCTCTAGTAAAGGGAAAGGCAAGCAGCAACGAAAATGGATACGTGATGTTTGTTTTCAGCCTTCAAGGGCAATGCTAACTCTAACTCTACCAGTAATTCAGATGATTAGTGTATAAAACTATACACATATATCCTGTTTTTCGGAAGTTGAGTGTGCCTCCTATGCCTTACCAAAAGACATCAGAAAAGCAGGTGATAAAACATTAGTACTCAATTGGGTGATGAATCACCCTTATTATTGCAAGAGAAAATGCAATTTACAACAGCAACAACAGGTGGCTCGATTATACACTCTTCGTCACAACACAACCTCAAGGTTCTGGTGGCACTGAAAAAATGGGACGCTCCGGAGCTGGTGCCTATGAGGCTATGACCTGCAGGTTCAGGTTCTCACGGTGGCACGCTTACAGACTCAGGTTCTCGGGGTGGCACGCTTACAAACTTACAACAAGGGAATTACCAGCCTTTCCCCAACAGACACCAGCTGTCATCGAGTTCTCATGGGATGAAATTACAGCGATAAGCTCGATGCAGAGAGGAGAATCATCAAGGACTTTTTACTGATGCTAATGGTTCATGGTTGTTCATGCGAATTACGCTCAGCTTCCTTTGCCCGTTTGCTGTATGGTGTGTCCTGTAAACTTCAATGGCTCGCCGACTCTCACATGAAACCGCAGTGGCATTGTCTAAGCAGTGTTCAAGCACCATACGTACTCTAAGCTGCATAAAAGGGGCACCTTGAGGTTAGATTGAACGCAAATGACTTTCCAGGATTAGGTTCAAGAGCATCATATGCGGGTAACACTTTATTTTTGCAGTTTGTAGGTTCAGTTAAGACACTTATAGCTAACACGTTCAGCTAAGATTGCAGGTGTAGCTTTCGTCAAACGGTTTCTCATTAAATATAAGATACAATGAATTAAGGTACAGCTCAACCGAGTCAGCAATAGCAAACACAACTGAAATTAATAGCTAAACAGACATTCGTTGAACAATAAAAATCATGCATTATCTCAAGATCACTTTATGTAAGAAGAGAAGGCCGTAGTACCTTGCAATCCAAGCAGGGGTCATTTATCATGCTTTTTACTTGTGAAATTACCCCGGCATTTTGTAGTCTGGCTACTCGAGTAGATGAAGCGTCACTTTTTGGGTAAGCCAAGTTAAGAATGCACCACAAAGTTGCAACTCTCAATTGCTTATCCTTGCTCTGCAGAAAGTTGACCACAAAAGATGCCTTTGCTCGTCCAGGAGCAATAACATCCATTACAGCTGTCTTGCTTAATTCGTCCCCAGCTGCCATATTTGTAAGCACCAACATGCCCTGAAGAGAAGAAAATTGAAATATTAATAATTTATCGCACAATGATATCTGCGTCCTTTTATAAAACAATATATCATAGAAGCACATATTTCAAAAAAAAAGTGATACAAGATTATACAGTACTGCCGGAAAAGATTTACTCTTTCCCCTCAAAAGTTCCATACATGCACGTGGAAAAATAAATATAGCAATCCAGATAAAGTTTATTCAGCAGTTTAAGAAAACTGACCTGGATGCAAACTCCTGGGGCAGATGCACTGTTCAGCTGTCTTGAAATAGCATTTATTACCATGTCATCTACAAGGACATAGTTAATAGCACCAACATAGCCATCAAGAAGATTGTATACCAGTGCCAGGGTCTGTTCCTGAACAAAATGCTCAGAATCTGCAGAACACTTTGCAATTAGCAGTGAAACTAATTTAGCAGTTGCCTAATATCATATCTGGGCATTTAGACGTACCACATATGAGGCTTGAGAGAGTACATATGGTTATCTCCTTCATTATGAAATCTTTATCCTTTGGATTCAGAAGGAACATACTATTCTAAGAGCCCATACAGATTTTAGCCTCAATGTTGGATCCATCGACTTGGATAAATTAACAAGTTGGGAGATGACCCCAGAATGAAGAAGAACAGATTTCCTGGGTGTTAAGTTCACTGCAATGTTGCAAATAGCATCCAAGGCAGCAACCTGTGACAAAGATAGTGAATAGGTGAGACAGTAGACACTATAAACTCCTGATGTCTTACGAACCTTTTCACAATTACAACATGCCTAGTTGACAACAAATTTGGTGTGGCTCCAGTGACCAAAGCGATGCTCCATCAGTGAAGACGGGAAGTGGTAGGGAAGTACAAATTATCAAAAGATTACCTCCTAAGTTGACCTGCTGGCCTTAAAATTTGTTCTTATCGAATTGACTAGTTACATTGTCGTTTAGTTCTACTTCTACAACAAACCATTACTAGTATTACTTCTTTATTTGATGGTGAAATACAGTAGAAGCAGCAACAACATCAAATGGGGCAAGATCTGCGTGCAAATAGATAAGTTAATGCCCAAAGCATTAAATATCATATTTCTTTATAAAAATAACACACTACAAAATCCAGCTCTGGAACAAACAAGGAAGATTGGAAGTGCGGCAATTTAAATTCCAGACCAGAAAACGCCATGAAGATTGCCCGATTCACTTTACCTGAACTGAAGTAGATGAGTCGCACAAAAGCTGGACTAAGGGAGCAATAACTGTATCGCAGGATAGGCGACCTGCACTAAGTACCTGCAAATTAACCACATCAACTGAATCATTTGGGTGAACACAAATGATTGAGATGTAAAGAAGAAGCGTGCACCTTACCTTCGATGACCTAGAGATATTCTTCAGACATGAGCATGCTGCAACACGGATATCAGCACAATGATGCTTCAACGCATCAAGTATCAAGGTTGATACCTGTTAAGCGAATTATTTTATTAGTCAAATATTGGGTCCTTGGTTAATCATATTCATCCAATTGTCATAACAAATGTAAAGAATCAGTGTACTGCAGAAGTTCAAATCATATTCATCAAGAATTAACACGAACAACAGAAGGATGCAGAACTTCAATTAACAACTCAAAAGGTAACCACAACAATATTCAAAAGTATTATCCGACACAAGCTTCTCATACCTGGCCTGACATAAGTTGAGATCTTGACTCTTCCTGTTTTGAGCAAAGTTCAGCTAAAGCAAGCAATATGGTCACTGCCCGCCTTGTCTCCAATGAATTTGCTACCAGATGGTTGCTAAGCTTTGCAACTGCATTTGTTGAAAAGGCTTGTTTTTGCAGTTCCACACTATCTTTTATAAGGGTGGTTAATGCCAAGGGAGCCTCATCTCCTACATGACCAGGTTCTTCGATGAGCTCAAGTAAGACCAGAATCAACTTTGTTTTAATTTGTCTGTCCGAAAATGACAAGGAGAAGCATGCCCAATTGCAATCAAGCACACACAAGCAAGTAGTCTTGTGCGTGGGCTCCGGTCATGTATTAACCCAACTATTGAACGAAAAGCTTTTCCGTGGTCCATCGATGCAAATCTTGAAGCGACTTCCCAGTTATTTCTGACGATTGCAGTCATAGAATCTAAACAAGCATCCCGTAGATTCATAGAACCTCCAAAAAGACTAACAAGTTTCTGGGTTACTCCAGCACCACATAGTGCTAATTGTTCTGTACTGCTATCGCAAGAGTGTGATATAATATTAGCAGCCAGCTCAGTGACATTTTCGTTCTCGCTGTCCAAAAGGGAAAGAAGGAAGTCCATATTTTTCTCAGTATTGACATCAAACTTCGGAGCTTGTTTTGATTGATATATCATTCTGAGAGCACGGGCACATGCATCGACAACCTGTAATCAGGATGGAAACTTCAGAACAGACAAATTATTAACCACCACGCATCAGTGGCTACAACTATTCATATAGCATGAAACAATCAGCACAGTTAGAACCAGCACCTAACCACACTAAGCGTAACCTGCATTCAACAAACAGGGAGCTTGGACTGAACCCCTATGCACCCATGTAGTGGTAAACAACAAAAATACAAATACAAGATTGTTATGGTGAAGTTAAGTGACTACAGAGCAATATAAATTTCCAGGATAACCTTAAAGTGAAAAGCTAAGATGCAAGCTAGTCGGTCAATACTCATATGCTTAAGAGCCATTTCAAATTATAAGTACCAGAAAAAAAAGTTTCCTGTATACTGACTAGAAAAGGAGTAACACAATGCTAAATCAATTTATGACATAAATTGGCATGGATTTGTGATTGTATGTTGAGATGATTAAGGCCCGACAGAGTGGTTAGAAGTACATTGAGCTGTGAAAATAGAGAGTTACCAAAGTAGTCATCTGTTTCGTTTTTCTTTTGTAACCTCGTTTACCATGGCGTGTTCCCATTTTAATAGTCACGTTGCGCGAGGCACAAACGCTAAGCTAGGCAAGCCATATCAAAAATTGTGGCAGCAGTAACACCTCTAAAATCATTTACTCTCTATATGTGGCACCGCTAAGCTTGGATTTTGACCCATTCCACGTGGAAGAAAAAAACTTAGTCTGACACATCCAAACGAGGCTCATTTATTAGGACCATTCAGTATTTTAGAGAGATAGGAAGTTTGAATGCGCTCATAGTTCTGTATATCGTCAGACTTTTTCCCTAAAGGCGAACGTGCAGTAACACCTCTAAAATCATTTACCCTCTGTAAGTCCATGCCTCCATGGATGATGTGATCAATTTAGGCTTGGATTTCGACCCATCCCCCTGGAAGAAAAACTTAGTCTGAACATCCAAACGAGGCTCATGTTATTAGGACCATTCAGTATAATGAAGAGAGAGTTTGAATGCTCATAGTTTTGTATATCGTCTGACTTTTTCCTAAGGTGCATCCACAACTGTTAAGTTTAAATTTCAACAAAGGGCATCCAAATTCTACTCTGCAAAATCCAACCCACTAGGAAATCATCACGCTACTGCCAAATTCTTAGCTCAAGCATATAAAGGAGCTACAGTTTTACCATCACCAATTATTTCATGACCAAACCAGGAAAGCCAATCCTGATTATTAGTTCGGACAAATTCATCACGAACCCAACACAAAAGACAACTTTCCAGCACATTTATTCCCACCACCACACCTAACCATTGACCCACTACCAAACTCTCCACATATGAAGCATAAGTGAACAATATCTTAACTATTTCAACCAAAATGATAAATGAAAAGGACACTGGAAAGAAAAAGAAATGACAACTACCACCAGTACCTCTCGCCTTAACTAAACTGACATATTCTGCAAGAAATTGGCTCAGATAATTATCCTCCACTCACAAGGCAACCATAATTTTACCACGGTTTATTTCCAAATTCTTACTCCCTCCATGGCGCGCACGTTTTCGAGATTCAACTTTGACCAACAAAATGTGGGCTATGTGGTATCAAAATTATACCAATGAATTCGTATTCGCATAAAGTTTTTATGGTATAATTTTTATGACATGTTCTCATATATATTGGTAAACTGATGGTGGTCAAAGTTAGATCATGCAAAAGAAGGACGCCATGTAATTGTGGATGGAGTACTCAGCTCGAAACATTTGCTGCAAATATCTTCATGCCAATTGAAATTACTAGTACTTTCCCAGCGCTCTTCTCTACAACCTTACAAAGTAGTTCCACTCATGCTTCATCGCTAGCCTCTAATTTACAGATACCATTCCATTCAGCAATGTGCATACTAATTCTCCAGAAACAATTAAGTTAGCAGTGGTTATTTCCACCTCCAGCTCAGGGACAAGTACAATTGTACCATGCCCCAATTTTACGCAATGATAACAAGGAGCAAGCAGTTGCTGGCTTGCCGCCTTCTATTCCTTCCACCAACACTTCTCCACGCAACAGATATTTTCCCAATTGAGCCACAAATCCACGACAAAAATAAAATTCTCCACCCAAAACAGTTTTTGAGCCCCCAAAACGAGCAGGCATACAAGGATGTGACGTTAACAAGCAACAAACCAGTGAAGGGAGCAGAGCCTACCTTGTCGTCGGGGTGGGCGAGGAGCCGCGTGAGGTGCCCCACTGCGCCAGCATCAAGCACGGCTAGCGCGCCATCGTCTACGCCGCACGCGAAGCTCCCTGCAGCGGCCGCCGCCTGCACGAGCGCTGCCGGCGACGCGCCGGGCTCGGCCAGCGCCGCGACGACCGCCGGCACGGCGCCGAGGCGGAGGTAGAGGAGCTTCTTGGTCCGGTTCCCGATGATCTGGTTCTTGATCTCGCGCAGCGCGAGCACGCGCTCCTGCTCCCCCTCCAATCCCTCTCCACCTCCTGCTCCTTCTCCGACGACGGCGCCGGGACCCCCGGCCGCCAGCCTCGCCGCGAGCTCCTCCGGCCTCGTCCCCATGCAGGAAGGCGCGGACGAGGACCCCGAAGGCGCGTCCGCTGCCTCCTCCACCCGCGCGCCGCCGCTCGCCGTGGCCGGCATCTGGGGGTGGGGGAGGTCGGCGAGAGGTGCTTGTGTTATTGCCTTATTGCCGCTCCGGCCTCCTTTTTATTTATTTTTCGAGTTTTTTTGTTTGGTTGGTATTTTATAGAGAGTGACGGCGAGAGATTAATGGGTGGGTCGGGCCCCCTGGCCAATATCTCGCGCCACGTGGAAATTGGTACTTTATTTTATCTTTAAAAAATGTTTCTTAGCTGGTAACTACTCTGAGACTGTGTGTGTATGACGTGGGACAGGTGTGAATGATTAGGGGACATTTTTCTATTTGCAGAATTGATTTATCGTTACATTTTATTTTTTGGTGGATTATTTTTTGGGTGGATTTTTTCTTCAGAGGCGGCTGGAGTTAGGCCTTGCTTGATAAGATGTGTTCAGGAACCTTTACACTAACAACAGGCTGTGCGAGTCTCTCGCGACCATGGCGGGCTGGGACCGCGCGCCGCCGCCGGCGTGATCTCCCTCCTCCGGCCACCCCCGCGACCTCCGCGGCCAGATCCGGAATCCTCTCCGCGTCCTCTCTCCGGCCCCTTCGAAGTTCAGTGCTGCCGTCACCGGGGTCGCCGAGGCCGTGGTCTTCTTGCTCCGTTCCTCTGCTCTGCTTTTTTCCAAGAAGCTTCCGTGCAGGCTGCTGGTTCTTTCAAGGTTGAAGAGGCTGCTGGTTCTACCGTGAAGGAAGAAGATGGTGAGGTAGGTGCTGCTGCTGGCTGTGAAGTGAGCATGGCGGTCTCGCGGCCTCGCCGGCGCTGGGTGGGCTCGCGCCGACGCCGCCCGGAATACCGCCCTCCGGCTGCCGCCGCCGCCGCCAATGTTGGGCTCTCCGCAACGTGCTCTCTCGGTCCCTCCGGCTGCCAACCTCCTCTGCATGCCTCTCCGTCGGCCCCCAGATCCTGCGCCCCCGACGCGGCCTCTCCCCGCTCGAGCTGCCCTGACGTCGGAGCTCCTCCTGCCGCCCCTGCTCCGGCCCATCTTCCGGCTCCTCCGGCCGACGGCTGCGTCAACGGCTCTGCTCTGCAGGACGTGAGGAAGGTGGTCGCGGATGCACCTTCGCACGGGCTGTTTGCTACTCCCGCCGCCAAGCTCGCTGCTGATGCCATGCTCGACCTCCGGAGGTCCGACCCCGCCATTGGCGGAAGACGGGTGCGGCGCTCTCCTCCCCCAAAGCCTGTTGCTGCGACGGCCTCATCCCAGCTGCCAACTTCGCCGACCGCCATGCCTGCTTTGGGGACGAGCACTGCCTTCGTCCCTCGTCCCCCACCATGGACCAGCAGCTCCTCGCCGACATCGGCACAGCCTGGGTCGCGGTGCTGCAGCAAGGACGTTCAAGACGGCGTCACGGTGCCACCCACTGCTTCGAAGGGGCTCCTCTCCAGTGGCATCATGCTCCAGGGCAGGAGTTTGGTGGCAGGATCGTGGGCCACCCTCGCCGACGAGGTTGATGACAGTGATGTGGAGGAGGAAGAGCTGATGGCCCCTTGCACACCGCAGGCTGCCACCAAGAGCTTCGATGCTTCGTTTGACCCTGCCGTGTTGATAGAAGGCCTTGGGTTCTTGTCGCTTCCGCCTGCTGCCTCGGGCGGCCTGATCTCTGCGGGGGTGTGCTTTGTCGAGGACCACGATGGTGAGGAGTTTACTACGCCGTTGGTCTCTTCCAAAGGCTTTGTTTCCGATTCGAAGGAGGTGGTTGCGGAGCCATGCCGTGGCCTCTCTGCTGCTGCCGCCGCTATTGATGATGAGGAAGGCTGGACCCAGGTGGGTCGGGGCGGCCGTCCCAGACAGGCGCCATTGTCTCTGCTTCGAGAAGAAGGTCTCGACCGTAGCCTCGCCTTCAAGCGTTGGGCTCGAGGGAGGTGTTTTCGGTGCCTCGAGCGTGGACACCAGGTCAGCTCATGTCGTGGGCCTTTCAGATGCATCCGATGTCGTCGTCCTGGTCATCGGGAGCGTTTCTGTCGTGCGCGCTCTCACTCTCCGGATGCTTGGGCTCGTTCTCCGGACGCTCGTGCTTCTTGCCAGCGGAGCCGTTTGCCATCCGCTCCGACTCGTCGTCCCTCGTCGCCCCCGAGTCTGGACGAGGCTGTGTGCCACTCTTCGTCTTGTCCTGCGGTGCATCCAAGACCCACTGCTAGGTGTTGTGAGGGGATCAGTGACTCCGTCTTCCAGTCCCACTTTGCTTTGCTGCGTTTGGAGCTCTGTCAGATGGTCGCTGACCGTATTGAGGAGGTGTCTCGCCCTCTTCGTGAAGAGGTGGCTAGTCTCAAGTTGTTGTTGGCAGGCGTTGATGGTCCTTTACAGCCGACAGAGGCATGTGGTTCTGATGGTCTGGGGCTCGTCCAGGGGGAGGCTTTGTTTCCGCTTGACTCCGGTGAGCAGAAGTCGTCTGTGGTTGAGGAATCACTCCACTATGGTTGTTTCTCTCCTCATGGCAGTCCCTGCCCGTCACCGCATCTTGTTGTGATGACTGCCTCTGAGGGTGAGGATATAGGTGGGATCTTGGCTCCGGCCCTGCCGATCACACCAGAGTTTGAGGAGTCGAGTTTGGATTCTTCTTTGGCCTCGTTAAAGGCTTTGGAGGTGGCCTCGTTGCCCTCTGTGGATAGTGGAGGAGTGTTGGATCCTATCTCTGAGGCTCTTTTTGCTAAAGAGCTTTGTCGTTTACTCGCGTGTTTAGAGGCAACTAATCCTGGATATGGAAAGGATATTGCTTGCGTCTTGACAGGGAAGGCTTCAGATGACGTGATCAGGAAGGTGGAGGAATCCCTCAGTGCAGCTTCTTTGAGGGGCAATAAAGAAAGAAGAGTTTAGCAAAGAAAGCTTCGGCGGATGCGGTGTCCTAGAGTTGATGTCTTTTCGCGGTTTGTTATAGGTAGAGAGAGTTTGTTGCTTTAGATGTTGCTCTTTGTGGTTTTGTAGGCTCCTCTTTGTGGTGTTGTGTTGGTGTTGGTGGTTGTGTTGGTGTTGTTTGTTGTATGGTTTTCGCCCGGTTTCTTCCGCTAATAAACCGGGCATCCTCTTCTTAATTAATATATGGGGCAAAGCTTTTGCCCCACTGTTTCAAAAAGATAAGATGTGTTGACGTGTGTGATTTATTCTACTATTTCATTTCTTTTTTGTATGGTTGTCGCAGAAACATCTAGCAAAGAGTATCATCCAATTATTATCCTGACATGGAGAAAAATGTATTACCAGGTGTGATTTTCAGCGCTGAATTATCAAGCTCCCACTTGCAGGTATCCCCAATCATTGCAACCCTGAATCAACCATAAAGTACCCAAGGAATTCTAGATGATGTGATACTATGATGTAGAGGACAATAATTTTGTGTGATTATGTAGAACACTTCAAATATTCAGACGCAAAACATTGGATGTGTTCAGTCGGTTGCAATAATTATTCATTTGATACACATTTTTATTTTGCAGCCTCTTCCCTTGATGAAATCCTTTTTGTTTGTTGTGGGAGGATGAAATCTACATCTACCATTGATTTGTTTAAGAAAAATATCCAAGAGAATCAATGTCCCATGTGTAGCATGGACTCATGGGTAGGATTTGTTTCTGACAATGCGGTGACACCGCATGAATGCATCCAGATTTCCTGAGAATGCCATAAATAAATCCAAGCAGCAAACTAGCGCCCCATTTCAGACTCAGTGACTTGATACATAGGGTAAAATGGTTATTAGCTCCAGGCAAGTCTCTCAACGACGACTCCATGCCTTGATCCGACTGGTTATGGTACAAAGAGCTAAGAACTGGAAGCTCCAGTGAGCAAACAACAAATGGAACTACACGCAAAAAAAAAAAAGAACTATATGAATTCTATCGCACCAACAAAGAAACTATATTTCCATTTTTTTTTGTCGAACCATGACCGAAACTGTCAAATCTGCTGTGTGTTGCTGCCTGTTGGAGTATCCTTTCTAGCAGTTCTTGGGGAAACGACCAATTCAGTCCTTGAAGCACCGTGTACGTCCTGGAGCACCGCCTGAAACAGAAGACGACGGATCAAGTGCAAGCCTGAGAAAGTAAAGGATCCCTGTAGCTGAATCCACTTTGACTCCCTAGCTCACTTGTTTCTGCCCCCTTTTGAAATTCAAAAAACAATGAAAACACTTCAAAAAAAAGTCTGAAAAGAAGGACAACAAACATATGCTAGTTTTCTAACTATGTTTAAAGTTTCGTGGTGAAATGACATGTGTAGTGCTATGCCCAAAAAGAACAAACCCAATGATCATTTTGGGATATGTTTGTTGCCACAAATGAATAGTTGAATACTGATTTTATTTTTTGTACAGAGCAACACAAATGTCACTTCACCACGAAACTTTGCACATACTTAGCACTATCATATGTTTGTTGTCCACTTTTTTCAGATTTTTAAAGTGTTTTCATTTTCTTTTTAATTTCGAAACCGGGCGGGAGCAAGTGAGCTCGGGAGTCAAAATGGTGCTCTCCTCCATGTGATCCTAATTGTAAGCTTGAAATCCATCAGATGGGGAGTTTATTGCATCACATGCTACAAAAGCAAAGACAAGATAGCTTACAATACATGCTAGCAATTCCCTTTTCTACTTCGTGGATCTCAGGTTGCTACAGAATTTTCTGAATCTTGCTTGGATAGAACTGCTTAAGATGGTATGGCTTTGCTATCCATAGTTGTTGTTTCGTGTAACGCAAATACAATCATTAGAGATAGCAACAGTGGTGTATAAGCGGGTTGTGCTCATTTTTGGTACACCGTGATTCGTTTTCGGCAAGCAAAATGACAAAACAAGATCGAGCCGGGAGGACGAAAATCATCCCGCCCAGCAAGGACTGGTGCTCGCGGCTGCCTTGCCACTAAGCTTGGGCACAATTTGGTTCAAAACCGGCCAAACCGTGAGACCGCACCACACCGCACCGCACCGTATCAGTGGTTTCTACTGGGTTAACTGGTTTACAGTTTGAAACCGCGATCCAAAAAAACGTGTGCTGGTTTCAGACGGGTTGGAACCAAGTCAAATCATCGAACCCGTCGGTGTGGTCGTCACCGATCCGTGTTCCGCTGCGAAACTCCCGCATCGACCAAAACAAACAAAGAAAATCCCCCCGCCAGTAGGGCACGGAGAAGGCGAAGTTCAGCGGAGGGCGGAGACAAGGCGCTGCTGGCCGAGTCCAGCGGCAGGAGCAGGCGACGGGGAGGAGGCCGGGCCGGCAAGGCTGGTGGCACCAGGGCCGGGCAGGGCGGCGGGGCGATGGGGGAGGGAGAGGCCGGGTCCGCGCGCATCCATGGCGAGGCCTGCCGGAGCTCAAGGGGGTCACCGGCGCGCAGGCGCTGGGCATGGAGTCACCAAGAACGCCACCACGGGCGCCACGTCCGTCGTCTCAGCGAGGCGCCCCATGGACCTAGCCTCAACGCTGTGCACGAAAGCCTCGTCCTTGCCGGCCATGAATAGCTCCGTCGTGCGCACGGGCCCGGGAGCCACCACGTTGGCCGTGACGCCCTTTGCCGCCAGTGCCACCTCCTTTGCAAGGATCTTCGTCATCGCCTCCACGGCGCCGTTGGTCGCCGTGTACGCCGCTGCCGGGCGGGACGCGGTTGGCGGCCTCGCGGCACACGAGGAACGTCCCGCGCACGTTCACGCGAACATGGCGTCGAAGTCCTCGACGGTGGTGTCGGCGAGCGCGTGGTACTTGGGGTTCAGGAGGCCCGCGCATGCGACTACGATGTGCGGCGCGGAGCCGAACGCCTCCTCGGTGCGGTCGAAGAGGGCGCGCACGAACGCCGGGTCGGACACGTCGGCCTCGAGGCGGGGCAGGTGTTGCCGGTGTGGAGAGCGGCGGCGGTTGGCCGCGGGCGGGCAGCCGGTCGTGGCGTGCGGCGGCGGATGGCCGAGGGAGAGCAGCGCGCAGGCGGCCGGCTGGTCGTGGCGTGCGGAGGCGGATGGCCGCGGGTGAGCGGCGCACAGGCTGCCGGCCGGTCGTGGCGTAAGGCGGCGGAAGGCCGCGGGCGAGCGGCGCGTAGGCGGCCGGCCGGCCGGTGGTGGCGTGCGGCGGCGGTTGGCCGGGACTGGCGGCGCGCCGGTGGAACTTCCTCACAGCTGCACGGCCTGCTCGCTGCCTGCCCCGCGCTTGT
The DNA here is from genome assembly GCA_947311845.1 of Poa pratensis. Taxonomy (NCBI): domain Eukaryota; kingdom Viridiplantae; phylum Streptophyta; class Magnoliopsida; order Poales; family Poaceae; genus Poa; species Poa pratensis. The sequence goes on from CAMZMU010000117.1 coordinate 60,614,171, forward strand.
CAGCGTGTGTGCTCCCAGAGCCTGCGCAGCCTCACGGTGCAAACCGTGACACCAACCCGCACCAAACCATGGATTCACATGCTATGCAAACTCACGTAACCGGACCAACCCGTTCTAAACCGTGCGACACAGTGTGTGTTCCGAAACCAGCAGAAACCGTCCCAAACCGTGTATGCCCAGACTGACTTGCCACCCCACCCTTTCAAATCGTGGTCTCTCCCGATCCACCACTGTTCAAGGCATCTCCTCGAAAAACCCCCAACAATAGCAAGTTTTTCGTTGCCAGCCGTACCCTACACCCCATCAATAAATCTCGAAATAGGCTTGCTCCCCGCTATATAAATATAGCAATCACCATACAACTGTTGAGATCGCTGGGGCAGCAGCACATACATGCCCAAAAAGAAAAGAGAAGAAAAAGAGAAACAAATGCTGACAACGGTGGATCACAAAACGAAGAAGTCCCGAAACCGCTACGCACACACGTCCCACCATGCTCCTAGAGCTCCGAAGCGTCGCGTACCAAACAACCCCTTCAAGAAGGAAAACGACGATGACGACGCTGCTGCCCGGATGGACCTAGGGTTTCCCCCGGTACGCGGTGGGAAGAGAGGGAGGGAAACAACCGACACCCTTCGAGAAGGACCGGTGGCACCCGCAGGCGCCGCCGCGTCGATGTTGGACAAGCCGACTGGGAATTCTCCCGACCACATCCTTCATCCCGGGCGATCCGGAGCTCTCCACCAAAACCGTCCATCAACCAGCGCCCACGGTCAGGAAAACTTCACCGCTGTCTCACCAAGGAACAAAGAAGTGAGGCCTGCACGACGGAGGAGAGAAGCACGGCAAGGACTAGGGGCGGTAGCACCACGGGCACGCGGGAGGGACCGGCCTCCACCGCCGAAGGCAGTAACCGACTGGGCGCAACAGCCGGAGCATACCAGGCCCGCACGCTCGCAGTCCCGGCCGGGCCCTAAGGGAGCCCGTAAAGCTCCCGCCGTCGCGTTGCAGCAGGCGTGCCGCCGACGCCGCCACCCCCTGTCCGAGCCAAGCTTCCTCATCCGTCTGTAGAGAACGACGACGCCGCACCGGATCTGGCCCGCTCAGACCCAGATGGGGCCCTAAGGGTCCAGATCTGGGCTGGGAGGGCGCCGCCGGCCACCAGCATGCCACGAAGACGCCCCGCCGCCAAGAGGTTGCGCCACCACCTCCCTGCCCTTCGGTCCACCGTCCCCGAGACAGGCCGCCTACGCGCGGGAGAAGCAGGTCTGCCGGCGCCGGCACCAGCCGGGCAACACCCGGTGGCGCCCGCCGGCGGCGGTGGGAGGGGAGGAGGAGGAGGGGAGAGACGGGAGTAGAGGGGCGCGGGCCGTCCCGGTCGCCCACTCGGGGAGGCGACGGGGACGAGGTATTTTCCTCTTTCTCTGCTCACCGTTGATTCATGCTCCCACCACCCCATCAATAAATCCATTGCTCGCCTCTCGGCTGTCCCCATTCTCGACGGCAGCTTCTCCGCGCGGCTCGCTAACGGTCGTCGGCGCAATCTCGGTATCCGGCTACAGTGACTCCCCTTCCTCGCCTTGCCGACGATGTTGCGACCAATCGCACTTCTCCGGCGAGGTCCGCATCTTTTTCCATGGTCATCTTACTTGCCTCGTGACCGACATAAACATGGAAGGCCAAAAATAGCCGGATGGAGAGGGAGCGGTACAGAAGAGCATCTCCAATTGAACTGGGCAAAATCCGACCCCTAACTATCTGGGGACACGTCCGGACGGGACTGCGGACAGAGCCCAGACAACCACCAAATATTGTCCTCTCCAATCAAGATCCCTAAATTTCATTCCTTAAGTCCATGCAACTACATACATATTGGGTTTTTGAATAAAAACATGCAACTTTTTTTTATCTAGTGCATATAAATAATCCATACACAACGAGTATACTCACGACAAATATAACCATCACTCACAATGCATAGTGGAGACACATCTCATTCTCAATGGCATGTTTCTTGATCTTCTTCATTTTCATTTGAGTTGCATCCGTCTTTAGTCTGTAATCATCGACGATATCGGCAAGACGCAAGTCCAACTCCATCTTACTTATTTCAAGTCTCTTATTCTATCCTCTCCTTCTCTTCTTCTATTGTATCATTCTCTTTTTTCAAGCTTCTTCATTAATTGTCTTCTCCATCTTCCAGTTTGTCTCATGAGGTAGCTCTAACGTTTTTTTATCTCGTGAGTTAGCTCTAACTTTTTTTGATCTTCTTTTTTCTTCAATTGGCAAGTTCAAACCTTCCAAGACGGGCATCTTGCCACACATCGGACATTGAAACAACATGTTTGTTTATCCTAAATGATAGCAATGTGCAACTCAAATCAAATCGAATATCTAAATCTCGGAATAAACACATAGTTTGAGCAAACCCTAGAACATACGGCGATGGAATCGGATGAGGTGTTATTCCCGTAGCGCGGGAAGGAGGAAGCTTCATCCTGGTTGGTCACCCAGGTAAACCATGGTGCGGGGCGACGGACGGAGAGCTCGGGGCGGCTAGGAATCGACGGGGAGAGCTTTGGATGGCGGCGACTGAAATGCTCGGTGAAAAACTAGGAGGACAAACCCTGCAGGTTGAAGGAACTCACATATCGGACAGCCGGGCGTTCAGGAAGCCGTGGAAGAGCGTCGGTAGGCCGCAGAAGGGGCGGACACGGTGGAAATGCTTGGCGAAATCCGGTGACCACGAAGCTCTTTTCTGGCACAAATCTAGTAGGGAAAGGTGAGTCAGGAGTGAGGAGGGCGGCGGTTGTGCATACGAGCGATGGGAGGCCAAAACAACGTTAAAGCTAGGCAAGACGTGACAGAGTTATGGGAAGGAGACGACAAGAGTGTGAGAATGATCTCGTTGAGCGAATGCTCAATATGATTTGGTGCTGTTTGGGATTTGTTGGGTCCGACGTGGTAGGGCCACCCGACGCGTCTGAACGGCCTCAAACCCCAATTGACAGACAGCTGTGACCAATATGGCAAAGATCTACGTATACATATAGGATGGATTAGTCCCGTGGAAATGCTCTAACCAACGCGGATTCACCTGGCGCACCATCATAGCAAACAATGTTGGCAGTGGGCCTCCATCGATTGCAACAAACGATAACACATAATCTAATGTTTTGGCCCAGAGTAAACATGTGCTTTGAGCCATTCAACCCAGTCAAGCCCTAGAAAACAACTTGTATTCGTGGCGAAGACCGACGAGCGACCACCACACCCGGCGCAAAACCTATAGGACGCGTACCGCGGAGGTTACAAACCTCCGCGTACCCCCTCAACGCTCATGGGCCTGGCCCAGTCCGCGTGCACTGTTTCTTTTTTTTCTTCTTTTTTTCTTTTTCTTTTCATTTTTCCTGTTTTCTTTTTCGTTTCTTTTTTTCTTTTTCTGTTTTGTTTTCATTTTATTTTTTATTTTCTTAGTTGTTTTTCGTTCTTTTTAAATTGTTTTTTGAAAATGGTTCCAAATATAAAAATGTTTCAAATATAATGGTTCCAAATTTGAAAATTATACATTTTTTAAAATGGTTCTAAATTTAAAAATTGTTCAATTTTTGAAAATGGTTCCAAATTTAAAAATGGTTCCAAATTTGAAAATTATTCATTTTTAAAAATGTTTCCATTTTTTGAAAATGGATCCAAATTTAAAAATTGTTCATTTTTGAAAATGGTTCCATTTTGAAAATGGTTCCAAATTTGAAAAATGATCATATATATGATAATGGTTCCATTTTGGAAATGGTTCCAAATTAAAACATGGTTCAAAATTTTAAAATTGTTCATTTTTTGAAAATGGTTCCAAATTTGAAAATTGTTCATTTTTAAAAATGTTTCCATTTTGAAAATGGTTCCAAATTTAAAAATTATTCCGGATTTAAAATGGTTCCAAATTTAAAAATGGTTCCATTTTGAAAATGGTTCCAAATTTAAAATGGTTCCAAATTTGAAAATTGTTCATATTTGAAAATGGTCCCAAATTAAAAAAATGGTTCTGTTTTTGAAAATGGTTCCAAATTTAAAAATGGTTCCAAATTTGAATATGGTTCCGATTTTTCAAAAAATGGTTTCATTTTTTATAAAAATGGTTCCAACTTAAAAATGGTTCCGATTTTTCAAAAAATGGTTCCATTTTTCATAAAATGGTTCCAACTTAAAAAATGGTTCTGATTTTTCAAAAGCGGTTTCATTTCTTGAAAATGTTTCAGATTTAAAATGGTTGAAATTTTAAAAACATTTAGGTTTATAAAATCACACATTATCTGGGAACACAGGGAAAAAATTAAACAAATTAAGAAGACATCTTACCTTTTTAATGGGCCGGCCCAATAGCATCCAGGCGGGGCTGGAGGGGGTACGCGGAGCTTCGCTCCCTCCGTGTACCGCGTCCTATAGGGCGCCTGTACGTCGCTCGTTAGCGGCGGTTCTGCGCCGCGCCGCCTGCATGCTTCGTACATGGGCCGGCCCAAGTATTGTGCGCGCGGATGTTCGCCGACTGCTTCCTGCGTGCTTCCTCTGCTTTCTCTGTTTCGTTCACACATGTTCGTACTACTCACTCCGGTCCTAGTTAGTTTGTAAGGCACAATTTACAAATCTCCTGGATCAAGGTGCTAATTAATTGGAGGTAAAGTCTTGCATGCATTGGTGGGAAAGGCAACCACCCACTCATAGAGAGGGAATTAAATGCAATTGTGCTTAAGAGGTGGGACAAATTGTTTTTGAAATTGTGTCCTACAAACTAGGATGGAGGACGTAGTAGACTAGAAATGCATGCATGCCTATTAGGAGACGTTGAGCTAGTTAGCTAATACACACATGCATGCGTATCAGGAGACGTTGAATTAGCTAGCTAGCACGCTCCCATGATCAGCGCGATTCATTTTCTATTTTCTGGTACGTTCAACATGTACAACATAATATACGCACGAAGCAGACAAAAGTGTGAAAATAATTCTCTTGGAATAAAAATATCAAAAATACATGTAATGATTTTAAAAAGTGAAGAAAAACTAATATTGAAACGGAAAATAATAGTTAACCGAAATAAAGATGAATCAAAAAAGTTGTGGAACCCAAAATAATATTGAACTGTAAGTGTAGGTGAACCAAAGTATACTAAACCGTAAATGCCGGTGAACCAAATATAAAAGTGAAACGAAAGTGCGGGTGAAGAACAAAAAATAATAGTGAACCAAATTTGCAGATGAACCAAAAAAATGTAGTGGGACCAAAATTAATATTGAACCATAAATGTGAGAGAATCGAAAAATAAAATAATAGTGAACCGAAAATCTTGGAGAACCGAAAATAAAATTGAACCATAAATGCGAGTGAACCAAAATAATAGTGAACCAAAAATGTTGAAGAACCAGAAATAATATTGAATAAAAAAATGCGAGTGAACCAAAATAAAATAGTGAACCGAAAATATTGGAGAACCGAAAAATGCAGGTGAACCGAGTGTAAAAAGTGGAAAAAAAGTGCGGGTGAACAACCAAAAATAATAGTGAACCAAATGTGCAAATGAACAAAAAAATGTAGGAACCAAAATTAATATTGAACCGTAAATGAACCAAAAATGTTGGAGAACCGAAAATGAAGATGAACCAAAAAATTTGCGGAACCATTTTCAAAACAAGAACCATTTTCAAATTTGGAACCATTTTCAATTTTGAACCATTTTATAAAACGGAACCATTTTCAAATTTGGAACCATTTTCAAAAAAGGAACCATTTTAAAATTTGGAACCATTTTCAATTTTGGAACCATTTCAAAAAAGGAACCTTTTTCAAAATTGGAACCATTTTCAATTTTGAACCATTTTCAAATTTGGAACCATTTTCAATTTTAGAACCATTTTCAAAATCGGAACCATTTTCAAAATTGGAACCATTTTCAATTTTGAACCATTTTAAAAAAAGAACCATTTTAAAATTTCGAACCATTTTCAATTTTGGAACCATTTTCAAATTTGGAACCATTTTCAAAATTGGAACCATTTTCAATTTTGAACCATTTTAAAAAATGGTACCATTTTCAAATTTGGAACCATTTTCAATTTTGGAACCATTTTCAAAATCGGAACCATTTTCAGTTTTGGACCATTTTTTAAAAAAGGAACCATTTTCAAAATCGGAACCATTTTCAAAAAAGGAACCATTTTCAGTTTTGGATTCATTTTCAAAAAAGGAACCATTTTCAAAATCGGAATCATTTTCAAATTTGGAACCATTTTCAAAATCGGAACCATTTTATAAAAAGGAACCATTTTCAAAATCGGAACAATTTTAAAATTGAACCATTTTCAATTTTGAACCATTTTAAAAAAAGGAACCATTTTCAAATTTTGGAATCATTTTCAAAATCGGAACCATTTTCAAAATTGGAACCATTTTTCAGTTTTGGAACCATTTTCAAAAAAGGAACCATTTTCAAATTTGGAACCATTTTCAATTTTGGAACCATTTTCAAAATTGGAACCATTTTCAATTTTGAACCATTTTCAAATTTGGAACCATTTTCAATTTTAGAACCATTTTCAAAATCAGAACCTTTTCAAAACTGGAACTATTTTCAATTTTGAACCATTTTAAAAAAGGAACCATTTTCAAATTTCGAACCATTTTTCAAATTTGGAACCATTTTCAAATTTGGAACCATTTTCATTTTTGGAACCATTTTAAAAAATGGAACCATTTTAAAATTTGAAACCATTTTCAATTTTAGAACCATTTTCAAAATTTGAATCCTTTTCAAAATTAGAACCATTTTCAAATATTAAAATGGTTCCAATTTTAAAAGAACAAAAAAAACACAACGAAAAAGAAAAAAAACAAAAACAAAAAACAGAAACATAAATAGAAAAGAAAACGAAAAAGAAAAACGAAAATAAAAAAAAGGAAAAAGAAAAAAAGAGAAGAAAAGAAAAGAAAAAGGAAAGAGTAAACGCTCGGCAAATCAGCGATTCAGCGTACCTTGTTTAGCTGAACTAGTAGCCGTGCACGTGCAACGCACGCAAAATAATTAAATTTCACACCAAATACATTTACAAAATATTTAAATTATACCGCTTTATTATCATCATACTTCGGAATATGAACCGAAATTTGTTTGCTCAGTTCAATACTATATTATTCGTCCAGTTTTCACTATGCTGGTTATCATCATCCAAGCTCTCATCATCATACTCAGTTGCCTTCTGCTTCAGTATGCTGATCCTCATCGTCCTAAATCCCATCATCATACTCAGTTCCCATCTTACTTGTAAGAAGAAAATAAATTATCTGCATGGCTTATTTTCTAAAGATGGATAGTTTCAACATGTATGGTACCATTCAAGCATACCAGAAATCTAAGTTGTTCAACAAGGAGAATATGAAAGAGGGACACATATTAAGAAGCATACCAGAAAACTATCTTGTATTTTTATATTGTCAGTTAGATGGGTGGACTAACGTGCACAGCAGTTTCCACATTACACGGCGAAATTTGAGTTAGGGTTCCCTTGCTGAGATGTAGAATATATACCTGCCTCAAATTTTCCAGCATTTTGTATAAACTTTAAGGCGGACTTAGCAAAATTTAGTGGGAGAATAGCAGGAGCTATGATTTGTATATGATAGGGTAAAAGGCATCGTAAGAATGCAATAAATACAACTTGAAAAGGAGACGAACTCAAAAATCGAAACTGCACGCATGAAGTTTGTTGTACATCATCAAAAGCCTATTTTTATATGACCCATCTAAGAGGTGAAGTTCTCATTTATCAATCGCACTAAGTCGTCCGTCGAAATTTATTTACAGAAAATGTATCTGGACCTTCTTTAGGTCGTCAGAACCAATAGCAGATAGCCTTCTCCAGCACACCTTTATGCTCGAACCCCCAATGCTGATATTCACCGCTTTCGCCGTAGATGAGTTGAAAGAGGTCCACACTTCTCTCGCATATCGGCACCACGGAGTGATGTGTTCCCAAGACATTCATCATTTACGTGAGGCCATCCTCTCTTGGCAAGCATGGCCGGAGTACACAACCAGTTTTGAAGCAGCAGGCAGATATGCATTTTGACGTTTGGCTCAGATTTGCCTTTTCAATCATTCTCCAAGATCACTTAAGGAATCCGGGCCTGGAATTGGAAGTCATACGTAAGCCGAGGACGCTTGTTTGAGAGGAGCTTCCAACTGATTTCATCAAGGTTGTTTCCAAACAAAACAACATCCAAAAGCTCCCAAGCTTGATGAATCAGATGCCAAACTAAACCTGCAATACCAGTAGGTTCATGTCTACTTTGGGAAACAACTTTTCCTTGAGGACGTGTATTCCTTATCTTCTCAATTGATGAAAAGTTGCTCTGGAGGACTTCTTCATGCATTATCAATAACTCAACAACCTGTTTTCAACAAGAACCATTGATTCATGTTGAAAACCGAATACAAATTTACACAGACTGAAAGTACCTTATCAGATTATGGTTAAGAAGCTTCAGGTTTTCTACTGGAGGGTAGACCCATTGACCTCGACCAAGCAACTCAAATCCTCTGTAGAACCATCCAAACTGAACCAAGAATATAGATCGAAGGTGCAAAGCATTAAACACGACTACTCCAGCACATTAAGCAATAGAAATTATTACTTCTATCAGTTAACCATGAACCATAAGTAAAATGTTAAAGTTAAAGAAAGTAGAGCTTCTAAGAGACTCATTTGCAAACAAACCACTTATAGAGGCATACCTACATGTGTGATAAATACTTGTATTTGGCAGAAAGTTTTCACCAGCATGGATAGTGTGTTGCTGGACAAAGTACTTTGTGTTTCTTGTTGTAATTTCCAAACCCCACCTACAGAACGTACAAATATGCTATGCACGCGCTCATCTAGATGGCAGTACGTTAAAATAATTTGATGTATCAACATATCTGTATTTATCCACCTGGTTACACTTTTCTATCTGTTTTTTCTAGAGTGCAAAGATGGTACAACTGCAATAAGCCAATAAGGGCCTTGTCCATATTACATGAAAAAATCCGGCAAGAAAATATCTTAAACTGAAATACTAATATGCAGAAATAGCTAAGCAAAAGCCGGATGTTAGCTTGTACAAAATTGAAAAGTTGATCGACTGACCTTGACATCAAAGCCATGTGTGTAAGGGTTGCATCAAGCAAAAAGATGCACTCACAGGAGCTGCAACAGCTCATGCAGAAAAATAAATAAGCACATAACATTCATGGAGCTGCAACAGCTCATGCAGAAAAAGAAATAAGCACAGAACACCCATGGAGCTGCATACATTACAAAGAAAAACAGGTACACTGTCAACACCGAGACTTAGTTTTTCTTGAAATCAATAAACTCAGGACATCGCCTAACATCCGAGTACCTGCTTCGAGGGGTGGTGAGCATTGCTATAATCCCCTACCGAACAGGCTGTCCGCATGTGGGCTAATTAACCGAACTATCGTTCTTGTGTTTGAGAGAACTCCATGGAAAATGAGAGCAACATAGACCCTAAACCAAATCCAGATAAATGAGCTGCATTGTATATATCATCACCACAAAATCTGTAAGTAAAGAAAACACCAACACATTAGACAGAGATACTGATAATTAAGAAAATCAATTTCTTGAAGAAAAAATATCTCTACAAGAAACAGTTCTCATTGGGCATTAGCACAAGCAGTTGTTGGGCATTACTATCACCCATGGCATTTACATACGAAAAACTGAGATGGCCTTGAGGTCGGCTGTAGAAATTGAGTAGGTTATGTTGATGGCGTTGAACAACAACTGCAGGGCAGCAACGGAACTGGTGCTTTCGTGTAGGCGCAGTGTTGGACCCATTCTTAATACGGCTGCTGGCCGAGACAGAAACAAGAACAAGAAATAAATTAGATGATGCGTATGAGGACTTGATGTCACTGATTGGAGAGAGAGAAAAGGAAAACTAAACACAGCGCAGAAAGAATGCAATTGGGAACGAAGACCACATACTATTGAAGATTGATTCCCTTAGCAGTATGTCCTCTGGAGCTTGGTCGCTCCACACTGCCACCCCACTCAATCTCAATGGCTTCATCGCGTCGCCGGCCGTGGCCTATACAGCCACTGAAATCCATTGTTGACACTGTCGATTATCATGGTTGTGCGCGTCCCTTGCCGGATGCCTTCCGCCGCCCTTGTCTGAGAGTCCTCGGGCGCCACCATATCCGCCCTATCCTGCCCCTCTCCCGGCGGTACGCTCTCCGTCTCACCGGATCCAGATGGATCCACATCGGCCGTCGTGGAGGGGCCTGGGGGCTGGGGCAGCGGGACCGCGGGTCGGGGTGCCGTCGCATGGGGAGGCGCCGGGATGGAGAGTCGCGTGGGGAGGCGGAGCAGGAAGATCTTGGTGCGTGAGAACAAATCGCTCACCACGATTTCGAACTGTGAGCGAACCGGACGGGGACGGACCGACGAATTCGCTTTGGCGGACGGGGACGCGGAACCTTTGTTTTTTTTTACAGCGCGGAACCTTTGGTTAGCGGCAGAGTTTTCGTCCGCCCTTCTAAATTGCTAAGCGTACACAGGTGCGGGCTTTTTTTTTATGTGGACGGTTAGATCTAATTAGGTGGGGCTGATCGTGAGGTGGTATTTGTTCCAGGTTATCCTGTGTACGTTTTTCTGGGTGGGTTTAGGGAAGAATATGTTCGCTTGTTTAATTAGTATATATATATAATATAATATAAGTAGAGAGTAGAGATGATTCAGCGTAGAGTGTGTGCATATCTGTGCTCGCGAACGAAATAGGCCCGGCCCAGAAAGGAGGTCCTTCAGGCGGCCGTAGCGATACGCGCCGCTAACGAGCGGCGTATAGGATTTGCGGGCGCTCCCACACCCGGAGGGAGACCTAAACGAAACGAGACGGCGGAGAGGGGATCGGAAGTGGTGATGGCGGCGTCGCTGGGGCGGCTCAGATCCGCCATCTACGACAAGGAGGAGAGGAAGACGTACGTGCGCACCCTTCCCTCTCTCTGTACCTCCAGTTTCAGTTTCCTCCGCTGTTTTACTCTCATCTTCCTGCGTTAGTGCGGCACAAATTCGACCTGCTTAGATTATAATTCTTGATGATAGTTGTAATACCGCAGTTTAGCAATAGTTTATGCTCAACTTAGCTATTTGACCATCTATCTATCATTCGAGGAAGTAGTTCAGGTGTGTGATGACTTACCAATCAAGTAGGGCACGCGAGCGTGAGCTGCTTTTTGTTTGGTTTACTTTTGATATTAAGGCCAACTGCCGGGCTCTCATCTAATGAATGTGGATTGGGTGGATGCAGGCAGTACCAGTCGCACATCCGCGGGCTCAATGCTTACGATCGCCATAAGAAGTTCATGAATGACTATGGTATACTTGCTACCCTTGATTTCGTTTTCCCGCTAAAAGAATTTATTTCCTGCTTGTGTCCAGTTTTTGTTGATTGGCTTGGGAAGGCTAAGGTCCTATTTCTTTGATGTTGGGCAAAATAGTGCAGATAGGATTGCAGCAGGATAAAGGAACTGTGATGTTAGGCAAACCTAATTAAATGTAGTAGCACCAGCACAATGCTCTGAGCAAAAAGGAGCACGATAATCTTTTAACCTGCAACTTTGTCAGGTTCCAGTTGTGTTGTTAGTGTTACACTAATGGCACATGTAAACATTATGATGCTCTTAGATTGATGCGTTGATTAATACAGGTTATGTGAACTCTATATGTAATTGAGTGCAATCACAACTCCTTCACCTAAGAAAATTCAAGACCCTCTCTTTTACTTGAGAACTTATAATTGAAACTTGAAAGCTTCTCTTGGAGGAATGAGAGGTTCTGTCACGGGAGAACTCTCAGCTAAGGGCAGCCTGCAAGCTCCAACTTCTTCAAACGGGCATTAGCTACATTCTTGGATACAAGGCTCCCCTTTCGGCATTGTAGCAGTACCCCTTTTGTTGCTGTTGTTTTATCTTCTTGAACGAAGGATCACTCCTCCCAGTTAGGCATATCATTGAATACCAACACATTCAAGCTTGGTGAAGGCAAAGGCCCACAGTTTCATATCAGCCGCTCCAGTTATTTTTGGATATTACAATTTGGGTAGCAGCTGAGATGGTGGAAAGATCACACATGATATGCACTTTATCAATCTCGAAATTTAACTGAAGACAAATGGGTACCATCATGCCAAGTGAAATACCTTCGATCAAAGCCCCCCCCCCCCCCCCCCCCCCCCCAAACATGTAGATCTTCCAGATTACTGGAGGAATTAGCTGCTCCAGCCTCCAGGACCTTTTCGCTGTAACTAGCATCTGCGTCTCGCTTTATAGGACCTATTTGTCTGTGAATTAAATTGGGCCTCATCAATTGCAAATCATATGCATTCCATCAATTGGGCAGCTAGTCAACTTGAGATATCTTTTAATAGTCAGACCAACTACAGTTACGAAGATTGGATCCAGATTTATTGTCTGCTGGCATGTACCGAATTCCCCAAGCTCGAATGGCTGGTCATGTTATATGCGTATCTGACAGCAGTGATCCTTTGTTCAAGAAGATGCAATACTGGTAGCTATGGAAGGTGGACCTGTTTAAACAAGTTGGAACTTACCGGCTGCCCTGAGAATAGATTTTTCACAACAACTTGGACTGGAGGTCAGCAGCTTGAAAGTTTTTGTACAAGAAGAACAAGCTGCTTGTGGATATTGGAGAACTCATGTTCCTCTCCGAGAAGCTTCCGGTCCAAAGATGTCAAGTTCTCGAGAGGGTCTCAAACTTTTCTCAAGTGAGGGCTGTTCATAGAATAAATTAGTAGCACATCCACTGCAAAGAGGGCTCCCCGTAGAGAGGTCACAGAATTGGCCTTCTACAGCGAAAACAAAACAATGATAATTGCTTGTAATGAGCTATTTATTCTCTTTGTGTTAGTTTCTGGAAACAACCGAATAATGAACAATCTATTCTATTGTAGAAAAAATTGGGGCCTACCTTTGTCCCCACATGGATTATGGATGTCTATATGCTATATGTAACTTGCAACTCTGTAATGTTGCATCTTTTGTCAGGATAAGTGGCAGCCTTTACAGATGTACTCGTCATGATGCTTATAAATTGTTGTGGCAGGCTGCTGTACCCTATATAATTAACATAACTAATTAGCTCAACTTTTATATAATTGAGTAACCATCACACTTCGTAATCTGCTTGGTGTCTTGGTCTTCCATTATTGTTTGCTCACGATCAGCAGTCAGATCGATAGCGGTGTGCAGCCTGCTTTAGGAATACCTTGATTTTTACTATTATTAATAATTTGATGCCCAGCTCAGCAGATTGAAAATTTTCCACAACTGCTGATGCATGATGATATCACGTGATTTCCCTTCTCTCTTGAAAAGGAAACCGGGACTGTGGCTTATAATGAGTCTTTATTTGCTTTGTCTTGGTTTCCAAAAGCAACTGAATGATGAACAGTCCCCTCTACTGTAGAAAGAATTGGGGGCTACCGTCATTCATACATAAATTATGGATATTTATATAATAGACGCGACTTGCCACTTACCTTTATGTGGAACAGATCCTAGTTGCCATCTTTTTTCACTTGGACATTGACGTCCTGGTTCTCAGTCTAATGAGCAATATTAATATTTGACTGTCAGTTTATTTTTAAATTGGATTATTGATATTCTGGAACTGTTAACCATACAAACAAAATGTCTTGGATTTTTTTTGGTGTTCTTCAGCAATCGGTTTGGCGGGTGGTGGGCATAATGGATTGCTAATGGTTGAATACAAATAGAAGAGTTTGTTGTAGACATATAGGAGAAAAGTACTAGTGCAATGTGTGAATATAGAACAACGTAAATGAATTTCCATGTAAAAAATAGTGAAATAAGGGACAGGCAACCACACTCATTGAAGAAAGAATCGGGTATCACACTTATCTTTACAAATTTACTCTTTCAGCGACTGGCTTTAGTATGTTTGTCGATATAGAACTATAGATGCCACCTTCCTTTCTTAATGATGAATGTTAGATGTTAACACTGAAAAAAGATTAACATGTTCAACAGTTCAGTTTTATGGCCATGGGAAGAATGTGGATAGCAGTTTACCAATCAAAACTGATAAAGATACACTGAGAGAAGAATACAGGTAATATCCATCAGTGTCCAGTCTCCATTGTTAAGTATTTTAAGTATTTATTATAAAATATTTACCTGTGGTTTGTTGGATACTCATTAATCTGTTCTTCAATTTTGTAAAAGGTTCATTCTTTCTGATGAAGATGATGTGGATTCTACATGGGGGAAGAGACTGGTCAAACGTTACTATGACAAGCTTTTTAAGGAGTATCCTTTTTAGTAGACGTGATGTTTAAATTTTTTATCTTCTGTGAGATGATAATATGTGCGGAAGAGCCTTTTATCAGACAAGTTTCTCACATCTGCAGATCTTTCTCTGACAGCCTAATTAGCTCAACTTTGCAACAATACTAGTTGCAAGTGTAGGAGTCTGGTAATATGAGTATTGGATACAATGTTATGCCAATATAGTATAAATATTATTTATTCATCTGCCTTATCACTATATATTTTGTGGTTTGTCCCCACAGTATATAATGCTCTCCTTAAAAAAAAAAGGTTATGTAAGGTTCATTTGCAAAGGAAACTGTTCATGTGAATAGTGCATGCCTGCATAGAGTTTCTTCATTTCTTGTATTTCATTGCCGTCTAAAAATTACTGTCTATGATTCTGAAGTCCTATTTTAGAAAATGGGAACATGAAGCACGATGAAATTATGACTCTGGTGTTCATCGTGTTCCATGTTCACCAGTGAAATCCTTCTCATAGATTTGTTGTCCCTGTTAATCAGGAGTATGCAGTCCTTGCATGCATTGAGATTGTCTTTAATGTCTGATCTACTGTTCTTGTAATGTTATTGACCTTAAGTCTATTTTGCCTAGAATACTTAACTTGATATAGATATTGCATTGCTGACATGTCCCAGTATAAAAAAGGCAAGGTACTGTGCTTTGATTCATAGCCGTATGTGCTAATCAGTCATGTATTTTTATTGGGTATGATACTCTTTTTCTGTGATATCTCCTGTTTACTCTTGAGTGCCATGGACAAGAGAGTTAATCTTGTTACTTGGTATTATACTCTTTTTTCTGTAATTTCCGACGAAGATGATGTGGATTTTAGAAGTATCTTCATCAAAAGGAAATAATGAAACCCAACCAATTGTGATATTCTTCTGTCATTTATTCCATATTCATAAGATACGATTGGGTGTGCTTGCACACCACTATTATCATATTGTGGTAGGTTTAATGTTTTGGGGTCATGGAACTGCAGAGAACCTTGCTTACTGGTACATCCATGTTTTCGTTAGATGTTAAGGTCTCACGAGCACACACATGCACACATAGATATCCAACTTGTTTTGTTAGTTGAAATCAATTTTTTCTTTATTGTCCTTAGTAAATAGAAACGAACTGAAAGTACTCATTTATTGTTGAAATTATTTGTATTGTCCTTGGAAATGAATTGCAAAGTCTCAGTATTTTTTTTTTTTGCAGATTGGATTGAGATGGAGAACAGAAAAAGAGGTGATATCTGGGAAAGGTATCCCCTTCATATTCTCATATTTAGGATTCCATGTACAAGGATCAACCTGACAAATGTGACTGAAATTTAAACAGTACATGCATTTCTGTATCTATTGAGTAGTAATAAACCATCTGGATTTAAATCTGGAACCTAGAAGAGGAATGTAAAGATTTAACTAGGTTTACTCAAGCTGACAGCTTGACATATATGTACCTGATATCTTGCACCAAACAAACTGTGAAATAGCATAGAGCTGAATTTCTCTGTCAGAGATGCCCATTCTTCCAAGTGTCTTCTAAACATGGTTTATCACTTCTTTGTCAACATCATTTAAATTCCTTACTGATGTCCGGAATGTGCTTTTACTCAGGGCAGTTTATCTGCGGCAATAGGACGTGCGATGAAAATGTTGGGCTTGGTAGTTACGAGGTATGTTGATTTAGTCTTTTTTATCTTGTTGCTGATGCAACAATACTTAAAATCCTTTTGTTCATTTAATAACTTTGTTCTATTGTATATGTATTACTTAAATATTTCTTTTTCAGGTGAACTTTTCTTATGTCGAAGCAGGGGAGCAGAAACAAGCACTTGTGAAGTTGGTAGCTTGCAAGAGGTTAGCTACTCTATATTGCACTTGTGTGAACCCAGTTTTTATCCACTACATGTTGAATATTTGGCTTGATTGCTGTACATTTATGAAAGATGTGCAGAAAAGCTTGCTCATAAGAGGCAAAAAGAGAAAGAAAAGGAAAAGGAGCTTTATGGTGAGGACGAAATGGATCTGAAAGAAAGGGACAAGAGAAAGAGGTATCTCTAGTTCCTGTCCACCCTCATTATTTTATTACCTGATGGTGTTTGACATGGTTGTTCACACTGTAGAGAACATGATGACGAAGGTGAAGATACCACAGAAGACGAATCGGCCGAGAAACGTAGCAGAAGGAAAAAAGGTAGAGCCGATTGGATTTACCTCTTTTAAAGCTATAAAATGCTGGTAGTACTTGAAACAGTAGATCGTGGTGTGTGTGTTTCTAAATTTAAATGCTATTAGCATGTAGCAGTAGTTTACTGAAGCCTATTCCGTTGCTGAGTCCCGTTGATTATTCTGTACACATGCATGTTATCTGGGTGTTCTTCCTGGGGTATTCACGTGCACAGCCTGCTGGTCATATGGTCTTAGGTTAGTGACAGGCAGCAAGTAGGGACATTACATAGGGTTGGTATCTTATGCTATCATAATTTCTTTATCAGTTGGTTTGTTAAGAGGATTTCGCATCTGCCAGTCTACATGTGAGATGTTTGCATATTTTCAGTGGTAGAAGGAAATAATAAAATATGAAGTCTCTCCAATCTATATCTATCCATCCCTCCCAGGCCCGTGCTGCCCGGCATCATTGTGCCTGCACTTGCTTGTGTATATGATCTAAAGTATCGTAACGGTTGTTCTACGGTTTTTGCCTAAAAAATTATCATAAGCCATTAGCAATGCAATAAACATAACGTGTGTGAAATCCTGTAGATCGCAAACGAACTCCGAAGAGGGAAGAGGGCAACAAAGATGATGACTTTGAGGAGTTTCTTGAAGGCATGTTCCCGTGACCTGGTGAAAAAGGAAACCATCATATGTTAACATTGAACGTGAAGGCTTTTGATTGAAGATGACTTGTACTCTGTTGTATACTGCAAATATTATAAGGTGTATCACTGAGTTGTTTTTGTAGGCTTCTTGTAGTTTTCTGTGACCTCTTTAGCCCTGACTGTTAACTTTTGAATGGTGTGTTTCAGAACATGTGTCGACTTACAATACCTGTAAATCTGTGACGACACATTTGCTTGCTGACACAGTTTGAAACAAGCTCCCCCGAGCTAATTAACTAGCCAAGCTGGAGAGTGGCCGTCTTTCAGTGAAATCTACAATACAGATGTACAAAGTTTAGAATTCAGTTGTGAACTGAGTTAAGAAACACCTGTAGCTAGTTAGGCATTTATTTCTGATCTGCAGCCTTCAGATGATGCAGCTCTGTATGGTTTAGCAAGCATGCTTGGTTAACTTATTGGAAATGACTTTGCAACTTATAACTATGTGTTATATAATGTATGGGCACGTGGGCTAGAGTATTGGTAGAAGATTGTGAATTTCCTCCACCTTTATATATGTAAGTGAGTATTGACTGTTTTTCCATCGGTTGTGTGATATCATCAAGCCTGACTTTCTTCTCGCAATCAAGATGCTGGAATTACCGTCAACACCTTGACCTGCTCAATACTGCAACTATGATCTCATGCCAAATTCGATGGTGCTTGCCACCTTAAAGAATATTGCCCCATCAACCTTGCCCACAGTTTCTCTAAAACCATGGCCAAGCATTGACAACCAAAGATGCTGGATCTAGTCAAGCCCTATCAAAATGCTTTAATAAAAGGGAGAAGCATGAAAATTTTATCCATGTCCAAAGCCTAGCCTAAGCGTTGAAACAAAAGAAGATTCTTGCTGCCTGCGGTGAGCATGTCGATGGGGTAATGTCTCCTGAACTTGCTGAAGCTCTCGCTGGCCTTTGCTGTCGAAGAGAGTTTTGAGCGTTTGCTGATGGCCTCAGACTGCATGTCGGTCATCCAACGTGTGACCAGCTCCGAGATTGATCGATAGACAATTGTTGCTGTCATGGAGGACATTAAGCGTCTAGCTTGTTTTGGTTCCCTCTTGCTCTTTCATTTATGTGTATCGAGGTGCTAATGTTTCAGTTCACTTTCTAGCTAGATCTTTTGAGGTTTCTGGCGTGGTACCGCGTGGTGTTGACTCGGAGTGCATCTAGGAGCATATTTGTAATGACATTATGGTTATGTGATCAATGAAGTCCACGCGTTCCTCTCAGAAGAAAAAGGAAGATTCTTACAATCCTACTGACATTAGATATCTCCAAGGCTTTTTGATTCAGCTTCTTGTGAGTTCTTTGCTTCAACTCTTGAGTTTCAGAGGGTTTGAGCCCCTCATCGCGCCCTGCTCCTATCTAGCTCCACTAGAATCTTAGTTAATGGCGTGCAAACTCTTTGTTTCGGTCATGGACTGCTTGGCCTGGTTGCTGAACAGAGCTCATAACGATGACACCCTTGCTCCTCTAGTCCTCTGGACCCCAGCGTGTAAAAGTTGTAAGTATTGCCTTCCTGTCCGAATTCCATCGCGGTATTTTATTGCCACTCTAAGTAAATTGTCATGTACACCAAAGAAACTTTCAACTTCATCCTTCTTGTGTTTTGCTATCAGCTCATGAGAAAAGTGGGATGATCACGAACTTGACTAGTGCAACTAGGTCTGAAAATAAAACTCGAAACTCGCGACCTACTTGACTCATTAAAAGCTCGGCTCATTTAGCTCAAACTCATGAGCTTAACGAGTCGAGCCGAGCCACACATTTTGATTGTTAAGCATAGCAAGCCTAACGAATGAGTTAACAAGCTGGTCGTGAGACTCGATAAACTCGTGAAACTATGCGCACTTGGCCGGAACAGGCAACAACCGACCGGTCCATAGGCCAGAATGAGCCACATGCCCCATTCAGCCATCCCCACATTGGTTGTGATTTGACCTGAGTGTTTGTTGTTAATTATTTTAGTGTTTCTTGTGAGATTTTTTTAATTCTATTTTTCACATAGTTGTTTCTAAAATCTTAACGAGTTTTAACGAGCCAACTTGGTCAATAACGAGTCGAGTCAAGCTGGCTTTTTGCTCGTTAAAATTAACGAGCTTTGTGAGTTCTAACTTAACGAGTTAGAGCTAAACGATCCAAGCCCGCTCGCTATCCAGGCCTAGGTTCAACCACCCATTGAAGGTTTAATAAAAGAGAGATGGTCTCTCAATATTTAAATTTTTGCTCTCCTATATAATAGCATTTCTCACATGGAAACATGAATAATTAGGCTAGCCCTGGTTTGAGATGATTTTATGGTTCGGGAGAAGTGTTATTTAATACTACAACTTACTTTTTTTTTTTTTTGCGGGAAGAACCTGATTACATTAAAACCAGAAAATTACAGAAAGGTCCCAAACAAAGATTGATATTACACCCAAGCCCTTCTGCAACACGAAGCCGCCGGCGAGGAACAAGACGTTCCATCGGCGCGCCGCCGCCGCATCTTCCACAAGCCTTGGATACAGAAGATGGCCCCTGACGGACGGGAAGTCGATGGTCCTCGAACTCCACAGAGCCTCCACCTTGTACCTCTGGCAGCAACGCCTAGAATCAACATCAGGATCTTCGGAAAACTGAGCTAGATCCGCCGCACCGAGATCTAGTTGGGGCAGGGTCGCGCACGGCGGACACCGAGGTCCGCGAGCACAACCGGATGACGCCTGCTTGACGCCGGAGGAAAAACTTCAGGCCCTGAAAGATTCATACAGTTTTAACTTGGTGGAACAAAATTTATGCGGAAACAAGCTTTCTACACGGAATAAAATACAAAAATGAGTGCATTGCAGTTTGAGACAGACATATATTGGAATATTATTTGTTTCCCTGAATAGCAAAACGAAAGCCCTCGTTTTCTGTGTTATACGATCAAGTTCAAACAAAAAATAGTTAAAAAAACTAAATATTGCTGGCTGTGGGGTTCGAACCCACGCGCACCATTGCAGTTTGAGACAGACATATATTGGAATATTATTTGTTTCCCTGAATAGCAAAACGAAAGCCCTCGTTTTCTGTGTTATACGATCAAGTTCAAACAAAAAATAGTTAAAAAACATAAATATTGCTGGCTGTGGGGTTCGAACCCACGCGCACTTATGTGCAGAAGATCTTAAGTCTTCCCCCTTAACCACTCGGGCAAACCAGCTGATTGATCTTTTTCGTACACAATAGTTTATTATACACACACGCAGCCAAATCGGGAGAAGAAACCGAAAGACCCACCTGGCAGCTGGTCCCCACCTAGTACACATACTCTTGCGGGAGTGCACGCGAACAGGCGTACCCCAGCATGCTTCACTCCTGCGGGATCTCTTTCCCTGCGCCCCCTCCACCTTCCCCATAATCCGCAACCCACCCTCGCCGCTCTCATCTCCGGCGACGGCGGCGGCCATGAGGGGCGCCGACCTCATAAACGCGGTCCTCCCGCAGGAGCTCCTGGAGGACGTGCTCCGCCGCGTGGGAGGCGCCAAGCGCGACCGCGACGCATGCGCCCTCGCCTGCCGCCGCTGGCGCCACCTCGAGCGCGCCACGCGCCAGGCCGCCAGGCTCCCGGCCTCCGGGGTCCACGCCGACGAGGTGGTGGGCCTCTTCGCGGAGCGCTTCCCCGCGCTCGCTGACGTCTCCATCGACGAGCGCCTCTCTGCCGATACCGCCGCCCCGGTCACCATCCCCGTCATTAGATCGCGCCGCCCCGTGAGTACCCTCGATCTGGTAGCCATAGGTGCCCCCTGTCGTGCGTCCGTACGCGGATCGTGGGAACTCTCGCTCCTCGCGGTTATTTTTCAGATCAAGTATCGTCATCAACTTTAAACATTGCGATGAACTTTAGGCTTTTAGTTTTGTTTCAACATATTGGGATAGAAAATTGCGTCTGTTAAGGCCTTTCGAATGAAAATAGAACAGTTTATGTACGTTTGCTTGTTTTGCTGTTGCAACATGCGCCCTGTGCACTCCGGAATTGCATTATCCTCCGGTTGTAGATATTGTAGGTGGCCCTGCGTTTGCATAACTTGGATACAATGCAGGAAATTGTAGTGTGAACGGGTTATGCATTGTGATAGTTCCTAGGGACAACGTTTGTTCACTGACTAGCAAGGTTGCAAAACATGAAGGATACACTAAAACACTACTACTTGTGGTTCTTGATGCAGGGGATGAGCACTAACCCAGCTGGGCGCCATCGAAGAACGTATCAGATACCACGATTTGCAAGGTTTATACACCCACCCAGATCGAACCAGACAACCAGTGCTGATGGGATACAGACCACTTGTTTGACTGATGCTGGCTTAACTAGTCTCGCCGGAGCTTGCAAAGGGCTTGAAAAACTAAGTCTAGTATGGTGTTCTGCCATATCTTCAACAGGCTTAGTGAGAATATCAGAGAATTGCAAGAAACTGACTTCTTTGGATATCCAGGTAATGTCATGCTATATGTTCTGCATTTTTGGTCTGTCTGTTATTGACTTCATGAGCTCTGTGTTCTCTTTGTCTGTTTTTAGAAGACTTAAAACATTAGCCTCTGTATAGTCCACTGTAGAAATGGCCACTTCCCAACATAGAGTTTAAATGCATTGTGGTGCATTGCTTATAACGTTATCTGAGAATGAACATTTAGTTGTTATGGCTTTTTATTCAATCAAAGGAAAACACTTCTGCATTACATATTTGCAGTTGATATATTTATATATCGGAATAGTCCACTCCACACATTTGTAGAAAAAAATACGTATATATCTTTTCTTGAGCAGTCTCAGTAGTCAATACTTACTTTTGGACAAAACGTGCAGGCTTGCTATATTGGTGATCCAGGACTTGTTGCTATTGGGGAAGGCTGCAAGCTACTTAATAATTTGAACTTGCGCTATGTCGAAGGCGCAACGGATGCAGGCTTGATTGGCCTAATAAACAACTGTGGACAATCACTGGTTTCTCTTGGTGTTTCTACTTGTGCTTGGATGACTGATGCATCTTTGTATGCTGTTGGATCCCACTGTCCTAACCTTGAAATCCTCTCACTGGAAGTAGAACATGTTAAAAATGAAGGAGTGATATCTGTTGCTAAAGGATGCCGCTTATTGAAAACTTTGAAGCTGCAATGTATTGGTGCTGGCGATGAGGCCCTAGAAGCTATTGGTTCATGTTGTTCGTTATTAGAAAGCTTATCGCTGAATAACTTTGAAAGGTTCACAGACAGGTACTCTGTGTAATTTCAGTCTAAACTGTTGAAGCACAAACTCCACTTTTGTGTCGTATGCTTGTTTGTTTGTAATTAAATTTCTGTTTAGACTTTATATGCTAGGTTGAAGATATTCCCTTATCCTTTATGTGATTTTCAATTTGATGTATGCTACATAGTGGGCATTGCTAAACTTACTTTACTAGGATGCTAGGAGGGCATATGTGTTGTTTCCCGTTGAATTATGATTTCTCAATTGTAGGTATTGACCATCCGTTAATTCTTGTCGTTCCAACTTGTGCTTCTTCTTTTAGTTTTTGTAGGTCTCTTCATGATTTGCTGACCTCCTTTTGCATTTGCAGGAGCCTTTCTTCCATTGCTAAAGGGTGCAAGAATCTTACAGATCTTGTTCTGAATGATTGCCTGTTATTAACTGATAAAAGCCTTGAATTTGTAGCACGCAGCTGCAAAAAAATAGCACGTCTAAAGATCAATGGTTGTCAGAATATGGAAACTGCTGCGGTGGAGCACATTGGACGATGGTGCCCGTATGTTTTTGTTGAGAACTTGATCTGATTAAAGTTTTCTTTCTTCATTTGACGTTTATGATTTATGTTGATTGATTATCGTATATTAAAAGTGTGTTGTAGTTCAAGTAAGTGAATTAGTATGGTAGAAGAATTGATTGTTAAAAAAATATGTTAGAGAACTGGATATGTGGATCATTTACAATATATAAACATGGACTATCCTAATATGCAGTTGTGTGGAAAATAACTCTTTCACATTACTATGTTATTAGTGTTAGCCTAGCTGCATTTTTTCGCTACATATGATTTTTTTCCTTGAGTTGTAATGGTACATGCTTTCTCATCCTATGGAAGCAGGGGCCTTTTGGAACTCTCTCTGATTTACTGCCCAAGGGTCCGGGATAGTGCATTTCTGGAGCTTGGTAGAGGCTGCTCCCTTCTCCAATCTCTTTATTTAGTCGACTGTTCAAGAATAGGTGATGATGCTATGTGCCACATAGCTCGAGGTTGTAAGAACTTAACAGATATTTCCATTCGGCGTGGTTATGAGGTAAGTTTCAAGTTTGCATCAGTTTACTGCATTTATGGAGACAGATGGGAAATTTTTGCGTGTGGTCAGTTTATGTTTTGATTCTGCTTAACCTAGAACTTTGCAAAATTTTCTCCTTTATACCTTCTAAGCAATTGGTTGCTTCTCAAATAGAAAATAGGGTGTGTTTAAATGGAGCATCATTATCTAGTTACATGCACATATTAAATCCAGAACTCATATCTGTTGGGTTGATTGAATTCTTTTGGTATGAAGATAGGAGACAAAGCTTTGACATCGATTGCCGAGAACTGTAAATCACTTAATGAGTTAACGCTACAATTTTGTGAGAGGTAATTACTGTAATGCATTTATCCTATCCTTCTTATTTCTCTTGCCGATGTATATCATTCCTGTGCTGAAGTGCATCTCTTTGATGATATGTTGACATCCCAGTTTGTGAATTTTGTTTCAACTCTCTTTTCAGGGTATCTGATACAGGGCTGGCTGCAATTGCTGAAGGTTGCTCTCTTCAAAAGTTAAACTTGTGCGGATGCCACTTAATCACTGATAAAGGATTGACTTCCATTGCAAGAGGGAACCCTGATATTGTCTTTCTGGATATAAGTGTTCTTCCGGTACATACTTATGACACTGATTTTTTTTACTATCAATTATCCAATAATTGAGAATGAAAATGGCCTCTAGTTCAAATGTTATTGTTCGAACTAAGTTCTGGAAACTGTCCAAAATTATGGTAGGACCGTGTAGTTTGATTTCAGCTAAGAGTATAGTTGCTCCTCTTGTTTTCATCCATTCACACGGTGTGAAACCTGTTAAAACGGTGGGAAACCTGTTAACTATATTCCCTTGCACAACCCGTTATGATTTCCAATTAAATTGTAGCTCCATTTTTGCCCGAAGAAGAGAGAAGTCCATATTACCCCCCTAAATTTGTCCAAAAGTTCACTTTGCAACCCTCAACTATAATTTGGTTCGGATTTCACCTCTAAACTCTAAAAACCGTTCGGAATTACCCCTTCCACCGTTTTGACCTGCTTTTCAACCGTGGTTTTGTCACTTCAGCATCTTAGTCAAAATCACTACATGTATTCCTATACCTACTCGTACATGCATCTCTGTCGCCTTCATGCCCAGGCCGCCGACGTGCTCCTTCCCTGCACGCCGCGCCGCAGTTGTGCCTCTGACCAGGTGGCGGCCACTATGTCCCTGCCAGCCCGCCGTCGTGGTTAGTTGTAATTAACTGTATGCACGGTATGTTCGTTTTCCTGGTTCTTAACTGTACACTGGGCTCAACCCCAATTGGTCACGCTGACGCTTGAACATGTATCAACAACCTAGTCAAAATGAAACGTGAATGATGAGTTCAAAACCATTTTTTTATGGCCATGACTCTTCTGCTTGGGTAGGAGTCATGGATGCTACTAGCCTACTACTGCGAAGTGAAGAGAGATACGATCAGACGCGAGCAAGTAGCTAGAACGGAGAGGCAACGTAGCGTCTCCTTGATGACTTAAACCCAGCCCTAGCGGCGGCGGCCTTGGCAGGGCAGGTCAGGGGCGGCCGGCGGCCTCGGCACGCCGTGATCTGGCTGGCCGCCTTGCCGGCGGTGGAGACAACGGCCCGATTGACCAGCCTTTTGCGTGAACAAGACAGATGAGGATCGCCAGACGATGCCGATCGATCTTCTGGGCTCTGGCGCATGCATGTAGGAGAGGCGTAGGCAAATACATGTATCTGGTATTTTGACCAATACATACAAGAAAAAACCGCTGAGGTGACAAGAAAAACCAAGTCAAAACATTGTAAGGGGTAATTCCGAATGGTTTTTAGAGTTTAGGGGTGACATCCGAACCAAACCAAACATGAGGGTTGTAAAGTGACTCTTGGACAAGCTCAGGGGTGTAATATGGACTTCTCTCCCCGAAGAACTCAGAGTGACACTTTGATGCTAGAGCTAGACTGGATACAACTCAGAATTCAGTCTCAGATCCAGGTTCTGTTATACAGGAAACTTCGAAATTTTATAACAGAGTACTTTGTTTTCATAACTGTTGGATTTATCAGTTAAATCCATATATTTGGAATAGCGAAATATCAAAATGTATAAGCAAGCACACAAAAAATATTTTTGGACCTCTGAAAAACATGCGAATATGCCAACATGAGCTGTTCAAATATGAACTATGCTGGTCGCCAAAAGAAAAGGGAAGTGTGTCATGAGATGAATTATTTCGCATCATATTCTGAATTCTTCTGCATCACCCAACATGGAAACCTTGCCTTGGACTGATTGCCTTGCATGCGACATGCGAGGGATCCAGTAAGTCTGGGTATTAAAATTTTAAACCTCTGAAATGGAACCTTGAAAGAATCGAGAGCTAATCTTGCTAGATTGTGCTTATTTGTAAGAAGTGGACAGAGGTCGATTTTGGATTGTCCGATTGTAGTAGCATTCTAGTTCTGCTATCCATGTTGATGATTTCCCTCCAAACTGCAGCTAATAGGGGACATGGGACTAGCAGAGATTGGTGAAGGTTGCCACCAGCTCAAGGATATTGCACTCTCGCACTGCCCAGGGGTGACCGATGTTGGTCTGGGACACCTAGTCAAGGGGTGCTCGCTGCTGCAGACATGTCAGATGGTGTACTGTAAGCAAGTGACCAGCACCGGGGTAGCAACTGTTGTCTCGATCTGTTCTAGGATGAAGAAGCTCCTTGTCGAGGAGGCGAAGGTCAGCGAGAGGACGCGTCGGAGGGCAGGACCCATCTTATCCTTCCTCTGCTCTGGGCTTTAGCTTCAAAAGAAAAAGAAAAACATGTTGTGTTATATAAAACTCCTTTCTTATTTACAAAGCAGATACACTTCAGTCATATCTGGCCATTTCAGGCCCGGCCCGGCCCAAAAATCGAGGGCCTAGGCCCTACGGGCTTGCCCATGGGCTGGGCTTGGGTTTGGGCCTGAGTTTTGAGCCCAGCACGAGGGCCTGGGCTTGGCAGATTGGGACATTAAGGAAGAGGCCCGGCCCTGTGGCCCGACGGGCTTTCTAGGGCTTTTCACCCAATGGGCCGGGCTTGGGCTTCAAAAGCAGGCCCGGTGAGCGGGCTTGGGAGGGCCTGGGCCTCAGTTTTATGCCACGGGCTTTTTTAGGCCCGGCCCAAGCCCTCCCAGGCCCGGCCCATGGCCAGATATAACTTCAGTACCCTTACAGAACCTTCAGAGATTTTTTTATGTATGAAACTCAAAATTGTTGAACCAAATTAGATGTTGTCTCAACTGTATGACTCATAGTGCTGAACCAAATAAATCTCAACTGGTGAATTGTTCCCCTTGAATAAATGTATCATTTGAGTGTCTTTTGCTACAGTTATTCCTTCTTTGGCTGGCCTATCTGGAGTTGAAATTGAAAATATAAAGTTAACCCTTCTCTGTTGAAGTGACTTGGCGATATGCTGCTGCCTCTCCAGCAAGATACCTTACGAGAAAAGAGAGTGCATCGCTTTGTCACGCTTGGAGTTGCTTCGATCAGCAATATTCCAATTCCAAATTGGTTGCTTCCTGTGTCATCTGGAATACGTAGTAAAACACAAAGATAAAAATGAAGCTAGAATCTTTGGCAGTGATGAAGCAAAGAACCTTTTCTTCTCCCTCTATCCGACGTCCATTTCCATCAGGAACATCATCCAAGCAGCAAGGAAGGAATGGATTCTACTCCCCTCTCACGCTTCCGGCTACTTTGTTCCTTCCTCATCCACACTTACCCAAAGCATCTATATAGTTCATTCTTCCATTTTTTGCATATCGAAGAATCAAACACAGAGCACACACGATCACGCCGACGAACTCTTGCCGAGGCTTCCAATGGAGAAAGGCGTGGGTGTAGGCGACGATTCGGCTCAGGCCGTCGGCATGTGCGACCGGTTCCTGACGTTCCTGGCCAAGAACCTGTCGATGAACAGGCAGAAGAACATCACCGAGGGGCCAAGAGATGGCGGTGATCATAGGAGTCATGCCGGGGAGGACGAAGACGAGTTTGCGGTGAAGATCGAGAAGACGGACTTGAAGTTCAGCCACGAGGAAGAAGAGCACAGGAGCCTCCCTGCTACCATCCTAGAAGAGAGAATTGCTGATGCCAGAGCAATTGATCAGCAGAAGGAGGCCGTGGCAGAAGCTAGTCGCAAGGTGGCGGCGACCGAAGCGGCCTTGGCGGCAGCGGCGGTGCAGGAGAAGAAGGTGAGGAAGTCTGTGACCATAAAGGAGGAGCCTGCCGGCGACAAGGAGAAGGCGAAGAAGTTGCTGTCGAAGAAGAGGCAGGCGTCGTCGTCCAGCGGCGCCGGAGTTGAGGAGCCGGTCCCGAGGCCACCGCTGAGGTGGGGGCTCCGGCCGAGGATGCCGTCGGCGAACCTGAGGGTGCCGTCCAACATCAATGAGAAGTCGTCCAACTTCATCGAGGAGCGCAAGAAGGGCTTCGGCGCCGGCGGCAAGCCGAAGAAATGAGCTCCCAGTCCCACCACGGTGTCAGTATATATAAAAGTGTGTTCCTGTGTGTATGTGCTGGTTTGGATGATTGTTAGTCTGTGTACGAGGTATTGATGATCGCAAGAATTTGTAACTGTGCATGAGTTTGTCAGATTCACGCCGATGTTGCTTATTCTCGCTGGCTTAGTTTGCTAGGTGCGCACTAGGAGCCATCAGTCAGTTTCGAACAGGGTAAATCTCCACTGTTCAGATCCCTTTTGGTGACAAAACTTGCACAAAACGTCGCTCCAACTTTCCGAATTCTGAACATTTGGAATTTTCAAATTTATTAATAGCTTGTAGGAAATTTCAACTTTCCGAATCAACAGATGGATCCCTTATTGATAGAATGGAATTCAAGAGACAAGAGTTATTTTTATTGATTGTGAAGAGTGGAAGGTTCGAGTTCGAGCTGCAATGCCAAATTACACTTCCAGATCTTGATTCATAATCCAATAGTTACACTTTCAGGAGTACATTGCAAGACATTCTAATAACTACAAAAAGAAAATCAAAGCCTATCGACTATCAGCATTGGACTTCAGCTTCAGATCCTTACGTCAGAACTCAGAACTACCGAGACCTGTGATCTGCTTCCACCGCACCTTCTCTTGAAACTACGGTCCTGCTGCCTCTGATCGTCGCAGCCCGTCCTCTTCCTGCCGTCGTGGCTTTCGCCGTGGTAACCATACGAAGCTTCCACGTTACCCATGGCGCCGACATGGCCCATTGGGTAACCTCCACCGTAAGCGTAGGGCATGGCGCCGCCGTATCCGTACATGGAGGGATCAGCTGACCATGGAAAGAAAGGATTGTAGCATGCCGGAGGGAATGGAGGAACATCGTAGCGGCCGTAGTGATTATCGGCATGGTTGCCGGCGCGCGCTCCCGCTGTGTCCGTCGTCTCCTGCTCCATTCCTGGCTCATGCGCCGCCGCTGGAGTCGACGTGGACTCGCTTCCGTCACTGTGCTCCGAGGAGGCGCCCTTCTTGGAAGAAACGTGGCTGTGTTGCGAGGCGGCCGGACTCTGAGTCTCGGCGACCGCGTTGCTGCCGACGGAGCTCCTCTGCTTCTCTGTTGTTCCACACGAAGCGCTGCTGGCTCTGGCGGCGAGAATGTTGGAGATGGTGGTGCGTAGCGCCGGGTTGGGGATCAGATCGTCGGCGCGCGCCTGTGCCCCGCACGCGCACTTGGAGTTGGCGACGATGTGCGCTCTGATGCACCGGTCGCAGAAGCTGCTGAAGCAGCACTTGCTCGTCATCACTGCTTCCACCATCACCTTCTTGCAAATCTTGCAGTGAAGATCCGCCGGGACGCCGTCGTCGTCGTCGGCCGGCGCTTGGGGAAGCACCGTCGTGGCCTTTCCGAAGTCGAATCTTGGGTCCCCATTGGTGGGGCAGTGCTTAATGAAGTGTCCCGGGACGCGGCACACGTACCCGGCCGGCGGCGCGCGCCCATAGTATGCCCTCCCACTTGAGCTCCGCGGCGTCGATCACCGCGCTGATAGCCTTGGCCTCGTCGTCATCGTCCTCGGCGCTTGACCTCGAGGAAGAACCGCCGCCGTCTTGGTTCGCCTTGGGGCGTTGGGTGGATGGCGCCAAGATGGCGTCTGCGGGAGGCCCGGCGACTCGGCGCACCACCACCGTCGTGTTGCGCAGGACCAAAGCGTTGTCATCCGTGTACTCCTCCCCGTTCTGCGCGTCGGAGATCGCGATGCCCTCCCTGGGACCCCGGCCGCGTGTCCGGCCGTGGCCGTGGCGGCTGGTCGCCATGATGAGGCGCTTGAGCCCGGCGACGGAGACGGAAGGCGCCGCGACGGGCAGGGAGAAGGTGTCTACGCCGCTCCTGTACCGGTAGTATACCGCCATCTCCTTCCTTCGAGATTGGTTGTTCACGAACGTCGACGGAGATGAAGGTCAGTTGCGTCGGGCGCACGCTCGCTGGAGAGGCCAGGAAGAGGAATATGCATATATGCTCACCCAGACCCAGTACGAATCCGAGATGGTTTCGAGCCTCTCCTCAACCGCCTTTGGATAGCGTTCTTTTGACGCAAATGTTTTGGGTAAATTGTACGAGCTGTAATCGGTGTACGCGTTTTCCCTTTGCGCCGGCGACCACTCTGCAGGCACTGCCTGGTCTCTGTCTTTTTTTTTTTTGAACTGCCTGTTCTATGTCAACAGGCGCAAGAGAAATTTTGCCTGGAGGAAAAGTGATCTGATTGGATCATTGGAGGGTTTCTGAAACTACACGAATTCGTCCAGAAGCAGCAAAGACAGGAGGAACACGATTGCAGAGAATTGGCATGCAGACAACTCATTCGAGCACCTTTGAGAGGAAAGGCTCAAAGAGCCCTGCTTTTATAAAGCAACGCAAACGTCAGACCAGTTAAGGGGGACATCACCCCTACTGTTACAAAAACATAAAAACGAACAGAAAAGTAGCAAACAATATTAATATCAGCAAACTTACGAGTAGCTCATGTTTGTCTTGCCAAGCTCGGCAGCATGATAAATTGTCTCCGCTGCTGCAACACCATGCAACATTTGTCGCAGCATGTCAGGATCACCATCCAACCTGACGAGCAAACACTGCAATTCAGCTCAGTCTCTGTTTTTTTTTTGAATTTTCACCGGGGGGAGCAAAGTCCCCACCTGAATATATATTTCAAAAAGAGGGGGCAGACCCCAGATGAGTTTTTGTGTGATTACAAGAGAGGGGGAGGGAGGTGATTACAGAGGGGCCCTAAGGCAGGAAAGCCAGGCATCAACTGCCGGTTGCAGCCGAAGCGGGAGGCGAGGGCGCCAGAGCACCGCGTCGTCTCGACACATCTTGAGCGAGAGAGCAAGGGATGGAGCGGCTCCCCTGAAAACCGTCGCGTTTCTGGTCTTCCACAGATGCCAGCAGCAGAGCAGCATAAATGTTGCCCCAGTTTCAGCGTGGATGTTTGGGGGCGGAGGCAGGCGAAGGAGGTCCGTGACCAGAGCGTCGATGGGCACCCAGACGCCGACGTGCGCCCAAAAAGCAGCAGCGTGGGGGCAATGCAGCACCATATGGCTGGCGGTTTCCAGCGGGAGAGGGCAGCAAGGGCAGCCTGCCTCCTCCGGGGTGACGATAGTTTTCTTCAGCAGGAGATCGCGCGTGTGAACTCTGGATAGGACAAGGAGCCATCCGAAGAACTTCACCCGGGTCGGCGCCCAGCCACCCCAGACAAAGTCGGAGAACGTGGCGGAAACACCGCCCAGGTGGCAGAGCTTGTAGAGGCTGGAAGTGCGCAGCGAGCCCTTGGGCCATGCGCAGAGCTTGATCACCACACGGGAGTCGACGGAGGAGGAGGGGTGGACCTCGCGGAGCAGCCGGAGCACAGAGTCTCTCTCCGCACGCCAGCGTGCGTGAGGCGAGGGCCTAGAATCGAGTCCAGACCGCACGCGATCACGGAGGCCACCGAAGCTTCGCCGCGCGTCGTGTGCGAGAAGAGGGCGCCGTGCGACCCCGCCAGGGGGCCGTCAGGGAGCCAAGAGTCGTGCCAGAAGGATGTCCGCTCGCCGTTGCCGACCACCACCGTGGTGATCGAGCGGTAGAGCGGCATGAGACGCTGCAGGGCGGCCCAATGGGCACCGGCATCGGAGCCCGCGTCGCGGTCCAGGATGGACCCCGCACCCGTCTCGGTCCACACCCAGGAGGTCCAGGAGGATTTGTCGGAAGAGTGCAGGCGATGCAGGATTTTGACGAGGAGGCAGGCGTTCTGAACCGCGAGCGCACGGATGCCGAGCCCGCCCTCGTCCTTGGAGCGGCAGACGCGGTCCCAAGCCACCAAGCACTTGGCGCCGGAGATGCTGTCGACCGCACCCCACAGGAAGGCGCGGCGGAGAGCGTCGAGTGCTTTGATCACCGCGGGCGGGAGATGGAGCGCCGCCATGGCGTAAGTGGGGAGAGCATCGAGGACGGCGTTGACGAGGATGAGCCGGCCACCGGGGGACAGCAGGAGGGCGCGCCACCCAGAGAGGTATTTGTCGGCCTTGGCGATGATGGGGGTGAACGCGTCCAGCTTCAGCTTTTCGGAAGAGAGGCGTCCAGCTCAGTCTCTGTTGTCGGAATGGCCACGAGACATACAAAGGCTATCCAACGGCTGAGAACGCAAGATACCGCATCACGAACAATTTCTCCAGCAACCGTTGATCGGAACATCCACGCCTGCTCCACCGTTCGTTGTAGAAGATTGGCAACTTTATTTCCTTTTACTCCGCTTTTGCTTCCACTCGCAAAGCTTGTCGCCATTGCCTGGTTATTTAGCTCGGATCCGAGCAATGTAAGCGCTATGCTAGTTGAATTGGGTTAAACCCTAGCCTCCATGTTCTGGTTGGCGTAGACCTCATCTGTGTAAGAGCAAACCCTAGCTCGATCTTTCATCTGCATCAAAGTAATAGATCCATATATAAAAGCTGATAGGATTCAGCCTCCATTTCACTTTCCACGTCGCCCCCAATTCGTGCCCGTCCGATCGGCGTGATCCGACGGCCAGGAAGCGGCCACGTCGCCCTCCCAGCGCGCGCTACAGTACCGCGCGATTTTCTACCAATCGGAGGGCGACACGTCAGCCGGTGGCCAGCCCGTCGCCCCGGTCACCGTGCAATCTTGCAGAAACGCCCACAGAAAAACGCGAAATTGAAACCGCAGTCCACGTTTACAACTACGGTGGACCTATTCGTAAATACCAAAAAACTGGGGGGCTTTCCTGGCAAAGTCAGGGGCTTATCCGCAAAAATGACAGCGCGCTCTCCCCTCGCTCCCGCGACGCCGTGGTCGCCGCCGCCGCCGGCGCAAATCGCCGCCGCGCTGCTGCTCCCCGACCAAATCGAACGCCACTCCGAGGTCCGCCGGCGCGCCCTCTAGCTCCTCGCCGCGGATCGCCGCCCGGGATGCCCTCACCGCGCCGGAGACGCCGCCGCCGTGCCCGTCGTTTCCCGCACCGTCCCGCGACGGCGCGCCCGCTCCGGCGACCAAATCCAGGCGGCGCCGCCACCTCGGGGTCGCCCGGGCCGAGGCGCTTCCAGCGCACCTAGAGGCGCGTCCCGGCTCGCCCCGGACGGCCGCCGGCGAGCGCAACGCCGCCGCTGCGGAACTGGCCGCGCAACCGCTGACGTCACCACGACGTCAGCAGGGGTCCCAGCTGTCAGCGTCCCCTAATTTACCCGAAAAAGAAAAAAACAAAAAATGATTAAAATTGGAATATTAATAACTTCAAACTTATCCATCAGAAAATTACAAAAAATAATATCAAAATGATCACAATAAAGAAAGCTAATTATTTATGCCAATAATACAAAACATTTTTAGGTTTCCAATCATTTTAAATTTGCCCAAATTTCAAATCTATTTCTTTTAAATACAAACCATAAAATATCAACTTTTTTTAACTTCAATTTGCTCTATTTTGTCAGATGACGTCACAGTGGGTTCATGCTGCAGATTTTTTTCCCCCAAATATTTTTTTTTACAAATAGAAAAATCCTGCCAGGTTGGCCCATCTAAATTACACAAATTCCAGAAAATAGATAAAATTACAAATTCAAAATTTTCAAATCTTCTTACCGGACAAATATGAACAATAACTCAAAATAATCACATAAAAAAAAGTAAAATTCATAGCTTCCAAACTGCGAAAAAAAAAACAAAAATACAAATAATATGACAAAAAACATTAAATTCATCAAATTTTCAAAAAATTATTAATCATAATAAAATGATGAAAAAAATGTAAAATTCATAACTTCTAAACTATAATTCA
The DNA here is from genome assembly GCA_947311845.1 of Poa pratensis. NCBI lineage: Eukaryota > Viridiplantae > Streptophyta > Magnoliopsida > Poales > Poaceae > Poa > Poa pratensis. The sequence continues at coordinate 60,648,091 of CAMZMU010000117.1, forward strand.
ATTACAACAAAATAATGGGAAAAAATATAAAATTCAAAACTTCTAAAACTATAAACAAAAAATAAAATACAAACAATTTGTCAAAATAATTCAAATTCAGCAAATGTTAGACTCTACACACAAAAGTTGCATTAAAAAAAAATCTCACAAAATAGATCAAATAATAGTTTAAAAGTTTCCGAGACTACCAAAATTATAGGAAAAATATTTAAATTCGCAAAAAAAAATACCTTTCAATTTATAATTCAAAATAATAGTACAAATAATATGTCAAAAAAAATTGAAATTTCCAAACTTTTCCACACAAATGTTGCGCCAAAATTACATTGTGCAAAAAAAAAAAAGTAAACAAAGCATCAAAATTTTCCAAATTTAACAAGATTGCAAACTTTTCACATAAAAAATCACCTTTCCACACGAACTAATAAATATCCATTTTGTTAAAGATTTATATGATAAGTTTCCAATACAATTTTTCTATATTTTTCCCTAAAAAAAATAATATATATAACAAAATGTTCACAAAAATATATGCCGACTACTTATGCCAAAAAATGTAAAATTCATAACTTCTAAACTATAATTCAATTACAACAAAATAATGGGAAAAAATATAAAATTCAAAACTTCTAAAACTATAAACAAAAATAAAATACAAACAATTTGTCAAAATAATTGAAATTCAGCAAATTGTTAGACTCTACACACAAAAGTTGCATTATAAAAAATCTCACAAAATAGAGCAAATAATAGTTTAAAAGTTTCCGAGACTACCAAAATTATAGGGAAAATATTTAAATTCACAAAAAAAAACCTTTCAATTTATAATTCAAAATAATAGTACAAATAATATGTCATTTTTTTTTTTGAAATTTCCTAACTTTTCCACACAAATGTTGCGCCAAAATTACATTGTGCAAAAAAAAAAAAAAAATGTAAACAAAGCATCAAAATTTTCCAAATTTAACAAGATTGCAAACTTTTCACATGAAAATTTCACCTTTCCACACGAACCAATAAATATCCATTTTGTTAAAGATTTATATGATAAGTTTCCAATACAATTTTTCTATTTTTTCCCCTAAAAACAATATTATATATAATAAAATGGTCAGAAAAATATATGCCGACTACTTATGCCATATGCTGACATTTTAAAATACGAATATTTAAAAGATTTAAATATCCTTCAAATCTTACCATTCCATAAACGTAAAAACAAATCAAACCTGAACGACTTTCAATACGAACAATTTTTGAAATCCAAACAAATTCAAACATAACCTCTTTTGAATTCTAATAATTACAAGATTCGAACAATTTCCGAATGCTAACATTTCAAAATTAAAATTTTACCCCACAGGCAGGAAAAATATGACGAATATATCAACACGAGCCAAATCTAGATTTTTTTTGAATACATTCCAATACGAACAATTTCTAAATTCATAACATTATTTAAGCATACACTTTTTAAATTACAATAACTTCCAAATTTGAAGAACTTCTGAATATGGACATTCCCAAATTTGAATTTTACTAAACAAACAGCAGCCTCTCAAAGAGATCATATCATTTTGCGATCCAGCATTACATACGACTCTAGATGACATATAAGTTATCCAACAAAATAACTTTATACTATCTACAATTATGTCGACAAATTCCATCAACATATTTATTACCACAAAGCTCTCCGCATATAAAACATGGATGATGGAAGATTTCAATTTGGTAAGAAACCTTACCATTTCCACCTCATTTTTGCAACTGTATTTCCGTACGGTAAATATGTCATACTGTATTTCCTTAATGTGTAGGACAATATTATTTTAACTATTTTTTCCCCTAATTTCCATCCGTCAAAACAAAAACAAAAAATTGGGGAATATATCAACGTTACCACAAAAATAAACATTAACTATTTATATCATATGATCAAAATTCAAATTTCTTCCAACACGATATGTACAAATGTAACAAATATACCAACATTAACCAAAAAAAAGGTGTCTACTTACAACACACCATCAAAATTCAAATTTTAATATTTTATTTCAAAATTTTAAATGCCTTTAGAATCTGAGCATTTAAATTACATAAATCAAATATAAATATAAATACCTTCCCAATTTTAATAATGTTAGAATTTTAACAAACTTTAAATGCAACCTTCTTCCAAACTTTAGTACACTCAAAGCTGAACAAATTTGAATGCGAACCTTCCCAAATTTGAATTCTTTCCATCACGATATTTACAAGTACGACAAATACATCGACATGAACACAAAATATTAACATTTAGTAAACATAAAAATAACTGCAATATGAATAGCTTCCCAATATAACCACTTTCAAAAAAAAAAACAACATTTCAACAAAAACTTTTTTTTGAACTTAAACAATTTCCAAATCTGAGCAGCTTTTCAACGCAAACATTTCCAAATATAAATTTTCTATTCCGCGGTATTTTTTCTTCTAAACACATTGTGAAAAAATATACGAGCATACTTCAGCACACCAACTCAAAATTCAAATTTCCATATTCCAAAAAAAATTAAAATGATTTTTAAACTCGATCAATCTGTAAATACTAAAATAATTAAAATTTGAAAAACTTCTAATTTGCACAAATTTAAAAATCTATTTGAGCATTTCAACTCAAATTTCAGATGTACATACCTTACAATTTCAAATAGATTCCAGCTCCAAACATTTTGTAAACATTACAAGAATTCAAATTTGAATACATTCCAATACGAACAATTATTAAATTCATAACATTTTTAAAGCGCCCACTTCTTCGAATTCCAATAATTTCCATATTTCAAAAACTTTCAAACATAGTCATTTCCAAAATTTGAAATTTACCGAACGGGCGCGACATTGCCGCGCTAAGATGTCTAGTAGAGATGATGGTGAACTGCATTTCATGTCTGAGTTTGCATATTACTACTCTAGTCTATCACAACAGCAGAGGACAATGATGCCCTAAGAGCATCTCCACCGGCACCCCACAAATTTTGTCCGGCACCTCACAAATTATGTCCGCTTTGGGCAGTGCAACACACTTGTCCGGCCAATTCTAAGTTGCCGTCCACACCGGCACCCCCTATCTTTTTTTCTTAATATGAATGAAATTCTATCTAAACATAGAAAAATGAATGCATAGTCCAATAATAGTTTAAACATAGGAAAATATAGTTATTACAACCATCAACTGGCTCGTGTGCTCGGTGGCCCAGAAATGCGTGGCTAGATCATTGTGCAGTTGATCATGAGTTGTTTCATCTCGAAATATTAAGATGAGTAGCGAGAAATTCCGAAAATCCGGCCGACACGCCGTGCAGTGGCTCGGCAAGGGCCCCTGGAATTCACACGTCTCATTTATGACCAAGTTGGCATCATGCTCACTCTCGGTGATCATGTAGTGCTTGATGACACAAGCGTTCATGATCTCCCACATCTACTCTAGGGACTAAGATAGACAAGGTTACCTGACAATCGCAAACTGTGATTGGAGCACACAAAATGCTCGCTCAACATCTTTGCGGACACTCTCGTGCCGACCCGCGAAGTGAGAGTTTGCCTTACCAACAGGGTTGCGGATGGTCTTGACAAATGTCGACCAACGTGGATAGATGTCATCTGCTAGGTAGTATCCCTTGTCATACTCATGGTCGTTGATCACATTGTTGCGCCCCAGAAGCTTGGCCCTCGCGGCAAGTCTCGCAAACACCAAAGAGCGTTGTAACATCTTGATGTAATTGTGAGAACCGGACCATGCCCAAAAAAGCGTGCCAAATCCAAAGATCATAATATGCCACAACCTCGAGCACAACACTGCACGCTCCAACATGTCCTCCTTGTACATTCCATCTCCAGTGCATGCAATCGATACAAGCATCCCAAGAGATCCTCCCGCTTCACCTTGTGCCATGAGCCGTGTCTTCTGCATTTGGTTCTCTCAGATACTTTGTTCCAGAAACTGCATTCACCGTATTGCAAAACCTATAGGTGGCTTCAACGGTTGTGGATTCGGGCATACGGAGGTAGTCATCCAAATAATCTGCAAAACATGCATATGCAAGGGCACAAGGCACCTTATAGGCATAGCAGCACCAAACCATGGGGCATTGTCATGAATCTCTCCCTTCTGCTTTTGCTTTGGAGGCCTTCCGCCAGGAGCAATTTCAATTAGGTTTGGATTCATGTCCACTTCGACGTTTGCCTTAGCAAGTTGAGCTTCCTTAGTTCAGGTGTACCAAAGATACAATAAACCAAAGCCCATCTAAGACCAGTCCGGCCCAGTTCAGCTTACCGATCGATTCGGGCTTCAAACCGACTCCGAGAGGAAGCCATCGATCACATATATATCCCCCTATATATAAAAGTTGGTGGGATTCACCCTCCAATCCGCACTCCACGTCACCTGATAAATTCTGTACGTCCGATCAAGTCAACCGACGGTGTAGATGACTTTAAAAATCGTGCGCTACTGTAGCAATACTGTAGCTGCGGGATTTCTACCAATCAGATCGCGCGCACGAATTTTGGCGCAGACAACTTTGCAAAAACGCACCCAAAACTTCTGCAAACAAACCCGCGGTCCAACATTCACAACAGCGAAGGACCTAACTGCAATTCCGTTAAAATCCACGGATTTTTTTGTAAAAACTACACGCAGACTCCCCCATCCTCTCTCTCTCGCGACACCGGAGGTCGCCGGCGGCGACGCCGCGCTCCCCCGCCGCTCCGCCCCTCCCCCCACGGATCGAGGCAACCTACGACCTTCGCCGCCACCGCCTCCACCTCCTCGCCGACGGACGCCTTCCGGGACGCCGCGGAGGCGCCGGAGGGCAGCGCGCACGCCCGCCGCCGCAGCCCTCCTCGCCCTTCGCCGCCGTCTCCGGCCACCCCGGCAGATCGAAAACCACCGGCGGAACCGCCTCCTTTCCCTCTACTTCCTTCCCAAGTAGCTCGAGCCAAGACGACGCAAATCGAGCGGATCGACTTGATCTTCCACCTCCAGCCCGGCCCGGCCGCGTGCCACGGCCGCCGCGAACAAGGCGGAGCTCTGAGCGACGGCCATGGCGACGGGGCGCGTCGAGGATGGCGAGCCGGAGAGGCCAGAGGCGCTCGGGATGGCGACGATGCCCAGAGAAGGCTGGAGTCGCCGTCGCCTACAGCCTCCACCATCTGGTACTCTTTACTTCCAGTCTTTTTGCTTGATCTCCTCCTCCTTTGTTGTTCATTCAGTCTAGCCCTGTTCGATTCGTGCTGTTTGGTACAGATTCTAGGAGGACGCAGCCGCTGGTCTCGGCCAGACCTCCCCGTCGACGATGCTCCCATGCCGCTAGACCTCACCCGTGGCAGCCACAGCTATCTCGCCGGCGAGCTCAGGCGCATCTCACCTCCATCTGTGGCTCTCTCCTAACGCGTCCACCTTGCACCTGGTGCCTGCATCGACCGCGTCTTCAGGTTCGTTAGCCGTTACTCTGTACACTGCTCGCACCCACATAGATGAAGTATGATTGCAGATAAAAGTTATTACCCAATCCCCCATTTGCTCCATTAGTCTCGGCAACCACTCAATCACTTATCTTCCATGGTCGCTTGATGATCAAATTTACTGCCAATTAATCATCTTTTAAAGTGCAGTGTTTGTACCCGCTCACTAATCTGTCAAGCTCACCCGAATTGATTCATGACTAATTGCTATAATTACTCATGTCTTTTGGTTTGCACGTCCTCTATAGATACAGTTTCTTGCCTGCTTGAAATTGGTAAATTCACGAGCTAATCATCTTTTAAAGTGCAGTGTTTGTACCCGCTCACTAATCTGTCGAGCTCACCCGAATTGATTTATGACTAATTGCTATAATTACTCATGTCTTTTGGTTTGCACGTCCTCTATAGATACAGTTTCTTGCCTGCTTGAAATTGGTAAATTCACGAGCTCGCCATACGCCCATACCCATTACTTATGTGAACAGGTTCCATGTTCTCTTCTTTGTGTTGTTTTTGTACAGCTTTCTTCCAAATAGATGAGAGTGCACACTGTCTGTAGGTTCATGTTAAATCCATTACCATCACACTACTCGACCTAATCTAGGTACTGATATATATAGGTGACAATTTGGTTCCACTTTTTTCCCTGGTCATGTACTTTTGTTCCAAGTATTTCCTTCACTCGTGAAAGATTTTTTTTTATGTAGGGTTCCTTCACTTGAACTGTTCTAACACTGTCTCTTAATGCATATTTGTGGGTGTATTACGGGTGATTTCAATGGAAGTTACTTCCTGATTTCCCTGTCTAAATCCTGCACCTGTGTTTTCCTTCTTTACCGTCATATTCTTCTACAAGGTTCATTTACTGTATCAATCAACCGTACCCTAATATTATTGCTTAGATTTGTTTTAATTTCTTCGCTAATCCGTATGAATTATATTCTGCAGAATGACTGACATTTCGTTAATACAAGAGGAATCAAAACGGAGGCGCCTACGACGCTGCCGCTGAAACATTCTTCTTCGCCGGGCGACACTTTTTCTCAACGAAATCTGATGCGTCCGGTCATTCTCAAGCACGAACAACGACATTTGTAGCCTCCATGTGAGATCCCTTCCGTTTACCTATGTTTTCCGATTTTATTTCTTGCCGTAAGTGTGCCTATCTTTACCTGAGCTTTCTGTCCGCCATGAAAGCAGTAGCCTTATCCTGCGTTGTTATTTCTTTGCTTTATTTACACTCTACCTGCAGCACACACACTTACATACGCACACCGGTACCCACACACTTCCTGCACTCGCACGTTCGTAAGGAGTAATCAGGGCCTGCTAATATTCTTCCGCACTGCCGTTTGACACCTGGGAATCTGAAGTTTTCCAGCTTAAGATTTAGTTACCGTTGCTTCTGCTATTGAAATACAGTCGGCTCCAAAACTCAGTCAGAAATCAAATTGCAACCCAGTGGCTTCGCACCTGTCCTATTAGAGACATAAAACCAACCCTTTTTTTCCTCTGTCTAATTTCTTCTCTTTTTAACTTCTTGCAGACATTTCTTTCAGCAATGCAGACAGTATCCGTAAAATGTTTATCTCATCAGAAAAGAGTGCCACTGGAGGTGTTCATATTTCCATTACTGAACATGTAGTACATTGATCTGTTTATCATCTCTTTTATGCCCGAAGAATCCATATATAGCAGTGAGAAGACATATTTTATTCGTTCTTGCAGGATATGATGTCAACACTCGGTTCATGGGGACGAAGCTTGGGGTGAAGCATGGTTGGTTCCTGAATCTTTTTGAACAATTTGTAGGGCCTCAAGTTGCAGACCAACTAGAATTTGGGGGAAGCAAATGAGTACGAAGGTATTTGATCAGTTGGCCATATTTTAATTTTGGTGCCATTGTCAGTGCAGTGTTTTTACTTGAATTGCATATGTGCCTGGATGATCCGGCTTTTGTGAACATATCCGGCCTTGCACTCTACCATAGACGATTCTCAGTTAAGGCATTTGTTCATGACGGTTTTGTTGTTCTGTGGCGTCACCAATGGACAGAGACTTCTTGACAGATACTCTCAGTACATGCTCGACGATTTGTCTTATCGGATTTCTCAGTCTATGGATGATCCTACCTTGGTTATCCCTCCAGAGTAGAAAATCCTGAAGTGACAGATTAATCTATGTCTTATCTCAGGTTAATCTCCCAGCGATGCTTGCGATGAGTCTGTCCCCGACCAACGCCTACAAAGCAAAGTGAGCCGCCAGCCCCCTGCAGTTTTTTGTTCATGAGTTGCAGGAAAAGATTTTAGTCCACTACTCTTTCTACATCGGTCATATAACTTTCTTCTAATAATTTTGCAGCTCGGGGATACGGGAGATGATTCAGCTAACGGCACTACCCATACTCCTTTTTATTTCTTCCTTTCCTTCGTCACCGTGCAGATAAGTTAATGTGGAGAACAAAATAGGATTGTAAAAGGTAAAGTCAATCCTTTCTGCAAATCTAATTATAATTTTTAAGCTGCATGGAAGTGATAGTACTTCTGAGACATTTGCGTTTTAAGCTGCATGGAAGTGATAGTACTTCTGAGACATTTGCGTACTAACTCCATATTTTAACTTTATTGATGTTACTCTTCTTAATTATTTTCTTGCTGCCTTGCATTATTCAGTACATTACAAATCACTTAAACCTGTGTATAGATTTAAATGTAGGTTCACACCTTTTACAGACTTCGATTCTATAAGTAACTAAAAAAATGAACATATCTTCTTTTACTGAGGAAATAAAAATCTACTATTACTTCAAATGAACATATCTTCTTTTCTTCCTTGGTAGTGCATACGAAATGTGTAATTCTCTGTACCTGCAATAGTGTATGTGCAGTGAGAAGTTTCTGTCAACATTCAGCATGGAGAATGGAGATACAACAAATAGTAAGGAATGATGTGAGATCCAAACAGTAGTATATTTGTCTCCAGGTGGGTAGATTTTCACTTAATTAAATTTATACAGATCCAAACAAAAATGAAGGATGTTGTGCACTCCGTATTTTTTAATGCAGATTAACAAGTTTATTATAAGTCAGTATACACTTTGCAAAATAATAAAAGTAAGACATATGCATCTGCTGGGTTCACTACTTTGGTTTGCCTATAACCGAGACTAAATTTGGATAGGAAGAACAAGCATCATATTTGTATGCAATTTGTCTATTGTTACAGAAAGTCAGATAGTCCACGCCATTTACGCCAGTTGAGAAAACATGAGTATACTGTATTGTTTTGCCTAGCTTTGTTGCATTTGCATTTCAGTCACGGTAAACCTGCAATTGTAGCTCTATTGCATTTTGTTCACTATGTAACATGAACCTCATGGTTAATTTCAGCTAACATCATGGTTAATTTCAGCTAAAACAATGGGACTCGAGGAAAATCTTCGTTTGAACATGTGTAAATTCCAGTCTGACGATGTTTTAATCTTCTTTTGAAGCTGAAATGTCAGTCTTTAGTATCTGAGTTTATCAGCTTAGACATGCAAGCTCCATTCTGTTGTTTCACGTCGTATTTGTAGAACCTATTGAGATGGACCTGGACTGAGTATATGCATATCTGAAACATCAATGTGTTAAATTGCAGGTTGTATGAAAATCGTGTATTGTTTACACTAACGTACGTCCATAGCACCTTTATTCAGTTTTGTTCCATATGAACTAACGTCACAGTAAACCTGAAATTGTAGTTCTATTGCATTATGTTCACTATATAATGTGGATATCATGTCGATTCTTTCAGCTGCAACAAAGAAAAATCTTTTGTCTGCTGCGATTAATAAAAGGCAGATCCATCAGCTGCAAAATATCAACATATCTTGGAGAGGTCAAAAATATACTATTATCCACACGGTCGCGGCGTGTCGCCGCGCCATCTTCCCTAGTATTCACATTACGCTTCGCCATCATCCCTGCTAGATTCGAAACTTCGGATCGTTTCGAGGATTTGAGATCGCCTCGCGTCGCATCCTGCTACGGCGAATGTCGACGATGGCCGACTACGACCGCCTCTCGAACCTTCCCGACGACCTCCTCCGTCGTGTCCTCCACTTCGCCCCCTTGAGGGAGGCCGCGTACACCAACGCGCTCTCGACGCGATGGCGCGGGCTCTCGCGTTCTTCGGGCGCCGTGAACCTCGAGACACGCGCTGTGGAGAAGGACAGCGTCCGCAGGTTCTGGCAGTATGTCGAAGCCTACGACCCCTACTTGTCGCAGCGCAACGCTGTCATGTCTGCCGCCAAGGCGGCGCTCGTTGCCTCCGAAGCTGCCGTCACGAGGCTCACCTTCCGCGTGGAGGGCTTCCACGGCGAAAACCCGGTCGGCACCTACGCGTTCCAGTACCACGGCGAGGAATCGGAGAGAGTCGACGTGGTCGCGGACTTGCTCTCCCACCCGGCGGCGCAACAAGTTGAGGAGCTGCGGCTCGCCACATTCACAGGGGATTTCGATCGACTCGAGGAGCTGCAGCGCGACCAAGAGGTCAGGTATTTGTGCACAGGGTTATACGATCTCAGCTTCCTCTGTCTGCCGTCCAAGAACCTCCGAGTGCTGGAAATCGCCGGTTGTGAATCCCTCTGCTAGCGTCGCTCCGCCTGAGCTTCTGCAAAATCCTGCTCGAACATCTCCAGAGCGTCATCGACGCCGCGCCGTCGCTCGCCACCCTGCACCTCCAGTCCGTCAAGCTCAAGGGAAATCAGCATGGCCAAGGAGCAACAGGAAATGAAGGCTTGATGCGCCTCCGCTGCCCGTCGGTTACAGCGCTCCAGCTGCAGAAATGCAGCTGGAACGAGGAGGAAGCCAATGATACCACTACCACCGCCGTGGAGATTGACGCCCCGAAGCTGCGGCGCTTCATGTACAAGGGGCGTCTCCGACAGATCACTCTGAGCTCGCAGGTGCCAAATATGGCACGGGTGGAACTGCACATTTTCCATGAATTATATCCTGGCGGAGACAATAACCTTCGCCGCGCCATCTTCTGGCGACTCGTTCACAACTTCAGCCACACCAAGGAGCTGAAGCTGAGGGTGAACCACCTTGAAGACATCGCCATTGTTGGCGCTGCCGAGCGGAACGAGCTCCTCGGACCGTTCAGCAACCTCGGACGCCTCGAGCTGGAAGGATTGCACAGGCCCAAAGGCAAGACTGCCGCGGTGGCGATTGCTAACCTGCTCGGGTGCTGCCCCTTGGTCCGCGACCTCCGGATCAGGCTGACCTCAGTGCAGGGCGATTCCTCCAGAGAATTATCTGGCTATGGGACCTACTTCCTTGAGAGAAAATATCGTCATGATCTTGACAAGTCGATCCATAGTTACAAGCGCCGCAGGTTAGAGCCCATGGTTTCGGTGAAAGGAGATGATGAGGATGCCCATGATGATGATGCCTTCGATCAGGTTCCTGATCTCCCTGCCTTGAGCAGGCGCGTTTTCCACTGCTTGCAGAGTAGCTTGAGATGTCTACGCTTGCAATTCCGGCAGGAGAAGACAAAATGCTTTGGACTCAGGTTGATCAAATTCTTCGCTGAAAATGCGGTGGTTCTTGAAGAGATGCGCATCGACAGTGGGAATGGAAAGATGTGCGAGCACATGAATTGCAAGGTTGAAAGATGGCTCGCTCAGTCATCTTCTAAAAAGAGAAAAACAAGCTTTAGAGTCTTGCCCCTAGAAAGGCAAAATTAACAGGATATACATTGTGTGCCCCTAGAGAGGAGATTCTTGTTTCGATTTTGAAAAAGACGGAGGCAAATGTTTGGACTTCTTCCGTTATGTTGTTTCAATCGTGTTTGAGCTCGTACCAATGTTTCATATGGTTATAGTTTGTGGTCATGTACAAGTCATTTAGCAGTCCTTTTTATTCCTTTGGACATAAGCAAAAGATTTGTCCCATCCATCTATTAATGGGAAGTGTTACAAGAAACATAAAAATCGATCCTTGACAAAGCACACGATAAGCGACCCAAAGCCTACTCTAGAAGTCTTCCGGCAAGATAACCACATGTCATGGGCGAGCACCCCATTTGCTACTCACTGTTGTTTGTTGCTAGGATGAGAGGTGCCATGGTGGTGGTCCAAAACACTGCTGTCACAGTTGTTTCATATCTACCATGATTTGTGAATGAACATTGGTGTCTCACATTTAGCCCTACATCTTGATGTTATGCAAAATTTGGGGGTGTAAATAAAGCAATGATGCCATCCAGACTCCATCTCAAATAATGAGCCACATGAAACAGAATCCTTGGGGGTGCTTTTTTTTGGACCACTAGGGAAAATGGACCAAAAATTGACATATGCTCGATAGGCTTAGGGCACAACACGCTGGAGAGAAATCGTAGGATATTGGATACATGCACCAGCAAACAACACGCTCGACATACCTATAGTATTTCATAAACTAAAATTTGGAAAACGGTTTTACTCTTAAACCATATATCCACTATATTTTTTTTTGAAGATGTAACCCATATATTAAGCTAGCAAGCCGCCTCATTAAAAACCTTCCGGTCCCCTTGGTACCCTAGTAAGGAAAAGAGTGCGTCTGAAACTTGCTGCTTTTAAACATTAAGCACAATTACATCGAAGAGGAGTATCTAGTACCAGCATCGTTTGTGATCATTGCCAACACGCAGGCTGGGGCAGAATCACGTAAAACACCACTAGCACCAGATTTTCCTAACTGCGCTAATGCATGCGCAGTGCTGTTACTCACACGATCTACCTTCTCCAGATTGATGTCTTTGTAGATCTTCAGTAGCTCTCTTGCCTCCTGGTACAAAATCCAGCTTCCCGAGCGCTCCGGGTCAGGACTTTGTATAGTCTGAACAACCCGAAGGCAATCTGACTCGAGAATAGCAGGCCACTGTCGTAGATCAATGAGATGTTTTAAACCTTCCAGGCAGTCGAGTACTTCTGCATCTTCCGCACTTGCACAACGTGGGATAAACTTCCATTCCGTGAGTATAACCCGACCCCAGTGGTCACGGATAATAATACCTAACCCAGCTTTCTTCGAGAAAGCATCCCATCCAGCATCAACATTTGCTTTAATTTGGCCATCACTAGGGGCTGCCCAAGAGGATGACCTCGATGGGCCTTCAGAACCTGTGTAGTGATTAAGATGGCTAGGCTGTTTCTCCTATATAGAAGAGGCATGAGATGCTGCTGAGATATAGGATTCATAATAGTTTTCTATGAACGGTGCTGAGGCTGCAATCGAGGCTTTTCCATCTCCGTGAACCACATTGTTTCGGTGGTGCCACACCCGCTAGAGCAGAAATATGATCTTGCTGCGAGTGCTTGTAGATACATTACTAAGCAGATGAAGGATCCATTCATGGCCAGCATTGTAGAAGTCTGACTCAGGAGGCAGCGTCCATCTTTTCCTCATCTCCTCCCGTAAGGCCCTTGCTAGGGTACAACGAACTAGTGCATGGTGAGCACTCTCATCTTCTACTCCACAAATCGTGCAGATAGGATCAGATTTAGGAATTCGGTGATGTAAACCTGAGCGGACGGCGAGTGTATCTGTGGCAGCCTTCCAGGCAAAAACACGAAATTTTTGGGGCACTTTTGCTTTCCAGACTACATTCCACACTCCGCGATCACCTCCTGGTTCAGAGCTGGACTGACCACGACCAAGTCTGTCAATGGAGGAATCAAGGCCAAGGCGATACGTAGATCTGACACAGAAAATGCCATTGCTTTCAGGATACCATGCAATAAAATCATCACAAGGTCTGGCCGGCAGTTTTATTGCATGAATTGCTTCTGCATCCCAAGACGTGCAACATTCTCTGATCAAACATTCATTCCAAGTCCTCGTCACTGGGCGTATCAGTTCAGAGACCCATCGACGACGTGAATTACCCCGTCTACCGTCAAGCTTTAGAGCACCCGGACGTGGGAGCCAATTATCACGGAAAATACGTACTTTCGATCTTGTTCCTATCCTCCAAATGACACCCCTTTTTAGAAGCTCCAGTCCATGAAGGACCCCTTGCCATGTCTGAGATTGGTTCTGGATGAATGCAGTATCCAGCAGGTCACCCGACGGATAGTATTTTGCTTTCAATAGGCGTGCACACAGACTATCCGACTGCTGAATAAGGCACCAAGCTTTCCTGGCTAGCAAGGCTTGGTTGAAAATCTTTAAGTCTCTAAACCTGTCGGCGTACGGGAAGAGTGGGTCCCCCGTACGACGGTCGCACGCCCCGGGGAAGAACCCATGGCGTCATCGCGGCGTCAAGGCAAAGGCCAGAAGAGGCCCCGGGGAAGGAGCCCCCGGGACACTGGAACCGCGCCCTTCGGAGTGGTGGCCCCGGGGAGCTGTCCCCGCCCCGGGAAAGCAGGGACCATTGACGTGGCACGAGATTCCTGCACCGCTACCCGGGAGGGGTAGCTTCGCAGGGAAGGAAACGCAGCACACGTCACGGACAATACTACTCATGCCTGCTGCCTGGCACAGGCGTGACATCGGCAAGACCTGGCGTGCCGTCCCATCCAAGCAGGCGCAGGGCTCAGCCCGATGCTCGGGCCGCAGGCAAGACTGGACATGCCGTCACGTTCGTTCCAGCGGAGCCGGCGGCATGGAGGACAGCGCGGCTTGGACGGTGCCACGGAGACGGCCGATGGCTGCCACTTGGACTGAGGCATGACGCGTGCCATGCTTCAGTGGCAAGCCCCCCAGCGCGACCACTTGTGGTGTCCCCTTGGCATATAAAAGGAGGCCCTACTCGAGGGCTGGACAGGGAACACCTCGGAGACCTTCCCGGGGTGAAACCTAAAGGCTCACGGGAGTAGAGAGAGTTGAGGACTTCTCCATTGTACTTCACCACACCGGCAATCCAACCAGACAAGCAGGACGTAGGGTTTTACGCGGCGACGCGGCCTGAACCTGGGTAAAATCTCGTGTACTTGTGCTTGAGCTCGGGGACCGATTCCAGAGCACCTTGCGCCCCTCTACCGAACAAACATGGGGTGTTCGACATCCCTGATACGTCTCAAACGTATCTATAATTTCTGATGTTCCATGTTGATATTATACCAATTGTTACATGTTTTATATACACTTCATAGCATTTTTATGCATTTTCTGGGACTAACCTATTAACAACATGCCATAGTGCCAGTTCCTGTTTACTGCTGTTTTTGTATTCCAGAAAAGCTAGTCTAGAAATATTCTCGGAATTGGACGAAACTTGGACAGGACCTCCTATTTTTTCAACACGTACACGGAGTCCAAAGGAGAGACGGAGGGGAGCCACGAGCCAGCCACACCATGGGGCGGCGCGGGCCCCCTCTGTCGCGCCGTGGGGTGGTGTGGGCCCCACGGGCGTCTCCAGCCGCCGCCCTTTCGCCTATATAATCTTCCCGACGCGAAAACCCTAAAGACCCGAGCCATTATCCACGAAAAGTTTCAGAGATGCCGTCGCCGTCATCCCTAGCTCGGGAGGGTTCAGAAGCTCTTCCCGGCACCCTGCCGGAGAGGGGAATCATCACCGGAGGGCTCTACATCACCATGCCTGCCTCCGGAGTGATGCGTGAGTAGTTCATCCTTGGACTACGGGTCCATAGCATTAGCTAGATGGTTGTCTCTCCACTTTATGCTATCATGTTTAGATCTTGTGAGCTGCCTATCATGATCAAGATCATCTTATTGTAATGCTACATGTTGTGTTTGCTGGGATCCGATGAATATTGAATACTATGTCAAGTTGATTATCAATCTATCTTATATGTTATTTATGATCTTGCATGCTTTCCGTTACTAGTAGATGCTTTGGCCAAGTAGATGCTTGTAACTCCAAGAGTGAGTATTTATGCTAGATAGTGGGTTCATGCCTCCGGTAATCTGGGAGAGTGACAACAACTTGTAAGATTGTGGATGTGCTGTTGCCACTAGGGATAAAATAACCGATGCTTAACTTAAGGGTGTGCCGTTAGGTCTATGCATTTGTTTACATTACGCACATTACTTAATGCGATTATCCGTTGCTTGCAACTTAATACCAACGGGGAACTCGGTATGACAACCTGGAGGTGGATTATTAGTCATAGACGCTGTTGGATAACGGTCTATGTATTTTGTCGTAATGCCCACATGAATATCATAGTAATCATCATGTCATATATATGCATTGTCATGCGCTCAATATTTTGTCAATTGCCCAGCTGTAATTTGTTCACCCAACATGTTAGTTATCTTTTATGGAGAGGCACCACTAGTGAACTGTGGACCCCTGTCCATTCTTTTACACTGATAATACAACCAACTGCAAACATTGTTCCTTTTCATTCTCTGCAATTTACTACGGTTTTCCACACCATACGTTTAATCCTTTGTTTTCAGCAAGCCGGTGAGATTGACAACCTCACTGTTTCGTTGGGGCAATGTAGTTTGATTGTGTTATGTGCAGGTTCCCCGTCAGCGCGCCACTGACAACCTTCAGAAGTGATTTCTTGCTTCTACTGGTTCGATTAAACCTTGGTTTCATACTGAGGGAAACTGCTGCTACACTGCTTCATACCTTCCTCTTGGGGTCTCCCAACGAACGTGTGATCCACGTCATCAATCCCCGGTGTCCGCGTTTTGACACGCGACATCTGGCGCGCCAAGTAGGGGACGCCCGTGCTTCATCGTCGGGACACGAAGCTTGCATGGCGCCATATCACGCCACGCTGGGAGCCGGGGGACGGGCGCCCACCACAGGACCCGGCCTGCGTGACCACGCGCGCGGGACCACTGGGCCAGAGAGCCCATTCATCGCCCCGCCCGCGGGCACCCGGCTGGTGTTCTCACCTGAGGGGTCCGTGGCCTCGTGGCAGGATCTCTGCGCTCGGGTCGCGCAGTCGATCCAGGGCAAATACCTTCGCCTTGGGTCGCTTAGTGACCTTGACGCAGTGGTGCAGAGGCCCAGCGAAACCCTTCGAGGATTCACGCTAAGGTTTAGGCACATCCTGAGCCACATTCTCGACGCCCCTGACATGCTGGTCATCCGGGCATTCCGCCGGAACGTCTGCGACATCCGCATGGTAGAAAAGCTCGGGAGCCGCGACATCTACACCACCTCGAAGCTGTACGCCTTGGCAGACAAGTGCGCCCGGATGGAGGAAGGGAGGCTCTTAATCCCCTTCCCAAAGAGGTTCGGGACAGAAGACGGCGGGCGCGACACGGAAGCTGCCAGACGATGATACGTCTCAAACGTATCTATAATTTCTGATGTTCCATGTTGATATTATACCAATTGTTACATGTTTTATATACACTTCATAGCATTTTTATGCATTTTCTGGGATTAACCTATTAACAAGATGCCACAGTGCCAGTTCCTGTTTTCTGCTGTTTTTGTATTCCAGAAAAGCTAGTCTGGAAATATTCTCGGAATTGGACGAAACTTGGACAAGACCTCCTATTTTTCCAACACGTACACAGAGTCCAAAGGAGAACGGAGGGGAGCCACGAGCCAGCCACCCCATGGGGCGGCGCGGGGCCCCCCTGCCGTGCCGTGGGGTGGTGTGGGCCCACGGGCGTCTCCAGCCGCCGCCCTTTCGCCTATATATCTTCCCGACGCGAAAACCCTAAATACCCGAGCCATTATCCACGAAAAGTTCCAGAGACGCCGCCGCCGTCAACCCTAGCTCGGGAGGGTTCAGAAGCTCTTCCCGGCACCCTGCCGGAGAGGGGAATCATCACCGGAGGGCTCTACATCACCATGCCTGCCTCCGGAGTGATGCGTGAGTAGTTCATCCTTGGACTACGGGTCCATGGCAGTAGCTAGATGGTTGTCTCTCCACTTTATGCTATCATGTTTAGATCTTGTGAGCTGCCTATCATGATCAAGATCATCTTATTGTAATGCTACATGTTGTGTTTGCTGGGATCCGATGAATATTGAATACTATGTCAAGTTGATTATCAATCTATCTTATATGTTATTTATGATCTTGCATGCTTTCCGTTACTAGTAGATGCTTTGGCCAAGTAGATGCTTGTAACTCCAAGAGTGAGTATTTATGCTAGATAGTGGGTTCATGCCTCCGGTAATCTGGGAGAGTGACAATAACTTCTAAGATTGTGGATGTGCTGTTGCCACTAGGGATAAAATAACCGATGCTTAGCTTAAGGGTGCGCCGTTAGGTCTAATGCATTTGTTTACATTACGCACATTACTTAATGCAATTATCCGTTGCTTGCAACTTAATACCAACGGGGAACTCGGTATGACAACCTGGCGGTGGATTATTAGTCATAGACGCTGTTGGATAACGGTCTATGTATTTTGTCGTAATGCCCACATGAATATCATAGTAATCATCATGTCATATATATGCATTGTCATGCGCTCAATATTTTGTCAATTGCCCAGCTGTAATTTGTTCACCCAGCATGTTAGTTATCTTTTATGGAGAGACACCACTAGTGAACTGTGGACCCCGGTCCATTCTTTTACACTGATAATACAACCAACTGCAAACATTGTTCCTTTTCATTCTCTGCAATTTACTACTGTTTTCCACACCATACGTTTAATCCTTTGTTTTCAGCAAGCCGGTGAGATTGACAACCTCACTGTTTCGTTGGGGCAAAGTAGTTTGATTGTGTTGTGTGCAGGTTCCACGTCAGCGCGCCACTGACAACCTTCAGAAGTGATTTCTTGCTCCTACTGGTTCGATTAAACCTTGGTTTCATACTGAGGGAAACTGCTGCTACACTGCTTCATACCTTCCTCTTGGGGTCTCCCAACGAACGTGTGATCCACGCATCAAGCTTTTTCTGGCGCCGTTGCCGGGGAGCAAGAGGATTTCTGCAAGGGGAGTTTCACGCTTCCAATCTCTTTACTTTGTTATTGTCTTGCTTAGTTTATTTTTATTAGTCTTGTTTGCTTTATTTATCAAAAACACAAAAAAATTAGTTACTTTTATTTTCAAGTTGTTATCTTTCTGTTTTGTTTTAATTTTGCTAAAATGAGTACCCCTGAGAACACTAAGTTGTGTGATTTCACTAGCACGAACAACAATGATTTCATTAGTACACCTATTGCTCCACCTGCTTCTAACGCAGAATTCTATGAAATTAAACCTGCACTTTTAAATCTTGTTATGAAAGAGCAATTCTCTGGTGTTAGTACTGATGATGCTGCTGCTCACCTTAATAATTTTGTTGAACTTTGTGAGATGCAAAAGTATAAGGATGTAGATGGTGATATTATTAAACTGAAACTTTTTCCTTTCTCTTTGAGAGGACGTGCTAAAGAATGGTTGCTATCTTTGACTAGAAATAGTATTGATTCATGGACTAAATGCAAAGATGCTTTCATAGGAAAATATTATCCTCCTGCTAAGATTATATCTTTGAGAAGTAGCATTATGAATTTCAAACAATTTGATAATGAGCATGTTGCTCAAGCTTGGGAGAGAATGAAATCATTGGTAAAGAATTGTCCCACCCATGGACTGACTGCTTGGATGAAACCTTTTATGCAGGACTAAATTTTTCTTCAAGAAACCTATTGGATTCGGCCTCTGGAGGTACCTTTATGTCCATCACTTTGGGTGCTGCAACAAAGCTTCTTGATGATATGATGATAAATTATTCTGAATGGCACACCGAAAGAGCTCCACAAGGTAAGAAGGTAAATTCTGTTGAAGAAATCTCTTCCTTGAGTGATAAGATTGATACTATTATGTCTATGCTTACAAATGGAAAAATGCATGTTGATCCAAATAATGTTCCTTTAGCTTCTTTGGTTGCTCAAGAAGAGCATGTTGATGTGAACTTCATTAAAAATAATAACTTCAACAACAATGCTTATAGGAATAATTTTGGTAATAACAATTATAAGCCCTATCCTTCTAATAGTGGCAATGGTTATGCTAATTCTTATGGTAGATCTGGAATGCCTAGTGAGGAAAGGATGTTAGAAGTTGAAAAGGCTACTAAGAACTTTATGCAAACGCAATATGAGCAAAACCAATTGTTTACTAAAACTATGAATGAACAATCTGCTATGTTGAAGAATATAGGACATCAACTTGAGAACTTAAATAGGGAAATTTCTGGTTTGCAGATTAAGATTTCTAATGCTGAAACTTGCATTTCATCCATGTCTGAAGCACAAGCTTCTTTGATTAATAGAATGGCAGCTAAACCTGAAACTATTGATAACAATACCTTTGCTACTGCCAATGCCATTCAAGTTAAAATTGATAATAATGTGAGGATGTTAGCTGATTTACATGCTAGGTGGGCAAGAGAGGATGAAATTGCTAAAAAGAATAGTATTGCTAGAGTTTATACTATTACTACTACTGAAAATGCTATAAACTCAAGTGTTAACAAACCTCCTACTATCAATGGTAAAGTAATTGGTGTTGGCAATGTCTCTACTTCTGTTGCAAAACGTTTAAAATTGCCTGAAAACACTGAAACTGTTCCTGATAAAAGTGCTGAAATTTTTCGAGATGGGAGACAATGGTCCCATTACTTTGATAATAATGATTTGATTTTGATGGTTGCAATATTTCTGAAGTAATTAAGTTCTTGCAAAAGCTAGCTAGAAGTCCTAATGCTAGTGCTATAAACATGGCTTTTACTAAACATATTACTAATGCTCTCATGCAAGTTAGGGAAGAGAAATTAAAACATGAAGCTTCTATCCCTAGGAAGTTAGAAGATGGTTGGGAGCCCATCATTAAATGAAGGTGAATGATTTTGATTGCAATGCTTTATGTGATCTTGGTGCTAGTATTTCTGTTATGCCTAAGAAACTCTATGATATGCTTGATTTAGCACCTTTGGAACACTGTTATTTGGATGTTCACCTTGCTGATAATACTATAAGAAACCTTTGGGGAGAGTTGATGATGTTTTTATAATGGTTAACAATAACCTTGTCCCCGTTGATTTTGTTGTTTTGGATATTGAATGCAATGCTTCTTGTCCTATTGTTTTGGGAAGACCTTTTCTTAGAACTGTTGGTGCTATTATTGATATGAGAGAGGGGAATATTAAATATCAATTCCCACTCAAGAAAGGTATGGAACACTTCCCTAGAAAGAAGATGAAGTTACCTTTTGATTCTATTGTTAGAGCAAATTATTCTGTTGATGCTTCATCACTTGGAAACACTTGATTCTTACTTTCTGCGCCTAGCTGAAAGGCGTTAAAGAAAAGCGCTTATGGGAGACAACCCATTGTTTTATTTCTGCAATTTTTCTTTTCTTTTTTGAGTCAAGGAGTTGTTTACTTCTGTAACAATTCCTTTGTATCTTTATTTTATCGCATTGTTGTGCCAAGTAGCCTCTAATAGGAAGATGATGCTAGATTTGGATTTCTGCGCAGGAACACATTTCTGCTGTTCACCGTTTTACTTCTGTAAAATCACAGAAAAATTATTTAAATCTGCAATTTTTGTGCGTGATCCTCAGATATGTATGCATCTTTCGTTAGTTAAATTTTTCGATCTGAGCAACGTAAGTGTCTCGAAAAAATTCGTCTTTACAGACTGTTCTGTTTAGACAGATTCTGTCTTTTATTTTTCGCATTCTCTCTTTTAATAGTGTTGAGTGGAATTCTTTTTTAGTGTGAAGAGCTTCACATAACATCAGTGACAGTAGTTAATGTTAAAAGTAACGGTCATGTTTGTGTCCTTATAGAACGTGTTGATAACCCCAAGAGCAGGGGATCACTGTAGCACCTCTCAATGTGGAAATAGGGCCGTATCGATCCGCAGGAGCAAGAAGGAAAAGTTATCTATTCACTACAACTAAAGTGTCACAAGTTTTAGTTGATTATGCAGTAAACAAGTTTAAAGAATTAGATGGTTGATTTAATGGATGAAAGTTTAATGTAACAAAATAAGAATGTAAAAGTGTCCCAATCCTCTTAAATGTAAGAGGACAAGACAAAGGTTTTCTCTTATCCTATATAACTAAATAGTTCATCCCCACTAACTATTTATGTAAACATGCAGCTATGCCACATCAGCAGGCCCACCAAATCAGCCATCTCTGGTTGACACATCATCTCAATCTTATTTCGTCATATTTCTACGCTACTTTTCTTTTTTATCCAGGCTTCTAGCTTGGCAGACCCCATTGTCTTCCCAATCAATGAATACGTTTATCTCTTCGATCGGCTCCGAATTGATTGGTTTCCATTCCACTTCCTATTCTCCACTAATTTGCAAAAGGAAACTGATGGATTTATTTCTCCTTCTCTCCTTGCCGTCTGTATATAAATCGCTTCTGATTCGTCATTCTCCGTATCCATGTCCAGCCTCCCATGACAACTACCGCCCCTCGCCTCCCGGAAGCTCGCAGTATCTGCACACGAGATTCTCACGGTATTGGAGCTGCGGCATACTGGCTAGCCGTGCTTGGTGCCGTCGCGAGCTATTCATGCACATCCGGACATGTGGACTGACCTTTCCGCTGCCGCCTGATGCGAACTCAGCAGAGAAATTCTGGCGAGGCAGGATTCCGGCAGCTAGCCGAGCTGCATAAGCCCTGACCGAACCAATGCCATGTGCCTCATCCATGTCCTCCGCCAAGGAAGTAAGCGACGAGTGCTCCGGACATTACCTCAACAAGAGCACGACTTGGCTGCGCATACCTCCGTTTGAGCTCCCTGGTAGAAGTGTCTGAAGCAGATGCTCCTCCGCTGCTTTGGATACAGGTTTATCGATTTGTCTGTACGCAGCGCACGCGGTGGAGTTATTTTCTGAAATCTAACATGTCTGGGTGTGCATCCGACAGTTTGTTCAAATGTCAAAGTCTACCAGCATTGTTTTAAGGTTAGTTCTATCCTAGCGCTTGGAAAATGAGAGTGAATTTGAATGCAAGTCATTCTCGGGAAATTATGTAGATGACTATTCTGATTATGCTTCTATTTCCTTTCCTGCAGGTTGCATCTTTTACACCATGTGAAGCTGTTCGAGCAGACTTTGTTCTAAGCATGTACATAAATAAATCTGAATCAAATATTTCTCCCTTATGGAGGACTGTAGACTACAAGATATGAGGCCTCTGCTTATTTATATTTTTACACGGCTACAATCTGCTCCATAAAGAAGTCGCTTCCTCACTCTTCACAAGTTTTTTTCTTTTTACTTTATTTCTATTTTTCCTGTTTGCAATTGATCTGGTTTATAAAGTTTGCATATCCCTACATGCGTCTGGGCCACTCAAGCTTCATTGACAGGACAAAGAAGAAGAAATTGAAGACGAGCTTACACATTTTGCGTGGTGCCTTCTGTACTGTACTCTGCTTATAATTATCTATATGGCCTGAAATATGTATACTACATTGCAATATCCATTATCATTGGAATAATACTTTTTGCAGTTGATGTATAGCACGCATATTTTTTACATGTGCACAAGATTATTGCATCGCAAATTTTTCAAAGAGAAAATGTAAAATACCTTTGCTTTGGAAATATTCTGGAAATAATAATATTCTCAGTTTAGCCCTAACAACCAGTCATTTTATAGATAATAATATTATCTTGATATTTGAAGAAATACTCTAACGTGTGCCTACTTATTAGACCATATGCACATCTATTCCACAAATTTTCAAATAATACTCCGCAACAACGTGCGGGGAATTATCTAGTAGGAACAATGGACATGGGTTCATGGGTTCACTCAATCCTCTCTCCCATCTATGGTGATTATCATGTTATAGATAAAAAGTACACACAATTGTCATGCTTTAATGGTAAACTTCTATGACGGCTACATGTCCTAAAACACATAGTTGAAAGAAAATAATCATTTGTGTTGCTAGGTCACCCTCGTAAGGCTAGCGTGGTTTGTTGTCACTCCCACATCATACTTCTTCCTTTTTACCCCCAGATAAAGGATGTTGGGCTGTATTGTGTCACTCAATACATATGCCGTTGTCACATCGGCCATCCCGTACCTACATACATCATACTTCATAATGGACAATATTCTAAACACTAGTGCGATGATTCATATTTCGTGTGCATGACCACATCTCTCTCATCTATGGCCACATCTCTCTCATCTATCTACACTTGGTGGTGTCAATCACCTCATGACATGGATAAACAAGGCATTATGCATAAATCGAACCATCACATGCATCATAGAATATCTCCAAAGTATGACAAGTCATAAAAGATCCAACACAACGGTAAATGCATAACAAATATCATCTCATACCACAATATCCACCATAGGAATTACATAGATAGATCCATACTTATGCAAGGCACATCATATGGACTTCAACAATGATCATACATAGAGAGATTAGATCAAGTTACCACCACAAACCCAAAGTCCAGGGGGTGGACTACTCCCCCTTCATCATGGTGATGATGGTGGAGATGTTGGAGAAGATAGAGACCACCCCGGCAGCGCCCCGCCGGAGTTTTCCCCCTCCAATCTGCAGCTCCAGGTCTTCTGTTTCGTGGTTTTGTGTTTCTGCGGCGCTCCCTTCCGAAAGCCGTCGGGGGACTATTTTTATAGTCGTTTTTAGGTCAAGACGAAGGCACGGGGACGAAGATCGACGGCATCGGAGGCTCGAGGCCCAGGATGGGGGGTCCCACGCGGCCAAGGAATCTGGCCACGTGGGCCCACCTCTTTTAGCCCTCGGGTTTCCATTTTTTCGCTTCCTTCGCTCCTACGCTTTGTTCCTTCCAAAAAATGATCCCCGCAAAATATTAGGTCATTTGGACGTCGTTTGGGTCCCTGAAACATCAAAATATAGAAAATAGGGTTTTCTGCCAGTGCAGGATTAATTCAGAAAAATAGGGAAACTGTGAAATATTCCCAAAATCAATATAAAACAATGATATAACCCTTATATGATGCAAATATGATTGAAATATAAGTAATATAATGCAAAGTTCATGTATGCATTTTACATGCATCACATGTGAGTTTTTGATTGTGCACTAACCCTCTAATGAGAATTACTCTAAGTTTGGTGTGGCGGAAGTTTTCAAGGGTCAAGAGAGAAGGATGATATAATGTGATCAAGAAGAGTGAAGAGCTTAAGCTTGGGGATGCTCCCATGGATCACCCCAACATATTTCAAGAAGGCTCAAGCGTCTAAGCTTCCCCTTCTTCATTAGCAACTTATCAGGTCATCTCTAGTGAAACTATATTTTAATTCTTTCACATCATATGTGCTTTACTTGGAGCGTCTGTGTGCTTTTATTTTCAGTATTTTATTTTTCTTATGGTCAACTTGATTGGACCCTAGCATTCTTGATTGGGAGAGAGACACGCTCCGCTTTTTCATATGAATACTCCTATTCTTCACTTATACTTGTTGAGTATTCTTATCTTGCTATTGCTATGTTTTTAGCTCCTGTTTTTCATGCATCTCTTATTCAGAGCTGTTAGTTCTTTTAAAGAAAGTACTCTCTTGCTTCACTTATAATTATTTGGAGAGTTTATGTTGAAATAAATTGATTAGTGTTTGGTTGGAACAGAAAATGTTGCATGTGGTAGATGGTATAATGGAAAAGCTTACATATTCTTGTAGATCACTGTATTGGATAATTTGATACTTGTCAATTGTTTTGAGTTATCAAGTAGTTCATGTTTAAGCTTTTGTATCATGTAGTTAAAACCTATTAATGAAGAACTACCGTAAAGCTCGTTGAAATTTGGTTTGCATGATTGGTATCTCTAAGGTCTAGATATTTTCTAGTAAAAGGGTTTGGTTAACAAGGAAGACAGTGTAGAGTCTTATAATGCTTGCAATATGTTTTCATATAAGGCTTGCTGTGTCGGTTGATATCCTGTGTTTGCTTCAAATAACCTTGCTAGCCTAAACTCTGTACTGAGAGGGAATGCTTCTCGTGCATCCAAAACCTTGAGCCAAAATCCATGCCATCTGTGTCCACATAACTACCTATATGTGGTATTTCCTTGCCATTCCAAGTAAATTTTTCATGTGCTACCTTTAAACTATTCAAAAATTATTACTCCTATTTTGTGTCAATGTTTACCAAGCTCACGAGGACGGGGTGGATGTCTTTATGTCAACTGTCAAACAGACTTTACCACCGGACTAGCGGCATATACATCCGCTTATCCATTAATTTTGCAAAAAGTGCTGGCAAATGGGGTGCCCAGTCCCAATTAATTACAACTTTAACCGCTTAATTCTCTTCACATTTTTGCCCTGATTTATTAGTCAACCAATGACAAACAGTGAAATATCTGCATGTGTAAACAAAAGAGAAGAGGGATGATCTGCCTTGCTGGTAGAAATAACGTCCTTCATGGGAGCCGCTCTTAAAAGTCTGGTTGGCAGGGGTCATATTGTACTTTCCATTTTCTGATTCGTTGACAATTAACAAACACCTCCCAAAACTTATTTTTACTCTCTTTATGATTTCAAAAACTTAAAAAGCTCTAGCACATGATTTAATCCCTACTTCCCTCTGCGAATGGCCTTTCTTTTACTTTTATGTTGAGTCAGTTTTCCTACTTCTTTCTATCTCAGAAGCAAACACTAGTGTCAACTTTGGTGCAACAATTTTTATATGCTTGTATATTGCACTTATTATATTGCTTTGTGTCGACAAATATCCATGAGATATATATGTTGAAAGTTGAAAGCAATTGCTGAAGCTTAAATCTTCCTTTGTGTTGGTTAAATAACTTTTACTTAGAATCTATTGCTTTATGAGTTAACTCTTATGCAAAACTCTTTGATGCTTGTCTCGAAAGTACTATTCATGAAAACTTTTTGCTTATATGATTCAGTTGTTTGCTCATTATCTACTTGCTAGCAAACTATAGACCATTGACCTGGATCACTTCATTCATAACATGTGCTTTACAATACTATTTGATCAAGATTATGATTGTAGCATGTCACCTCAGAATTTATTTTGTTTTTATCATTTTACCTACTCGAGGACGAGTAGAATTAAGCTTGGGGATGCTTGATACGTCTCAAACGTATCTATAATTTCTGATGTTCCATGTTGATATTATACCAATTGTTACATGCTTTATATACACTTCATAACATTTTTATGCATTTTCTGGGACTAACCTATTAACAAGATGCCACAGTGCCAGTTCCTGTTTTCTGCTGTTTTTGTATTCCAGAAAAGCTAGTCTGGAAATATTCTCGGAATTGGACGAAACTTGGACAGGACCTCCTATTTTTCTAACACGTACACGGAGTCCAAAGGAGAGACGGAGGGGAGCCACGAGTCTCTGCCGCGCTGTGGGGTGGTGTGGGCCCCACGGGCATCTCCAGCCGCCGCCCTTTCGCCTATATATCTTCCCGACACGAAAACCCTAAAACCCGAGCCATTATCCACGAAAAGTTTCAGAGACGCCGCCGCCGTCAACCCTAGCTCGGGAGGGTTCAGAAGCTCTTCTCGACACCCTGCCGGAGAGGGGAATCATCACCAGAGGGCTCTACATCAGCATGCCTGCCTCCAGAGTGATGCGTGAGTAGTTCATCTTTGGACTACGGGTCCATAGCAGTAGCTAGATGGTTGTCTCTCCACTTTATGCTATCATGTTTAGATCTTGTGAGCTGCCTATCATGATCAAGATCATCTTATTGTAATGCTACATGTTGTGTTTGCTGGGATCCGATGAATATTGAATACTATGTCAAGTTGATTATCAATCTATCTTATATGTTATTTATGATCTTGCATGCTTTCCGTTACTAGTAGATGCTTTGGCCAAGTAGATGCTTGTAACTCCAAGAGTGAGTATTTATGCTAGATAGTGGGTTCATGCCTCCGGTAATCTGGGAGAGTGACAACAACTTCTAAGATTGTGGATGTGCTGTTGCCAGTAGGGATAAAATAACCGATGCTTAGCTTATGGGTGCGCCGTTAGGTCTAATGCATTTGTTTACATTACGCACATTACTTAATGCGATTATCCGTTGCTTGCAACTTAATACCAACGGGGAACTCGGTATGACAACCTGGAGGTGGATTATTAGTCATAGACGCTGTTGGATAACGGTTTATGTATTTTGTCGTAATGCCCACATGAATATCATAGTAATAATCATGTCATATATATGCATTGTCATGCGCTCAATATTTTGTCAATTGCCCAACTGTAATTTGTTCACCCAGCATGTTAGTTATCTTTTATGGAGAGACACCACTAGTTAACTGTGGACCCCGGTCCATTCTTTTACACTGATAATACAACCAACTACAAACATTGTTCCTTTTCATTCTCTGCAATTTACTACTATTTTCCACGCCATACGTTTAATCCTTTGTTTTCAGCAAGCCGGTGAGATTGACAACCTCACTGTTTCATTGGGGCAAAGTAGTTTGATTGTGTTGTGTGCAGGTTCCACGTCAGCGCGCCACTGACAACCTTCAGAAGTGATTTCTTGCTTCTACTGGTTCGATTAAACCTTGGTTTCATACTGAGGAAACTGCTGCTACACTGCTTCATACCTTCCTCTTGGGGTCTCCCAACGAACATGTGATCCACGTCATCAGACGACGGGGACCCGCACGCAGCCCTGCAGGGAGAACTCACCACCCTGTGGAGCTCCTGGGGATACCCGTCGGTGAGGGAAGGACGCGCGTACGGGAGGTGACGGCTCCGTGGTGCCCGATACATGACACCGGGATACGTGACGCTAGCGAGTGTCGCGCCCTCCGTGATCTCGCCAACCTCAGGAGGAAGTACCAAGATGGAGCGGGAGGAACCGGCCCGGCGGGGTCGTGCCACGCTTGCGGCCAACTCGGGCACTACGCTCGAGCCTGCCCTACTTACCGGGCGCCAGGGACCCGCTAAGAAGCCAAGGGGCTGCTGAACCCGGGGGCAAGGAGTGTTCCCTATGGACCTAAAGCCGCTAGAAGCGCACCAAGGCCAAGGCGGAAGACGGTCAGGCATGACGAGTCATGCTGGACCGTCCGACAAAACTGGACACGGGCATACCCGAGTGTAGCCCGCTGTATCCTTAAGAAAACTAATTTCACTTAGCATCTAATGAACTCAGTTTGTATTTGTCAATGTGTTTCCTCTCCTATCTGACGCCTGAACTTCCCGCATGAGAAACATAGGCCCAAACCTGAGCCGGGGGGGGGGGGGGGGGGGGAGGGGCTTCCCTACGCACTCGAACCAAGATGTACCCAACGTTCGGATTGGGCATCGAAGGTATCGAAAGAAACCCGCGCTCGGGGCACGGGTGCGCAGATGCCTCGTAGAAGTTGAGGAGGAAGAAGGAGGGAGAGCTCTTTTCTAGCAGAGCGCAGAGGCTTGGGGGTACTTGGCCACGCCCGCCGAGGAACCCGGGGGCCCCGACGGCCCCCGGGGACAGAACTGAACCAGGGTAGTCCTGGCCAAAGAGCTAAGTACTTAAACCCAGGTTGCATTCCCTTACGCATTGCTTGCACAGGTCATCCCGTTTTTTTCCTTGGGGCAGGAGGTTGGGGCCCGGGCGGCGTGGCCTGAGTGTAGAAAGGGCGTTCAACGGGGAGATGCGGTTCTCGGAAGTTTGCTTGGGTAACAAGCCCCGGGGACCTCCGCCGGGACAGCTCCCCAATGAACGGTGTGACCCTTGCGCGGTGACGTGACTCGGGAGGGGGCAGCTGGATCCGGTCCAACGCTCTCCCGGGTCCTGTGCAGGGCGCGCAAGGGTACCCCAGAACACAGGGAACCGCACCGTACCGGGGCCCTCTAATCCAGCCCCCGGGAAAACGCAAGGATTGACGATGAGAGAAACGCATGCATAACAAGGGATTAAAGCGAAAGTGATTACATAACCTATCTGGGACAGCTACTATTTGTTACACAGGCACCCATGACTACAAGGGGTCGGGCCCCAGAGGGATTTAGTTCCTCTGCAGCCTCGCTTTCACCTGCTCGATCAACGGAGCCACGGCGTGCTCCGCCGCCGTGCGGTCCTCTTCTTGCTCGAACTCCTCAAACAGGAGATCGAATGGGAAGAGGGGTTGCAAGTAGTACACCCGAGGAAGGATCACGCTGTCTACTTGGCTGCCAGCTTCAACACCTTCGACGCGGAGGCGCCGCGTCATCGTCTCCTTTAGGACTTCCATCTTCCCCACCATGTTGGCAAAGAACCCGGAGAGACTCGCGATGTCAGTACCGCCGATCTCCCCCGGGGGGAGATCCACAGCGGCCATTGCGCTCTGCGCCCGAACGGCAACGTTGCAAAGGCCGACGGCGTCCACCTCGGTCCGTTGGTCCGCCTGGTTGAGCTGCTCAAGGGCCGTGCGAGCACTGATCTTGAACTCCTCGCTGGTCTTGCGCACGCGCTCCAAACGGCGGTCGCGGGCGCTCTGCTCGGAGGACACCTCATCAAGCTGCTGCTGCAGCCCGGCGAGTCGGGACTCGGCATCTCCCAGCTGGCGATGAAGCTCCTCTTCAGGAGCCTCAGCCGCACGAGAAGCCCCGCGCTCCCGCTCGACCGCGGCGTCGGCATCATTGCGGAACCCCTCGATCGTCAGCCGAAACTCGTGCAGAGAGTCAGCCTGCTCGCGGATCCGTGCCTCGGCGTTTGCCAGGGCCAGGTGATGGGCGTCCACCAGGGCCACCCTCTCTTGCTCAAGGGAGGCAAGCTCGAGAGCATGAGCCTCCTGCTGGGCCACGGCCAACTGCTGCGCCGGTCCAGAGTCCCCGGACTGGCCACTCTCCGCCCGCCTAGCCGCGACAATGGCGGCCACCAAGACCCTCTGCGCATCGGCCTTCGGGGAAGAGGCTTCCTCCGCAGCCAGCGTCACGGTGGCAAGGGCAGCTTCGGCTTGAGCAGCGGCCGCCTGCTGCTCCCGGGCTTGAACCGATGCCACACGCTCCTCCAGGCCGCGCCGGCTCTCTTTGACCTCTGCGCGCTGGAGAAGGAGGAGCTCCCTGGTCCGCTCGTTCTCCTCTTTGGCCCTGGCGGCGGCGTCCGCCAGAAGCTGCTGGTGTTGCTCCATGCCATCTAGCACACTATGTGCCAAAGAGAAGACCGAGGCATCCAAGATGAGGCCGGCCGCGGGAACCACCTCGCGGTTAGCCCAGAGAACCAGAGAAGAGGGGTCGCTCACCGCTCGTGGAGGGGGTGTGGCCGAGAGCGCGCCTCCGCCTGGCGTGGGGGAGGCAGCTCTACAACCACCTCCATGGAATCAGGGCGAGGACAGAGAGGCCTCGCTGAGGAGCGCCTCTCGAACCTGAGGGTTTCCCCGGCGTCGCTGTCCTCAGAGGCCGATTCCACCGTCACAACCTCAAGGGCCGGGGAAGCTCGCACGACGCCTGGAATGAAGGCACAAGGAAATTCGAAATGAAAGCACGCACACTCTGCCTGGGAGGAGTGGATCGCGTAAGCATACCTCTAGACGTGGACACCACCGGAGGGGCAGAACCCGGCTCGGAGGCTCCCGCCCCGGGCGACGGCGCTGGCACCCGGCGTCCGACCCGGGGGCTTCGCCGACGCATGACTTCTTGGGTGGGCGATCGGGGGCCCCAGACTTGGTGCGAGCCCTCTTTGAGGAGGAAGCCGACGGCTGGGGGCTGCCAAGTCACAAGAACACGCTCAGGAACAAGGAGCGCTGCTAGGAGGAAGGACACTCGGAAGGAAGAAATTACCTGGCGGAGTCCTGGCGAAGGGACCATGACCCTTTCACGAGGAAGCCCCCGAGTGGCGGGGAGCCGGGAGAGGTTCCCCAGGGGGCTCGTCGTCCGAGGGCACGTAGCCCGCGGCGGACAGCTCCTCCGCGGTCCGAGGCCTTGCCGGGACGTGAGGACGGTGATACAATGGCGCAGGGTCGGTGTCGTCCTCCTCCTCCTCCAAGACGGCGCGTTTACCACCTCGGGAAGATCCCCCGGGGAGCGGCGCTCTCGGGCGGCGGCGGGAGCCGCCGGTGGATTCCCCCCGGGAAAGACGCGAAGGCCCCGAGGGGAGAGCTCGGGGAATCACCGCCCCGGGGCGCGCCATGACGCAAGGATCCCCCACTCGTCACATTCGGGCAAGGACGAGATGATGCTGTCCAGATCTTCGTCCTTGTACAGCGGGACGATTCCCACCGGCAGGCCCAGGTACTCCGTGGACCCCCCGCAGAGATCGTTTACCAGCCCGCTCAAAGCGCCCGGGAGCACCTTCGACTTGAACAACCTGGTCTTGTCGCTGGTGCCCTCGAACACCCACATGCAGTGGGAGCGAAGCTGCAAAGGGGCGATGGCATGGCTAAGGAAATGCGCCACCACATCACGGCCAGCCAGGCCCCGCTCGCGGAAGGAAAGGATCCGGCGGTACACCGGAGCCAACTCGGCGTCCCGATCTCCGAGTGCGGACCAGCTCTCCGGGCGGACGGGCACCGCCGTGATGACGTGGATCACACGTTCGTTGGGAGACCGCAAGAGGAAGGTATGAAGCAGTGTAGCAGCAGTTTCCCTCAGTATGAAACCAAGGTTTAATCGAACCAGTAGGAGCAAGAAATCACTTCTGAAGGTTGTCAGTGGCGCGCTGACGTGGAACCTGCACACAACACAATCAAACTACTTTGCCCCAATGAAACAGTGAGGTTGTCAATCTCACCGGCTTGCTAAAAACAAATGATTAAACGTATGGTGTGGAAAATAGTAGTAAATTGCAGAGAATGAAAAGGAACAATGTTTGCAGTTGGTTGTATTATCAGTGTAAAAGAATGGACTGGGGTCCACAGTTCACTAGTGGTGTCTCTCCATAAAAGATAACTAACATGCTGGGTGAACAAATTACAGCTGGGCAATTGACAAAATATTGAGCGCATGACAATGCATATATATGACATGATGATTACTATGATATTCATGTGGGCATTACGACAAAATACATAGACCGTTATCCAACAACGTCTATGACTAATAATCCACCTCCAGGTTGTCATACCGAGTTCCCCGTTGGTATTAAGTTGCAAGCAACGGATAATCGCATTAAGTAATGTGCGTAATGTAAACAAATGCATTAGACCTAACGGCGCATCCTTAAGCTAAGCATCGGTTATTTTATCCCTAGTGGCAACAACACATCCACAATCTTAGAAGTTGTTGTCACTCTCCTAGATTACCGGAGGCATGAACCCACTATCTAGCATAAATACTCACTCTTGGAGTTACAAGCATCTACTTGGCCAAAGCATCTACTAGTAACGGAAAGCATGCAAGATCATAAATAACATATAAGATAGATTGATAATCAACTTGACATAGTATTCAATATTCATCGGATCCCAGTAAACACAACATGTAGCATTACAATAAGATTATCTTGATCATGATAGGCAGCTCACAAGATCTAAACATGATAGCATAAAGTGGAGAGACAACCATCTAGCTACTGCTATGGACCCGTAGTCCAAAGATGAACAATCACGCATCACTCCGGAGGCAGGCATGGTGATGTAGAGCCCTCCGGTGATGATTCCCCTCTCTGGCAGGGTGCCGGGAAGAGCTTCTGAACCCTCCGAGCTAGGGTTGACGGCGGCGGCGTCTCTGAAACTTTTCGTGGATAATGGCTCGGGTATTTAGTGTTTTCGCGTCGGGAAGATTATATAGGCGAAAGGGCGGCGGCTGGAGATGCCCATGGGGCCCACACCACCCCACGGCGTGGCAGAGGGGGGCCCGCGCCGCCCCATGGTGTGGCTGGCTCGTGGCTCCCCTCCGTCTCTCCTTTGGACTCCGTGTACGTGTTAGAAAAATAGGAGGTCCTGTCCAAGTTTCGTCCAATTCCAAGAATATTTCCAGACTAGCTTTTCTGGAATACAGAAAACAGCAGAAAACAGGAACTGGCACTGTGGCATCTTGTTAATAGGTTAGTCCCAGAAAATGCATAAAAATGCTATGAAGTGTATATAAAACATGTAACAATTGGTATAATATCAACATGGAACATCAGAAATTATAGATATGTTTGAGACGTATCACGCCGCGGGCTCCGCGAGGGCCTCGTCAGCCGCCGGTAAGCGAACGAAAACCCAATCATGCCGCAACTCCTCCCAGCTTCGCTTGTTAAGGGGAAGGAATGTGTCGGCGAGGTTGTTGTGGAAGCTGAAGGTGACGGAGCCGGAGATTGCATCCCGACCTCGACTCGGGGATAAAGTAGTGGCGGAAGAGGGAGATGCTCGGCTTGACGCCAACGAACGTCTCGCAGAAGTGCTGGAAGATGGCCAGCAGCAACAAGGCGTTGGGGTGGAGTTGGGCCAAGGCCAACCCGTACTCCCCCAACACCACGTGGAGGAAGAGCGACATCGGCGGGGCCAATCCCGCCAGAAGGAAGCACGCAAAGACGCGGACGTCGAGAGCCGTCAATCGATCCGGCGGCGAGGACACATGGAAGATCATGGTCCGGCCGTTCTCGTTGCTATTGCTTGCAACGGCATCCTTCAGGCCAGGGAGATGCTCCATCGCATATCCCGGCGGAAAGAAGGCCTGGGACGTGCGCCATTCCTCCCAAGAAAGCTCGCGCTACGACATGCGATCCGTCATCTTAGCCTTACCCTTCTTGGCCGTCCTCTCCATGGACGCCATCGAGGATGAGCGTGGGGCGGTTTGGAGTGGGAGAGGCAAAGGAGGGTGACAGCAGGAGGCGAGTGGGAGAGTGAAGACGAGGCCCGAGCGGCGCCGACCCTAATATAGCCAGGGAGTGGGGAAGAAACGAGGCGTGCGGATGGTTCCCATCCTCTCCCGCATTGAAACGATCCATGACCCCTAGGCGCGTGGTGGGACCGCCATCGAGAACCGCGCTGCAGTTACAGCTTTCGCAGGAATCGAGGCGCTCCCACTCGAGCGCGTGCCACCACGGATGATGTCATGACAGTTGCCAAATTTTACTAACTCAGGTGCACGCACGGTGGGCGTCCCCGG
The DNA here is from genome assembly GCA_947311845.1 of Poa pratensis. NCBI lineage: Eukaryota > Viridiplantae > Streptophyta > Magnoliopsida > Poales > Poaceae > Poa > Poa pratensis. The sequence goes on from CAMZMU010000117.1 coordinate 60,682,493, forward strand.
GCGGCTCCTAACGAAAGGCCGCCCAGGAACGCCCGGGGGCTACTGTCGGCGTACGGGAAGAGGGGGTCCCCGTACGATGGTCGCACGCCCCGGGGAAGAACCCATGGTGTCATCTCGGCGTCAAGGCAAAGCCCAGAAGAGGCCCCGGGGGAGGAGCCCAGGGAGTGGGGAGGAAACGAGGCGTGCGGACGGTTCCCATCCCGTCCCGCATTGAAATCGATCGACGACCCCTAGGCGCGTGGTGGGACCGCCATCGAGAACCGCGCTGCAGTTACAGCTTTCGCAGGAATCGAGGTGCTCCCACTCGAGCGCGTGCCACCGCGGATGACGTCATGATAGTTGCCAAATTTGACTAACTCAGGCGCCCGCACGGTGGGCGTCCCCGGGCGGCTCCTAACCAAAGGCCGCCCAGGAACGCCCGGGGGCTACTGTCGGCGTGCGGCAAGAGGGGGCCCCATACGACGGTCGCGCGCCCCGGGGGAGGAGCCCCCGGGACACCGGAACCGCGCCCTTCGGAGAGGCGGCTAAAAGTGCATGTGTTGCCCAATGCGTGGTTTTGGTAATTAATGACAGTCCTTATGGACTAATGTTTGTATTGAGTTATTCTTGTAGATTTGTCCATTGGCATCGCTTGAACTCCATGTGTTGGATTCAAGGTTGTATGCCATCAAGATCATTGATTATGATGGACATATTTGATATGATCAAGAAGATGAAAAGATACAAGGTTGATCAAGACTAAGTGCAAAGAGTGGTTTCAAGTTGATCAACTCACAAAGCTAAATGATATACCCTGTGGGATCATGTGATCCAATGGTATGGTAAGAAATTGTCCATATAGCTTTGTGAACTAACCCATTATGTGTGTGTGGCATTCCTTTGTTGGGGTTAGGTATCTCTCCATAGGCTTGCATCAAAAGGAAGATTTCTTATAGCTAATGGAGGATGACGTCAAGTGGTGATCGTCATCAAGGTTGAGATGTGCAAGTTCAAGATGGACATCTAGAAGATATCATATGCTTGAAGCTTGCAACCCATTTGGAGATAATGGTCAAGTGAAGATGTTCCTAAGAGAGACACTCCCATCTTGGTGTATGGGGGAGCGTTATGTGAGTCTTCATCAAGCATGTGCTAGCAAGCACAATCAAGAAAGGTGTTCCACTTGAAGAGATCAAGATCGTCATCATCTAGCTCAAGTGGAATGCGCAAGGCAAATGTATGATCTTGATAGGTTTTCTATTTTACCGGTCTCGTGGTGTTAGTGGGAGACCGGGTTATAGGATAGACGGCGTACTATCAAGAGGGGCTCTCAAGTGAGTAACTTAATCGCATCTTTGTGGAGAGCTCAAACCTTTGCATATTTGGCATATCATCTTTCTTGGTTCTTATTTGGCTTTTATCCATGTGGGAATTTATACCTTGTGTTCATCTCCATTCCAAGCTCTAGTTCATCAAAAACAGATTTCATTTGAATATCTTGTGATGTTTTTTTATGTTGGAGGTTTTACCGGTTCTTCTTTTGTAGAGAGGTCAAACTCTCCTCTTGTGTTCTCCTCCTCACATGATGGACTATGATGTGTATATGTAGAATCTTGTAGAGCTTGTGAGTATCTTCTAACAAGCCCAAGATCATAGAAAACGGAGTCCGGATGAGAAACATATTGCGGTTTTGGTTTGGAGGTTTTATCGGTTGTTCTTTTATCGAGAGGTCTAACCTTTACCCACTTGGTTTTATCCTCCATTGTTGGACTATGATTTTTCTCTGATGATCTTGTAAAGCTCTTCGTTACGATTCCAACGAGCCAAAGATCATCAAAAACGGAGTTCGGATGCTCAAGATATCGTCGTTTTTGTTTGGGTGTTCTTTGTAGTTTTCTGTCCAGCGGTAGTACCGCCCGGGTACCGCCCGAAAACAGTACCGAAACCGCCCCGAAATCACCCGGAGCGGTAGTACCGCTGTCGGGGCGGTAGTACCGCTGCCTGGAGCCTGTTTTGAGCCTGTTTCACTGTTCTAACTCCCCATGGGGCGGTAGTACCGCTGGGCTAGTGGTAGTACCGCTCCTGGGCGTGATTTTCACATAACGGTTGGATTTTGGGGGTCCTATTTAAGAGGATCTTCTTCTCCATTGACCCCCAACTATTGAGCACGGTTTTGACCTCCATTGTTGACCTTTTGAAGCTTTGCTTTCTCTCTATTCCTCCATGATTCTTGCCTCAAATTAGAAGGAAAAGAGAGAATAGATCTACATCTACATTTCCACCAATCAATCTCTCCTGTAAGTGAGGGGAACCCTTTCGATCTAGTTTTTGAAGTTCCATTTGTTGAGTTCTTCTTTGTTCTTCCTCTCTTCTCCCCCCATAAGCATTAGTTGCTTGTGGTGGGATTTGAGAGTGAAGGATTTGACCACTTGCGCTCTTGCCATTGCTTTGTGCATCGGTTTGTGCTCTCCACGAGGATTTATGTAAGTTGAAAGCTTGTGAACTTGTTACTCTTGGGTCTTTGGACCCTAGATGCCCGTGTGGTGGTTGAGACCTTTGGTGGTCACTTGTAGCTGTTAGGGAGCCCCCAATTCGGTTGTGGGTGTGTGCCCCAGATCGTTGTTGAAAGGCTCCGGATTTCCGCCTCGAAGGATTCCGATAGTGGAAGGTGAACCAAACCTTTGTGGTGCGGTTCATCGGAGAAGAAGGTGAAACCTTTGTGGTTGTTGAACCATTGTGTTGGTTCACACCTCTCCAACGAGACGTACTCCCCTAAAAAGGAGGAACTCGGGAATACATCCTCGTCTCCGCGTGCCTCGGTTATTTCTATACCCGAGCTCTTTACTTATGCATTTTACATTGTGATAGCCTTCGTGCTTGAAGTATTCTATTGCTATCACCTTGTTGCTTTTCTTGCTTAGCATAAGTTATTGGTGCACATAGGTGGGCCTAGTATATTTAGGTTGTTGGCTTGTTAATTTAAACACCTAGTTTTATTCCGCAATTATCAAGCCTAAACCGGAAAAGTTTTAATCGTCTATTCACCCCCCTCTAGGCGACATCATTGTCCTTTCAGCGGCCCCGGGGAGCTGTCCCCGTCCCGGGAAAGCAGGGACCATTGACGTGGCACGAGATTCCTGCACCGCTACCCGGGAGGGGTAGCTTCGCAGGGAAGGAAACACAGTGGACATCACGGACATGAGACATTGACAAGACCTGGCGTGCCGTCCCATCTAAGCAGGCCCAGGGCTCGGCGCGATGCCTGGGCCGCAGGCAAGACTGGACATGCCGTCACGTCCGTTCCGGCGGAGTCGGCGGCTTGGACGGTGCCACGAAGACGGCCGATGGCTGCCACTTGGACTGAGGCATGATGCATGCCATGTTTCGGTAGCAAGCCCCCAGCGCGACCACTTGTGGTGTCCCCTCGGCATATAAAAGGAGGCCCATGGTCATTTGTAAGAGGACACACCATAGTCATCAACCTCTCTCAGTTTAGGACTTGTACTCGAGGGCTGGACATGGAACACCTCGGAGACCTTCCCGGGCTGAAACCTAAAGGCTCACGGGAGTAGAGAGAGTTGAGGACTTCTCCATTGTACTTCACCACACCGGCAATCCAACCAGACAAGCAGGACGTAGGGTTTTACGCGGCGACACAGCTTGAACCTGGGTAAAATCTCGTGTACTTGTGCTTGAGCTCGGGGATCGATTCCGGAGCACCTTGCGCCCCTCTACCGAACAAACAGGGGGTGTTCGACATCCCCGGTGTCCGCGTGTCGACACGCGACAAAACCCATGCCTCCATAGGATTTTGGCCGAGTTAGTTTGTCCCATGCCATCCAGTGCATGCGCTTTCTGTTTTCTTCATCGCCCCACCAAAAGTTACGGATTTTCTGTGAAAGTTCCTCAAGAAGTCCAGCTGGGAATTTGAATACTCCCATGGCATAGGTGGCAAGAGACTGGAGTATAGCTTTAATCAGAACTTCTTTGGCACCAGTGGACATACATTTTTTGGACCAGTCACTAGCATGTTTTGAAAATTTCTCCTTGGTTGATTTAAACTTGCCACTCTTCAATCTACCTTCTGGCACTGGAAGGCCTAGGTATTTTCCTCAAAACAGGGTGTCTCATATTTAAGGATATCTTTAATCTCAGCTTGTACCTCAGGAGAGCATTGATCCCCATAAATTATAGAGCACTTTCCCAAACTCACCAATTGCCCCGTGGTTTGCTCATACCGGTCAAGTATTGATTTACTCACGTGTGCTTGATCAACAGAGGCCTCAAAGAATAATAAACTGTCGTCTGCAAAGAGCAAGTGAGATATCCCAGGAGCTCTTCTACATATGTGGAACTCGTGCAGCGCATTACTCTCGATATCTTTCCTGATGAGGCAAGAAAGGCCATCAGCAACAAAAAGGAAAAGGTATGGAGACAGAGGATCACCTTGACGAATTCCGCGGGATGGAGTAAAGGGGTCCAACATGTGACCGTTAAAGCGAATCCACTAGCGTACGGTGGTCACACACGCCATCACCCACCGTATCCATTGACTATGAAAGCCCATCTTCGCTAAAACCCCTTCCAAAAATCTCTAGTCCACACGATCATACGCTTTGGCCATATCCAACTTGTATGCACAAAACTTCCTTCGGGCTGCTGACCCCGTTTGTATGGTATGAATGCACTCAAATGCCATCAGTGCATTATCCGTGATGAGGCGGCCGGGATAAATGCGCTCTGCGTCGGAGAAATAATATCCTGTAGAAACGGCCTTAAACGAATAACCAGGCATTTGGAAACCACCTTGAAGATCACATTACATGAGCTGATTGGGCAAAAATCCTTTGGTTCCTCCGGTTCGTTCTTTTTGGGAATCAATACAATAGCTGTATCATTTACTTCCTCAGGCATGATCCCATCCTCGAATTTTTTTGGACCACTCTCACCACATCCTCACGCATAATGCCCAAATTTCGCTGCAAGAACCGAGCTGGAAAGCTATCAGGCCCGGGTGCCTTCAGAGGGCCAATCTGGAACATAGCATCGCTAATATCCTTTTCAGTGAAGGCTGAACACAACTTCTCATTCATATCAACATCCACACAATGGGGAACACAGTCTGTAATGATGCTTGGAATGATTTCATCATCTCTTGTGAAAAGGTTTTGATAGAAATCCCTCATCAACTGTTCCATCTCGAGTGTGTCTGTTGTCCAGGGGCCATCCGCACGTTTGAGTCTACGAATGGAGTTCTTTTTATGTCTCGAGGAGGCCATACTGTAACATCCCAAGTTTGTAATAAAGTGTTAAGTTGTGTAATCATGTCATTTCATGCATTAATCTTTGCATTAATAAATTTTGCAATTAAATTAAAGAAGATGTAATCAAAAAGACCTAAATCATGTTCTATTTTTAATTGTGGTTCAAAAGTTCCAAAAATTCAAAACAAAAATATGTGGGGCTTCCCTACAATATTAGAAGCCTACATGAATTTTTGGGTAATTTATTGACTATTTTAAATGCCCTAAAAAATGCAGGAAGTTGATTTTAAAATAATTTCAGTAAATACTTAAAAGCTCAGGGGGTTTTCTGTAAAATGCTTTTTCTTTCTTTCTTCTTCTTCCTCGCGACAGAAGGACGAGGAGGCCGACGCCGTGTTGCTTCTCGCGAGCGCCACCTCCTCTCTGCTTGCTTCCTTCCTTGGATAAGACGCAGAGAAGACGTCCACATCTCCGCCTCTCTCCCCATGTCATCTTCCCTCTCCCCCGTGCCCTATTCCCCTCTCCACATCGAACCCTAGCCGCACGGACGCTGCCGTCGTGCGCTAGCTCCGGCCGCTCCTCAGTCAAATTGACGCCGCCTTTAGCTCCGCCTAGCTCTCCTCTTCCTCCCCGTCGAGTTGCAGAAGCCAGGATGCAGTAGAACGCCAGAATCGACACCGTCTTCTCCAACTCCGGCCGAGGTCCGCCGTGCTCGATTCCGCCGCCGTCCGAGCTTCTCCGGCCTCGCCGTCCTTTCCAGCGTCCTCAGGGTGAGCTTCTACCCCTCCCTGACCTCTCCTTCTTCCTCCTCCTGCCCCGTAGCTCGCTGCCGATGCGTGCTTGCGAGCACCGCCGTGGAACCGCGTCGCCGGAGCTACTCCGGCGACCATTTGCTCCGTCGCGCCGCCCGTTCGCCTCCCCATGCTCCTGTGCGTGCGACGCGCGCACCCGCGCGACCTCCCGCACCATCCTCCGAAGTGTCCGTGGTCGACAGAGCCGCCGCCGGCTCTCTGTGCCACTGACGTGCGGGCCCCACACGTCAGGGTTTTAATATTTTCGGGTTAAATTTCAGAAAATGTTAAATATCTGACAGGTGGGACACAGCTTATTTAAAGAATTTCCAGAAATTGAATAAAGTTGTAAAATCAATAACTTTTGATCTGTTTATCAGAAAAATGTGTTCAATATATCAAAATGTTCAGAAAAATAAATCCAATCTGTTTATGTCAAAATTAATACATGTTTGAACATTTCAATTAGGCAAATATTTGGAAATGGTCTAAATGCATTTTCTCTAATTAGGGAGTTAAATTAAATAAATGCTCATATTTGCAATTTGACTTCAAATAACATTTCAAACATGATTTAGAGCTCCATGTCAATGCATTAAGTTCATCATGCATACATATTGCACATTGCATCAATGCGATGTATTGATTGTTGTTCTCTTCGGTATTTGTTCTTCTCGATAGATCGTGGTTGGGAAGTTGACCCCACTTTATTCGAAGAACAAGATCTGACCCCCGACGAACAAGGCAAGCATAACCTCTTATCTGCCCATATATGATTTCGAAGTATTTCACTCTTGTACTTGCATACGATTCCAATGTATTTTGGTCTTTATATAGAGGTCTCCTATATATTTGCATCACCCAGATATCCTCAACCATTATTCCTAGCAGCCATAGTTTTGATATTTGTATATCGCCAAATCCTCATATCTGCTTAGCCATGCATAGTTATCTATCTCTGCTCCACCCGGTTGGTGAATCAGAGCTGCGAAGAATCTGCTATGTCAGGACGTTTAGAGAAAGGAGGTGAACATATGATAATATGATAAAAGGCTTGGATGGGAGGGTGGTGAGTTGTTCCATTCTTGCCGACCCAGGACCTGAGGTTCTCGTCTCTTGAACCAAGACTGAGCGTACTTCCACATGTGGCGGGCCTAACACCCCGCTCGACTAACTAACTTGGTTGGTTGTACCCATGGGACACGTAGTTTGGTATTCCATTCGCGTGTGGGTCAGAAACGTTTATGAAAAGGTAGGGCCTAGCAGGGATCCAGTGATGGACAAACACGGATCTTGATTCCTGTGACAAAGTAACGGGGACCGTCACAAGATGGCCATCTCGCGTAATGGCGGCACATCCCTGTTATCGATGGCCCATGGAATATAATCAACCAAGGTAAAGGTCGTGGTCAGCCACCCTCTGCCAGCACCACGGAAGTGTGTCATGTGGCAATAAGAGTCGACTGATACGTGCGGTTAAAGTTGTACACCCCTGCAGGGTTTAATATTTTCGAAATGCCGTGTCCACGGTTACGGACGACTTGGGAATAGACACGTGATCATAGAGATCCTGAACATAAACGTAAAATATGTTGACAACGAATGAAGGGTGCTTCCTCGAGGGCGTCGAGGGGGTGATCCTAGTTGATAGGTGATGTTGATGAGCTGGTGGTTGCAACATGTTTACAATAGTTGGAAAGGCTCTCTTATCCCCTTTTATAAAGTCTACTGTTGATACGAGTATCTTCCTCCCTCTGTTTGGAAACAAAGATGGCTTTATGCAAATGAACCTTCATACATACTCTCTGAACAGGCAGATATATAATAGGTTAATTAAGTCTTGTTGAGTACCTTCGGTACTCATGTTTGCTTAATTTGGTTCAGGTGAAGACCCTCACTCCGACGTTGGTTTCTACGTTGACGTCGACGAGTAGTTTGGGGTTCCCAGGTAGCAGCCTGGAACGTGTAGGTTGGGTTTGGCTACGTTGCTTACTTTCGGCCTCTTAGGCCTTTTGCAGTCTTGTTGTATCGCAACACATTTGCTTTCGTTGTTTGTTGTAATGTTGGGTCATGTGACCTCTGTGTAATATTACCAGGTTTTGTAGTACCAGTTATGTAATATTATTTTGAATCGTAGAGTCTGTGATGTGCCAGTTGTTCTGCTGTCTTGATCTCTCTATTATACTTTGATAGTTGTGCATGTGTTATGGCATCAATCGAAATGTTGTGTTGCCGATGATCAATTCCAAGCAACGCCTGCCAGAGGTTCTGGCCTGGGAGAGGTGTGCGCAGTAACCTTCGGTTGTATCACATGACCAGTGACACACATCATCTTTGTATAGTACCGGGGTCGGGGCGCTACAAGTTTTTGGTATCAGAGCAGGACTGCCTGTAGGAAACCCTTACTATTGGTCGGTGTTGAGTCTAGAGATTGTGAAAACTACTTTGAACCTAAAAATGAGTTGTGAAAATCTCATTAGGATTTTTTTACTCCTTACCTGGTATCGCTCTGAACTCTGAGTTACCTTACCTTATTTGATTGCGAAGGTTTTATTTGCTCGTCTGTTATCTTCAAATCTAGGATCAAACTCGTTGCGTGTTTTTCCTAGTACTCCGTGTCAGGTTGCTAAATTTCTCAGAGTTTCAAGTTTACTCATTTAATCTAAATCATCGATTTTATCATATCTCAGATGTTCCATATCAAATAGTGTGATCTTTCTGTTGTCCACTGTCAATTAATGTTTCAAACATGACTTGTGGTCTTCTGTCATCTTTACTCTCCATTGTCATGGTTTGTAATTCAGCTGGGGATAATGTATACGTCTTGTATGCTTTTCGATACCATGCTTGATGAGATGATATGTCATGTATCACATGTCTTGTTTTATCTACATGATGCCATCTATCATGTTTCCTTGATTCATCATGTTATCATTCCATTGTATCCTTTTTTTTCCATGAATGTGTTGTTCATGGTTCTTGTTTCTTTCTACTCAGGATGGCTAGTGGTACTCGAGGTTCTGCTGGCCGTGGTGGTCGTAACCCTCCTGAGGAAGAACTGCCGCCACCTCCCACAATGGCGCAGGTTCTTCAGAACATCGAGACCAACCGTCTGCGAAATGAACACCTCCTCGAGCAGTTGGTGCAGAACACTGCGCGTCGCGCCAACAACTGTGCCACCCTTGGGACTTTCTGAAAGCACAACCTCCCGTCTTCCAGGAGGCTAAGGAGCCTCTTGATGCTGATGATTGGCTGCGTGCCATTGAGCGCAAGTTTGGCGCACTCCATGTTCCAGATGCAGAGCGTGTGAATTTTGCTACCTACATGCTGGAGGGTGCAGCTGGTGCTTGGTGGGAAGGCTATCTGGCGCTGTTTGCACCGGAACATGTGGTCACTTGGGAAGAGTTCTGCACTGCTTTCCGAGCTGCTTATATTCCCGAAGCGGTTATGGACCGCAAAGGGAATGAATTTCTTGAGCTGACACAAGGACGGATGAACGTTGAAGATTACGGCCAGGAGTTCACTCGTCTTGCTCGTTACGCTCCCAGGGACGTGACCAATGATGCTGATAAGCAGGATCTGTTCCGCAAGGGACTTAATCCTCAACTCCGATATGAGATGATTCCTTTCAAGTTCCAAAATTTCTAGGAACTGCATAATCAGTCCCTCACTATGGAGCAAGGTAGAAAGGATTTGGAGTCTGCTTTGAAGCAGGCCTCTGGTGATTCTCGTGCATCATCTTCTGGCTTCAAGAAGCGCCGTGTGTTCATACCATACAGCGATGTACCTAAGGCTCAAAATGCACCCAGGTATCCGGGTTATGTTCCTCGTCCGCCAGTTCCACCTACTACATCAACCTATGGTGGTGGACAAGGTTATCGTCCTCCAGTTGGTGCTCCATCTAGCCTCACATGCTTCAAGTGTGGTCAGCTAGGTCATTTCTCGAGGGAGTGCCCTCAAAGGACTGATGGTCGTGGAGTTCCTCCGCCCAAGAAAACTGGGAAGCCCTCTGTTGCTGGATGTGGGCGTCTAAACCACGTTACTCTTGAGGAAGCTGAGAATGATCCAAGCGTCCTCCTTGGTACGCTCCGAGTCAACTCAATTCCAGTTACCGTACTGTTTGATTCTGGAGCATCGCATACATTCATGTCACAGAAGTTTGCTCATATGCATGGGACTCTATTGATCCACTCTCCGGGATCTAGTTGGCGAACTACAATCGTTACGCCTGAGCTCTTAATAAATGTAGGGTCTTTTGCGTTCCCTACTATCTTCATTGCCCTTCCGTCAACTGACATTGATGTCATCTTGGGCATGAATTGGCTCGTGAAATACAAAGCTATTCTTGATTGTGCAGCTAAATCTGTCACTTTGACAACTTCTTCTGGTGAAGTAGTTCAGTATTGGTCACAATTAGCATGGCCTCCATCAGCACGTTCTCAGTTCTCGCCAGAAACCGAGTTAAATGCTATGGAAGTTCAAACTCCACCTGAAATTCATGAACTATTGGTAGTTTGTGACTTTCCAGATGTTTTTCCTGAAGAACTACCTGGCATGCCACCTGATCGAAGTGTGGAATTTGTCATCGATCTGGTTCCTGAAACCGCTCCTATTTCCAAAAGACCTTATCGAATGCCCCGAGAAGAGTTGGTTGAGTTGAAATGACAAATCGAAGGGTTGGAACTTAAAGAGTTCATCCAGCCTAGCACATCTCTGTGGGGATGCCCTACTATCTTTGTTAAGAAGCGGGATACCAGTGTTCCGCGACTGGTTGTCGATTATCGACCGCTGAATGCAGTGACCATCAAAAACAAGTATCCTCTTCCACGGATCAATGATCTGTTCGATCAGTTAGCTGGTGCAACAGTGTTCTCCAAGATGGACCTGCGATCAGGATACCATCAGATAAAGATCAGAAAAGAGGACATTCCCAAAACGGCTTTTGTTACACGTTATGGTCTTTATGAGTATAAAGTGATGTCTTTCGGCCTTTCAAATGCTCCAGCTACCTTCATGTGTCTCATGAACTCAGTGTTTATGGAGTATCTTGACAAGTTCGTCGTGGTCTATATCGACGATATTCATATCTACTAAAAACCGAAGAAGAACATGCCGAACATCTACGTTTGGTATTGACAAAACTTCGTGAGCATCGTCTCTATGCCAAGTTTTCCAAATGTGAGTTCTGGTTGAAAGAGCTCATATTTTTAGGGCACGTTGTGTCTGCTGAAGGTGTCGCAGTTATTCCAGACAAGGTTCAATCTATTCTGAAGTGGGAAGCACCTAAATCAGTCAAGGAGGTTAGGAGTTTCCTCGAAATGGCGGGTTACTACCGTCGATTCATTGAGAGTTTCTCCAAGATCGCTAAACCAATGACTGATCTCCTGAAGAAAGATAGAAAATTCGAGTGGTCAGAAAAGGCTGCGGAAAGTTTCCAAACCTTGAAAACCAAACTGACTACCGCTCCGGTGCTTGTTCTTCCAGACACTACCAAGGACTTTGTAATCTTTCGCGATGCTTCGCATCAAGGTCTTGGTTGTGTGCTAATGCAAGAAGGTCCTGTGGTGGATTATGCTTCCAGACAGTTGAAACCGCATGAGCTTAACTATCCAACCCATGATCTAGAGCTAGCAGCTGTCATCTATGCTTTGAAACAATGGCATCCCTACCTTCTCGGTAGCCGTTGTGAATTGTACTCGGATCATCAGAGTCTGAAATATCTCTTCACCCAACCAGATTTAAATCTTCGACATAGACGATGGTTGGAGATAATCAAAGATTATGATTTGGGTCTCAATTATCAACCCGGCAAAGCCAACGTCGTTGCTGACGCGCTAAGTCGGAAGCCCTATTGCAACAACTTAATGGTACAACAATATCAACACTCTCTTTATGAAGAGTTATCCTAGCTAAACCTTGAGATTGTTCCATCTGGTTATCTGGCTAATCTAGAAGTGAAACCTTCTCTCGAAGACCAAATCAGAATTGCCCAAAAGCGAGATGTTGGTATTGCCAAGATCAAGAAGAACATTGTCAGTGGAGAAGCTAAATGTTTTTCTATTGATGATCAAGGCACTGTTCATTTAGGCAATCGCTTGGTCGTGCCGAAGAAACAAAGTCTGAGAAGTCTAATCCTTCAAGAGGCTCATGAAACACCTCTTTCTATTCATCCTGGTAGCACGAAAATGTATTGGGATCTCCGGCAAAGATTCTGGTGGACCCGGATGAAGCGAGACATCGCTCAGTTCGTTGCTGAATGCGATGTTTGTCGTCGTGTTAAAGCTGAACATCAAAGACCAGCTGGTGCTCTTCAACCTTTGTCTATTCCTGTATGGAAGTGGGATGAAATTGGTATGGATTTCATTACTGGTCTTCCCAAGACAAAGAAGGGTCATGATGCTATCTGGGTAGTGGTTGATCGTTTATCCAAAGTTGCTCATTTCATTCCTGTTCGAGAGACCATTCGAGCTAGTCAACTAGCTGATTTATATATCTCTCGGATAGTCGTTCTTCATGGAGTTCCTAAGAAAATTGTTTCTGATCGTGGGAGTTTGTTCATCTCCAGATTTTGGAGAAGTCTCCAAGAAGCTATGGGAACTCGTCTTTCCATTAGTACTGCTTATCATCCTCAAACGGTGGTCAAACCGAAAGGGTGAACCAAATCCTTGAAGATATGCTCCGAGCTTGTGTTATATCCTTCGGTAAAGACTGGGAAAAGTTCCTTCCATTTGCCGAGTTCACCTATAACAATAATTACCAATCCAATTTGGGCATGGCTCCTTTTGAAGCTCTTTATGGCCAAAAATGCAGAACTCTTTTGAATTGGTCAGAAACTGGAGAAATGTTATACTTTGGACCGGATATGATCAATGAACCTGAAGAACAAGTTCACATCATTCGTGAACGTCCGAGACAGCTCAATCTCGTCAAAAGAGCTATTACGATAGTCATCATCAGGATGTTCATTATGAAGTTGGTGACAAAGCCTATCTTCGAGTTACACCTCTGAAAGATGTTCATCGTTTCGGTATCAAAGGCAAATTGGCTCCTCGTTATGTTGGACCTTTCCCTATCCTTGCCAAAAGAGGTGAAGTTTCCTATAAGCTGGAGTTGCCTTCAAAATTTCCGGATGTCCATGATGTCTTCCATGTGTCCCAACTCAAGCATTGCTTCAAGGATCCGATGCGGGTTGTTGATCATGAAGCCCTTGTTCTTCAGGAAGATCTCACTTATCGAGAATATCCTGTTCGCATTCTTGATGAGGCTGAACGTAAAACTCGTCGTCAAACCATCAAGTTTCTCAAAGTCCAGTGGTCTCATCATTCCGAAGCTGAAGCAACCTGGGAACGAGAAGATCATTTACGATCTGAGTACCCCGACTTCTTTTCTAAAACCTAGGAATCTCGGGACGAGATTCTTGTAAGGGGGGTAGACTTGTAACATCCCAAGTTTGTAATAAAGTGTTAAGTTGTGTAATCATGTCATTTCATGCATTAATCTTTGCATTAATAAATTTTGCAATTAAATTAAAGAAGAAGTAATCAAAAATACCTAAATCTTGTTCTATTTTTAATTGTGGTTCAAAAGTTAAAAAATTCAAAACAAAAATATGTGGGGCTTCCCTACAATATTAGAAGCCTACATGAATTTTTGGGTAATTTATTGACTATTTTAAATGCCCTAAAAAATGCAGGAAGTTGCTGTTAAAATAATTTCAGTAAATACTTAAAAGCTCAGGGGGTTTTCTGTAGAATGCTTTTTCTTTCTTTCTTCTTCTTCCTCGCGACAGAAGGACGAGGAGGCCGACGCCGTGTTGCTTCTCGCGAGTGCCACCTCCTCTCTGCTTGCTTCCTTCCTTGGATAAGACGTAGAGAGGACGTCCACATCTCCCCCTCTCTCCCCATGTCATCTTCCCTCTCCCCCGTGCCCTATTCCCCTCTCCACCTCGAACCCTAGCCGCACGGACGTGATACGTCTCAAACGTATCTATAATTTCTGATGTTCCATGTTGATATTATACCAATTGTTACATGTTTTATATACACTTCATATCATTTTTATGCATTTTCTGGGACTAACCTATTAACAACATGCCACAGTGCCAGTTCCTGTTTACTGCTGTTTTTGTATTCCAGAAAAGCTAGTCTGGAAATATTCTCGGAATTGGACGAAACTTGGACAGGACCTCCTATTTTTCCAACACGTACACGGAGTCCAAAGGAGAGACGGAGGGGAGCCACGAGCCAGCCACACCATGGGGCGGCGCGGCCCCCCTCTGCCACGCCGTGGGGTGGTGTGGGCCCCACGGGCGTCTCCAGCCGCCGCCCTTTCGCCTATATAATCTTCCCGACGCGAAAACCCTAAATACCCGAGCCATTATCCACAAAAAGTTCCAGAGACGCCGCCGTCATCAACCCTAGCTCGGGAGGGTTCAGAAGCTCTTCTCGGCACCCTGCCGGAGAGGGGAATCATCACTGGAGGACTCTACATCAACATGCCTGCCTCCGGAGTAATGCGTGAGTAGTTCATCCTTGGACTAAGGTCCATAGCAGTAGCTAGATGGTTGTCTCTCCACTTTATGCTATCATGTTTATTTCTTGTGAGCTGCCTATCATGATCAAGATCATCTTATTGTAATGCTACATGTTGTGTTTGATGGGATCCGATGAATATTGAATACTATGTCAAGTTGATTATCAATCTATCTTATATGTTATTTCTGATCTTGCATGCTTTCCGTTACTAGTAGATGCTTTGGCCAAGTAGATGTTTGTAACTCCAAGAGTGAGAATTTATGCTAGATAGTGGGTTCATGCCTCCGGTAGTCTGGGAGAGTGACAACAACTTCTAAGATTGTGGATGTGCTGTTGCCACTAGGGATAAAATAACCGATGCTTAGCTTAAGGGTGCGCCGTTAGGTTTAATTTATTTGTTTACATTACTGATGGCTACGTGTTGGTGAACCCCAAGAGGAAGGTTATGATGTAGACAGCAGAAGTTTTCCCTTGAATAATCTACCCAAGGTTTAATCGGACCAGTAGGACTTGACGATCTATCGGAAGGTTGTTGATGTTGACTCCCCCTGGCGCTAGGGAGCTTGCACCAACGTGGAATCTGCACAGACACAAACCAGAACTTTGCCCAACACGAAACAGAGAGGTTGTCAATCTCTCCGGTCTTGCAGAAACAAAGAGTTAAACGTATGGTGTGGAAAACAGCAGGAAAAACAGCAAGTAACAGGAAACAGATGATTGCAGCAGGTTGTGTAAACAGTATGAGGAAATTGGACCAGGGTCCACAGTTCACTAGTGGTGTCTCTCTCAGAACAGATAACTAGCATGTTGGGTAAACAAATTACAGCTGGGCAATTGACAAATAGAGAGGGCATAACAATGCAATACATGCCAAGATGTCTACTATGAAATCTAGTTGGGCATTACAACAAAGTACATAGACCGTTATTCCAACCGCATCTATGCCTAAATAATCCACCTTCAAGGCAGCATCCGCATCCTATTCAGTATTAAGTTGCTAACAACAGATTATTGCATGAAGTAAAGTGTGTAATGTAATCAATACAAGTGCCCTTGGACACTGCACCAATGTTTTATCCCTAGTAGCAACAGCACATCTACCATCTTAGACCTTTCTGTCACTGATCCAGATATCTAGAGACTGAACCCACTATCGAGCATAAATACCCCCTCTTGGAGTCACAAGCATCTACTTGGCCAAAGCATCTACTAGCAACGGAGAGCATGCAAGATCAAGAGCACATAGATAAACAACTTGAATAAACATGGTATCAATATTCATCGGATCCCAGCAAACACAACATCTAGCATTACAATAAGATGATCTTGATCATGTTAGGCAGCTCACAAGATCTAAACATGGAGGCACAAGGTAGAGAGACAACCATCTAGCTACTGCTATGGACCCGTAGTCCAGGGGTGGACTACTCACGCATCACTCCGGAGGCAGGCATGGTGATGTAGAGCCCTCCGGTGATGATCTCCCCTCCGGCAGGGTGCCGGGAAGAGCTTCAGAACTCCTCCGATCTGAGATTGACGATGACGGCCGCGACGGAACTTTTCGTGGAATATGATCGACCGTAATAGGGTTTTCGCGTCGCGGAGAATATATAGGCGAAGAGGCGGCGTCGGTGGCCGAGGGGGGCCACCACGCCATAGGGGGGCGCGGGCCCACCCTGGGCCGCGCCCTAGTGTGGCGTGGCCCCCTGGTGGGTCTGCTCCGACTCCCCTTTGGACTCCGTGATCTCCTCGTGATATTATTGACGATGTCTTTTGTTTCGTCCAATTCCGAGAATATTTCCTTAATAGATTTTCTGAAACCAAAAACAGCAGAAAACAGGGAACTGGCACTGTGGCATCTTGTTAATAGGTTAGTCCCAGAAAATGCATAAAAATGATATAAAGTGTAACCAAAACATGTAGCAATTGATATAATAACAGCATGGAACATCAAAAATTATAGATACGTTTGAGACGTATCAAGCATCCCCAAGCTTAGTTCCTGCTCGTCCTCGAGTAGGTAAACGATAAAAACAGATAATTTTTGAAGTGACATGCTACCAACACAATCTTTGATCAAATAACAATGTAATGCACATGATCTGAATGAAGTGATCCAAGCCAATGGTCTATAGTTTGCAAGCAAGTAAATAAAGAGTAAACATAAGTGATCACACAAGTGCAAACTTTCATGAATAATACTATAAAACATTTAGAGATATAATAGTCTAACATAATAGTTAGTTCACAGCAGCAATAATTCTCAACATGAAAGTGTTTGTATCAACACAAAGGAAGATAATAGCTTCAGCATTTGCTTCAACTTTCAACATGTATATCATATAGATAATGTCAATGCAAAGAATATGATCAACCAAACACAAAGTTATGTAAAAACTGTTATACTGGAGTTGACAATGATGTTTGCTTAAGTAGACAGAAAGAAGTGGGAAAACTGACTCAACATAAAAGTAAAAGAATGGCCCTTCGCAGAGGGAAGCAGGGATTAACATCATGTGCTAGAGCTGTAGTTCCCGAAGGCATATAGAGAGCATAAAATATTGTTTTGTAAGGTAATGGTGTATACAGGTGTCAACAAATCAAATAGCAGGTACTTGTCATCTTCCATGGCTAACTAACTTTTAGAGCGGTTCCGAGAGTTTTTAGGACTGCACTTGTAACAAGCACTTATTGGTGACACTCCTCCCAACCATTTACTTTCCACAAACCATGGCTAACCGAATCCTCGGGTGCCCACCAACATTCACCATGGAGGAGTGTCTATTTATTTATTTATAGGGTGGACTAACCAGCTCTTTAATGCAAAATAAAAGGTGGAGAAGCAGATGAAGCTGCCAATCCTTGTAAATTAATTAGCATGGAAGATGACAAATCTCACTACTACGTCCTTATGAGCTTTTCAAGTAGTGACACAAAAAGGAAATGTAACAGTTTTGAGTAGTTAGTAGATAGCACATGAAGAAATTTACTTGGAATGGTGAAAACACCACATAATAGGTAGGTATGGTGGACACAGGTGGCATGGATTTGGCTCAAGGTTTTGGATGTACAAGAAGCATTCCCTCTTAGTACAGAGTTTAGGCTAGCAAGGTTATTATAAGCAAACATCATTATCAACTGGAATAGCAAGAGTGTACATAAAACACAAGGTTTGACGAACCATAGACTCCCACTGTCTTCCTTGTTAACACATAGCCTTCATCCAAAAATTATCTAGACTACTATGGACTTCCAATTATGCAACAGATTATTATAGCAGAAAATCCTTATAGTAGTTCTTCATTAATAGCCATTACTTACATGATGCACAAGCTTAAACATTAATTACTTGACAGCTCAAAACAATTGGCAAGCATCAAATTACTCAAGACAACGATCTAAAAAGATTCATGTAAGCATTTTATACCACTACCACATGCATAGCATTTTTCTGGTCCAACCAAACACCAATCAACTTATTTGACAACTCTCCAAACAGATATAAGTGAAGCAAGAGAGTACTTTCTTCAAAAGAAACTGAAAGCTCTAACAAGAGATACATGAAAAACTGAGAGCTAACAGCAATAACAGCAACTAGACAGGAATACTCAACAAGTATAAGTGAAGCACAAGAGTATTCTAATGAAAAAGTGGAGCGTGTCTCTCTCCCAAACATGAATACTAGGATCCAACAAGTATAGCACAGCAAACAAAACAAAACAAACTGAAAACAAAAACACACTGACGCTCCAAGGAAGAGTACACTAGTATGAAGCAATAAAAATATAGCACCATTAGAGATGACCTGATAATTTGTAGATGAAGAAGGGGATGCCTTGGGCATCCCCAAGCTTAGATGCTTGAGTCTTCTTGAAATATGCTGGGGAGGTAAGCCTCCCCAAGCTTAAGCTCTTCACTCTTCTTGATCATGTAATATCATTCTCCTCTATCAACACTTGAAAACTTCCTTCACACCAAAACTTAACAGCTTTTCTCATTAGCAGGTTAGTGCACTAAAAGATAATACTTCAAAGTTCTAGCAAAGACAAAACTCACAAGCCAACTATTTTAAACATTAGCCACTGTTACTAGGCTCAAGTGGGCACTTTTACACGAAAAGAAACCACTTAAAAACTTGTAAAAGAGAGAATGCAAAATAAAAGACAGAATCTGTCAAACCAGAACAGTCTGTAATGACGAATTTTTTCGAGGCACTTACGATGCTCAGATGAAAAACTTTTGAAATAATGAAAGTTGCGTAACATCATCAGGAACATGCACAAAAAGTTTCAGCATTTTTCGATTTTTTCTGATTTTCTACTGAATTAAACGGTGACGAACAGCAATCTGTCCCAATGCAGTCCCGAAAATAAAAACCAACTTTGCATTAGTAACTCTCCTTGGCACAACAAAACAGCAAATAAAAGATACAAAGGAGTTGCTACAGAGGTAAACAAGCATCCTTGACTCAAGAAAACAAAAATAAAACAGCAAATAAAAACATGGGTTATCTCCCAGAAGTGCTTTTCTTTAATGCCTTTGAGCTAGGCATGAAGAGATGCATCAAGTATTGTCAAGACCAGAAAATCCAAAACCATAATTTGTCTTGACACTAGTATCATGTGAGTATTTCATCTTCTTCCTAGGGAAGTGTTCCATACCTTTCTTGAGTGGGAATTGAAATTTTATATTCCCCTCTCTCATATCAATAACAGCACCAACAGTTCTCAGAAAAGGTCTTCCCAAAACAATAGGACAAGAAGGATTGCATTCAATATCCAAAACCACAAAATCAACAGGGACAAGATTGTTATTAACCATTATCAAAACATCATCAACTTTTCCTAAAGGTTTCTTCATAGAAGAATCAGCAAAGTGAACATCCAAATGACATTTTTCCAAAGGTGCAAGCTTGAGAATATCATATAAATTTTTAGGCATAACCGAAATACAAGAACCAAGGTCACACAAAGCATTGCATTCAAACTCACTCAGTTTCATTTTAATAACAGGTTCCCAATTATCATCTAACTTCCTAGGGATAGAAGCTTCAAGTTTTAATTTTTCTTCCCTAGCATGCATGAGAGCTTTGATAATATGTTCAGTAAAAGCCATATTTATTTTACTAGCATTAGGACTCTTAGCTAGCTTTTGCAAGAACATGATGACTTCAGTTATGTTACAATTTTCGAAATTGAAGTTGTTGTCATCAAAAACAATGGAGCAATTATCACCAACACCTCTAAAAATTTCAGCACTTTTACTAGGAACAAAAGTAGTGCTATCAGGCAATTTAAACTTTTTTGTAGAGGTAGTAGAGACATTTCCAACACTTATTATCTTTTCACTAACAGTAGGGGGCGCATTAGCATGTGAGGCATCATTTGTTTCATTAGTAAAAATAGTGCAAACTCTAACAACACTATTTTGTTCAGCAATTTCAGCTTCTCTTTCTTCTCTCTCCCATCTTTCATGAAGTTCAGCAAGCATCCTAATGTTATTATCAATTTTAATTTGGATAGCATTGAGTGTTTTACTCTCTCTAATATCACTAGGAATAGCTTTTATTTTCAGCATTTCAACATCATGAGCAAGACTATCAACTTTAGCAGCAGGGCAACTCGAAATTAAAAACTAGATGCAGGAATTTAATTTTTTTTGGGTTTTTGATTTTTAACAGCAAGCAAAACAAAACTAAAACAAGACAAAAACAAAGTAAAGAGATTGGAACTGAGAGACTCCCCTTTCCAATAGCCTCCAAGTCCCCGGCAACGGCGCCAGAAAACAGCTGGTGCCTGGTTGACGGGAGAGTATTTGAGGATGATGATGATGGTGATGATGAGTACTTCCCCGGCAACGGCGCCAGAAAACAGCTTGATGGCTACGTGTTGGTGAACCCCAAGAGGAAGGTTATGATGTAGACAGCAGAAGTTTTCCCTTGAATAATCTACCCAAGGTTTAATCGGACCAGTAGGACTTGACGATCTATCGGAAGGTTGTTGATGTTGACTCCCCCTGGCGCTAGGGAGCTTGCACCAACGTGGAATCTGCACAGACACAAACCAGAACTTTGCCCAACACGAAACAGAGAGGTTGTCAATCTCTCCGGTCTTGCAGAAACAAAGAGTTAAACGTATGGTGTGGAAAACAGCAGGAAAAACAGCAAGTAACAGGAAACAGATGATTGCAGCAGGTTGTGTAAACAGTATGAGGAAATTGGACCAGGGTCCACAGTTCACTAGTGGTGTCTCTCTCAGAACAGATAACTAGCATGTTGGGTAAACAAATTACAGCTGGGCAATTGACAAATAGAGAGGGCATAACAATGCAATACATGCCAAGATGTCTACTATGAAATCTAGTTGGGCATTACAACAAAGTACATAGACCGTTATTCCAACCGCATCTATGCCTAAATAATCCACCTTCAAGGCAGCATCCGCATCCTATTCAGTATTAAGTTGCTAACAACAGATTATTGCATGAAGTAAAGTGTGTAATGTAATCAATACAAGTGCCCTTGGACACTGCACCAATGTTTTATCCCTAGTAGCAACAGCACATCTACCATCTTAGACCTTTCTGTCACTGATCCAGATATCTAGAGACTGAACCCACTATCGAGCATAAATACCCCCTCTTGGAGTCACAAGCATCTACTTGGCCAAAGCATCTACTAGCAACGGAGAGCATGCAAGATCAAGAGCACATAGATAAACAACTTGAATAAACATGGTATCAATATTCATCGGATCCCAGCAAACACAACATCTAGCATTACAATAAGATGATCTTGATCATGTTAGGCAGCTCACAAGATCTAAACATGGAAGCACAAGGTAGAGAGACAACCATCTAGCTACTGCTATGGACCCGTAGTCCAGGGGTGGACTACTCACGCATCACTCCGGAGGCAGGCATGGTGATGTAGAGCCCTCCGGTGATGATCTCCCCTCCGGCAGGGTGCCGGGAAGAGCTTCAGAACTCCTCCGATCTGAGATTGACGATGACGGCCGCGACGGAACTTTTCGTGGAATATGATCGACCGTAATAGGGTTTTCGCGTCGCGGAGAATATATAGGCGAAGAGGCGGCGTCGGTGGCCGAGGGGGGCCACCACGCCATAGGGGGGCGCGGGCCCACCCTGGGCCGCGCCCTAGTGTGGCGTGGCCCCCTGGTGGGTCTGCTCCGACTCCCCTTTGGACTCCGTGATCTCCTCGTGATATTATTGACGATGTCTTTTGTTTCGTCCAATTCCGAGAATATTTCCTTAATAGATTTTCTGAAACCAAAAACAGCAGAAAACAGGGAACTGGCACTGTGGCATCTTGTTAATAGGTTAGTCCCAGAAAATGCATAAAAATGATATAAAGTGTAGCCAAAACATGTAGCAATTGATATAATAACAGCATGGAACATCAAAAATTATAGATACGTTTGAGACGTATCAATTACGCATATTACTTAATGCGATTATCCGTTGCTTGCAACTTAATACCAACGGGGAACTCGGTATGACAACCTGGAGGTGGATTATTAGTCATAGACGCTGTTGGATAACGGTCTATGTATTTTGTCGTAATGCCCACATGAATATCATAGTAATCATCATGTCATATATATGCATTGTCATGCGCTCAATATTTTGTCAATTGCCCAGCTGTAATTTGTTCACCCAGCATGTTAGTTATCTTTTATGGAGAGACACCACTAGTGAACTGTGGACCCCGGTCCATTCTTTTACACTGATAATACAACCAACTGCAAACATTGTTCCTTTTCATTCTCTGCAATTTACTACTGTTTTCCACACCATACGTTTAATCCTTTGTTTTCAGCAAGCCGGTGAGATTGACAACCTCACTGTTTCGTTGGGGCAAAGTAGTTTGATTGTGTTGTGTGCAGGTTCCACGTCAGCGCGCCACTGACAACCTTCAGAAGTGATTTCTTGCTCCTACTGGTTCGATTAAACCTTGGTTTCATACTGAGGGAAACTGCTGCTACACTGCTTCATACCTTCCTCTTGGGGTCTCCCAACGAACGTGTGATCCACGTCATCAAGCACTTTTTCTGGCGCCGTTGCCGGGGAGCAAGAGGATTTCTGCAAGGGGAGTTTCACGCTTCCAATCTCTTTACTTTGTTATTGTCTTGCTTAGTTTATTTTTATTAGTCTTGTTTGCTTTATTTATCAAAAACACAAAAAAATTAGTTACTTTTATTTTCAAGTTGTTATCTTTTTTTTGTTTTAATTTTGCTAAAATGAGTACCCCTGAGAACACTAAGTTGTGTGATTTCACTAGCACGAACAACAATGATTTCATTAGTACACCTATTGCTCCACCTGCTTCTAACGCAGAATTCTATGAAATTAAACCTGCACTTTTAAATCTTGTTATGAAAGAGCAATTCTCTGGTGTTAGTACTGATGATGCTGCTGCTCACCTTAATAATTTTGTTGAACTTTGTGAGATGCAAAAGTATAAGGAAGTAGATGGTGATATTATTAAACTGAAACTTTTTCCTTTCTCTTTGAGAGGACGTGCTAAAGAATGGTTGCTATCTTTGACTAGAAATAGTATTGATTCATGGACTAAATGCAAAGATGCTTTCATAGGAAAATATTATCCTCCTGCTAAGATCATATCTTTGAGAAGTAGCATTATGAATTTCAAACAATTTGATAATGAGCATGTTGCTCAAGCTTGGGAGAGAATGAAATCATTGGTAAAGAATTGTCCCACCCATGGACTGACTGCTTGGATGATCATCCAAACCTTTTATGCAGGACTAAATTTTTCTTCAAGAAACCTATTGGATTCGGCCTCTGGAGGTACCTTTATGTCCATCACTTTGGGTGCTGCAACAAAGCTTCTTGATGATATGATGATAAATTATTCTGAATGGCACACCGAAAGAGCTCCACAAGGTAAGAAGGTAAATTCTGTTGAAGAAATCTCTTCCTTGAGTGATAAGATTGATACTATTATGTCTATGCTTACAAATGGAAAAATGCATGTTGATCCAAATAATGTTCCTTTAGCTTCTTTGGTTGCTCAAGAAGAGCATGTTGATGTGAACTTCATTAAAAATAATAACTTCAACAACAATGCTTATAGGAATAATTTTGGTAATAACAATTATAAGCCCTATCCTTTTAATAGTGGCAATGGTTATGTTAATTCTTATGGTAATTCCTACAACAATAATAAGAGTGTACCCTCTGATCTTGAAGTCATGCTTAAGGATTTTATTAGTACACAAACTGCTTTCAATAAATCTGTTGAGGAAAAGTTTGGGAAAATTGATGTTCTTGCCTCTAAAGTTGATAGTCTTGCTCTTGATGTTGATTTGTTAAAAATTAAAACTATGCCTCATGATGTTAAAGAGAGCAAAACTCTCAATGCTATACAAGTTAAAATTGATAATAATGTGAGGATGTTAGCTGATTTACATGCTAGGTGGGCAAGAGAGGATGAAATTGCTAAAAAGAATAGTATTGCTAGAGTTTATACTATTACTACTACTGAAAATGCTATAAACTCAAGTGTTAACAAACCTCCTACTATCAATGGTAAAGTAATTGGTGTTGGCAATGTCTCTACTTCTGTTGCAAAACGTTTAAAATTGCCTGAAAACACTGAAACTGTTCCTGATAAAAGTGCTGAAATTTTTCGAGATGGGAGACAATGGTCCCATTACTTTGATAATAATGATTTTGATTTTGATGGTTGCAATATTTCTGAAGTAATTAAGTTCTTGCAAAAGCTAGCTAGAAGTCCTAATGCTAGTGCTATAAACATGGCTTTTACTAAACATATTACTAATGCTCTCATGCAAGTTAGGGAAGAGAAATTAAAACATGAAGCTTCTATCCCTAGGAAGTTAGAAGATGGTTGGGAGCCCATCATTAAAATGAAGGTGAATGATTTTGATTGCAATGCTTTATGTGATCTTGGTGCTAGTATTTCTGTTATGCCTAAGAAACTCTATGATATGCTTGATTTAGCACCTTTGGAACACTGTTATTTGGATGTTCACCTTGCTGATAATACTATAAAGAAACCTTTGGGGAGAGTTGATGATGTTTTTATAATGGTTAACAATAACCTTGTCCCCGTTGATTTTGTTGTTTTGGATATTGAATGCAATGCTTCTTGTCCTATTGTTTTGGGAAGACCTTTTCTTAGAACTGTTGGTGCTATTATTGATATGAGAGAGGGAATATTAAATATCAATTCCCACTCAAGAAAGGTATGGAACACTTCC
The DNA here is from genome assembly GCA_947311845.1 of Poa pratensis. Taxonomy (NCBI): domain Eukaryota; kingdom Viridiplantae; phylum Streptophyta; class Magnoliopsida; order Poales; family Poaceae; genus Poa; species Poa pratensis. Next base: position 60,707,326 of record CAMZMU010000117.1, read on the forward strand.
CTAGAAAGAAGATGAAGTTACCTTTTGATTCTATTGTTAGAGCAAATTATTCTGTTGATGCTTCATCACTTGGAAACACTTGATTCTTACTTTCTGCGCCTAGCTGAAAGGCGTTAAAGAAAAGCGCTTATGGGAGACAACCCATTATTTTATTTCTGCAATTTTTCTTTTCTTTTTGAGTCAAGGAGTTGTTTACTTCTGTAACAATTCCTTTGTATCTTTATTTTATCGCATTGTTGTGCCAAGTATTGCCTCTAATAGGAAGATGATGCTAGATTTGGATTTCTGCGCAGGAACAGATTTCTGCTGTTCACCGTTTTATTCTGTAAAATCACAAAAAATTATTTAAATCTGCAAATTTTTGTGCGTGATCCTCAGATATGTACGCATCTTTCGTTAGTTTAAAGTTTTTCGATCTGAGCAACGTAAGTGCCTCGAAAAAATTCGTCTTTACGGACTGTTCTGTTTAGACAGATTCTGTCTTTTATTTTTCGCATTCTCTCTTTTACTAGTGTTGAGTGGAATTCTTTTTTAGGGTGAAGAGCTTCACATAACATCAGTGGCAGTAGTTAATGTTAAAAGTAACGGTCATGTTTGTGTCCTTATAGAACATGTGAGTTTTTGATTGTGCACTAACCCTCTAATGAGAATTACTTTGAGTTTGGTGTGGCGGAAGTTTTCAAGGGTCAAGAGAGAAGGATGATATAATGTGATCAAGAAGAGTGAAGAGCTTAAGCTTGGGGATGCTCCCATGGATCACCCCAGCATATTTCAAGAAGACTCAAGCGTCTAAGCTTGGGGATGCCCAAGGCATCCCCTTCTTCATCAGCAACTTATCAGGTCATCTCTAGTGAAACTATATTTTAATTCTTTCACATCATATGTGCTTTACTTGGAGCGTCTGTGTGCTTTTATTTTCAGTATTTTATTTTTCTTATGGTCAACTTGATTGGACCCCAGCATTCTTGATTGGGAGAGAGACACGCTCCGCTTTTTCATATGAATACTCCTATTCTTCACTTATACTTGTTGAGTATTCTTATCTAGCTATTGCTATGCTTTTAGCTCCTGTTTTGCATGCATCTCTTATTCAGAGCTGTTAGTTCTTTTAAAGAAAGTACTCTCTTGCTTCACTTATAATTGTTTGGAGAGTTTATGTTGAAATAAATTGATTGGTGTTTGGTTGGAACAGAAAATGTTGCATGTGGTAGATGGTATAATGGAAAAAGCTTACATATTCTTGTAGATCACTGTATTGGATAATTTGATACTTGTCAATTGTTTTGAGTTATCAAGTAGTTCATGTTTAAGCTTTTGTATCATGTAGTTAAAACCTATTAATGAAGAACTACCGTAAAGCTCGTTGAAATTTGGTTTGCATGATTGGTATCTCTAAGGTCTAGATATTTTCTAGTAAAAGGGTTTGGTTAACAAGGAAGACAGTGTAGAGTCTTATAATGCTTGCAATATGTTTTCATATAAGTCTTGCTGTGTCGGTTGATATCCTGTGTTTGCTTCAAATAACCTTGCTAGCCTAAACTCTGTACTGAGAGGGAATGCTTCTCGTGCATCCAAAACCTTGAGCCAAAATCCATGCCATCTGTGTCCACCATAACTACCTATATGTGGTATTTCCTTGCCATTCCAAGTAAATTTTTCATGTGCTACCTTTAAACTATTCAAAATTATTACTCCTATTTTGTGTCAATGTTTACCAAGCTCATGAGGACGGGGTGGATGTCTTTATGTCAACTGTCAAACAGACTTTACCACCGGACTAGCGGCATATACATCCGCTTATCCATTAATTTTGCAAAAAGAGCTGGCAAATGGGGTGCCCAGTCCCAATTAATTACAACTTTAACCGCTTAATTCTCTTCACATTTTTGCCCTGATTTATCAGTCAAGCAATGACAAACAGTGAAATATCTGCATGTGTAAACAAAAGAGAAAGAGGGATGATCTGCCTTGCTGGTAGAAATAACGTCCTTCATGGGAGCCGCTCTTAAAAGTCTGGTTGGCAGGGGTCATATTGTACTTTCCATTTTCTGATTCGTTGACAATTAACAAACACCTCCAAAACTTATTTTTACTCTCTTATGATTTCAAAAACTTAAAAAGCTCTAGCACATGATTTAATCCCTGCTTCCCTCTGCGAAGGGCCTTTCTTTTACTTTTATGTTGAGTCAGTTTTCCTACTTCTTTCTATCTTAGAAGCAAACACTAGTGTCAACTTTGGTGCAACAATTTTTATATGCTTGTATATTGCACTTATTATATTGCTTTGTGTTGACAAATATCCATGAGATATATATGTTGAAAGTTGAAAGCAATTGCTGAAGCTTAAATCTTCCTTTGTGTTGGTTAAATACCTTTTACTTAGAATCTATTGCTTTATGAGTTAACTCTTATGCAAAACTCTTTGATGCTTGTCTCGAAAGTACTATTCATGAAAAGTTTTTGCTTATATGATTCAGTTGTTTGCTCATTATCTACTTGCTAGCAAACTATAGACCATTGACCTGGATCACTTCATTCATAACATGTGCTTTACAATACTATTTGATCAAGATTATGATTGTAGCATGTCACCTCAGAAATTATTTTGTTTTTATCGTTTTACCTACTCGAGGACGAGTAGAACTAAGCTTGGGGATGCTTGATACGTCTCAAACGTATCTATAATTTCTGATGTTCCATGTTGATATTATACCAATTGTTACATGTTTTATATACACTTCATAGCATTTTTATGCATTTTCTGGGACTAACCTATTAACAAGATGCCACAGTGCCAGTTCCTGTTTTCTGCTGTTTTTGTATTCCAGAAAAGCTAGTCTGGAAATATTCTCGGAATTGGACGAAACTTGGACAGAACCTCCTATTTTTCCAACACGTACACGGAGTCCAAAGGAGAGACGGAGGGGAGCCACGAGGCAGCCACACCATGGGGCGCGCGGCCCCCCTGCCGCGCCGTGGGGTGGTGTGGGGCCCACGCGTCTCCAGCCGCCGCCCTTTCGCCTATTTATCTTCCCGACGCGAAAACCCTAAATACCCGAGCCATTATCCACGAAAAGTTCCAGAGACGCCGCCGCCGTCAACCCTAGCTCGGGAGGGTTCAGAAGCTCTTCCCGGCACCCTGCCGGAGAGGGGAATCATCACCGGAGGGCTCTACATCACCATGCCTGCCTCCGGAGTGATGCGTGAGTAGTTCATCCTTGGACTACGGGTCCATGGCAGTAGCTAGATGGTTGTCTCTCCACTTTATGCTATCATGTTTAGATCTTGTGAGCTGCCTATCATGATCAAGATCATCTTATTGTAATGCTACATGTTGTGTTTGCTGGGATCCGATGAATATTGAATACTATGTCAAGTTGATTATCAATCTATCTTATATGTTATTTATGATCTTGCATGCTTTCCGTTACTAGTAGATGCTTTGGCCAAGTAGATGCTTGTAACTCCAAGAGTGAGTATTTATGCTAGATAGTGGGTTCATGCCTCCGGTAATCTGGGAGAGTGACAATAACTTCTAAGATTGTGGATGTGCTGTTGCCACTAGGGATAAAATAACCGATGCTTAGCTTAAGGGTGCGCCGTTAGGTCTAATGCATTTGTTTACATTACGCACATTACTTAATGCAATTATCCGTTGCTTGCAACTTAATACCAACGGGGAACTCGGTATGACAACCTGGCGGTGGATTATTAGTCATAGACGCTGTTGGATAACGGTCTATGTATTTTGTCGTAATGCCCACATGAATATCATAGTAATCATCATGTCATATATATGCATTGTCATGCGCTCAATATTTTGTCAATTGCCCAGCTGTAATTTGTTCACCCAGCATGTTAGTTATCTTTTATGGAGAGACACCACTAGTGAACTGTGGACCCCGGTCCATTCTTTTACACTGATAATACAACCAACTGCAAACATTGTTCCTTTTCATTCTCTGCAATTTACTACTGTTTTCCACACCATACGTTTAATCCTTTGTTTTCAGCAAGCCGGTGAGATTGACAACCTCACTGTTTCGTTGGGGCAAAGTAGTTTGATTGTGTTGTGTGCAGGTTCCACGTCAGCGCGCCACTGACAACCTTCAGAAGTGATTTCTTGCTCCTACTGGTTCGATTAAACCTTGGTTTCATACTGAGGGAAACTGCTGCTACACTGCTTCATACCTTCCTCTTGGGTCTCCCAACGAACGTGTGATCCACGTCATCAGGACACCGCCGTCGTGCGCTAGCTCCGGCCGCTCCTGAGTCAAATTGACGCCCTCTTCAGCTCCGCCTAGCTCTCCTCTTCTTCCCCGTCGAGTTGCAGAAGCCGGATGCAGTAGAACGCCGGAATCGACGCCGTCTTCTCCAACTCCGGCCGAGGTCCGCCGTGCTCGATTCCGCCGCCGTTCGAGCTTCTCCGGCCTCGCCGTCCTTTCCAGTGTGCTCAGGGTGAGCTTCTACCCCTCCCCGACCTCTCCTTCTTCCTCCTCCTGCTCCGTAGCTCGCTGCCGACGCGTGCTTGCGAGCGTCGCCGCGGAACCGCGTCGCCGGAGCTACTCCGGCGACCATTTGGTCCGTCGCGCTGCCCGTTCGCCTCCCCACGCTCCCGTGCGTGCGACGCGCGCACCCGCGCGACCTCCCGCGCCCTCCTTCGACATGTCCGTGGTCGACAGAGCCGCCGGCGGCTCTCTGTGCCACTGATGTGCGGGCCCCGCACGTCAGGGTTTTAATATTTTCGGGTTTAATTTCAGAAAATGTTAAATATCTGACAGGTGGGACCCAACTTATTTAAAGAATTTCCAGAAATTGAATAAAGTTGTAAAATCAATAATTTTAGATCTGTTTATCTGAAAAATGTGTTCAATAAATCCAATCTGTTTATGTCAAAATTAATACATGTTTGAACATTTCAATTTGGTAAATATTTGGAAATGATTTAAATGCATTTTCTCTAATTATGGAGTTAAATTAAATAAATGCTCATATTTGCAATTTGACTTCAAATAACATTTCAAACATGATTTAGAGCTCCATGTCAATGCATTAAGTTCATCATGCATACATATTGCGCATTGCATCAATGCCATATATTGATTGTTGTTCTCTTTCGGTATTTGTTCTTCTCGATAGATCGTGGTTCGGAAGTTGACCCCACTTTATTCGAAGAACAAGATCTGACCCCCGACGAACAAGGCAAGCATAACCTCTTATCTGCCCATATATGATTTCAAAGTATTTCACTCTTGTACTTGCATATGATTCCAATGTATTTTGGTCTTTATATAGAGGTCTCCTATATATTTGCATCACCCAGATATCCTCAACCATTATTCCTAGCAGCCATAGTTTTGATATGTGTATATTGCCAAAGCCTCATATATGCTTAGCCATGCATAGTTATCTATCTCTGCTCCACCCGGTTGGTGAATCAGAGCTGCGAAGAATCTGTTATGTCAGGACGTTGTGAGAAAGGAGGTGAACATATGATAATATGATAAAAGGCTTGGATGGGAGGCCACATCGGGATTGTGGTGAGTTGTTCCATTCTTGCCGACCCAGGACCTGAGGTTCTCGCCTCTTGAACCAAGACTAAGCATACTTCCACACGTGGCGGGCCTAACACCCGCTCGACTAACTAACTTGGTTGGTTGTACCATGGGACACGTAGTTTGGTATTCCATTCGCATGTGGGTCAGAAACGTTTATGAAAAGGTAGGGCCTGGCAGGGATCCAGTGATGGACGAACACGGATCTTGATTCCTGTGACAGAGTAACGGGGACCGTCACGAGATGGCCATCTCGCGTAATGGCGGCACATCCTTGTTATGGATGGCCCATGGAATATAATCAACCAAGGTAAAGGTCGTGGTCAGCCACCCTCTGCCAGCACCCCCGGAAGTGTGTCATGTGGCAATAAGAGTCGGCTGATACGTGCGGTTAAAGTTGTACACCCCTGCAGGGTTTAATCTTTTCGAAAAGCCGTGTCCATGGTTACGGACGACTTGGGAATAGACACGTGATCAGAGAGAACCTGAACATAAACGTAAAATATGTTGACAATGAATGAAGGGTGCTTCCTCGAGGGCGTCGAGGGGGTGATCCTAGTTGATAGGTGATGTTGATGAGCTGGTGGTTGCAACATGTTTACAATAGTTGGAAAGGCTCTCTTATCCCCTTTTATAAAGTCTACTGTTGATACGAGTATCTTCCTCCCTCTGTTTGGAAACAAAGATGGCTTTACGCAAATGAACCTTCATACATACTCTCTGAACAGGCAGATATATAATAGGTTAATTAAGTCTTGTTGAGTACCTTCGGTACTCATGTTTGCTTAATTTGGTTCAGGTGAAGACCCTCACTCCGACGCTGGTTTCTACGTTGACGTCGACGAGTAGTTTGGGGGTTCCCAGGTAGCAGCCTGGAATGTGTAGGTTGGGTTTGGCTACGTTGCTTACTTTCGGCCTCTTAGGCCTTTTGCAGTCTTGTTGTATAGCAACACATTTGCTTTCGTTGTTTGTTGTAATGTTGGGTCATGTGACCTCTGTGTGTAATATTACCAGGTTTTGTAGTACCAGTTATGTAATATTACTTTGAATCGTAGAGTCTGTGATGTGCCAGTTGTTCTGCAGTCTTAATCTCTCTATTATACTTTGATAGTTGTGCCTGTGTTATGGCATCAATCGAAGTGTTGTGTTGCCGATGATCAATTCCGAGCAACGCCTGCCAGAGGTTCTGGCCTGGGAGAGGTGTGCCCAGTAACCTTCGGTTGTATCACATGACCAGTGACACACATCATCTTTGTATAGTACCGGGGTCGGGGCGCTACACCTACGGTGAAATTACTTCGTATTGCGGTCACCGTCTCGCAGCCAAGCAACTCGTGAGCGTTGCATCCACATAATCTCTTCCCTATAAAGGAGTTCATCCATCTCCTTCAGCTGAACTCTTTTCCGGTCCAAACTTGCTTCATCTATTAATTGTGACAGGTTATCCAGCTGCTCTCTTTTCTTCTCCATCTCTCTTGGGATTGATTTGAAATGTGTATTTTTCCAGCTGTATAAACTCACCATGGTGGAGCGTAAAGATGAACTAATGTCACTGAGATTTGATTCGGGATCCTCCGGGCCCATGCCTCTTCCACCGCAGCTGGCAGGATGGGTCTCTCCCACACGACCTCATATCGTCGGATAGGGAAACCTGGTCTGCACCGTGTTGCACCCTCAGCCGAGAGTAACAGTCGGCAGTGGTCCGATCTAGAGGAGGCGATATGGCGTAGCCGGTGCTCAGGAAACATAGCCGACCATGCAGGGCTGGCCACTGCTTGTCGAGCCTGACTTTAACGTTTCGATCACCCCTCTGTTTATTATCAAAAGTCCATGGGGTGCCAATAAAACCTATATCATGTAGATCACAATGGGAGAGTACCTCACGAAAATCAAGCATTAGTCTTTCCGATCATTTTGTGCGGGAGAAGTGTTCCTCCTGCCACATTGCCTCATTGAAGTCACCCATCATTAGCCACGGTTTGTCGGAACAGGGCTGGATATGCCTGAGCATTGTCCACATTTGGTGTCGCTCAGAAGGTTTTGGCTCTCCGTAAACAAAAGTTCCTCGCCACATATGATCATACGGATCTCCACTAACATGGACATCAATATGCCGTTTACTAAACGAAAGAAGATCAACTGTAATATCTTCAGACCAGTAGAGGGTGAGGCCGCCCCCTTTTCCATCACCTTTCACTTGGTAACATTCCTTCGTGCCAATATGGAAACGAAGGTTCTCTACTCTCTCTCTTTACTCTGCATGGTTTCACAGATGAACACCAAGCTGGGCTTATACGTCTGTACAAGACATGCCAGTTCATGAACAGTCCCGGGTGCCCTAACCCACGGCTGTTACATCCTAAGGTTGTCATTGGGCCCGGCGGTCCTCCACGCTGGGGGCCGCGATGGTGCCAAGAATTTATCATTAGTGTCAGTCTTCCATTGCTTAGTACGATCCTTTTCTTTCACGTATGCCGGGGGTGGAGGAGGAACTAGCGGGCCTTGGTCCTTTCCAGTTCCAGACCTCCCAGAGCTAACCAAATCCACTGCCGTAGGAGTGACCACTGAGTCAGCTTTGTCCATGTTTAGTTGCTTTCGTGCTCCACTTTCAGAGTCCTTTACAATAGCATCCAATGGCAGCTTCATCGGGCAAGAGGCAGTGTCATCCTCATCCTCCTCTACATCGAGGGATGCCTCTTCTGAAGACCTCTTTCGAGGGCCATTGAAATGTGCATCTCGTCTACCAGAACGGCCACCCCGCGAGGGGGCACGAGGAGCAAAGCGTCGGACTGTCGGTGCTGGTTGGAGAACAAGACGCGTAGCCATCATCCAAGTACCATACTGGAGTTGATTATCCTCCCAGACCCCATCACCACACTCCTCATGATCATGACCAAACAAACCACAACGCTTGCATAAGAAAGGCAACTTCTCATACTTAATCGGAAGCCTCTTCTTCCCCTCCGGCAAGGTGAGCGAGACAAAGCGCATCAAAGGTTTAGTGGTATCAATCATAACTCTGATCCGGACGTAGTTACCTTCGTAAAATAATTTGGGGGACATCTGAACCTCTTTCACCTTGCCAATGCGGCGAGATAGGTCATCGGCCACCTCCTGCTTCCTGTAAAGTTCCGGTATGCCATGAATCTGCGCCCAAACATGCATCCCGGAGAAAATAAATTTCTCCGGTTCACACAAACCATCATAGTCCTCCACAAGCAGACCCCAACCACGAAACGTCCAGGGGCCTTGATGCACAACCTTCTTCCAATCTCCCAAGCAGTGCATCTGAAAGATGAAGAGATTTTCTCCAGCTTCTCGACAGATCGGATCGCGAGATAGGTTCCAGACGATTTTTCATCTTCTTGAAACAAGCCTCAGCACTGAAAGATCGGGAGGTGAGAACCCTACCGATCGCAAGCCACCTGGCTTCTTTCTGGTAAACCTCTCCTGGTTTCCTCTGCTCTGATGACAACGTCGTCAAGCTCATCCTCGTTCAGATCCAGGTGGCTAAGCATGTCGTCGATCTCGAACTCCTTGTCTTCAGCAGTCCCGGACAGATCCTTGTCCGCTGTTGCCGCCATGATCGCCAAAACACCAAGCCCTAGGTCGCCGCACGAGAAACCAGGAGAAACCACACGCAGCGTGGGGAAACGCGAAGCACGGGAGAAGTTGTAGTCGGGGACAAGGAATAGGGGCCGAATCCGACCCGATCTCACGGTGGCGTCAGAGTCGCCGCCGGAGCACAAAACCCTAAATGAGGGGGTAACTAGCCTGTACCATATATCCACTATATCTTTCAGTTTGGTCTTAATTTCGATGGAAGTTTCAAAACTAGATCACACATATAATGTATGCGTTTTTCCAGGTTAAATGTTATCATGTAGCCAATAACTTATGCAGTTACCACTTCATTTATAAAAAATCTCAGTCAACTTAGATTTAACTAAATCTCAGTCAACTGCACACAACTGCATTTCATGTGCAACTCTCAGTTTAGCAAGAATCACGACGCATATCAAATGGTCAAATAGTAGATAAGAGTTAACTAAATCTCAGTCAGTTGTGCGCACAGTTGCAAACCATGTGTAACTCTCAGATTAGCACAATTCACGCCACAAAATCGAAAATCTAAGGAGGCGACTGAGATTTTAAGGAGGCGACTGAGATTTTAATTCCCAGTCGACTTAGAATTAGCAAAACCGAAAACAATTGCCATATGTAGTTAACTGTCTTACTTTAGGGTGACAATTACACACCACATTTTATATACGTAAAAATGTTTCCACCATGGTGGAGCATTCACCACATTATTTGCTAAAATCTATTACTAGGCACCATGCATGTGATAGTATTCTTACCAGAACATAATGGTGTCATTTTGTGGTATATATCATGAGAATAGTGTGTTAACAATATAATTTGTTGAAATGATACTAGTTGAGTAGCTACCATCCGATATGCTAGATTATGCTAAGGATTCGTTAACCACTAAGGGAATCAGCTGATATGCAGACGGCCATAAGCTACCCCGACGGTCAAATGTCCGGGCACCGTCGGCATAACATAGCCGTCGGCGTACCGTGAGCTATGCCGACGGCCACTGTCGGCGCAAAACGGCCGTCGGTGTAGGTGGTGCAAAGCCGACGGTGGCCCTCACATTAGAGCGGCCGGCGTCATAGCTCACCTCCACGTGGCACTTGCGAGCCCTCTAAAACGGCGCGTCGACGACGTCAGAGGAAAACCGACGGCCCCAACGGAGGACCGCCTACATAGAACTGTCAGATCTACGTCGACGGTATTACCGTCAGCTTAGCTCTTTGCACAAGTTGAGAGACTGGTGAGAGATTTGTGACAAATCTATGCCGATGATATTACCGTCGGCTTAGACCAAATTTTACCTTTCTACTATCAATTTACATTTAATTTGTACGGCCTAACCTAATCATTTTTATGGAAGGTCCGTAGATGCGATACCTAGCTCCTGGGTGGGTTCCCCTTCGCATGCATGGGGTAACACTTAGGGAAGTCCTCGACGTGTAGGTGGAAACTCCCGCTACGGGTCAAACAAAGTTAATCTTGTGGTAAAATAGGCCCAACCTAGATTTGATCATTATATGTCGATATGTATGGAGTTTTGATGATGGTTTTTATATGCATACGATGAATTCACAATTATATATATGAATATGTGGCCCGAGGGCATTTTTAAATTGCAGGGTTGACAAAAACAATAAAAAAAACTGGGAACCAATTGTGCCGACGGTTTTGCCGCGTAGGTGCTGAACCAATTGGGCCGCGGCTTTACCGTCGGCATAGGTTGATAACCCAAAAGTATAGGGGATCGCGTGTAGCCTTTTCGATAAGTAAGAGTGTCGAACCCAATGAGGAGCTAAAGGTAGGATAAGTATTCTCTCAAGTTCTATCAACCACTGATACAACTCTACGCACACTAAACGTTTACTTTATCTAGGAAATAATACTAGACTACAATAAGGGTATGAGAGATAGCTTTGCGAGATAATAAATGCAAGAAAGTAAATGTTAGTGCTGCAGCAATAAAATACACTAAGTAAACTTAAAATAACAGTACCATGAGTGTGGAAAAGTGGTGGTAATTGTGATGGCTTTGTCCAAGATTAATTAGTGAAGTTACTTGGTTCAATGTCCTCGGTGCAGTTTTCTTTGTGGGAGAGGCTAAATATACATGCACTCCACTACTTGGGATTACAAGTACTATATGATTGGATTGTTAGCAGGCATCCGCAAATACTAACAATGCATTAAGGTTTCCCCAACCATAGCCTTAAGTTCATGGTCCTCTTACTCCCATACGTGCAACTAATCGGTTCGCGTTCTCAGGTTTCTGTCACTCCGGCAGAACTTCCCCCACTTCGTTTGCAAATACTACCAACCCTAGGGTGTTTGATCCATGCGCGCACAAAATAATGGACACCAAAGGACAGTACCATATAGACATACAACTCTAATGAACCTCATGCATTCAATTAAGCAATCAAAAGACAAATAAACTACGGAAACATGATGTAAATCATAGGATAAATATTATAGCATCAAACACCATGTTTACATAGGACGGTACAGAGGTTTATGGGAGGATGAACCACTGAATACAAGGAGGAGATGGTGATGGAGATGGCGGTGAAGACGGCGGAGAGGGCAGCGAGGAGCGCAGGGCGGCGGCGGCGGCGCCGGCGGCGCGGGGAACTCCTTCCCCGCCGCCGGCATCATGGGGGAGCGCCGCCCTTAGCCTCCCTCCTTCATGGCTTCTTGGGAGCCCTCCCCCAGGGAGATGGGATCCATGGGGGAGGCAAAAACGTGGCTTTTGGTGGCTGAAATTCGTGGGTGGAGGAGTCCTCCACGAGTTAGGTTTCCTCCCTTTATATATCTTTTCGGATTTCCGTCACCCCCTTTTAGGGTTCCACCAAAACGGGCCTACAGGCCGCGTCCGAACTCCGATTGGGCTGATCTCGGGCTTAAAATCTTCGTATGGAAAATTGTGACAACTTTCTCTTTAATTGGATTTCCACTTGACGTCGTCTTCGAGGGTCAAACTGACAATTTTCGTAAAAAGTTCTCAGACAGATTTCAGGAAAGTCCCAATTCGACTCCAACAAGGTTTCCTCTTTTTTTTTTGATAATTCCTACACATCAAAGAGTAAAACAAGAACATTGTGCACTTTTGCAACTATTAATAGGTTAGTCCAAATAAATCATAAACTTAATATAAAAACAAGTGTCAAAGGCATAATATTAACATGAAACACACTAGTAGGAAAAGGGTTATAGGTAGGTTGACATTCTGTGGCGCACCCTTAATTGGTGCGCCACCGAAATATTTCTGTGGCTCATGGGAGGTGGTGCGCCACAAAATTTTGGCCTTTCTGTGGCGCATGTGGTGGCCATGCGCCACAGAAAGTTGGTTTTCTGTGGCGCATGGACACCCATGCGCCACAGAAAGTCAAACTTCTGTGGCGCATGTGTACCCATGCGCCACAGATATCCTGTGGGTCCCACGTGCAATCATTGGAGCTAGGTCCATCTGGGCAATTTCTGTGGCGCAGCGTGGCTGGTGCGCCACAGAAACCAAACATTCTGTGGCGCACGCGTCGCCATGCGCCACAGAATATTATCTTTCTGTGGCGCACCAGAAAATGCGCCACAGAAAGTGAACATTCTGTGGCGCACGGTGGGTGGTGCGCCACAGAATGTCGGCCCAGATCCACAAAAAGGTGGCAACACCCACTTTCCCCATGTGACCTTCTTCATTCTCCCCCCATGCATCTAGCTCGAGCTCCTCCTCTCTCCCATGGCATTTTGACCATCCTATTATCCATTATTTGTTGTTAAACCTAATTTGTTTGACATATAATTGGTGAGGGCTTGGGGAGAGCCTCCATATATATTCTCCTCCTCTCTTTTTGTCCACTATTTTCTCTCCATCACCACACACTCTCTCTCATCGATCACGGTCACGTCTCGGCAACGGATCTAGATCTACTAGGTGAGTATTGTTGGATGAATATGTGTGTACATGAAGCTTGTGTGTGTTGTGCATGTTGTTGCCTTTTGTTGTTGTGTTGCGCCGCGTGGTGCATGGATGTTTGCCGAAATGTTGATTCATTTCCATTTCGGTAAATTTTTGCACCACATATGTCCTACTTCTAGGGGAAGTCATGCCGAATTTTTTCGTCGAACATTTCCGACTTAATAACACATACTCTATATGTATACCGCGTAGGCGACCATGGTCATGAAGATGAGCTCCAGTCGAATCAACAACTACAAGGAAGAAGCGAAGGCGGAAATGATTCGGTGCAACAAGCGCCACATACGATGTCCGTGTAGAAGTTGCAAATTTGTGAGATGGATCGACCCTGATTCCGGACACTTGGAGGAACACCTGCTCAGGCGCGGTTTCATGGAAGGCTTCAATGAAGCGCCGACAGCAAATGTTGCGCCGACAACAAATGTTGCGCCTGAAGACGAGGGCGGGCAAGATGATCGTGACGAAGGAGATGCCGACGGACATGGTCATGATGAAGGAGTAGATGGTGGTGGAGAAGACGCGAACACGCCGCAGAGCTCGCTAATGTCGGCCTTGATGGAGTCTCATGTTCAAGAACTGCTCCTCAAGGAGGCGAGGACCGTTAGAGAGAAAGCCAAGCTGGCGCAAATGGAGATAGACGGGAAGACTCCGTTGTATCCAGGGTGCCGGCCACAGGATACGCGCTTGCAAGTAACGCTTGATGCTCTGGAGATGAAGTCGGGAAACAAATGGACCGACGTGAGCTTCAACAAGAACATGAAATTCTTCCACGAGCGTCTTCCCGAGGGGAACACATTGCCAACTAGTATCGAGGAGGCCAAGAAAGTCGTGTGCCCTCTTGACCTACCGCACGTTAAATACCACGCCTGCATCAATGATTGCGCAATTTATCGGGGCGAGTACGAGGACAGAACCACATGTCCGGTGTGCGGCCAAGGACGATACAAGAGCCATGGGAAGAAAGGTCCTCACAAAGTGGTATGGTACTTTCCTATCACTCCCCGTCTGCAGCGGTACTTCGTGGACCCTAAGGAAGCAAAGCTCATGCAATGGCACGCGGAAAGGGAGAAGCCTGAAGAAGATCCGGAGAAGGGCAGGATCCTTACACACCCTTCAGACGCTGGCCAGTGGCAAGAGTTGGACGCCGTCGGAAATTTCGGAGGCGACGCAAGGAACGTCAGGCTCGGTATGAGCACCGATGGACTCAATCCGTTCGGCAACCAGAGTAGCACGCATAGCACATGGCCCGTGTTTGTATGGCCTTACAACCTTCCCCCGTGGTTGTGCACGAAGCAAAGGTATATTCACATGAGTCTTCTCATTCAGGGGCCGAAACAAGCAGGTGTCCACATACATACGTATCTCGCGCTGTTGGAAGAGGAGTTAGCCACGTTGTGGGCGACCCCAGCCCGTACGTGGGATGCCTACACTGGAGATTATTTCCCAATGAGAGCCGCGCTGCTCACGACGGTGCAGGACTATCCTGGTTGCTCATATGTATCGGCCCAGGTAGGCCACGGATTCTGCGCATGTGTCAGGTGCATGGATAAGACCCCGCATCTCCAGCTACCAAGGAATCCCGGGTCTTCGAAAACCGTGTACCCAGGGGCTCGAAGGTGGCTTCGCATGGATCACCCGTGGAGGAAACGCGGTGACCTGTTTAATGGTAAGGACGAGCCCGAAGGACCCCCGATCCCGAGGAGCGGCACAGAAATCGACGAGCTGTTGAATAATTGGGAGGAGTGCCCTGCGCCGGGAAAGAAACGACCGAAGGTAGATCCGCTGCTGGGTGTATGGAAAGCGAGGGCTGTTTTCCACAACTTGCCCTACTGGAAGTTCCTCAAGACGCCACATAGCCTCGATATGATGCACATTACGAAGAATGTCACCGAGAGTCTGCTTGGCACTCTTTCCAACATGCCGGAAAAGACCAAGGATGGGACGAAAGCAAGATACGATCTGAAATGGCTTGGTGTCAGGAAAGATCTTCAGGCCCCCGATAGCGATGACGATGATGATGATGATCAGACGGAAGGGACTCAAGGTCGCGGCAAAAGGGTAAAGAAGAACACTGTGGTGCTTCCCGCTACGTGCTTCACTATGAGTCCGGAGGAGCTCGAGCAATTCTACAGGTGTCTTCTAGGAGTCAAATTTCCGAATGGTTACGCGGGACAGATAAGCAGATATCTGGACGGAAAGAAGAAGAGGTTTAGCGGGATGAAGTCTCACGACTGTCACGTGTTGTTGACGCAGATACTTCCCGTTGCGATTCGAGGGATAATGGACGAGCACGTCCGTGATACGCTGCTTGCCCTTTGCAACTTTGTCGACGTCATCAACAGGAAGTCGATCGGGGTGAAGCAGCTCGACAGGCTACAGAAGAGATCGAGCTGGTACTATGCGAGCTCGAGATTTACTTCCCGCCAGCATTCTTTGATATATGCGTGCATCTCCTTCTCCATGTCGTTGATGACATCAGGCAGCTAGGGCCAACGTTCATGCACTACATGATGCCGTTCGAAAGGATGAACGGTGTCATGAAAGGATACGTTCGCAACAGGGCCCGTCCAGACGCAAGCATGACCAAGGGCTTTCTAACCTACGAGTGCATCTCCTTCTGCCAGAATTATCTAAGCAACGAGAACCAGGATGTAGGTCTGCCCACGAGGAAACACTTCGACAGGCTCAATGGATATGGTCACCGAGAGGGCACCAGCTCAATCTTTGTCAGCATGCAGGGTCGAAAGGACGACTACGACAGGGCTCACCGGGTCGCGCTACAACACTTACAGTTGATCGAAACTTGGGTGGAACAGCACAAATGCTTACTCGAGCAACATTACATCAAACTGGGCCGGCCGAGGAAGAAGGGAGACGTAACCAGAGAGCACAACGCCAGCTTCACGCGTTGGTTCAAGCAAAAGCAAATGGAGCTAGCAAAGAGGAAACCGCCATCTACGGAAGATGAAAAACTCATATTCTCCTTATCACGGGGTCCCTCGCATAACGTAAAGACCTATCAGGCGTACGACATCAACGGCTACAGATTCTACACCGAGGAAAAGGACAAGATGTCGGAATATCAAAACTCAGGAGTAACTATGCTATCATACGGCGATGAGGAGGCTACTGTCAAGGAAAGATACTTCGGAAGGATTGAGGACATATGGGAGCTCAACTACTGTGGAGAGGTGGTGCCAATGTTCCGTGTAAGATGGGCCAAGGACGTCGTCAAAGAAGGCCGGTATTTCACCACCATGGTAATACCCGATGCCAAATCGAAGAACGCCTCCGCGAAAAATGAGCCATGGGTACTCGCTAGCCAAGTTGAGCAATGCTTCTTCATTACCGACCCGTCAAAGCCTAGCCGTGTTGTCGTGAGGAGGGGCAAGAGGAGCATCATCGGAATGGAAGGAGGCGCCACCGAGCAAGACTTGGACAACGAGCCAAAGATCGAGGAGGAATTCGACAAGTTCTTC
The DNA here is from genome assembly GCA_947311845.1 of Poa pratensis. Lineage (NCBI taxonomy): Eukaryota > Viridiplantae > Streptophyta > Magnoliopsida > Poales > Poaceae > Poa > Poa pratensis. The sequence goes on from CAMZMU010000117.1 coordinate 60,723,930, forward strand.
GACATGCCTACTACTAGTACACAAAGAAGGAAGACCTCCCTACCTACCAAAGGTTGTCCGTTCACGCGAAGAAATCTCAAGGTCACCGGCCTAAAGTTTTCAACCGCGAAGAAGGGAAAGAAGAGAATCTAGCTCGCGGAACTGAGATGAAGAATACTTTTTTGGTGTATTTAATTTGTGTGTGTGTGTGAGACAATGGAAGCATATATATGTATGATCTTGAATATGTATGACAATGCAAGAGTTATGTATTCAATGAACTAAATATGTAGGACACATATTGTGTGTATTTTTTGAACCAAATTTAACCAAATTTTGTAAGAAAAAAAGTTCAGCAAATTTAACCAACTATTTCTGTGGCGCATACCTCCAAACATGCGCCACAGAATCCTGAGAATTCTGTGGCGCATCCCCCCAAGGTGCGCCACAGAAATGTGCTGCGCCACTTACATGTGGGCCCGTCCCGCCCTGCCCCAGTTCCAGGCCAAGTATTTCTGTGGCGCATCCTTACGTGGTGCGCCACAGAATCCTCATAATTCTGTGGCGCATCCCATCCGTGGTGCGCCACAGAATTGTGTTGCGCCCACTACATGTGGGGACGCCCCCGCGCTGCCTCTCTTTCTTCCCCAAATTTCGCTAAGTGTTGAAACGGCAGCACCTCCCGCGCTCGCGTCCTTCCCCTCGCCGTCGACGCCGACCGCTGCTACCTCGACGCGCCTGTGCCTCGTCGTGCCCGTGCCCTCGACGCGCCCGTGCCTGTGACCTCGACGCGCCCGTGCCCGTGCCCTCGACGCGCCCGTGCCCGTGCCCTCGACTCGCCGGCTCTCCTCGGCGCCAACCCGGCCTGCGCAGGTATCCCTCCTCCCTCCCTGCAATCTTCCTCCTCCTCCCTCCCGGCCATCTTCCTCCTCCCTCCTCTCCATGGAGCCTCCCCGATCCTCTCCTGCACACTAGGTGCTTGTGGAAATGCCCAGACCGTGTCCGCGCACACCAGGGCTATGATAGAACTGTGAGCTGTGGGAAACCTCGGCTGGAGTTCGTGCGCGCGCTGCTGCGGTTGGTCGTTTGCAGATGGATTGCTGACGCTCCTCCTGTAAAATAACGGGGTTCAGTTGATGTTTAGCCTTCCCACCCGCTGTTCATTTGACACCACTTGCAATACTCTGCATTTATCTCAGCGTTTCGCTGCATCAGAACCACGCGGGCAGACTTGCTTGCTGCAGGAAAATTAAATAAAATATAGCCTGACTGAAATCTGAATTTGGAAATTCAAACGCATGTCAATGATGAACTGCTGGCGGACACGAAGCTTCTTCCGAGATACTCTAGCTGGTTTGTGTGTATGATGCCCATATTCCGAATGGTGCGGAAGGGAGTTGTTTCAGTTACCATTAGGAGGACCTGATTGCTAGCATTCCCAGCCGCTCTACATTGTCCTCAATTAGGATTCAGAGATTTTCCCCTAAATCTGATTCATGTGCAAGATTTCAGAGATTTCGTCTGATTTTATACACTACAAGTTTATGCATGACTGACACAGAACTTGGGAACTGGACACATGTTTCCTTCCATTTCATTCACGTATGTACAGACTGAAGCAAAGCGTCAGCTTAGCCTAGCTTTGCATGCCCAGTAATATATATTTCTTTTGATTCATATCAGTATTTGTAAGCCACCATGGTATTTCCTTTGGTACTGAGCCGTGGCCAATGTGCAGCATTAGTTTGATAATTCGGGTACCTTGCAGTCTCAATTGTGTGAGTGTGTGACACACTGTCATGAGTATATTTTCAAGTAGGTGTTTCATCATTTCCTTTTTCGGAAGCCCTAAACTTGTTGACACCACTGATAGATCTCAAGTAAATGCATATCACCGTGTTCATATAGAATCTCTATTCAAACTCAACAGATTAACTTCGTGAGCAATGAATAATGATATGTGCTTTATGTTCTTTTCATTGGAGGTTATCTGTTGTTCTTTATGAATAATGAACTGTGAGCTGAATCATGGTTTGGTTTCTTTATTGCAGCACCACGAGGAGCACCTCCACCACGCCGATCTCGGACCGAGCCTCCCTTCCCTACCCGAGGTAGTTCCTCCCTCTCCCTCGATGTGGATGTGGATGTGGTGATGTATGTGTTGAAGTGATGTTGTTGCCGGCCAGCTATGCCGGCGGGAAATGTCTTGATGTGATGCTGTTGCTGGCCATTATTTGTGAAATGCTTGTGCAGGTACCCCGTGAGGCCCTTGAGATTGCCGGAACGTCGATTAACTTCCGTTCCGGCAAATTCGGGTACTCCATATGTCCTATTTTTAGCAAAGGTCATGCCAAAATATTTCGTGAAATTTAGCATGACTTTGCTAAAAATAGGACATATGGGGTATTGCGGCTAATGCATGGCCGGGGTATCTTAGTACTAAATTAAGTGATGCTTTGTTATATTTGTTGTACTAACATTTTGCCTCTTTTTAATATAGTGCAAACATGTCCTCCGAGGCCGGCCCTTCTGAGAAGCACATGAGCGTCGAAGAACAAGCTAGAAAAGAACATATCGTTCTGGGAATTGAACCCGCAGATGGAGGATGCGGAGGCCGCCGAACTGGCTCGTGACGGCGATGGTGACTTTCAGTTAGAGTCTGCCGAAGCCACCACCACCGATGGAGAACCCACCAGCACGGATGTCGGGGGTGGCGACCACACGGATGGCGGTGGTGGTAGTAACCCGCCTGCTAAGAGGCCTGCTAAGAGGCTTAAGAAGCCGAGGAAGGACCGGACACCGCAAGCGGTCGGCAACATCACAGACACGTTCACTAAGGTCTCCTTAAGTGGCCAACCACTGGAGCCTAGGGACATCGCAAAAGGGTACGGCATGCAACTAGGGTGCATCCTCCGGGAAAACGCATCGATCAACACGTATGACCTCAGGAATCCGAGAATGAGGCTTTGCGCAATGACCTCCTCAAGAAGCTTCACAAACGATATATTTTCCCGGCTGATGAAAACAAAAAGGTGGACAACTTCGCCATCACGAAGATGAACACCGCCTTGACAAGCTGGAGAGGCCGGGTGAAGGCGAAGATTCTTGAAAAGGGTCTTAGCTGGGAGGAGATCAGTGCCAAAGAGCCGTACCTCGAGAAAGACGAGTTCGATATATTCAAGGCATCCTTGTCATCTCCGGAGGCTGAAAAATGGACCGAGTGGGGGAAGAACATGCGGGCACTGAACTTAGGTAACCACCATTTGGGAAGCGGCGGTTACGCAGGAAAAAAGCCCGTTTGGGACAAGGAGGATGCCGAGGTTGCGAGACTTGGGAAAGAGAACCCGTGGCATAAAATCACGGACGAGCAAGTTAGGAACTTTGTTCGGTCCCGCTACTATCTGAAGCCGGGACGGGGGAATTCGTTACCGACTATGAAGATGTGTTGGAATTCGAGAAAAAGCTGGTAAGGAACTTAATTACCGCGGATATCTCAAAGTCCATTTGCGTTGATTTCTACATGGGTTCACGTTTATTTCCTTTGTCCGCAGGCGGCTGAGTTGGCGATTGAGGCTGAGGCCGGCCCGTCGTCCCAGGAGCCTCCGGCCGGCCCGTGGGACACGACTTTCAACCGGGTGATGAACGTTTACAAGGGGAGGGACAAGTCAAAGCCGCCGACGTCAGCTGGCCGTGTGACCGGCTTTGGTACGGCGATGAAGTTCACCGAGTACTACAGCACGGACACCGAGAAGAAAAAGGAGAGGAGGAGCCGGCTAAAGATAGAGCCGAGGTTCTCGAGCTAAGGAAGAAGCTGGACGCACTAGAGGCCGAGAAGGTGGACTCCAGCGTGGTGGACAAGCTAGTGGCCGAGAAGGTGGAAGAGAAGCTCCGGGCTTTGTTACCCGATGCATTGGTGCAGGGGATAACTGCTTGGCATGCGGGAGGTCAACAGGGGCCGATACACGTGCCCAGCTTCGCCGGCAGCACCTCCAGCAATAACGTGTCGTCGGTCCTGCCGACCCCACCGGTGCCCCCTGCCGTGGAGCAACATACACCAACGCCGGAGAATAATGATAATGCACACGAGCGGCCGGAGATTGATAGGCCGGCCGCCGGCACCGGCGCCCTTGTCTCGACATTAGCCGAGCTCAACGCCGTCACCAAGGTAACTAATTAGTATGTGTGTGTGAGGCAATGGAAACATATATATGTATGATCATGAATATGTATGATACATTGTGTGTGAGACTATATATGCCTTATCTCATGGTGCCCGCTATGTGTTGACTCCCAGGACATGCCTTGCATACTCCTGCATAGGGTGGGGGCCGACGGCGAGTTGAAGGAAGTCGCAAGGGCCTCGACCGTACAACCTTTGACCCGCGATATCCACAACGTCCGAATGAGCGAGCTCGTGATGAAAGTAAATGTGAAGGAGGTACTGCCTGAGTTCTGTGACATCGACCCCCCTAAGCAACCTCAGGGAGCCGAGAAACACATGAAGCTTGGCGAATGCGGGCAGTGGATGCTGGAATGGCCGAAGACCCAAATTCGTCTTGGGGATGTTCTTCATGGGGCCAGGCGCACCGGCGGCGCCACCTCGAGGCCCCGAGCCCCGATCGTTCGGCCCCCGCCGAGGCGGACAAAAAAAGATGCTGCGGATGAACCGGCGCCACAAGCAGCCGTCACCACCACCCAGACGGAACCGCCGGTCGCCGCCACCGCCGGCCGGAAGCTACCGCCGGTCGCCCCCATCGCCGGCCGGAAGCTACCGCCGCCGGTCATCGCCGCCACCAACCGCCACAAACAGTTGTTGGGAACGTCTTCCCCGCAACCGTCCAAGGTTAGTTCTGACTTTCCGAATTCCCCGACTTTCCGACTTTCCCGACTAACGGATGTGCTATTGTTTATGTTTTAGGACAAAGCCGTTGCACCTCAACTTGGTGGCAACGACGACAATGTTGAGGAGGATGATGATAATGATGTAAACGTCGATGACTACATCAACACTGGCGCCGCCGCGGATGATATGTTCATGCCTCTTATGGATGAAGAACCCTTCCGCGACCACCACATTCAACCTGCTCGTCCCACTTCATGCACACAGCGCCTGGCCTTCACCGACACGCCTCCGGATGCCGGCGATCATCAAGCTCAACCGGGTAACATTTTCAGCCCTACCACACTGAAAGAAACAGTTAAAGCGGGGTTCACTGCACCCCCACAATCCCCAGAGAAGAAGAAAAAGAAGAGTCATCAAAGGAAGAGAAAAGCATCCTCTGCGAGCCAGCAAGATCCTAAGATCCGGGGTCCTGAAGACACGAATCCACAAGGCTACTCAAAGTTCATGAAGCTGGTAAATCTATCTTGTCCGGGGACATGCTCCGCCTTGCAGAAGGACCCATGATTACTTTGCAGAATAGTATCTTGTATCTAGAGGAGACCCTTCTTAAAGAGAAGAACCCAGGTTACCCGGCGTTCTCGGTCAAGGTGCCAAAAGAGTTGGTGGACTTCGTCCAGGAAGACCCCGCAGATGTGTTCTTCATAGCGTACGAGGACATCTTCAACCTGTATCACTCCAAACGGCTGGACTATAACATGGTCCGCCTATATGCGCTCGATGCGGCGATGAAGATCAGGAGAGATGATACCCCGTACATCGCGATAGTGGATCCCTACTACATGCGCGACAGCCATCTGGTGGAAGGATCAACAACACGGGAAACGGCCAAGGAGTACCTCGTTAGGGTCTTCCTGGCCAACAAGGAGAAGACCGCCCTTCTTCTGCCTTACTTTTTCGAGTAAGTACACATCTGCTCGCCACCGTCCTATCTTATGTCTTCTTGTACATTTCTTCCATCGCAGATCCTTTGTCCAACATTCTGCTTCAATTGTGTTGAGCAGGGACAAGTACTGCGCACTCATCCACGTATCCCCGAGGTGGTCCGTTGCCACTTATTTGGACTCGGGGAATAAATCCCAGCCGAGATCATACAACAGAATAAAGGGTGTTCTCGATGACGCTCTCGAGGCCTATGCCAAAAAGGGCGGCCCCTTCCATAAGAAGTCGGAATTTTTCACGGAGGACGACAACACACACAAGTTCTTGCATGGGACCGGATTCCATTGCGTCAAGCAACTGGATGGCAGTGTGATGGAGGCCTACTATGCCCTCTGTCACCTTAAAACGATTGTCCGAGATTGCGAGAAAACGAAGATTGCATCTAATCTCGCAAATACACCAAAATGGCGGAAGGTCTCACCGATGCTGATTATAGACAAGACTTCCATCGCATCCGGCTGCAGTTAACAAATATCATCCTCGACGATGTCATGCACGCCTCAGGGTCCTTCCACTTCCGCTTCGGTACGTAGGATGTATTATAAAAGATAGCCTTGCTAAGCATTACTAGCTAGTGTGTACTTTTTTGTAGAAGTGCATGTGTAGGGTTATATATTATATATATGCTATGCTATGAAACCCAAATAGGATAGCCATATGATTTCCAACCATGACAACATTGATTGATCGTCTTGCCTCTATACTTAGATGAACAAATTATACTCTATGTATATCACTAACCAATATATATCCCAATCCATCTTCAGCGTTGTCTCAGAAGGAAATGGAAGAACGACTAGCGGCGCAGAATGACACCAGGGAGTGGAGGACGAAAGGGGGCATTCTACCGTTCCCGGCGCCGCTCAAGAAGAGGAAGCCATGATTATGCATGCATGCTCCCGCGCGCTCTTGCTCACCATCATCGCCGATGTGTACTACATTTGATCCTAGTTAGGCGGTGAACACTTTATTTGTAATGTGTAGTGTGAAATGATGAACTTTTGTTTCTATCATAACTAATATATTGTGTAAATTAACATTCGGCACTTTTGTGACTATGTGTATGTATCTCGGGCACACTAAGTAATATGTGTGATGAAATAGTGATTAATGTGTGTCTGTTTATATACCTGTCAATATATCTGTATTTCTGGATAAATCCTGTATATACCTGTATTTATACAGCAAAATGAAAAAAATACCTGTAATACTGTTTCATATTTCTGTGGCTCACGCTTTTCTTTTTTGTGGCGCACCACTTTCTGTGGCGCACCAGGCGTGGGTGCGACACAGAATTCCTTTGCTATGTGGCCTACCGAGCTATTTCTGTGGCGCACGGACTGGGTGCGCCACAGAAAGTGGGTTTCTGTGGCGCATGCCCATGGTGCGCCACAGAAAAAAAAATTTAGTGGCGACGATTCTGTGGCGCACCCAGCAATTCTGGGGTGCGCCACAGAATCTCAATTTGGTGCGCCACTGATAACCCTTTTCCTACTAGTGACAATCAAAAATTATAGATACGTTTTGGACGTATCAACATCCCCAAGCTTAATTCCTGCTCGTCCTCGAGTAGGTAAATGATAACAAAATAATTTTTGATTGTAAATGCTATGATCAGTCTTTAACAATTGCATGATGTATGGATAATAAAACTTAGCAATCATGTTTCCTAATGAAAAGTATCAACGAACTAAGAGCTCATAACATGAAATTTCTAAACATCAACAAGATTGCAATGACCATAATAAGATATATAGAGTGGTATCTCGCTTGCCTTAATTGTGGAGCAAAACATAAATGCCAAGGCACCTCTGAAGTTCAAGTGAAGACTAGATATAGAGATATCAAAGATAAAAGCATCAGTTATACCTCAATTAATCGTATTCTGGGACAAGCACATTACACTAAGAACGACAGCTATGCTCTCGAAGAAGTGCTCAAAGAAAGGATGGTGACTCAACATAAAAATAAAAGATTGGCCCTTCGCAGAGGGAAGCAGGGATTAACACGTGCTAGAGCTTTTTGTTTTAAAAACAGAGGTAAAAATGTTTTGAGAGGTGTTTGTTAATTGTCAACGAATGGTAGCGGAGAACAGTATTCCCTGTCAAACGGACTTTTAAGAGCGGCTCCCATGAAGGACGTTATTTCTACCAGCAAGGCAGATCATCCCTCTTTCTCTTTGGTTTACACACAGGTATTTCACTGTTTGTCATTGCTTACTGATGAATCAGGGCAAAAGTGTGAAGAGAATTAATTGGTTAAAGTTGTAATTAATTGGGACTGGGCACCCCGTTGCCAGCTCTTTTTGCAAGTTATTGGATAAGCGGATGTATATGCCACTAGTCCAGGTGTAAAAGTCCATTTGACAAATAGAATAAAGAATAACCACACTAATTCCTCATGAGCTAGTAAACATTGACACAAAAAAGAAATATTTTGAAGGTTTTAAAGGTAGCACATGCAAATTTACTTGGAATGGCTTGAAATACCATGCATAGGAATTTTTTGGTGGACTCTTTGGGATAACTTGGTTTTAAGGATTTGGATGCACGAGCAGCATTCCCGCTCAGTACAAGTGAAGGCTAGCAATAGACTGGGAAGCGACAACCACGAGAGCGATAACGGTCATAATCATGCTTGCGACAAAATAAAATTAACGGAGGCATAAAAACGATACTAAAACTCTGAGGCAAAATAGATCATCAAGGCTTAATTGACTTTTATTTTTCAGTCATAACATGTGTGAGCATGTGCCAAGTCGATTCAAGTGAATTATTCAGAGGAGGATACCATCCTACCATACTTATGAACAGGACAATGCATGTTGATATCAAAATAACATAATATGCACTATTAGCTAGTTGAGACTAACCATAAGAAAACATAAACTACTAAACAGTATTATTCACACATCATTTTTAAGTTTCAACAAGTAATCCATTAACCAAGTAAACATTGAAAACAGAGGATAAATAAAATATGTGACGATCCACTTATTAATGTAACTGGTGTTTGATGCTAAGATAAATAGATAATAAAATACAGCCGCTTCAAGTTTAGTTAAGTTCTATGTTGCTCAAAAAACAAAGTTTAAAGGTTTGCAAACCGTGGGGTTATTGATGAAGAGGGATGCGGGGACATCCCCAAGCTTATGACTTTGGTAATTCTTCAATATTCATATTTGGTGTTCCTTCATTCTCTGTGAAAAAACTTCAACACAAAAACTTTCCCATTCTTTTCTGCGGTTAGACATTAGTACAATAGATAATATTTCCCAAGTGCTGCTATTAAACCAAATAAAATTTTGTTTTTAAGTTACAGAAAGGTTGCTTAAATGGCCAACTTATAAATGAAAGGTAAGAACCATTAAAAATCAAATGAAAACGAAAAGAGGCCACTCTTGCAACAAAAGTCAGAATCTGTCCAGAAAAACAGCAGCTGGAAAACGCAATTTTTAGGTGCACTTAAACATGCCCGAAATTTTAGCCAATTTTTGTACATGCAGAATTAGGTGCTACAACATCAGTAATTTTTCGTGATTTTTAGAGCTTCCAGTAAAATATGAAAAATCGCGCAATAAGCAGTAGATACCGAAAACAGAAAATCACTTTTTACATATGTATCAACTAAGCTAAATGGATAAAACTTGGTACTTTATTTTTGATAAACTAAAAACCAGAGGCTAAGCAAGACCTAAACATGCTAGCTACAGCAAGGAAAACTCTAAAAAAAATCAAAAGTAAAACCCAAATAAAATTAAAATAAAGAACCAAACAAAGAAGCAAAACAAAAGAAAATATTTTTGTTGTTTTGAATTTATAAGTGAAAGTAAAGAAGCAATCGAAACCAAAAAAGAGCCTAATAAAACTAAAGAAGGTAAAACCAAGACATATAAAAAGCAATTATAATACAAGTTAAGACAATACATATCATGTGGACGGGTAATATAGAGTATGAACGAGACAACCTCATGTTAGTTGATGAATAGGGGGATGACTCGGGCATCCCCAAGCTTAGATGATTGTATCTTCTTGAATATGTTCTTGGGATGCACCTACACATCCCCAAGCTTGAGCTCTTGCGTCTTCTTATTCATCTCATATCACCATATTGATTAGATCTTATAAGCTACATCCACATAAAACTTCACAAAACTCATTAGTAGGGTTAGTACTCATTAAATAAAATCCACTCATGTTCAAGCATTGACAAGTTTTATAATTTTTACTCAACATTAGCCACTGTATATACTAAGGTGTTCATGATTTCCGTTGTCCGTCGAAAAACTAATGAAACTAACAACACCAAGTACAATATTGAATAAACAAAGAAATCTGTCAAAACTGAACAGTCCGTAAAGATGGCATTCAACGAGATAGTTAAGTAGCTCAAATCGAAAAACTTTAGTCTAATGAAAGAAGATATAATCTCAGGTTTATGCACAAAAATTTTCAAGTCAAAATACTATTCTGAGATTTATCACGATTTTTTACAGAGAAGCACAAAATCTGTCTAAAGAACAGTCAGTAAGATCGAATTTTTCGACATCTACGTACCTTAAATCAGAAAAAGTTAGTCTAATGAAAGAAAGCTAATAAGCATCACTTTGCACTCAAGAAATTTCAGATCAAGATCACGTTCTGGTGATTTTAAACATTTAATACGGTGGAGCACAGAAAATCTGTTTCTGGACAGCAAAGTAAAACTATCAACTTTCAATTAACTGAGACTATAATTAGCATTTTATTTTTATGTACAGAGGTATATACACAATATTTACAATATTTACATGTTTTTAATGAAAAGCTTCCATGGAAAGATTTGTTTTGGTTTCATAGGCATGAACACAAGTGTTCAAGGTCGACCCCCATTTAACCATTACTCATCTTTCCAATCACTTTTCTTTTTGAAAACGTTTTTAGATAACAACTACACCTAATTTTTTTTGTAATTCGCATTCCCTATCCATAGTAAGATAAAGAACAACTTAATACTGAAAATAAAAACTACTTAGAGATAAAGCAAACAAGTGCACACAAGAACATTAACCTACGCTATGGCTCCCCGGCAACGGCGCCAGAAAAGGTCTTGATAACCCACAAGTATAGGGGATCGCGTGTAGCCTTTTCGATAAGTAAGAGTGTCGAACCCAACGAGGAGCTAAAGGTAGGATAAGTATTCTCTCAAGTTCTATCAACCACTGATACAACTCTACGCACACTAAACGTTTATTATCTAGAAATAATACAGACTACAATACGGGTATGAGAGATAGTTTTGCAAGATAATAAATACAAGAAAGTAAATGTTAGTGCTGCAGCAATAAAATACACTAAGTAACCAAATAACAGTACCATGAGTGTGGAAAAGTGGTGGTAATTGTGGTGGCTTTGTCCAAGATTAATTAGTGAAGGTACTTGGTTCATTGTCTTCGATGCAGTTTTCTATGTGGGAGAGGCTAAATATACATGCACTCCACTACTTGGGATTACAAGTACTATATGATTGGATTGTTAGCAGCATCCGCAAATACTAACAATGCATTAAGGTTTCCCCAACCATAGCCTTAAGTTCAAGGTCCTCTTACTCCCATACGTGCAACTAATCGGTTCGCGTTCTCAGGTTTCTGTCACTCCGGCAGAACTTCCCCCGCTTCGTTACAAATACTACCAACCCTAGGGTGTTTGATCCATGCGCGCACAAATATAATGGACACCAAAGGACAGCACCATATAGACATACAACTCTAATGAACCTCATGCATTCAATTAAGCAATCAAAAGACAAATAAACTACGGAAACATGATGTAAATCATAGGATAAATATTATAGCATCAAACACCATGTTTACATAGGACGGTACAGAGGTTTGTGGGAGGATGAACCACTGAATACAAGGAGGAGATGGTGATGGAGATGGCGGTGAAGACGGCGGAGAGGGCAGCGAGGGCGCAGGGCGGCGGCGGGCGCCGGCGCGGGGAACTCCTTTCCCCGCCGCCGGCAAGCTTGGGGAGCGCCGCCCCTTAGCCTCCCTCCTTCATGGCTTCTTGGGAGCCCTCCCCCATGGAGATGGGATCCATGGGGGAGGCAAAAACGTGGCTTTTGGTGGCTGAAATTCGTGGGTGGAGGAGTCCTCCACGAGTTAGGTTTCCTCCCTTTATATATCTTCTCGGATTTCCGTCACCCCCTTTTAGGGTTCCACCAAAACGGGCCTACAGGCCGCGTCCGAACTCCGATTGGGCTGATCTCGGGCTTAAAATCTTCGTATGGAAAATTGTGACAACTTTCGTAAAGGTTCCATTTGACGTCATCTTCGAGGGTCAAACTGCAATCTTCGTAAAAAGTTCTCAGACAGATTTCAGGAAAGTCCCAATTCGACTCCAACAAGGTTTCCTCTTGTATTTTGATAATTTCTACACATCAAAGAGTAAAACAAGAACATTGTGCACTTTTGCAACTATTAGTAGGTTAGTCCAAATAAATCATAAACTTAATATAAAAACAAGTGTCAAAGCATAAAAACATGAAACAATCAAAAATTATAGATACGTTTTGGACGTATCATAGGTGCTGCAAGGCTCCCCAGATTCTGCCGCGTGGCAATGTAAGCCAACGGGGAGCCGGAGGTAAGCTGACGGCTTGCCGTCGGCGTATCCGGCCCCCAGCCCCCTCTAGCGGACGCCCATATTCTGTCACGTGGCAGTGCAAGCCGACAGTGTCACCGCCGGCATAGTGCCGAAGCTAAGCTGACGGTTTTTCCGTCGGCGTATCCAGCCCCCAGCACCCTTTGGCGGACCCCCAGATTCTGCCGCGTGGCAGTGGAAGCCAACGGTGTCACCGTCGGCGTAGTGCCTAAGCTAAGCCAGCGGTTTTGGCGTCGGTGTATCCAACCCCAGCACCCTTTGGCGGACGCCCAGATTCTGCCGCGTGGCAGTGCAAGCCGATGGTGTCACCATCGGCGTAGTGCCGAAGCTAAGCCGACGGTTTCTCCCCTCGGCGTATCCAGCCCCTAGCACCTTCCGGCGGACGCCCAGATTCTGCCACGTCTGCCACGTGGCAGTGTAAGCTGACGGTGTCACCGTCGGTGTAGCTCACATCCACCGTCAACTTCGCGTCCATCAGGTTTGCGTGCCAACGGCTAGCCAAACAATCGGCACAACAGAACTACGCAGACGGCCTAGGCTAAGCCGACAGCTTTGTAGCTACGCCGATGAAAGCTTCGCCGACGGCACAAAGCCAACGGTGGCCATCGTCAGAGGTCTACGCCGATGGTATCGGGGTCTATGCCGACGGCATTTGCCGTCGGCACATCTCTTGCTTCCTGTAGTGAACAATACACATCGATAAAGTGATGTTACTTACCTGCCGTCGGCACATCTCCTGCTTTCCTGTAGTGAACAATACACATCGATAAAGTGATGTTACTTACCATACCACGCTAGAACATTTATCACTATAGTGATGATACCTACAGAAAATTCGCTTTGGAGGACGGGCTCCATGGTGCCCTTTTTTGCATTTTTTGGAATCAACATTTTGAAGTCGATTCAGAATTTTTAAAGTCTTTGGGAGTCGATTCAAAAAATTAAAGTCTCGGTCACTTGCAAACTCATCTCAGCTGTACTTTTCTGCTGAGAAAAGTGCAGCTCGTTCAATTTCACTTTTTTGTCGAGAGAAATACAAGTGGATGTGAGTTGCACTTTTCATAGTTGACTGCGATTTAGTAAAACGGATATCCTTTTCATCCTGTTATTGTGTTGCATTATTGTTGATGATCAACAATCCGTTCAGCACGAAAACATGTTACAGTTTTCCTTTTTGGCTCTTAATTTCTATCAACGGAACACCGTGTGGGCTTTCTCGTTCATCACCCAACCTTTCATCTCCTGCATCAACTCGTTCTGGATCCACAAGGGCCCCTCCGCGCACTGGCAGTCGATCAAGAACCGGAGCGCTGCAGAGCAAGTACTTGGCCAATGTCCTCTGTGCCTGGCCCCCTTGGTAGTGCACCAGGTTGATCTCCTTCACGCTGTACGTCAAGCAAGGGACCGTGGCGATCGGCGCGTTGATGACGCTGCACCGGTTGTACTTGAGGTGGTTCGCGTCGAGGAGCTCCCTCTCCTTGCACTCGTAGCGGCTGCCGGCGAAGAGCCCGTCTTTGCCAATCTCAGGCTCTGTTTCGAAGATGAACGACAACACCTCTAGGTACGCGGCGCAGCTGAGGATATAATGCATGACGTAGGCGATGGTGTAGGCGTCGTCCTGCAATAAGTGCCCTCGCAGCTCAAGGTGTTGGAGGCGCAAGAATGCCGGGAATCCTACAAAGCCGCCGATGCCGAGGCCAAGACGAGCGGTCTTGAGGTGCAGGTACTTCGCGTTTACAAAGCAGTAGTGGACGAACGACGCGAGGGCGGAGATCTCCTCCAAGGGCGAGATTAGGGCCTGACCGCAGATGTCGACACTGCACGAACTGAGAATTGGCACTGCCAAGAACCATCGCCCAGACGCAGCGAGTACGTGCGTCTCGAAGAGTTGATTCCGGGGGACGGCGCCGCGGTACTCAACGGCGTCAACCTCCGATACGTCCATGCGGACGCTGGTCAGATTATGGCAGCACCGGAGGGCGAGCCTGCGGAGGCGCGTGCGGAAGAGGGAGAGCATGGTCACCGTGTGGCAGGCCTCGAGCGTGAGGTCGGCGAGGCGCGGACATGCGGAGATGAGCCTCTGCACGGTGTCCCCGTCGTCAGAGACGCGTGAGAGGAGAAGCTCCTGGAGCGACGGTAGGCTGATGGTGGGCGGCGGGGAGAGCCTCCAGGCCCGATGCGCAGTGACCGCAATACGGCACAGGAGAAGAGCCCACTCGGAACAGGGTACTCTGGGACTCCAGATGGAGTAGGAGCGCCCTCGTCATCGGAGGAGACGGCGTCATCGCCTTCGTCGTCGACGGTGCCATCCTTCTCTGGGCCGACCGTGCCGCCGCTGACCTCAAGGCTGGCTTGGGGCTCCAGGCCAATCACGGTAGCATCAGCGAAACCGGGCTGCGGGTAGCGAGCGCCTTCGCACAGGAGCGGGCGCGGCGGAGGCAGAGGTCGAGCGCGAGCGTGGGGCCGGCCTGCTTCATGACGTAGGAGACACAATTGTCCACGGCGCGGGAGTCACGGTTTCTGTAGTCGTTTAAGGCCACGCGGAGCGCGCGCAAGGGCGGAGCGACGGCCGGACCGCGATGGCGGGTGACGATGGCGGCGGCAACGGTGGCGGTGAATCGCGTCGGCGGTCAGGATCCTTGGGCGGCGAATCGTATCCAGGATTCCAGGGCTGCAGCAGTAGTATTCGTTGTCATCATCGGGGATGGGGCTCTCCGGCTCCTCCAGCGAGAGGGTGTGGACGCCGGCGAAGGAGTCGCGCCACCTGGTCGAGAGTGCGGCCGCGCGCGCGGCCTCCTGGGACGGGAGGAAGGATAGGATGTGGGATGTGGCCCAGCACATCGTCGCCGAGCTTGCCGATGCGATCCTCGCGCCTCCGTCGTTTGGCGGCGATCTCCATCGCTTCAATTGGTTTCACCAGATTATCTCGAGATGCCGGCGAAAACGTTTATATATCGCTATATATGAGCCTATATAGGAGTACACTAACCGACCTCGATCGGTAATCCGTGCCCGTCTCACCAAAGAAACGAAACCAGTAGTAATTCCAACATCGGACGCAACCACGGCGGCATAGCGCTCATCGGCCGTCGCCGTGGCCAAGCGTCGTCTCTTGCTCCGTCGAGCCAATTTCCGGCAATATGCTTTGACGATATTGAAGGAACAGGATCAGCCGATGGCACCGCAACAGCAGGTGCAGAATTAAGCGGCTGCTGAGCACCAACTTGCAAAATATAAAATGCAAAGTCAGAATAGATATGGATCTAGTTACGAACCTTGTGTCATACAGTACCTTTTAAAGAGAAAACAAGAAGTGCAGACAAAATGGTACTCAGCCACATTTAGGAATCAGTTGCCCAAATTTCAAAAATAAAAGTTACTCCCTCTGTTCCAATTTAATTGACTTGCTATCTATCAAATATGCATGTATCTAGACATGTTACATGTCTAGATACATGCATATTTGATAGATAGCAAGTCAATTAAATTGGAACGGAGGGAGTACAACACTAGAAACCATATACGAGAACAGTACATGATACTTACATTAGGCGCCGCACCGTGCTGTGAATCTCCATTAGCACCCGCTGCCTCTACCCTCTTCTGCTCATGAGACAAACTGCCCTTATCCCCCTTACCCCTTTTCTGACCACCACTCCCATCGACATCCTCAAACCTCCTGCACTCTCGCAGTGGCCACTCCTCCTTCTGCGGATACGGGTCCACCGAGGCCCTGGCCCGCTTCCCACCTTGCGATCAGGCTCATCTCCGTCGCGGCGGTCATCGCCGCTCTCGCGGTCCTTCCTCTTCCGCAACGGTGGCGGCGGTGGCTCACGGTCGGCTGAGTCGTGCTCGACGGAATCCCGCGGCGCGCGGCTCGACGAACGTTCGCGATTTGCGGGTGGTGGGGACTCAGAGGGGGAACGTGGGTGGTGCCGCCAACCGAGGCCGTGGTCTTTCTCAACACCACCGTCGACGGCGGTCATCCTCGGCGCCGGTGTCGTGGCGGCAGCGGCAGTCCTCGTCCCATCCGTGGGTGACGTGGCCGTCGTTGCGGCCGCGGTGGGAGTGGTCGCGATCCATGGTGGTTGGAGTCTGTGGTCGTATACTCGTATTCCGACCACCCTCTCTATAACTGGTCAAAGGAACCAGCGGGAGGCCTTCCTGCCTGACATGGGCCGACTACGGCACACGAATAAATGGGCTGTGCCGGCTATTACCCGTGACAGTACCCGTCCTATCGCTGATTGAGGCCTGCATGTCGGTATGGCACGACCCGTTTACATATATATTATTATTTAGGTTCTTCACAAAATTATTCAAAAGGCCAAAAATAGCTCAAAATGGCCCAAAAGCCCGAAGACCACGGCCCTGGTCGGTGTCAAGCCGTGTCGGGTTGGCCCGTTTAACAGGAGCTCCTACTTGCCTACCTACGCGGGAGCGATTCGCTCCCGCCTCAAGTTCTACTTCATGGCAGCTTGGAGTGCAGACCAAACAAAAATGTATGTTATCTATAACTAATAATAATAATAAAGGAAGTAAGATTTCTTATGGTACGTCATTGAAAATACCCCTATAAAGTTGATTTTTTTTATGGCCACTATAAAGTTGATGAAAATTACCCCACTGCCACAAAGAAAAGGTTTCGCTAACCTTTTTGTTGATCCCAAAGTGGCACACATGGGCCAACCCCAACAAGGCAACCCCGGACAGTTTCTGGTCTGCAGTGCTGTGTCCGGATCGGAATATTCTCCCCTGCTGCCGGCGTCATCCCCTGCTTGCGTGGGCGTCTGCCACGCTGCTCCTCCCCGGTTCGCCGCTCGGGCTCTTGGTCTTGCATACTCTTTCCCAGGTCCCCTCACGTGCCTAACCTGGTGGACGCCCAAGGACTCGACGGCCAAGATGGTGGTCAAAGCTACTGATCTGTTGCGGCCGATTCGCTGTGATGAAGCTGGTCGAGACTGCGAGACCCTACATCGACCAGCTGGGCGATGAAGCTGCTGATTAGTGTCTGGTCTGCTAGCCTCTGTACCAGCTCCTCCAAAGCAGAACTGTTACATTCAGGATTTGGTCCAAAGACAAGGTTGATACTTGATAGCAACACTGCCACAACATGTTATTGTTTCGGTGCAAACTTAGCTAGGCATGTTCTTTTGCCCAATGATGAGGCGATTAATTAATTGCTTCATTGGACAGGAAGCAGACTACAGTCAAGTCAAGAAACAATGCGTTCATCACTTTTTTTCTGAGTTGAAGAAAGTTAAAACAAGGAACTTTGGTCCCCCGTGATTTGAATTTGAAGCTTTCTTTGGTGAAATTGATGTTTTTAGCAGAATGTGGAGCTGATGCCGAAACTGGCAGCCATGTCTGTGTTGAACAAGACCCCGCCTTCCCCTAGGGAACCACTTGTAATATTCATAAGCAGGCAGGAATTAGAAAGTCCAACACTGAGCTCAAGGTACACTATTAGCTTGCAGTATCCCATTGATAGCAGGACTAATTGCTATGCGTTTTTCTATGTTTTCTGAGGACATGTCGAAATTACATTAGATCTGGATAAGATGTTCTTGCATCACCTTATTTCTGCGGGCATGTTGAGATGTCTGAGAACTAGAAATTATATAATATTTTTTTGTTTGTAAGTACATATTGAGTTATTTTTAAAGCCGTTGCAACGCACGGGCACTTTTGCTAGTTTTTTTTAAATCCAATTATATTTGTGAAAATAGTTTATTGATATAAAAATAAATTTGGAAAAACATGAATATTTTAAGAAAACATGACAAACGAATGCCTTTTTTAATCCTATAAAAGTATTATGTAAGCCTTCATGGCCATTTCTTGACCTCCGATGAACATTGTTTTAACCAATGAAATATTTCTTAAATCTCATGAAAGTATTTTTATACCCTGATTTTTTTTACATTCCATGAACTTTTTTTAAAAACATCATGAACAAGCAAATGTAAAGGAAAAGGAAAAGGAAAAAATAACATAAGACGGAAAAAGTGAATAAGAACACCATGAAAAAACCTAAAAGCCAAAAAGCCGGTCAGAAGTTTCTAAAGTCATCCCAAAACCAGGGCGGAGAATGTGTGGAGCTTATCGCCTAAACGGAGCCCCCGTTGAAAGAGCATGGTGCCCCCATGTGTGGTTTTGATAATTAATTACAATCCTTATGGACTAATGTTTGCATTGATATATCCTTAGATCTTGTCCATAGGAAAAGGTTGGAGTTCATGTGTTGGACTCTAGAAGATTATAAGATGACCAAGATCTTATTAAAGGGTTTATATGAAGAACGGTCATGTGTAGAGTTGAGCATATTATAAGCATGTCTTGAAGAATGTGATGGCGTGGATATTCATGTTCACCTTCAAGACATCATCTTTGTGAAGAGAGAAGGAAAGATACATGTTGATCAAGGCTAAGTGCAAAGAGTGGATTCAAGTGATCAACACATAAAGCTACATGTTGTACCATGTGGGATCTTGTGATCCAGTGGTATGGTAAGCAATTGTCTATATAGCTTTGTGAACTAACTCATGATATATATGTGTGTGGAGTATCGTTGTGGGTTAGGTATCTTTCCATGTGCTTGCATCAAAAGGAAGATTTCATATTACTCATGGAGGATGACGACAAGTGGTGACCGTCATCAATCTTGAGATGTGCAAGTTCAAGAGAAGCACCTTGAAGAAATCTTATGCTTGAAGCTTTCCACCCATTTGGAGATAGTGGTTAAGTGAAGATGTGCCTAAAAGTGGCTCTCACATATTGTGTATGAGAGAGCAATTCGCAAGTCTTCACCAGCGGAGCGCAATCAAGAAAGGTGATCCAACTTGAGGTGATCAAGATCGTCATCATCTAGCTCAAGTGGATTGCGCAAGGCAAAGGTATGACCTTGATAGGGTTTCTATCTTTTCCGGTCTCATGGTGTTATTGAGAGACCGGTTTATAGGATAGATGCCATACTTTCAAGAGAGGCTCTCGAATGAGTAACTTGATCGTATTGTTCGGAGAGAGCTCAAACCTTTGCATACTTGGCATCATATTTCTTGGTTCTTATTTGGTTTTTCTCCATGTGTGGTTTTAGAGCTTGTCATGTTCTTCAAGACAAGCTCAAGTTTATCAAAAACGGATTTCGTGTGAAAAACTTATTGCGTTTTTGATGTTAGAGATTTTACCGGTTGTTCTTTTATCGAGAGGTCTTACCTTTCCCCATTTGGTTTTATCCTCACCTTTTGGACTATGATGTTTCTCTGCATATTCTGGGAGAGCTCGTTGTTGTGATTCCAACGAGCCAAAGATCATCGAAAACGGAGTCCGGATGCAAAAGTTATTGCCGTTTTGGTGTTTGATTTTCCTGCTGTTTTTCCAGGGGCGGTAGTACCGCCAGAAACTGGTTCTGGGGCCTTATGCGGTAGTACCACTTATCTTGTGTTCTTGCCATTGCATTAGGTGCATCGGTTTGAGTTCTCCACGGTGATATGTGGAGGTGAAGTTTGAGAAGATTATTACTCTTTGAGGATCTTGTTGCCTCTTGGGTTAGTTGTAACCCTAGGAGGCTTTTGTGAGTTTCGGAGCTTTATCTTGTCGCTAAGCTCCGAGACATTGTTGGGAGGCTCCAACTCATTGTGGAGTTCCTCAACCTTGGTGTATCGGTTTGGTCAACGCCTTCAAGTCGACCTCATAGTGGAACGAGCCAATCCCTCACGGGTGAAGCTCACGGAGAATAGGGTGAGCACATCGGTGCTATTGGAGTGCCTAGGAGGCTCCACACCCCTCCAACATAGACGTACTTCCACTGGGAAGGAACTATGGGAAACATCTCCTCGTGTCCACTTTGCGGTTATTTCTATACCCAAACCCTTTACTTATGCATTTACCTTTGTGATAGCCATCGAGCTTGAAGTTATCTATCTTGCTATCACATAGTTGTTATCTTGCTTAGCATAAGTTGTTGGTGCACATAGGTGAACCTAGTTTGTTTAGGTTTTGTGCTTGATAAATTAAACGCTAGTTTTATTCCGCTTTTATTCAAGCCTAAACCGTAATTATTTTAAAACACCTATTCACCCCCTCTAGGCGACATTCTTGTTCTTTCACCCGTCCCGCCTATAAATGGGACTCCTTGTGTCATGTCAGGCTGCGGTGTCGACCCACATGACCAGGTATAATCTCATCCCACCACTATCTTGTTTCAGCTCTTAACGTGTGTAGTTCGTGAAAAAAAAAATTAGCAAGAATATAATCCGAGTTCCATACTTCTTAGCCCCACCTTCATCATCGTGCATAAAAAGTAAGTTAAAATTGTCACTCCTACACAATAAATTTGTTGCAACCGAGTCTTCATATGTCTAGTACCATGACATACTTTTTTGTGTACCCGAAAGACACCTTTATAATTACTCAGTGATGGAATGACCTTTGGCATCCTCTAACAATCCACCCAATATATCCAAGTATGATGTTCTTGTGGTATTAGGATGTTTAACAGATGCAAACACATACGCAACATATTGACGACATATCTTGTAGTATATCAACATGTCTATTCAGCACTATGTTACACTTAACAATGTGTTCTCATGAATGTGAAATTCTCATAAAATTATATCTATGTTCATGGTAAGGAAAATAGTATTATCGATAATTCATTAACCGGGCCTGACTAGTTATCTGGATTTGGTGGTTTGATTCTACACATGTAAGTAAGTTTTCCTCTCGATTTTTCCATTCAAAACATATTACAATCATATCGTAAAAGTACAAACTATAATCGTTGACATCAAGGAAATAGAATACTAATTTTTATTTGCAGGCTCGAGCCTCGTCGAGTCCCTAACAAGGGTTCAATGAATGGAGAAATTCATATTTATTTTTCATGGAAAAAGGGGACACAGGGTAAGATCTACCAAATTGAAACCCTTAATTCTCCTTTTTATCTTGTGTCTCATTAAAGAGTGAGGGGAACCTTATAGAAATCTCTTTCATTTCTCTGGATCGAAGAAAGGAACACATATGATATAGAATACCGGTATAGGAATCTCTTCTCCCCGTCTCAGTCTACTGCTTATTAGGATGTCTATGTGACCCATAGAAAATTGCTCATATGATGCATACATAATTGTATGTAGGATTATAAGAAATGTGGGAACAGAAATTGGATAGATTCAGAAATATCGTGGATTAGAGGTATAGAAAAAAGTATAAATGGATTTAAAAATAGGGAAATTTGTAATCCAATAAAATATTTTGGTCAACATGGATAGAGCATATTCCTATGTTCTACCATTCCACTCTAAACTATGAATTGATTTGATAGATCCGATATTCATAATATTGCAATGATTCAGTTTTATTAAAATGCAAACTCTACCCTCAAATTTATAGGATACCACTTTTTTCTCCCCTATTATACCCCGAGTTATTGTACAATAAGAATATAGAGATTATGAAAGTCAATATTCTCGCATTTATTGAGGGCCAGCTTCCATGTCCAGGTGCTGACTCTACAACCCTCCTCGGCTTTGGCGCGGCTGCCTCGACGATAACAACCACCCGTCCATTGGAGCATGACTTGACAGCCTTGCAATTTCTCGTCCATGAGCAAGCACACAACTGCAGTGCGACCACAGCGACAACTCGGGTGGGCAACAAGGACCAAGCTCAACTGCATCACGACCAGGGTGTCAAGTCAAGAGGGTGATTTCCAAACAGTGGAGGCGCAACGGGGGCAATGATGGCAATGGTGGTGGTCAGTGGCTGATCCAAGGCTAGCTATGGGGTGCACTGGACACCAGCAAGAAAAGATTTTCTTTGCAAAATGGTATCTTTTAACCATGCACCCACCCTCTAAAGATGGTTTACATATGTTATGTCATCCTCTAGGCACCCTGGTCCCATATGTTGTAGCTCCGCCGTCTCGTGGGGTGGTGCCATTTGAGAGAGTATATTGTTGCACTTTTTGTTTGTGGTGTTGTTCTATGTACCGACGATGAATTTTTATTTTGTGGTGTTCATGCACTATCTTGCGGTTATATGCTCGATGTTGGACTTAATTATGGATTTTTGTTCATATTCATGTTAATTTGGATTATTATTACTTGTTTTAATTATCATGTGTTGAAAAATATAGATGCGAAAGATGATAAAACTTGGGATTCTAGTTTTAGAAATCTTTTTATAGGAAGGATTGCAAAGTAGAAATTGTTTTGGATTGCTAAAACTTTTCTCTCCACTTCCTATACCCATTTTAGCAATCCAAAATATAGGGATGTTATTCTAGATGCTCTAGATTAGGCACGACTGAGTACAAGCCCAAACAGAACTCGATCTAACTCCATGTTGGCCCAATAGTATATACCTAGATTTTTTCCAGAAAGAAGTACACGTTCTCTGACCTTGGCTCCAATTCGATCGAGAGAAATCCCCGATCAATCCCGATCCCAACTTCCAAGCCCTAACCCTACCCCCGGCGACCGAAGATGCCGGCGACGGCGGGGCGTGTTCGCATGCCGGCGAACAACCGCGTGCATAGCAGCGCAGCGTTGCAGACGCACGGCATCTGGCAGAACGCCATCGGCTACGACCCCTACGCCTCCGAGAACAACAAGCACCAGGCCCCCTCCTCCTCCGTCTCCGCCAACGCCGCCGCCGAAGCCGCGGCGCCACCCTCCTCGGAGAACGCCTACAGCAGCTTACAGAGCCTCATCGCGCTCGCCAATGCCACCAGTGCCTTCACCGACGAGACCCGCGGCGCCTGCAAGAAGTGCAACCGCGTCGGTCACCTCACCTACCAGTGCCGCAACTTCCTCTCTGTCAAAACGAGCGACATAGAAGACGAGGTCCTGGCTGAGGAGGAGGCTAAGTACGCGGAGATCAAGAAAAAGGACAGTGGTGGCAGGGACGCTGTCGAGGAGGATTCTGATGATGACGACGAGGACAACATTGACAGCGATTCCTCAGATTCGGATATTGATCCCGTGCTGGAGAAGCTAATTGCTGAGCGGGAGCGTGCCAAGAGTCGCCGGGGAAGCAGTATGAGGAGAAAGACAAGAATACAAGCCGCCATAGGAGCAGCAGCAGGGAAGATCGAAGCACAGGAAGAACAGCAAGAGTGAGAGCGAAGACGACTCGGAGGAGAGAACCAAGGATAAGAAGAAGGATAGGCGGAAGAAGCATGAAAGCTCAGATATGGATAGCGAGAGTGATTCTGATAGGAAGAGGCACAAGAAGAGTAGGAGGGATAGGAAGAGGCCAAGGACCCACCGCAAGGGATGAATCATCGGAAGAATATGAGTCTGGAGGGAGAGGGAAGAGGCATCGCCACCACTACAAGAGACGTTATCATTTTTCAGCTTTTTCAGCACTCTAGGCTCTATAACTCATCATTTTTTTTTGAGCCCGGTCTATGTTTTAGGCATATGCTAGAGTTTCTCTTACCCAGTATGTTATGGTATTTGGCACAATGCATGAAAGTGTTTTTTCTTTCATTATGAACGTCCTGGCCGTTGCTGACTTGCTGCCCACCCGTTGATGAGCAAGAGAAGATTTTGGGACAAGCATGCCAATATGGCATCCCTGGTCGTTGCATTGACACAATATCTTAGAACACAATTGTGCCTAGTTTCATTAGGAAAGTGAACATCGAGATTTACTTAATGATCTTGACACAAAATATGGTTTTGAAATTTCGCTATGCAAAATGTAACAGTGAAGCGGTTAAAACATTATTGTTGTTGTGGGAGATATATCGTGTTGCCTTGAAAGATTAGTTTCTTATATGATACTCCCTATGTTCCTTGTTATAAGGTGTATAGTTTCTTTTTAAAAGTTAAACTTGACTAACTTTGACGAGGATTTTAGAAAAAACTATCAATATTTAAATACTAAGAAAATAAATATGAAAATATATGTCATGATGAATCTAATGGTACTAATGAGACACCCTATTATGCACCCAGGTGCAGAATAAGTTATTTTGCACCCAAGGTTTTTTACTCTGTTGTACAAAAATATATGTTTATCATCCAACTAATTACATTTATGTTGTCCCACAATAAAAAAATCTACATAAGAAATGCAATATATTAGTCATAACAGTGTAAAAATAGCTAAAAATGCGTATTTATATAATATTATTTACCACCACATAAAAATGTTTTACGTCATGTTAATATTTTCTAATATTCTTATTAACTTACAAAGTATGGCAAAATTTACGTAACGTAAAAATTCTTTACGGTTCAAAAGATACGGGGTGGGTGTAGAATAACTATTCTACTCCATGGGAGTCAAATAGCGCGTCCCTGGTACGATTTGATATTATAATTTCTTAGAATATTTTTTAAAATTTTGATAGTCAAGTTTGATTTTTTAGGAAAAACTATACACCTTATAATAAGAGACGGAGGGAGTATCAAGTTTGCCACCATTTGAAACATAACTAAGCAATAAGCATTGCTAAGTATGTCAAGAGCTCATGTAAATGTGTCTACCCCTAGATTGCTCGTGCTATATGGTCAGTCGTACATGTCACTTTGAACTTGTACTCACCGCCTAGTGCTGTAAATTTATTTGGCTATTGGTTATGGTTATGGCCTATGGGGCATTAACCGCAAAATTATAATCCTCATTTAGAATAGCGGCAACCTTAATTTGGTCGCTAGGGCAATACAGAAATGACATGGAGTTTAACAATAAAAGCCCATCTTATTTGCAGTTTATCTACCAGTGTATGCATTAGCTCCATTCATGGTAACAACTGGTGTGTACGCATTTGGAGCATGTGGCCCAGCACATGTTCTTAACCCAACATGGATAAGGGTGTAGTCTACGTAGCAGCTCTCTACCCCCATAGCAGGTTTCGTATTAGTCGTGCTTAGCTATGTACTTTGCATTTTTAATGTTTGTACTTTGTCGTGGAGGACGTTTTTGCGAAAAAGATCACCGATCTATTAATCATCCACATCATTACAAAAGACCCAAAAAGTAATAAAATACAAATTGGTCATTCGACCACCTAGCGACGACTACAAACACTGGAGCGAGCCGAAGGCGCGCCGCTATCCTCGCCCCTCCCTCAATGGAGGCAGGCAAAGCTTGTCGTAGGAGAGCTTGTTGTAGTAGACAGACGGGAAGTCGTCGTGCTAAGACCCCAAAGGTCCAGCGCACCAGAGTAGCAAACATCGCCAAAGATGAAAACCGTAAATCGAAATAATCTGACCTACAACCACACGGACGAACATGAAAATCAACAAGATTCCGGTAGATCCACCAGACACACAACTCCACGCGCCCTCTGATGTCTACGCACGCTTCTATTCTTGTAGACAGTGTTGGGCCTCCAAGTGCAGAGGTTTGTAGAACAGCAGCAAGTTTCCCTTAAGTGAATAACCCAAGGTTTATCGAACTCAGAGAGATAGAGGTCAAAGATATCCCTCTCAAGCAACCCTACAATTAAGATACAAGAAGTCTCTTGTGTCCCCAACACACCCAATACACTTGTCAGGTGTATAGGTGCACTAGTTCGGCGAAGAGATATTAAAATGCAAGTGATATGGATGATTATAAGTGGTAATTGCAATCTGAAATAAAAATGGCAGCGAGCAAACATGAGACAAAATGAGAGTAAACGGTGTTTCAATGCTTGGAAAAAGGCCTAGGGATCATACTTTCACTAGTGGACACTCTCAACAATAATAATATAATTGAATACATAGATATTTCCTCTTCACTATGCTACTCTGAGTTATTGTCTCGTTGGATAACGAACACCAATCCACTGCGTAGGGCTATAAAAGCACACCTTAAAGTCGCATTCCACATCTAGGGAACCCCACACTGTCAACTTGAGCGCCCTAAATAGTACTAGACAAACACAATTTCATAGAGACATCCAACGCAAATAATAACTCATGATAAGTATTCCTGTAATCTTTAGCCTAAGAGCCAACACGGTGCGCACACTGTCAACTTCGCACCGTGGGACAAAGGTGACTCCGGATTACATTAATAAAACCACTCAAGTAGCATATAAGATAATGAAGAGTAACATCTATGGATTCAACTAGATTACAAAGCTCATGATCACATAAAGATCACGCCATGGGAGAGAGAGATAAACCACATAGCTACCGGTGAGCCCTCAGCCCCGATGAAGAACTACTCCCTCCTCATCATGGAGGCAGCAACGGCGATGATGGAGGCGGTGGCGTCGATGGAGATGGCTCCGGGGGCAATTCCCCATCCCGGCAAGGTGCCGAAACAGAGACTTCTGTCCCCCGAATTAGGGTTTTGGATGGCGGCGGAGCTCTGGAACTTTTCTGGGGAAATCGTCGATTCTTTTAGGGTTTTCGGGTAGGAGCAATATATAGGCCAAAGGGCGTCGCGAGGCGGTGCACGAGGAGGCGACACCACCCCTCGGCGCCGGTGGGCCCTTGGCCGCGCCGAGCCCACGTGTGGGGCCCTCGTGGCTCCACTTCGCCTCTCCTTCGGACTCCAGGTGTCTTCTGATAAATAGGGGCCTCCGTAAATTTTCGTCCAATTCCGAGAATATTTCCAGACTAGCTTTTCTGGAATACAAAAACAGCAGAAAACAGGAACTGGCGCTTCGGCATCTTGTTAATAGGTTAGTCCCAGAAAATGCATAATAATGGTATGAAGTGTATGTAAAACATGTAGCAATTGGTATAAAACAAGCATGGAACATCAAAAATTATAGATACGTTTGAGACGTATCAGCATCCCCAAGCTTAGTTCCTGCTCGTCCTCGAGTAGGTAAACGATAAAAACAAAATAATTTTTGAGGTGACATGCTACCATCATAATCTTGATCATATAATATTGTAAGGCACATGTAAATGAATGAAGTGATCCAAGTCAATGGTCTATAGTTTGCTACCAAATAGATAATGAGTAAACAATGAATCACACAAGCTAAACGTTTTCATGAATAGTACTTTCGAGACAAGCATCAAACAGTTTTACATAAGAGTTAACTCATAAAGCAATAGTTCTAATAAAAGGTATTTAATCAACACAAAGGAAGAATTAAGTTTCAGCATTTGCTTCAACTTTCAACATATTTATCTCATGGATATCGTCAACACAAAGTAGTATAACAAGTCCAATACGTAGCATATAACGCATGTTGTAACAAAGTTGACACTAGTGTTTGCTTGTGGAAGACAGAAAGAATAGGAAAACTGACTCAACATAAAAGTAAAAGAAAGGCCCTTCGCAGAGGGAAGCAGGGATTAAGTCATGTGCTAGAGCTTTTAGGTTTTGAAAAACATATAGAGATTGCATAAAATATTTGACACTCCTCCCAACCTTGCTAACACAAGCCATGGCTAACCGAATCCTCGGGTGCCTTCCATCAATCACATACCATGGAGGAGTATATAGTTTTGAGAGGTGTTTGTTAATTGTCAACGAATGGTAGCGGGTGAGAACAGTATTCTACCTGTCAAACGGACTTTTAAGAGCGGCTCCCATGAAGGACGTTATTTCTACCAGCAAGGCAGATCATCCCTCTTTCTCTTTGGTTTACACACATGCAGGTATTTCACTGTTTGTCATTGCTTACTGATGAATCAGGGCAAAAGTGTGAAGAGAGTTAATGGTTAAAGTTGTAATTAATTGGGACTGGGCACCCCGTTGCCAGCTCTTTTTGCAAAATTAGAGGATAAGCGGATGTATATGCCGCTAGTCCAGGTGTAAAAGTCCATTTGACAAATAGAATAAAGAATAACCACACTAATTCCTCATGAGCTAGTAAACATTGACACAAAAAGGGAATAATAACATTTTGAATAATTTAAAGGTAGCACATGAAAAATTTACTTGGAGTGGCAAGGAAATACCACATATAGGTAGTTATGGTGGACACAAATGGCATGGATTTTGGCTCAAGGATTTGGATGCACGAGAAGCATTCCCTCTCAGTACAGAGTTTAGGCTAGCAAGGTTTATGTAAGCAAACAAGAATATCAACCCGTACACCAAGTTTTATATGACAAACATATTGCAAACGTTATAAGACTTCATACCGTCTTCCTTGTTAACCAAACCCTGTTATTAGAAAATATCTAGACCTTAGAGATACCACCGATGCAAACCAAATTTTCAACAAGCTTTACGGTAGTTCTTCACTAATAGGCTTAACTCATGTGATGCACAAATTTAATCATGATCTACTTGTTAACTCAAAACAATTGACAAGCATCAAGTTATCCAAATTAGTGATCTACAAGATTATGCAAGTTTTTCCTTATACCAATTACCACATGCAACATTTTCTGAACCAACCAAACACCAATCAATTCATTTCAACAACTCTCCAAACAGATATAAGTGAAGCAAGAGAGTACTTTCTACAAAAGAAAGCTAATAGCTCTGACAAGAGATACATGAAAACAAGAGCTAAAAGCTGAACAGCGCTAGATATGAATACTCAACAAATATAAGTGAAGAATAGGAGTATTCTCATGAAAAAGCGGAGCGTGTCTCTCTCCCAATCAAGAATGCTAGGGTCCAGTCAAGCTTTATTGAAAATAAAAGTACAATACTGAAAATAAAAGCACACAGACGCTCCAAGAAAAGCACATATGATGTGAAAGAATTAAAATATAGTTTCACTAGAGATGACCTGATAATTTTGCCGATGAAGAAGGGGATGCCTTGGGCATCCCCAAGCTTAGACGCTTGAGTCTTCTTGAAATATGCTGGGGAGATCCATGGGAGCCTCCCCAAGCTTGAGCTCTTCACTCTTCTCCATCCTATTATATCACTCTTCCCTCTTGACCCTTGAAAACTTCCGTCACACCAAACTCAAAGCAAATCTCATTAGAGGGTTAGTGCACAATCAAAAACTCACATGTTCTATAAAGACGCAATATGACTTGTTACTTTAAACATTAGCTACTGCCACTGATGTTATGTGAAGCTCTTCCACCCAAAAAAGAATTTCACTCAACACTAGTAAAAGAGAGAATGCAAAATAAAAAGGCATAATCTGTCTAAAACAGAACAGTCCGCAAAGACGAATTTTTTCGAGGCACTTACGACGCTCAGATCAAAAACTTTGAACTAACGAAAGATGCATACATATCTGAGGATCACGCACAAAAATTTTCAGATTTAAATAATTTTTCTGTGATTTTACAGAAGCAAAACGGTGAACAGCAGAAATCTGTTCCTGCGCAGAAATCCAAATCTAGCATCATCTTCCTATTAGAGGCCTTACTTGGCACAACAATGCAAAAAAATAAAGATACAAAGGCATTGATACATAAGTAAACAGCACCTTGACTCAAATAAAATAAAAATAGCAGAAAATAAAAATAATGGGTTGTCTCCCACAAGCGCTTTTCTTTAAAGCCTTTTAGCTAGGCATGATAATTTTGATGATGCTCTCATATGTATAAGAGTTGAATATGAAAGAGCATCGAGAAGCAAATATCAAACACATTTAAGTCTAACCCACTTCCTATGCAAAGGAATCTTGTAAGAAAATAAATCAATAAAGCACAAAGTGACTAGCATAGGAAGGCAAAACAAGTGGAGCTTCAAAAATTTCAACATAAAGAGAGAAGACTTAATATTATTGAGATATATGAAACCGTGTATCCCTCTCTCATAAGGACCAGTAGGTCTTAAAGTACCCAGCAAATAAAAGCAAATCAAGAGAAAGCTCAAAACCTTCATCATAAAGAGAAGAAATTTAGTAACATGAAGATTTCTATAACCATACTTTCCTCTCTCAAAATAATTTTCAGTGGCATCATGAATAAACTCAACAATATAGCTATCACATAAAGCATTCTTATCATGATCCACATGCATAAAAGTATCATTACTCTCCACATAAGCATAATTAATTATATTAGTAATAGTGGGAGTAAAACTATCACAAGCATCATTGTAATCATCATAAATTGCAGGCATAGTATAATCATAATAAACTTTATCCTCCATAGTAGGTGGCACCAAAATACCACTATCATTATAATCATCATAAATTGGAGGCAAAGTATCATCAAAGAAAATTTTCTCCTCAAAACTTGGGGGACTAAAAATATCATATTCATCAAAACCAGCTTCCCCAAGCTTAGACTTTTCCATAGCATTAGCAATAATGGTGTTCAAAGAATTCATGCTAATAAAATTGCTACCACTATTATGCAAACAAATTTCCATAGGTTTTTTAATTTTCTCTTCAAAAGCATCATGTCCTAACTCAAGATAAATTTCATAGAGCTCTCTATTTTTTTTTCCATTAAGCCTAACTAGTAAAATAAAAACAAGAAACAAAAAGATATAATTGCAGAATCTAAAGGAAATACCTTCGAGCACTCACACGTCAGCAACAGTGCTAGAAAATAGCTAAGTAGCTGGAGGATGTGAGTACCTTTTACCTTACCTCCCCGGCAACGGCGCCAGAAAATAGCTTGATGTCTACGCACGCTTCTATTCTTGTAGACAGTGTTGGGCCTCCAAGTGCAGAGGTTTGTAGAACAGCAGCAAGTTTCCCTTAAGTGAATCACCCAAGGTTTATCGAACTCAGGGAGGTAGAGGTCAAAGATATCCCTCTCAAGCAACCCTGCAATTAAGATACAAGAAGTCTCTTGTGTCCCCAACACACCCAATACACTTGTCAGGTGTATAGGTGCACTAGTTCGGCGAAGAGATATTAAAATGCAAGTGATATGGATGATTATAAGTGGTAATTGCAATCTGAAATAAAAATGGCAGCGAGCAAACATGAGACAAAATGAGAGTAAACGGTGTTTCAATGCTTGGAAATAAGGCCTAGGGATCATACTTTCACTAGTGGACACTCTCAACAATAATAATATAATTGAATACATAGATATTTCCTCTTCACTATGCTAATCTGAGTTATTCTCTCGTTGGATACCGAACACCAATTGACAAGGGTATACATCTCGGGTACCCTACCGTAAGGGTACCTGGTGCACTTGACGACTAAGGCCCAATAGCGAAGAGCCTACTCGAAGCCCAAGACAAAAGGCCCAAGAAGATGGAGTACCCTCCAGGATTAGACATAGGCATAGTCGGTTTAGACTTTCCTTACGTGTAAACTAGGTCGGTTACGAACTCCCGAGACCCAGCCTATTTAAAGGCTGGGAGGGGCGCCGATCTAGGGACAAGCCATACTCAAACCACCAAAAGCCTAGCGAGATCAATACCTCGCCAGAGCTCCCTGTAATCGCATAATCCACACAATCAATACCAGACAAGCAGGAAGTAGGGTCTTTACCTCCACCCGAGGGGCCTGAACCTGGGTAAATCTTTGCCTCTGCTTGTCAGCCGACGAAACTACCAGTACTACCACGTTCTCTCCCCATAATCTCAACCCTAGGTCCTTAACCATGGGATTTGATGAGTGTACCCTCGTCAATTGGCGCCGTCTGTGGGAAAGAATAGTGCTGGACTCACGGTTTCTTCGGTTCCATCGGAAAACGGCGACTCGCCGATCGGATCTACAAACGGCAACTCGCCGGCTGCATCAACAAACCAGAACTCGCCGACTCAGGCGGCACACGGCAACTCGCCGCTCACTCGACAAACGGCAACACGCCAGCTTCACCCGCAAAAAGCATCGGATCCTCTGATGGATTTCGAGCCACACTCGCCAGGATTCCAGGAGGCCTTCTCCGATCTCGAGTCAGGTTTGGGTTTAACCGTTGGTTCGTTCAATTTTTTCGTCAACAAGCTTGGTGTGCAGGACTTGACGGATCCACGCCAACTCGCGACTTCCGCACCCGAGGCTCCATCGGTTGCGGTTCCTTCGACTGCGGATCCCTCAACTGCGTCCATACCATCGTCGATCCTCCAAGCTTGCTCGTCTGCAACAACCATGTCCACACGAGAGATGCACGAGCTCATCGAAGAACTCCAGGGCGAGGAGGCCGAATCAGCATACCGCACAAACGATCCCGAGCTCGATCTCTCACTCGAGGATAGTTTCGACTGCGGGATCTCCTTCAGCGACTTCGACGAACCGAAACTCATATCGACAACCACGTCGACTCCGAGATCTGCACCAACAACAACAACCTCGACTTCGAGATTCATAACAACTTCGCCGACGCCGAGATGAGCATAGGCGATGAAGGCATCGACAGCGAGATCCGTCCAGACGGACCACTCGACGGGCATATCGACTCCGACATGAGCCTTGATGACGATGTCGAGTCCATGATGGGACTCGAAGACACATACATACCCTCGGGTGATACCCCAGCAGGTCTACGTCGCCATCGCCGCAGAATCATCAGATGCTGCGGCCAGCCGCAGGCCTACAGAATTCCCGTGCACAGTTACTATGCCGGACGGAGTCACAACTCTCACAATCACTGCTGAGATGGCAGCAAAAGCAGATAAAGTCATCAAGGAGTGCACAATGATGCCAGCAGACGCAACACAAGAGGAGATGTTGACCTTCCAGTACTTCAACTGGCAGGAATCACTTCGACTGCGGCAGGTCAGAGCAACACTCGAAGAACGCAAAAAGCAAGCTAGCTTGTCGAGTGCGCGAAGAAGACAGCTCTCCCTGAGCTCCACCGGGCGAGCAGACACAAGACCCAGATCAAGGTTGTCACACCTCTCGCCAGACGAAAGGGCGGCACTCACCCGCAACTTAGGCAACTCTTTCATGACATACGACAAGAGGGAGTGCCAGTACCCAAAACAGCTGCGGGTGC
This sequence comes from Poa pratensis, assembly GCA_947311845.1. Taxonomy (NCBI): domain Eukaryota; kingdom Viridiplantae; phylum Streptophyta; class Magnoliopsida; order Poales; family Poaceae; genus Poa; species Poa pratensis. The sequence goes on from CAMZMU010000117.1 coordinate 60,757,133, forward strand.
CCTCTTCACCGCTGCAGCATACCTAGAGGCAATCAAGCCTCCAGCTGATGACCCCAATGCAAAACTGCATCGCCACAGATCAAATCACTCGCCTTAGCGGCGAAGGCCATACGCCAAACTCCAAAACTCCAGGTGGGAGTCGAGACCGTGCCCTAGTCGACGCGTCGGGAAGAGCATAATCACAGTGGTCACCGCCACCACTCGAAGGAAAGAAGCGGCTCGCGTAGGCGCAGGTCCAGGAGCAGATCACGCAGATCTTACAGTAGCGACTCATACTCTGATCGAGAGCCTGAGCCACATGGAGCTCTGTGCTTCACTCGACGCGTCCGCGAGACACGGATGCCCAAAGGGTTCAAACTCACATCTGAACAGCCCAAGTACACGGGTCGACAGGAACCTTCGGGTGGCTGGAAGACTACAGGCTGGCTGTCGCGTGCCAGCGAGGCACAAACACACAGCCATGCAATACATACGACTCATGCTCGAAGGCACAGCCCGCGACTGGCTCAAGCTACCTCCATCAACATACGACTCGTGGGATCACTTCCGCATGACTTCATCAAAAACTTCGAGCCTCTATGTGAGCGCCCAAAAACGTTCGAGGAGCTGCGAGCTGCGTTCAACGTCAGACGAAACGTTGAGGTCATACATCAGACGATGGACTGAGATACGCAACTCAGTCGGAGTAATTTCAGAAGATATGGCCATGGATGCTTTCATAATGGGACTCGCCAGGCGGGACTCAAAGAAGCACTTGGTCGCAAAAAGCCAACCTCTGTGGCTAACCTCTTGATGACCGCGACTGAGTGGGCAGACGGAGAAGACATGGCGCGCACCACACGCGGGTCCTCACCCCGTGACAATCATGAAAGCGGCAGTCGAAGCCGCAGAGACTCGTACAGAGACGACCGAAGGCGCAAACGTTCAAAACGTCACTACGACGATGACAGACCCGAATTCATGGCGGCTGGGTTCTCCACACCCCGCAACGACCAAGACAGAAGCGACCGACGGTCAGAAGATCGGCGAGACAGTCGAGATGATCGACGGGACAGTCGAGATGATCGCGGGACAGTCGAGACCGCGGCCAACGCAGTGATAGCTACAAGAGGAAGGACTGGCGCAAGTCAGATCGGAGCACAATCGAGCGATCATTCGAAGAAAAGATGGATGCTGATTGCAGATTCCACCTGTACAAGGGGGACGACGGAAAACTGCGCTCCAATCACTCGATGAGAAACTGCAGGGAGTTCGACCAAATGGCGACTGATTACGTAAATCTCAGAAAGGCAGCAGCCACACAAGCACCTGCACCCGTGCCTCAGCCAAACAATGTGCCTGTTCTGATGGCACCACCTCCACCACCACAGCCTGCCGCAGGCGGAAATCTCGCGGGTGCCATACAGCACATACCTCGGGTGGACGAACCACAGTACCCTCCGCCCCAAGGGCAGATGTACATGATACAGAAAGGTCGCCTTCCAACAGGGAGCAAAAACTTCGCACTCGACAAGTAAACATGGCGGTCATGTCACCTCCTGTAACTGAATTCTTGAAGGGTTCTGAAACCGCAATAAGCTTCAGCAGAGAGGACCACCCTCCATCGGTTGTTCGTCCAGGGCACTCTGCTCTGGTACTCGACGCACAAATTGGAGGCTACGCCATGTCCAAGGTATTCATGGATGGTGGCAGCGGCATAAACATCATCTTCGCAGATACGCTCCGCAAAATGAACAGGTCAGTCGAAAACCTGCCAAGATCTTCAAATACCTTTCACGGTATCGTCCCAGGCAAAGCAATAAGCCCAGAAGGCACCATACAACTCGACGTAACGTTGGGGACAAGAACCACTTCAGGACAGAATCGATTGAGTTCGAAGTTGTCGACTGGAAGTCACAATACCATGCTATACTTGGACGCCCGACGTTCGCTCGATTCATGGCGGTGCCACACTACGCATACCTCCAGCTGAAGATGCCTGGACCAAAAGGAGTAATCACAGTCAAGGGAACTTCCAAAAGTCTGACTCTTGCGACCGAGAATTTAGCAAAATCTCTGAGATGTTTGGCATGGAAGCAACACTCGCTGATCTAGCGGTCTCCAACGATCGAACACTTATGCCAGAACACAAAAAGGTGGCAGTCGACAGAGCATTCAATGCCACCAATGACACAAGATCGCATCAGGTGCACCCGACTGACCCGACCAAGACAGTCAATGTCTCGTCGAGTCTGCCTATCGCATAGGAAAGCGCGCTCGTCGAATTCCTCCGTGAGAACTGGGATATATTTGCATGGTGTCCAGCCGACATGCCAGGTATTCCCAGGGAATTCGCCGAGCACTCTCTCCAATTATTTCCAGATGCTAAACCAGTCAAGCAAACAATGCGCCGCATATCCGGCCCAAAAAGAACTGCAGTCGAAGCCGAAGTCGACAGGCTACTCGCAGCAGGTTTCATCAGAGAGATCAAGAAATCACAATGGGTGGCCAACCCCGTACTCGTAGAGAAGAAGCACACAGATATCCTTCGGATGTGCGTAGATTTTACAGCACTCAATAAATGTGTCCAAAGGATCACTTTCCACTACCTCGAATCGACCAGATCGTCGACTCCACCGCCGGGTGCGCTCGCTTGTCCTTCCTGGATGCTTACTCGGGTTACCACCAGATAAGGATGAAGGAAGAGGATGAAGAGAAAACGGCGTTCATAATGCCTTTCGGGCTCAAGAACGCAGGCGCAACCTACCAGCGCATGATGCAAGATTGCCTCAAGAAGCAAATTGGGCGAAACGTCCAGGTCTATGTAGATGACATCGTCATCACAACAAGGGAGGAAAACACACTACTCGATGACTTGCGAGAGACGTTCGCAAACCTCAAACGCTTCCACATCAAGCTCAACCCGAAGAAGTGCACGTTCGGCGTGCCAGCCGGGCAACTCCTCGGGTATCTAGTCTCAGCTCGAGGAATCGAGGCAGACCCGGAGAAAATACAGGCCATCTTGACGATGCAAAGGCCTTCAAAGCTCCATGACGTGCAAAAGTTGGCGGGTCGAGTAGCAGCACTCAGTCGATTCATCAGCAAGCTGGCGAAAAAGCACTCCCGTTCTATCGACTGATGAAGAAAGCAGACAAATTCGAGTGGACGCAAGAAGCCGAAGCAGCCTTCACGGACCTCAAGCGAGTCCTCACAAGCCCTCCAATCCTCGTCGCACCAAGGGAACGCGAGCCACTGTACCTATATGTCTCTGCAACTAACAGGGTGGTAGCACCGTACTGGTAGTCGAACGAAGGGAGGAGGGACACACCCAAAGCATACAACGTCCAGTCTATTACTTGAGTGAAGTGCTCTCCATATCAAAGCAGCGGTACCCGCACTATCAAAAGCTGGCCTACGCCGTGTTCATGTCCTCAAGGAAGCTGACGCATTACTTCTCCGAGCACCCGATCACTGTAATCAGCACCTCAGGGATCGGGGACATCCTCACAAACCCCAACGCAACTGGGCGAGTCGCAAAATGGCTCATCGAGCTAGCACCGCGAGACATCAAGTATGATTACCCGAAGGCCATCAAAGCACAAGTCTTACCTGACTTCCACACCGAGTGGATCGAAGCTCAGCTGCCAGGAGCGCCAGATGTGTCCAACTCATGGACTATGTACTTTGACGGCTCGAAGAAAAACGAAGGCGCAGGCGCGGTGTCATCCTCATATCACCAAAAGGCGACAAGCTTCGCTACATCCTACAGATGGGATTCGAGTTCCCATCAATAACGAAGCGAGTACGAGGCCCTGATCCATGGCATGAGGATGGCCAAAGCCCTCGGGTGCACTCGACTGATGATCTACGGTGACTCGAATCTTGTGGTGCAGCAAACAATGAAGGCCTGCGATGCAATCGCAGATAACATGATCGCCTACCGTGACCTGTACAACATCATGGAGGGCAGCTTCGAAGGCTGCGAGTTGCGGCACATAGGGCGTGAAAGCAATGAAGAAGCAGATAAGTTAGCCAACATTGGCGCGACCAAAGCACCAGTTCCACCTGGTGTCTTCTTCGAGCGCATCGAGCACAGATCCATCAAAAAAAGCGAGCATCTCCTACATCAGCCGCACCAGCCAAGAGCAAAGCACCTAGCACAGAGGACCCGCCAGTCGAGGTACTCCTCATCGAGCCAACTTGGACTCAACCTTTCCTCGCATACATACTCCGCGGCGAGGTACCCGAAGACATAACAGAGTCAAGAGCATACACTGTCATCAACGGTGAACTATACAAACGCAGCATATCAGGTATGTTCCAACGTTGCATAGCATTTGAAGATGGCCAAGCCATCCTTCGTGATATTCATGCAGGTACCTGCGGGCATCACGCCAGCAGTCGATCACTCGTAGCCAAAGCCTTTCGCGCAGGCTTCTACTGGCCCACAGCACTCAAAGACGCGGAGGACATAGTCAAAAGGTGCATCGGCTGTCAAAAATTCGCCACAAAGCCGCACGCACCCGCATCGGCGTTGAAGACAATACCATTGGCCTGGCCCTTCGCCCAGTGGGGGCTCGATATGGTTGGGCCACTCAAAAAATCCTCCCATGGAGGGCATACTCACCTTCTGGTGGCAGTCGACAAGTTCACCAAGTGGATTGAAGCAGTCCCTATCACAAGTTCGACTGCCACTACAGCAGTCAATTTCATAAAATCATATACCGCTTTGGTGTGCCAAGTAGCATCATCACTGATAACGGTACAAACTTCACGGCTGAAGAATTCCGAACTTTCTGCAAAGAGCAAGATATCACGCTCAACTATGCATCTGTGGCACACCCGCAGTCAAATGGCCAAGTCGAAAAGCCAATGGGCTTGTGACGAGTGGAATCAAGAAACGCCTCCTGGTCCCACTCAAAAGCAGCGGGTGCTTGGGTCGAAGAACTTCCATCTGTGCTATGGAGCTTACGCACAACTCCCAATGCCTCAACACAATTTACCCCATTCTTCATGGTCTACGGCGCAGAGGCAATCCTGCCATCAGACGTAAGGTTCAATGCACCAAGAGTCGAAGCATACAACGAAGAAGATGCAGATGAAGCACTCGAAGATGCAGTCGACTTGCTCGAAGAAGCACGCAACACGGCGCTAGCACGCACAGCTGTCTACCAGCAAGATCTACGCAACTATCACAGCCGTCGACTGCGTACCAGGTCCTTCGAGGTTGGCGATTTGGTACTTCGACTGAAGCAAAAGAAGGTGCATAAACTTGCGTCTCCATGGGAAGGACCCTTCATCATCACCGAGGTCATTGGGGTGGAGCATACAGACTGAAGCACGCGAAGACAGGCGAACTCTCGCATAATCCTTGGAACGTTGCGCAGCTGCGCCGTTTCTATGCTTAGATTGCTCAGTCGCATAATGTAATAGGCATATGTCGGATGGCTGCAGGTTTCAGACGCGCTCTTTTCCTTACCAGGGTACCTAAGGGGACTGGAAGGTTTTTAATGAGGCGGCCTGCAGCCTAACATTCATAAATGGAATATAGTCAATAAATTCCTCATATTTCTCCCTGTTTACTACTCGCACAACCTTAGCCTCACCCGAGTACTCGGGGGCTGCGCTACTTCAAAACGTGAGCTCTCGCTCCTTCAAACATAATACCCAGGCGCACTCGAATACTCGGGGGCTGGGTCGTACAAAATCATACATAAACCAAAAAGTTGCTCAATAACATGAGTTGAAGCTTCAAACATCGTAAAAATTCACAGCCTCACTCGAGCACTCGGGGGCTGTAGAATGCATGTTCTATACAAAGTGTTTTTCATAAACCCCACTCGATACACTCGGGGGCTGCATACATACAAGTGAACAAATATGTACTAAGTGGCAAAATTTACACTCGGGGGCTGTCCCCTATACAGAAAAACCCTAATCTTCCGGTTCGTCCTTTGCTGGAAGAACAGGCCCATAAGTTGAGCATGATAGCACTCAACCAACACCCTCGCATGATCGACTGTATCGTCAAGATGCGACTGGGACAAAGACGATCCAGGCACGGGTGGACGTAGCTGCATATTTGGACGTTGACTTCGGATATATGCCATTGTTGCGTTGGCTCCATCCACAAGCTCTGGGTGATAAAGTCTCGAATGGAACCTGTAGTCCGGAAAAGCCCGAGCAACGCGTGGATTCCTTGAGGTTGCGGCCCAGTCGGAAAAAGCGTCTGGTTGATTCGACTGAAGGCCGACCTGCATAACTCAAGAAGCATAGTGCTCCGCCACACTCGATCCTGCAGAGTCGCGAGTATGCGTGCTCGGTGCTTATCCAAGCGAAAGTGCTGGCGGCCAGTCGTGGGTTCGTTAGTCGCATTGTTCAACTGCTCTTCTACACGAGCTTGCTCCGCCTGGAAATCTGGAACAAAACCTACAACAACACAAGTTGGGTGAACAAAAAGGACAGATTGTGAACTCATGAGATCAAGGCAGTCATGCTTACACTCGAGCTGTCTGTTCACGATCTCCATCTCGCCAAGCACATACTCCTCCCGTTGAGTGGGTAAAGCAGGCCTAGCCCTCATCCTATCCAGCTCACCGCGGGTATTCTCCAGCTCTTGCTCCAGTTTTGCGACTCGAGCCTTCATATAACGCATTACTGCGGCATCGTTCGCCACCTGAGCTCGAGATCGAGTGGGGCGCGATGCCGCGACGAGCTGGATGAAGTGGCGGCTGGCTGTTTCTGTTCCAAATATCATAAAAGTTTCGTGAGAAACTCATCACAAAGCTTAGGCGAATAACAGCACACAGCCTTACAGGCAGAAGCATAACGAGGAAATTAAGTTCATACAAAGGTAGCAAAAGCGCATGCGTACTCGCATGGTCATAAGTTTAATTACAAGGCATAAAAGGCGCGGCTGCCCTACTTCTCCGACACCGACTCAGACCTAGCCCTACTCGCACGGGCGGCGACCTCTGTTGCCCGACGTTCCATGGTGTTCATAAAAAGGTTGGCCAGCCGGGTGGCTCGCTCGCTAACATGCTTCAAAGATATAAGCTTCCCGCCGGCCTTCCGAGGGAAGTCAGACATCGCCGCCTCGAAGTTACCCTCTATCCCATGACCTAGTATCAGCTTGAGGGTGGACTCCGAGCCGCGTACCGTGAGGGCGCGAGCAAAGTTCGCCATGGTCGAAGTTCCTGGACCAAGCACATCAGCGAAGCCGTCAGCAGTCGATGGCACCTCCGTCGTTGGGAGTACGTTCTTGTGCACGGCGCTGAGGGTGCTGGCAGACTTGGCAAGGGCATCCTTCGCCTGGACAAATTGAGCGCCAAGGTCACCTATAACCTGGTCGAGTGATAACTTATCACTCACCATGTCAGTAGGTGTTGGCACACCAATCGCCTCTGCAACAAATACCAGAAAGAGCAAATATTAGTACATAATACCCAACAGGGTACACACGAAGCATGCAAGAGGAAAGTTGCTAACCTCCCACGTCACGAGCAAGGCCAGCCAGTCGTTCAGCAAACCCTCTCTCGCGCACGGCGGCTGTGTCCTTGGCGGCATCCAAAGTCTTCTTCGACTCAGCGCGTGGGAGGCGATTGCTTCCTCCAATTCCTTCACCCGGGATTCAGCATGTGCCTTGTCACCTGAGTTAGATGGCCAGATGTCATTCACAATCGACAAAGCAAAGACAGAGCAAAAAGAACTTCGAATTCAGAAGTCAAACACACTTACGGCTGAGTTGCTCCATGGCAGCGCGCAGATTGTCCCTGTCCTGTTCAACCTGGACAAAAGCTTTGCCTGCTTCCACCAGGTTGAGGTAGAAGGGCTGCATGCACATGGAACGAGCATAAGTTATACACAAATAGTCCCAGGATGAGGGCTCAGCAAACGACACTTACGTGTTCAACCCAAGGTGCAGGCTTGGCAGCAGAAGTCCCAATTTCTGGAGTCGACGCACTCGCAATCTTGGCGGCCTCAATGGTAGTGGCCGTGGCTACTGTTTTTACGACCTCAGTCGCAACAGGAGAAGCTTCTGGCTGATCTGGAGTCGAAGCTCTCTCGGATGGAGGAGTCGGAGGGCGCACAGTCTCGGCACTACGAGTGACCGAAGACATACAACATAAGCAAAAGTACTCAACAAGCGAAAACTTTAGTACAAAAAGCTCAGGAGCAAACCTGTGCTCTTCTTCTTCATCAGTGTCAAGGTCTTCAAAGTTTGGGCCTCCAAAAAGTAGCTCCCCACCCGACTGAGGAGGAGGAGCCGAGCTCAAAGGGCTCACGTCCAAAGGAGCAGCTGTGATCGTAGGAGACGAGCCCGAGTCTCCGTCATCTCTCACATCTGATTCCTTGCGGGTGAACTCATGGAGGAAGACACAACTTGGGCCGCCCGACGGCGCTTGCGAGTGGGAACCTCGCTCACATCATCAGTCGTGGCAAGCTCCTTGTCCTGTGCTTCTTCAACCCCTTCCTCTTCAACCTCTTCCGTGGGAGATGTGGTAGCCGAAGGTAGAGGCGATTCGTCTCCTCCCTTTGCTTCTACCGTCACCTCTGTTTCATGAGTTGGGCCATCTTCGGGAAGAGGAGGAAGGGTTGAGGCGGTCGAGTGGCCCTGCATACAAAATACAGCAGTCGAAAGTCACAAAGATGCATAGCAGAATAGCAAAAACAGGAGATCATAAATTCGATAGATTTACTAACCTCTGGCAAAGGCTTTTCAGCCCCATAAGGAGCACAGGGCAGTCGACGTTGCAGGGCTCGCTGGATTTTGTGCTGGTGATGGACCGCACATGTGACACCAGCTCGCTCCTAGACAGCTCCTCCTTGTTCATCCGGGTGGAGTCGAGAGGACCTTCATACTGCCACATCGGGTGAGCTCGCGCGCGGAGCGGCCACACCCGCATCTTCACAAAGGTGGCAATTAGATGCACACCAGTGACGTTGTTAAGCAGTCCTCCAATCGTATCCAGCAGAGACGCCGCTTCCGCCATTTCTTCAGTCGAAAGCTCATGGTCCCAGGCCTTCGTCCTAGCGGCTATACCAGCAGTCGAAAATGCTGGGACCCCTTCCTGGTCGACGAGCACATAAAACCACCTTTTTCTCCACCCTTGCGCCGAGTCGACTGGCTTCAGGGCAAAGTATCGGGTGTCGCTGCGCACTTGGATCTGCAGGCCACCAACTGGATAGGTTCGGCCACCTCGGTTGTTGGGCCGAACCATGAAGATGGACTTCCAAAGAGCCCAGCTGGGAGCAACTCCCAGGAAGCACTCGCACAATACCATGAAACATGCAATGTGCATAATGGCGTTCGGGGTGAGATCATGGATCTGCACCCCATAGGCGAAAAGCAAACCACGAACGAAATCGTGGAGGGGAAAAGATAGACCCCTAGGCAAAAACTCCGCAAAACATACGCGCTCATTTGCGCGAGGTTCGGGGAGTACGTCTTTCGATGGCGCGCGGACGGTAAGCTGGTCCGCCGGCGGCAGCAGTCCGTCCTCGTGGAACTTCTCGAGATGAGCCGCTTTGATCGTGGACTTCATCCAGTCGCCGTCGCTTTTCTTGAGGTCGACGGCGGCCGCAGATGCGCTTGCCGCGGTTTTCTTTCCCTTCAGAGCAGCCGCGTCAGTCACGGGCGCGTCGGAGGCAGAAGCTTTCCTCTTTGGCGCCATAGCGGAGGTACCTAAGGAGAACAGCAAAAGCTTGGGCACAGGAGGAATGGAGCAGGGGCGCAAGGAGGAAGATGGAACAGGGGCGGCGCGCAGAGCAAATGGCTAGTAAAAAAACAATTACAGCGTCGATCCCCTATTTAATACAAATCAAAGGCAATCACAGCCATTCAGATCCTAACCGTGCGCTACGCACGCAATCTCACCGTACACGTGGCAAACGCGGAGGGCAACCGTCGCCGGCCACTCCGCCCACTACGCACGCAAAAAGAGGAGCCATAATCACCTCTCTGTAAAAAGTGGGCCAGAGTGGTCAAATCAAGTCCAAACTGCACCGTCGTTCGGTCAGCTCCGTACAAATGGGCCCACTTATGTGTCACGTCCCATCCATCGCAGCATCACGCACGCCACGCGTGTCAGGCAGCGCAGTCGCTAAAAAACGTCATCCCTGACGTCATCTCAAACGCTTTGATCAGAAAAAGATTCGAGTCCGCTCAACGCATATTGGTCACTCGATTGTCTTGTTTGGTTCGGGTGTGGAAAATCAATGATAAGGCAAAATTGGTCACTCAACCGTTCCTTCGGCTGAGGCATATTACTCCCATCGGGAGCGTATCAAAAAAAAATTCGACTAAAGATGCTCAAGACAAAATGATTTTGAGATTATCCTCCATTACAAGTAATAAAGCACAATCTCGGGGGCTACTCCCATCGGGAACGCTGTCGCGCACCCGATAGAATAATGTCAAATGGTCAGTCGACAAATAAATCGACTTAGTTCATATACAAAATTACACTCGAAACATTCCCGAGTTGCGTCCGTTGCAAATACCTCGGATGCTGCACGCATAGTGCAAAGGTAAGACCCGCCGAACTTTCGAGCTGGGCTAAGGACCGTTCCAGCAACGTCAATCCTTATCTTTCCGTGTCAGCAGACATGATGAAAAATCCCGACGGACGCGTTGGGTAAAATTCAAAGTTATACTGCAGATCGACTCAGTAAGACCTCCGCGGCCTAGTCGAATCTGACCAGTTTGTTCCAGATTCAAGTCCGGGGACTCGAGTTTGATTGAAAGCTAGTAAGGTTTTACCCGAATGTGTAGTTAACCTGTCCCGATCCGTCGGGTGTGCTAGGCCTACTAAGCTATTATCCCTTGATCTTCATAAGCAAAAACCACGATCGATGAAATACTCGACATAGCCAACATGTGCTATTCATACAGGAATTCCAATTATAATATACAGAATACAAAACATATGACGTGCACTTACGAACGAGTCCATGCCCGATTCTTCGAGTCAGACAAGTACTCGAGGGCTACTGACAAGGGTATACATCTCGGGTACCCTACCGTAAGGGTACCTGGTGCACGTGACGACTAAGTCCCAATGGCGAAGAGCCTACTCGAAACCCAAGACAAGAGGCCCAAGAAGATGGAGTACCCTCCAAGATTAGACATATGCATAGTCGGTTTAGACTTTCCTTACGTGTAAACTGGGTCGGTTACGAACTCCCGAGACCCAGCCTATTTAAAGGCTGGGAGGGGCGCCGATCTAGGGACAAGTCATACTCAAACCACCAAAAGCCCTAGCGAGATCAATACCTCGCTGGAGCTCCCCTGTAATCGCATAATTCACACAATCAATACCAGACAAGCAGGAAGTAGGGTCTTTACCTCCACCCGAGGGGTCTAAACCTGGGTAAATCTTTGCCTCTGCTTGTCAGCCGACGAAACTACCAGTACTACCACGTTCTCTCCCCATAATCTCAACCCTAGGTCCTTAACCATGGGATTTGATGAGTGTACCCCTCATCACCAATCCACTGCGTAGGGCTATAAAAGCACACCTTAAAGTCGCATTCCACATCTAGGGAACCCCATACTGTCAACTTGAGCGCCCTAAAATAGTACTAGACAAACACCACAATTTCATAGAGACATCCAACACAAATAATAACTCATGATAAATATTCCTGTAATCTTTAGCCTAAGAGCCACACACGGTGCACACACTGTCAACTTCGCACCGTGGGACAAAGGTGACTCCGGAGTTTACATTAATAAAACCACTCAAGTAGCATATAAGATAATGAAGAGTAACATCTATGGATTCAACTAGATTACAAAGCTCACGATCACATAAAGATCACACCATGGGAGAGAGAGATAAACCACATAGCTACCGGCATGAGCCCTCAGCCCCGATGAAGAACTACTCCCTCCTCATCATGGGAGGCAGCAACGACGATGATGGAGGCGGTGGTGTCGATGGAGATGGCTCCGGGGGCAATTCCCCGTCCCGACAGGGTGCCGAAACAGAGACTTCTGTCCCCCGAATTAGGGTTTTGGATGGCGGCGGAGCTCTGGAACTTTTCTGGGGAAATCGTCGATTCTTTTAGGGTTTTCGGGGTAGGAGCAATATATAGGCCAAAGGGCGCCGCGAGGCGGTGCACGAGGAGGCGACACCACCCCTCGGCGCCGGTGGGCCCTTGGCCGCGCCGAGCCCACGTGTGGGGCCCTCGTGGCTCCACTTCGCCTCTCCTTCGGACTCCAGGTGTCTTCTGATAAAATAGGGGCCTCCGTAAATTTTCGTCCAATTCCGAGAATATTTCCAGACTAGCTTTTCTGGAATACAAAAATAGCAGAAAACAGGAACTGGCGCTTCGGCATCTTGTTAATAGGTTAGTCCCAGAAAATGCATAATAATGGTATGAAGTGTATGTAAAACATGTAGCAATTGGTATAAAACAAGCATGGAACATCAAAAATTATAGATACGTTTGAGACGTATCACCCTCCGCTAGCGCTAGGTGCACTATCGGAGTGGGGATAGAGTGGGGGACGGGGAGTACCTTGTTCTGACACCGGGGAGTAGCCGCCGGTTCACCACCCGGATGAAGACACAAAACTAGATGAAACAACAAACGGAAACCGTCCTGCCGGTGAAAAGCTGCGATCCGCGGCCCCTCCAAGGCCTAGAAGGCCATCATAGGTGCGAAGACCGGCAGCGTCGCCGGCGGCCGGGACGGAAACCCTAGTCGCCTGCTCGTTCGCCTCAGCTCCTGTACGTACTGGTTCGGCTGGATAAAACGTGTTCGTCGTGGAGGACGTTTTGAGTTTCAGCAAAATCAATCTTTATCAGAAAAAGGTGTGTCTGCCCCTATGTCAACTCTAATAAGTGCGCTTGGTTGGTCAAGAGTGTTATAAAACACTTATAGATGGACATATATTAAGCATATATTATGAAGGAGATAGTTATGTGCAACATCAATTCTGAAATGGTAGTTTTGAGCAATTAGCTTGATCCAAAAATATTATTGAAAATATATAGTTGATAATTAATTCTATTTTATAGGTTTAGATGTCATACATATAGATGGACAAATGCTTTCTAACGCTTCCTTTGGATGTATATATTGGGCCTCGATATTAGATATTCGCAGTTTTGAGTCCCGAATATCCCCAATCTAGTTGTATGGATGTGTTGCGATATTCGCGCTGGGTATTCGGGATGGATATCGAGCGGGGTCGAGTGAACGGACAACCAGCCCGACTCAATCTCCACCCAACCCCTGGAGATTGGTAGACATTCGCGTCGCTCGTCTCCTCCTGTACCCGTTCGCTCCTCTTTCCAGCCCGAGGCGCTATACCTAGCGAGGCGGCGGCGGTGCAGCATGTCTGTGTCTGCTCCGCCCTCCCGTCCAGCGGCTGGCCGCCGGCATGCTGCGGCTTGCTCCCGCGACTCTCTCTCCCCGCCGTGACTGCTGAGCTTCCCCACCGCAGCTGCACCGTACCTCCCCTCTCATCCCTCTCTGTATTTCTGTGGCAGGTTGGGGACAATTGGAGGGAGCCCGGTGGCCGGCGCACCTGTATCCAGAGCTCCGGCGAGCGGCGACCAGAGAGCGGCGCGCGGCGACCAGAGAGCTCTGGCGAGCGGCGGCCAGAGGAAGTGTTCGAGTCACTAATGCGTGGAAAAACTTTAGGAAGCAGTTTGCCACAGACACGTTTGCTGACTACCTTGTTGCCCTGCTGAACTAGAGGAGTAGTAGTAGGCTGAGTGGGTTAGCTAGCTAGAAGTATGCCGTGGATATTTTGTTAGGTTACTAGATGGTGCCTTTTGGGTATTTTGTACACACGCATCATTGTGTCAAAGAAATTAATATATATACAATCTTGCTTCGCTTCTACTAGATGGTGTTAAAGAAATTAATATATATGATCTAGTGCTAATACAGTTTGTCTACTGTTCTTGCTTCTTACTAATTATGTAGGTCCATGGAGGAACCACAGGGAAAGAAGCTTGCAAGGAATTACACGCAATGGACTCCGGAGATGGACCGTGTGCCTTGTTGGATGTACTTGTTGAGCATCACAACAATGGTGATCATGCCCAAAGTGGATGAAAGTCACATGTGTACCGTCATGCTATAAAAAATATTCGCGAAAAGTGTGGGGTGGAAGTCACAAAGGAGAAAATCACAACAAGGTGGAAAACCTTTGACAAGCACTATGATATTGTTAGCAAAATTCTTTTTCAGAGTGGATTTGGCTGGGATTGGGAAAAGAATGTCCTACTAATGGACAATGATGAAGTGTGGGACAGATATGTGGAGGTAATTGACAAGCACAATGATATGTCACTAGCTCATTACAATTTTTTTGTAACTTGGCAATGTAACTCATGTTTGTATGTGCTTGCAGGCTAATGAAAAAGCAGCTATATACAAGAAAAAGGTAATCCACAATTGGAATGAGATCTGTACCATTTACTCAAAAGACCATGCCACCGGTGAAGGTGCCAAGACAGGTGCTGAGACTGCGACTGAGACTGAGATTGTACCACCAGCACATGAGGCAAATGATATCTCTCCCGACTTGGCTGGTCCATCATCAAAGAAGCCACGCATGGGTGAAGCAATTATGTGCATGCTTGGAGATGTGAAGACGTCTTTTGCTGATGCAATGAAGTCAACTGAGCCATTACAAACGTCTCAGGTTACTTCTCCTTCTGTGATACTTGCTGCACTTGATGACATCAGACCGGAGTTATCTAAAACAGAGAAGCTACGAGCATACGCGAAGCTAATTCTTAGCGAGCGTTTATTTCATGCTCTTCTGGAGCTCCCCATGGAGTACATGAAGGAATGGCTGCTGATGTTGGTTTGACTCACTTCACATTTGCTTGTTGTGTCAAGACCTTGTCATTTCTGAATGCTATGTTAAGAACTTCTAATATTGTGTATGAGACTATGTAGTTTGTTTGCTTCTGACTTCTTAAAAATGATCATTTATGATGGATTATGCATTCATTTTGATATAATTTATTCTTCTAGTTTTCGTCTGTACCATAATAAGTTGTTGATCCGTACAGAAATGGGATGAATAGAACATTATAATGAGCAAAGTCTCAAAATACTGCAATATTCACTTTTATACATTCAACCGGCATTTGACATTCAACCTCAATATCTTGTCTGCTGTCCAAATATCTAACACATCCAAACAGAAATATTGATATTCAATCTCAATATCAATATCCTGGATATTTGACATTCAGCCCAATATATATATCTAGCCTCCCAATATATATCCAAACGAAGCATAAGAGAGTGTCGACCAGGATATTCATTATTACAACCCATCTTCTTAATTATACCTTTTGAGTGGCAGGATCGACAATCTTGTGTTTGTATTCCGAGATAAATTAGCCATCCACCTCTCAACCTTGCGATTCATATGCTCGCTCATCCTGCTGTTGCCATCATCGATTCGTATTTCTTCTAGAGCAATGGCATTTTCAGCAAAGAATTTGAGCAGCTTCTTTCCAAAGCAGTTGGTCTTCTCCGGCCGGAACCGCAAGCTGACACGTTCTTGCAGGCACCGAAACGATTGCGCACACAAAGCCGGAATATCGGCAACCTCATCGTAGTCCGTATCACCGTCGTCGTCGCCTTCACCTTCCTTCACGAGTCTGCGGCGCAGGAAATGCTGGATGGAGTCCTGGAGATCATCTCGAGATTTCCTTCGCAAGAAAGCGCACACGTGCTGAGATTTTTTGTTAGAATCGCCCTTCGTCGTGCTGAGGTTTAACCGGAGGTCGCGAACCACGGGGCAGCAGCGTAGCAGGTTGGCGATCGCCACTGCGGCGGTCTCGCCCTTGGGCCTGTGCACTCCTCCCAGCACGAGGCGCTCGAGATTGCGAAACGGGCGCAGAAGCTTGACCCGCTCGGCGACACCGAGGACGGCAATGTACTCCATGTGGTGTACCGCCAGCTTCAACTCCTTGGCGCTGCGGAAGTTGTGAAGGAAATGCCAGAAGAGCCGGCGGTCGTGGCATGGATCCTTGTGATCACCAGAGATGAAATGCAGATCCACACGTGCTAAATCCGGCGGCGGATGTGGACACAGGGAGAGCTTCCGGAGAAGCCCCTTGTACCTGAAGCACCTCAGCCTCGGCGCATTGATCTCCAGCTCGCGCCCCGACTCTGGCCAGCCGCATTTGTCCAGCACGAGCCATTTGGCGGCCGGGCAGTGGAGGCGGAGCACTGGGCCCTCTTCTTCTCCGTCAAATCTTCCTAGATAGACGGATTCGAGGTGAACTGCATGGAGCGTCGGCGCCGCGAAGATGACGCTCTGAAGATGCTGGAGCGGCATGTAGCAGTTGTCCACATCCTTAGAGACGTTAGCCGCGGGAATGCGACGTCCGGAGGCAGGGTTAATATGTTGCAGCCAGCGAGATACAGCACGCGGAGGGTCTCGGACGGCAGCGATTTGTGGCCGAGACGGTAGGCCCCAGTTCTATACGACCTTGCCTCGCGGCCGAAGGAAAAGTTGTCGTAGTCCATGGCGATCTGGAGATCCTCCACGAGCTGCAGCTTCGGGTGGGAGAGCACATCCGCGACTACGTCGATCTCGTTAATCCAGCGCTCGTTGCGGCGGTGCACAAACTCTCTGATCTTGTCGTCGGTGCGGGCCTCCAAGCGTAAGGACATCCTCGTGACGGGATCGTCGGGGACGTCGAGGGCCACCTTGGCGGCGGAGATGAAGGCGTCGCGATGGGATAGCAAAACTATTTTTTTAATGTCATCTATCCAAACTCCATGAGCGAGAGACTGAGCGCCCGTCCGCTTTCGTTTCCGGATTAATGATTGCGAAAATTCCCGGAACAATGTCCTCAATTGTTCTACCATTTATCTATCTATATGTCCAAAAGTAAGTTCGTTCTCCGCTGCCAAGGGTCACTCTGGCCGCCACATTGAAAATACTACTAATTTGTTTATCGACCGGACTGGCGAGATCAGCTCAAGATTTCCTTGCGTCTGCTCAGAGATTTGAAAGTCATCCTTTCTTGGTTTCTTAACATGTAAAGGGAGCCCGAGGTACGTAATTGGCAGCGGGACGACCTAACAATTTAGGGTGGCGCTGATCTCCTGTAGAATGTTATCATTGCAGAATAACGCAGAAACCGAGCTCTTACTCATGTTGCACTTCAACCCTAAGGCTTGTCCAAAAATATCTAGAATTCTTTTGACTGTCACCGCTTCACTTTGAGAGGCTTTGAGGAAGATGATAACATTGTCCGCATAAACTGACAGCCGGTGTGGCACATCATGTTGTGCTTGGAACTTTGTTATAGAACAAAACTCGTCCGCGGCCGCCTTCTCAAACGTAAGGCATAAAGCGTCCATTATACGAATAAAGAGTATGGGTGATTGGGCGTTTCCTTGTCGGAGGCCCCTAGCATGCCAAATTCTGGGTCCGATGATACCATTCAAAAGGATGCTCGAAAAAGACGTTCACAAGCCCTTTTTCTCAAGAATTTCGAATAAGAATTGCCACGCAACCCTTTTTCTTTTCTTTAAACGCGTAACATTTGAATCGTTATCTTCTTTTCTTTTTGTTCTAAATTTCTTAATTATTTTCTTTTTTTCTTTTTATTAGTCTTGTTGCATTCCAGCGGTAGAGTAATTAAACGATAAAGTAATTTATGCCAAAAGGATAGGTGAAGGCGTACAAAATGTGGAACGAGTAAAATATTTCTCATGTGCTTGCAGGTAAATGGTTAACACGTTTTCCCATTTATGTTTGGAAGAGATCGTCGCAAAATCTTCCATACTCCAACCAAAAAGTTCGCCGGCAATTGAGTGAACTGGTTTCAGAACCCATCGGTTGAAGACAAAGGGGTTATCCTGATCGTTTGTTGAGCACTCATTCGATATCTTTGCTACTGAGAAGCAAAAAGTATACTCCCTCCATCCTAGAATAACTGTCTTAGATTTGTCAAAAAGTGGATGTATCTAGACATGAAACAAATATAGATACATTTACTTTTGGACAACTTTGAGACACTTATTTTAGGACGGAGGAAGTAGTAACATTGTTACAGAGTTTTCTTGTTTGTACGTACGTACCGCAAGTTCAGAAAGAACAACCGAGCAGAAAACTTTGCTCAATGCTAACAATAATTTATCGGAATTATATAGAAGATCCTATTTTCAGGCTTATTCATCGCCCAGCCTTCGATCTCGCGCCTCAACTCAGTCTGAATCCACAGCGGCCCGGGGCAAATCCACAGTAAAGTTCATCAAGAACCTGAGCATTGCAGAGCAAGAACTTGGCTAGCATTCTCTGCGCCCTGCCCCCCTGGTAGTGTACGAGGTTGATCTCTCTCACCCGATATGTCGAACAAGCGATCATGCCGCTTGGCGCGTCGAGGGTGTTGTACTGGTTGTACTGAAGGTGGTGCACGTCGAGGAGCTCGCGTTCCTTGCAGCCATAGTGGCCGCCAGGTAGCCGCTCGTAATCGTTATGGCCAGGCTCGGGTTTTGGTTGGAAGACCAGAGAGAGCACCTCCAGTTTCGGAGCGTGCTGGAGGATCCTGCTCATAGCGCTGACGATGGTGGCATCGTCGTGCGGCAGGCATCCCATCATCTCGAGGTGTCGGAGGTTAGAGAATTCTTGGAAGCTTGTGAAGGTTTCGTTGTGGAAGCCAGTGCCCAGGCGAGCAGATTGCAGGTGAAGGTGCTTCGTTTCCATGAACAGCTGCAGAAATTCCTTGAGCTTGGTGAGCTCCGCTGACGAGGATACCTCTTTGCCGCAGATATCGACTTTGCACGACATGAGCGACGACCGTGAGGCGCCACGCATGGTCAGGAACGAGTCCCCGGGGACAGATCCGCTGTACTCAAAGGCTTGAAGCTCAGACGAGTCGAGGGCGACGCTGGCAAGATTGTGGCAGCACAGCAACGCGAGCCTGCGGAGGCGCGTGTCGAGGAGGGAGAGCGTCGTCACATTATCGCAGGCCTCGAGCGTGAGGTTGGCGAGGCACGGGCAGGCGGAGATGAGCCTCTGCACGTCTTGCCCGTCGTCGGACACGAGAGTGAGGCGAAGTTCCTTGAGGGATGGTAGTCTGATGGTTGCCGGCGGGGAGAGTCTGCAAGTCCCAACGCGGAGCGATCGCAGCGTGGTGCAAGAGAAGAACCCACTCGGGATGGTGTATTCCGGAGGCGGCAGCTCCCAGCGTGATACATATGACGCCTTCTCGGATTCAGAGGAGAAGATGTCGTCGTACTCCCCATCGGTCATTGCTTCACGGAAATCGTCGGCGCCAGAGTCGTCAGCATCGTCGTGGCCCCAATCGGTCATTGCTTCGCTGACATGGTCGGCGGCAGAGTCGTGAGCATCGTCATACTCCCCATCGGTAATTGCTTCATTGACATCGTCCGCGGCAGAGTCATCAGCATCGTCGTACCCCCAATCCGTCATTGCTTCATTGACATCATCCGCCGCAGAGTCATCAGCATCGTCGTACACTCCATCCGTCATTGCTTCATTGACGTCGGCGTCAGGGTCGTCAGCGTCGTCATACTCCTCCCCATCGGTCGATGCTTCACGGATATCGTCGTTGGCAGAGTCGTCAGCATCGTCGTTGGCGTTGAAGACGCCTTCGTCGCCGTGCTCCCCGACAATATCCTCCTCCGGGCTAAGCGATATCCCGCCCCGGGCCTCCGGGCCGACATCGCAGCCGGCGCCCGCGTGTAGGGAGTAGGGGCGTCTGCAGATGGTGGCGCGGCGTAGGCGGAGGTCGAGTTCGAGTTCCGCGCCGGCCTGCTTCAGAGCGTACGAGACCCAATTGTCGACGGTACGCGCGTCGCCGCCGTGGTACCTTTCCATGTCGACGCGGAGCGAGCGCAGCGGCTGCGTGGCGGCTCCGGATATTACGCGGCGATGGCGGGCGAGGAGGGCTGCGTAGACAGCGGCAGTGAAGGGTGGCGGCGGGTTGGGATCCTTGGGCGGGCCGTAGCCAGGGCTGTAGCACCCGTGGTCGTCATAGCTGGGGATGGGTTCCTCCGGCTCCTCGAGGGAGACGGTGTGGACGCTGGCGACGACGTCGCGCCATCGTGTCGAGAACACGGCCGCGCGTGCGGCCTCCTGCGCGGGGAGGAAGGAGAGGATGTGGCCGAGCACGCCGTCGGCGAGCTTGCTGATGCGGTCGTCGCCGATCTGTGTGCTACCCATCGCGGCTGGAACGGAAATCTGGATCGACCTCGCTTCCTTGATGCCAAGGATTATAATATGGGCTTAGATTGAAAACCGACGTTACCTTCTCAGATACGGATACCGAAAACAAAACGCGCAAACTCTATGTATCTATCGCTTAAAGCGAGTTATTACCTGTGCTCGCTCGCAGAACTCCGGCATAAGCTGCGGCCCAACAACATGTTCTATTTTTTTCTATTCCTTTTTTCCTTTTACTTTAGTCATTTTCTTCTTTATCGTTTTCCTGTTTTCTCATTCTTATTTCCTTTTTATTTTTATATATTTTTCTTTTTTCTTCAATTTTTTTATTTTATTTTACCTTGTCTCTTTTTGAGTTTACTTTTTTGTTTATTTTCCTTATAGTTATACATGCAAAAAAGGCTACATTTTTGTAGCAACACATGAATACTTTTTAGACCACAAATAATTATTTTATCCCGTCACTATGTTTTTCGAATACATGAATATTTATTCAAACTACATGAGCATTTTTAATCATAGGGGAGCACTTTGTCTTTGAATCGTGAACCATTCCTTTCAAGACATGACCCTTTTTTTCCATCACATTATATGAATATTTCATAACTATTAAGTTGCTAGTATTAAATTTATTAACCAACTATTTGAAAACATATGAAAAAATAATATAATGTTAAGTTGTTAACGGGTCAGACCAAATCCGGTCCAACAAAAGAGCGGTACACGCAAGCTGGTGCTCCAATTTGCTATAAACGCTACACAGGAGCACGCGAGAAAAAGAGCTGGTAATCTCGAAACGTGTAGCCCTTCATACTAAATTAAATCATGGCCCATAGCATTGGTATGCAGCTGAGCCCTGTAGCCTTTTTTTTCTTTCCAAACTTCGTAAACAAACGAGAAACCTCCTTTTCGCAATAAATAAATAAATTAAATCAATAAATTTCTTAGCCGGGTGCTTATAAAAACAAACCAAAGTTTTTCTTAAGCACTTGTGGTTATTTGTATAGGATAGTTGCCTAGTTAAAAAAATTCTTTTTATAAATAGTGCAAGTATTTAAGCGGAAACCGGTTTATTTTTGTAAGTACCTCTCTAAACACCTCATATATGTTGTACTTCCCCTTAGAGAATATTACAAGTTACAAAGGAGGGACAAAATTGTCCCACATAACCTCTTGGTAAAACCAAAAATTAAAAAGAAGTTCAAATGGCGACACACTGTCCCCCACCGAAGGCCACACGGTGTCTTCTAAGCGCTTCCATGATACATAATCACAACGGTGTTTTAAACAATTTACCCCGGATGACCATGAGTTGACTCGCCATCAGCAAGCCAGCCGTCCGGTTGCCATACAATGGTGATGAACTAGTCCAACATCCAAGATGAGGCAAGAGCTCATAACGCTGGCTGGCGTAGAATATGGTGATGAACTAGTTATTTTACTTAGGAAGAGACTCGACGGAAAATAAGATTATGGAGAACCAGATCCAACGTGGAAGTGAGAGAGGGACAAGATTATTGCAATAGAAAAGAGTAAACTCACCAGCAAAGAGTCAGCTAGGACACTGAGATTACTGAAAAGCGGGCTATCAAATATAGCAACTACAAGGCTGGCGATGAAGACGCCTCCAACAAACAGGAGACAACATACTCGAGAACAAACTCAGTAGTTTCTCCACGCTAACGGGAACTCCCGCACACAACACAAAAATAAAGTGCCAGACTAGGCCATGACCACAATTCGTGGATCTAAAGGGTGGAGATCGGTGGACGGCCCATCCCCACCTTTAGAAGGAGCTTTGACGAAGTAAAAGGGGGGAAGGAAACGGGTTGAGCATGGTTTGACCTGGATTGCCAAATCCTTCCAAGTGCCTCCGTGCGCTCCGATCGGCATACTTTCTTAGGGCATTTACAATGTTGACTTCGTCGGAGTACCAAGGAGAATAAACACCGATGTAGAGGAAAGAGAAAGTTGAAAAAACTATTTATCTTCTCTTAATTAAGAGATGATCTTTTAACAACATTAATTCTCCCTCACCACATACTTACAGATGTCTGATTAATATAGATAAGACAAAGTAACCCATTATTTATTTTGATAGAAACATTTAGTGGCAAGATTACAATAAGACTGTCTTATCAACCATTATACATTCCCATATCATTCCCAAATGAGGCAGCGCCAAGTTGTTGCCGTCACGTCCTCCTATTGCATCGTTGGTTTCTAGATTTGTGTCTTAGTTGAGAGCTGAATTTGTGAAAAGTTTTTTTTTAAAGCACTCATGAACATATACTAATTTAATCCCACATTTACTAAAAGCTCCATGCAAAATTTACTTTTCTGAAATTTTATCCTGAACTTCTTGAATGTCTCAATTTTTTTGAATTTCATCCAATCTTTTTGAAAGGTTTCCCAAGTTTTTTTTACCCGAATTGCCATGTTTGAAATTTTACTGCTAACATTTTGAGTGCTCGTGTAACAGGGGAATGAGAAAAAGGAAATTCCTGTCTTGTTGGAAGTAACCGGTCCTATCTAAAATAGAAAAAGAGTGTGTATTCTGATATTTGGGCAAAGAAATGACGGGTTACTGTCAGCCAATTATCTACACCTTGACAAATTTTATAATATTTTTTTGTTTTAATAGTTTCATACTAGTAACGTGCATGTTTAACATTTGTAGATATATGGTCAATTGAGCTTAATTTCAAACCATATCACAACCACTCGTGTGAAAATTTGTTATGTGTTGTCTCTGTTTTATTTGATGCTAAACTACTAAAAACTTAACTAGCTAGTACACATAGAAAATACAAAATAGACCAAAATGAAAACAAATGACCAAATGGACATGTCTGCCTACAGTTAATTAGTGGGCACCGTTGGCGTTGGGTTCTCACTGCGGACCATCCGCTAACACATGACAACTAACGGATAAAAATGGATGCTAGATTTGTGTTGTTGGATTTTTCCTAAAGGGCCCCTCCACTTATGTTTGGTGATACCACATACTAATGGCCATTACTCTTTATGTGGGCAACTTGAGAATGCTGATCACATCTTCTCTTGCTCGATTGCCAAGTTTTCCTGGAGCTGCTGTGCCAATTACTTGGGTGTAGTTGGTGCCCCGCGAAATTTGCGCAGTTCTTTGCCATCTTATCTAGCATTGCGGGTCACTTGCGTAGAGCAATGTGGTTTTTTTTCATGGCACATTCCTGGGCGTTGTGGCATGTCAGAAATAAGCTTACTATTAAATCCAAGATTATTAACTCTCCTGCTAATATTATTTTTAAAACAGCCATCTTCTTGCAGCAGTGGACGATCACGACAAGACCTCAGGACGACGCGCTCCAAAGTATGGCAAGCGAGCTAAGAGGCTTGCGTGCGCTAAACTCACTTCAGCTGCACCCCCTAGACGCTGGAGTGGCGTCTTGTTGGTTGCCGGTATGATGTTTTACCCCTATCTCTATATGTATTGGGGGTGCTGCGCCACCATGAACCTTCTGGCTAAACTGTAATGACCAACTTATGTAGTTCCGTCGTAAAACCCTGTGAACCTTGTGGCTTTAATAAGTTAATGTTGAGCACACTGTGCCTTTGATCTACAAAAATACCACATACTAACACTTAAGTTTAGAATGACAATATAGCTTGCTAGAAAGATGAACAAAATTAAAATCCCA
The DNA here is from genome assembly GCA_947311845.1 of Poa pratensis. Classification (NCBI taxonomy): domain Eukaryota; kingdom Viridiplantae; phylum Streptophyta; class Magnoliopsida; order Poales; family Poaceae; genus Poa; species Poa pratensis. The sequence continues at coordinate 60,780,983 of CAMZMU010000117.1, forward strand.
ATCTTCTCGATTTCATCTTTGGAGTGGCAAGGCTATTAACCTCGTGTTCCTCTTTTGGGACAAATTGGCTATCAATCTTTCAACCTTGCCATTCGTGTGCTCACGAATCCTCCCGTTTCCGTCGTCGATGCGCATTTCTTCTAGAACAATTGCATTCTCGGCAAAGAACTTGATCAGCTTCGTGCCAAAACAGTTCGTCTTCTCGGGCCGGAATCGCAGGCTCAGACTTTTTAAGCTAGTTTGCAAGCACCGGAACGATCGCTCAGTCAAAGCTGTAATATCGGAATCCTCGCCGTGGTCAACGCCATGGTCGTCTCCGTCTCCACACGGGGAAAGCAATCTACGGCGCAGAAAATGCTGGATGGAATTCTCGAGGTCGTCTCGAGATCTCTTTCCCAAGAACTCGCGCACGTGCTGAGACGTCTTTGAAGAATTGCCCTTCGCCGTGACCAGGTTGATCCGGAGGTCGCGGACCACGGGGCAGCAGCGGAGCAGGTTGGCCATGGCCACTGCCGCGGTCTTGGCCTTGGGCCTGTGCACTCCTTTCAGCTCGAGGCGCACGAGGCTGCGGAAAGGGCGTAGGAGATCGCCGCGGTCCGCCGCTCTGATGACGGCGATGTCTTCAAGGTGCGGCACCACAAGCTTCAGCTCCGTGAGGCCGCGGAAGTTGCGAAGGAATTGCCAGAAGAATCGGGTGACATGGCGTGGATCCTTGTCTCTGCTAGAATCGGGCAAGAAGTTCAGGTCCGCCCGTGCCAATTCCGGTGGGAGAGGTCTCAGGGAGAGACTCCGGAGAACCCCGTTGTGCCTGAAGCGCCGCAGCCTCGGTGCGTTGATCTCGACGGCGAAGTCGCCTTCGCGCCACTTCCAGCCGCACCTGTCCGGCACAAGAACCGTTGCTGCAGGACAGCAGAGGCGGAGTGCATCTTCTTTTTCCGGCAACGGCGGTGCAGATGCGTCGTAGTAGTTGGAAGGGCTTTCATGCTCACGGTTCTGTTCTCCGAGAACGACGGTCTCCAGGTGAATGTCGATGAGACCCGGCGCGGCGTCGATGAGGCGCTGCAGATGCGTGAGCGGCACGGAGCATAGTTCTAGCCGCAGCGACGCAAGCCGCGGGAACACGACGGCGGCCAGCGTCGTCTCGATGCTGCAGTTGGTAAGGTCCAGCACGCGGAGGGTCTCGGACGGCAGCGTGCCGAGGCTGAGCTGGCAGATCCCTATCCCGTACGAGCTGACCTCGTATTTGTATGGTGAACTGTTGTGCCCCATGGCTGTGACCCTGAGCTCCTCGAGCCGGCGCGCCGCCGGGTGGGAGAGCAGGCGGGCGACCACGTATGCTTGCTCCGAACAATCAATGTCGCCGCCGCAGTACAGAAACCTTCGCGTCGTGTCTTCGCGCGGGGATTCCACGCGGAAGGTGAGCCTCGTGACGGGTTCGTCGACAGCGTTGAGCGCTGCCTTGGCGGCGGACAAGAAGGCTCCGCGCTGTGAGAGGAGGCTGGCCTTTTCATCTTCATAATAGCTTCGCATAGTGCAGTCGTCGTATCTCCTGGTGATCTCGGCGACGCGGACCTCGAGGTTGACTGCGTCGGAGGAGCGCCAGACCGACCGGAAACGCCGCGAGAGGGCATTGGTGAACGCGGCTTCTCTGGCGGGGGCGAAGTGGAGTACGCGCAGGAGGAGATCGTCGGAGAGCTCCGTGAGGCGGTCGCCCCCGGCCATCGTTCACGTCGGTGGCGTCGGCAGCGGCTCTCGGAGGCTTTTGTACGTGCACGTCGACCTGGATTGGACTGGAACTGCAGGCCTCCTCCGAGTCGGTTTTATATTCTGATGAAACTAAATGGACTAGGATTCTAATAATTTCCAAGTCAGGAACGGGACACAAAATGGGCCTGCACTACGGTTTGTCGTTGAGGCCGACCTTACTTGGGCCATGTTCGGTTCTCCATACACATCTCAAACGTTCGCTGAAAGTTTCACAAAAGAAAAAGAAAAAACTTTCGCTGAAAACCATGTCAACCGGGAGCGGTAATTTCTATTTCACGCGGTCACGCCTTCTCGGTCGGTTATGGCGTCAACCACTGGCGGAGCTGTGTAGTCAATATGAAACTGTGCAGTCAAATACACATATTTATAATATTTTTATTTTTTCTGCATGATTTTTTGCTTGTATTGCCAAAAACCTGACTACACTGTCGGCTCTAAGGTGGCTCCGCCACTGGCATCAATATTGCATGAGCTTGTCCCGTGGGCCTGGCCGCTTAGCGACATAGGAGGACGATTAAAGATGTAACAGATAAGGAGCGGAGACGAAGAAGACGAGGTGGAGGCGATAACCTCCCCGGGGTCGGGAACGGCACGACTGGCCATGATGTCGTTGCCGGACACGAGGAAAGGACCTTACTGTACCCGTTGACAATATCGCTCGCCACAACGGCGCAGAGGTGAGGAATAGACTTCGCGTAGGGGTCAGGAGCGGGGAGCTCACCAGCGACGAGTTCTTAGTCCATGAGGTGCAGCGAGGGTTCGCCGACACGGGGAATGTGCGTATTTGGAGGGAGGGCCTTGGTAGAGGGGCTAGAGTAGGGCGGCAAGATGGGGCAGGAGCGTGGCCGTCCGCGGGTGGCGGGAGCAGGCGGTCAGGCTAGCGAGGACGGCGGTTGATCGATGACCAGCATATGGCGACGGTGGCGATTGTCTGTCTTCGATGTGCAAGATGGGCTTCGGCCCAGGTTGTTTTCCTTCAGGCGTTGGTGCCTGAGTCGACACAAAGGCGTGGACCACCGGGAGCTCTCTAGGAGGTCCTATACAGCGCGCATACTGCGTCCCTATGGACGCAACAATTGAAGCGAATTCCAAATGGCCAGGCAAGGAAACTCGACACGACACGATCACGGTCGTTTTGATTTTTCTCGTTCGCATTTTTTCTATAATTGGCTATGGATAAAAACCGTTCAGTTTTTTTGTTAACTATAAAATAATTTGTGAAATAAAAAGTTCCTAGATTTAAAAAATGATCACCAATTTAGAAAATATTTGCGAATTTTTAAAAAGTTATCAATTTATAAGATGTTCATGATTTTTAAAATTTCATTAATTTAAAAGTTTTCACGAATTTGAAAAAGGGATACTATTCTCGTCTTTCCTTCGTATGTTACCACTCGTAATGACTGCTAATAGATACTATTCTGAACTTTTTAAAAATTGAAAAAATATAAGCTTTTCAAAAATGAACAATTTTTAAATTTTGATCTTTTTAAAAACTGAACATTTTTCAAAATCATAAAATACAGAACAAAAAATGGAACCAACCTTCAAGCGGCGCGGCCGTTTCGCGCCGCTTGTGTCCGATATATAGGGACACTCGCTGCCTCCGGAACGGTGGCAACACCTGGAGAGTTTGTCTTGATGGGTCGACCCAGGTAACATCTACTGAAAGTTTGGTTTTTTTCGTCATTCCCACTTTTTGCTATTTTTGTTTAAGGAAAAAAAGCCCTTTTTCTGTTAATTTGAAATTGCAGTTACAAAAATATTTTTAGATTTTAAATGATCACAAATATAGAAATATCCATAATTTTTTAAAAACTAATATTTAAAAAATCTTTGTGTATTTGAAAAAAATCCTGATTTTTTTCGAAATAGTTCATGAATTAAAAAATGTTCGCAATTTAAAATAGGATGTTCATGAATTTAATCTTATAATAAATTCAAAATTGTTCACAAAATTTGAAAAGTGCTAATAAAAATCTAAGAGATGTTCAAGAATTTAAGAAGTAAAAAATGGAATAAAAACGAAGAGGAAAATAAACAAAGAGCCTAGAAAAAGACAAAAAAACAAACATAAAATTGAATTACTATAAACTACTAGAAGGTTCCCAAAACCGCTCCAAAAAACACTCATAAAGAAGGCACATGGGGGGCTGGCCCAGTTAATCTCTCTAACCTAGCGCTGAGAAGTACTTGTCGCCACGAGTGTCATACAAATGTTGGTTTCTCTAGTTGCTCAAGGGTTATTAGTGGAGTTCTGACTCCCGAGCCCAGCCTCAGTGATCACCCTGTTTAAGAAAAAATAAAACTATATTTCAAAGTTTCATGAAATTCTGGAAAAAAAACTTGTGTATGTTCAGTGATGTATCCTACAATGGTATAAAATCAAAATGCAAAATAATTTGCATTTTAAGCTACACAAAGTGACAAATGTACATATCTGAGTATAGTGAAAAATGCTTAGTTTCACATATCTAGATTTTGTCATTTTATTGTAGCTGATAATTAAAAAAATTACATTGTAATTTTCCTCACTTGTAGTATACATCATTGAGAACATGCCAGATTTATTTTAGACTTTTTGGGAAACTTTTACATATAACTTTTGAGTTATTGTAAATAGAGGGATTACTGATCTGGGGAATCAGATTGACATCTCGGTTATGTAGACCTTGATTCGTTAAATTGTAGCTCTATTTTTTCTCATCAGAGTTCAACTTAACCTGTTGCCAAAACATAACTACTCTACAGAAATATAGGCAGAATATCTACCTGGTTAAATAAAACGGAAAAACTAAAATACTAGCGAGGGGGTGTTGGATGGAATAAGCATATTTTGCCTTATTTGTTTGTAAGGATATACCCTGGCAGGGTACTAGAGTAGCAGGTATATTGGGGGTGGAGATTTTTGGCTCACGAGCTCCAGTGCTCCTTCCTATTTAAAAAATTTGAAAATCCTATTTATAACTTTCAAAAATTCTGGAAAAAAATACGAAGGCAGACAATGATATATCCTACGAACGTGCAAAATTTCAACTTCGAATACGTTGTATTTTGAGCTATAAGAAAATGACAAACGTGTAGATCTGAGTATGCATATTTTCAAATCTCTAAGGTTTAGCAGATTTGTTATTTTTATGTAGTCTAAAATATAACATATCCCTAATTGAAAATTTATACGTTCATGAGATATATCATTGGTTACATCCTTGTTTTATTTCAGAATTTTTGAAAACTCACAAATATGATTTTTAAATTGTTTAAGTAGGAGGGAGCACTGGTACCCGAGAGCAAATAACACTTTCCGGTGTATTGGACGAAAAGTCAAAGTCTAGCCCTGGCTACATGTAGCCGTATTTTTGAAAATTTTGAAAATGCAATTTTAAAGCTTCACACAATTTTGAATTTTGTGTAGACAATCATAATGATGTATTTTTTCACCGTGCAAAATATCAATTCGAAACCCTTTGTATTTTGATCCGCACAAAAAAGAAAAATATGATAAATTTTGGGGTTTCAAATTTGTGCACTGTTCACTAATTAAATCTTCACTTTTGCCATTTTACACAGGCTAAAATATAATGTATTTTGAGTTAAAAATTTACACACTCATATAATACATCATTGTATACATCTAAGATTTTTCAGATTTTTTTATAACTTTTAAATATCATTTTAAATTTTTTCAAAAAAAGGGTTACATGTAGCTCGGGCTACAACACGTCACACTCGTGTATTGGGATCATAGAAGAAAGGTCAGAAGGCCAGGTTACAACCTCGTTACGACACATGAGTCATAACGGATGCCACGCAGACCTAAGCCGCAACACCAGCAAACGAATTACTCGAGCCTATATAAGTTATAATCTGGTTTTCTCAAAGATGCATGAGACTGACTTTTCCACCTCAGCTGGTAACGAGAAGTTGACGCATCACTTACGGTTACCAACCACAATCTAAGTCATGCTGCGCTTGAAGGAAAAATCAGCCAGTTCTTATTTCCCGTCACTTTTTGCAAAACATTAAAATCATAGTGGGTCAGCTTGACGTAGTACATCACAATGGGAAAACAAAGATAAAAAATAATACTCCCTTTTACATGAATCATCCGTAAATACAAAGAATGATTATACAGTTACAAATACATGAATGCATATTTATTTGTTCTTATTTTTACGAATTATACAATCTTGGACCCATATACCGTACGTGTGTATACCGTATATATACCTTTACTCGAGTTAATCAGCTCTATGGCTCAGTGAGGCCATTCGGCCCACATTTCTTGAACTCTGGTGGCGGCGGGGGCAGGCTGGTGTCCGGCGTTGGCCCGTTCTCGACGATGAACGCTGTGGCCATGCCCATGATGATGTGGAACTCGAAATGGCAATGCAGGTACCACATCCCGGGGTTGTCGGTGACGAACCGCACAGCGGCCCATCCTGTCCTGGGCACCTGCACCGTGTTCCTCAACTGCGGGTTGTGGTAGTTGAACTTCTTTGGGTCCGTCTTGGGATTGTAGTTGCCAATCCCCATGGCGAGGACGAAGAAGTCGTAGCCATGTAGGTGCATCGGGTTCGAGTCGCTCTGCAGCAGCGCCGTGCTCTGGAAGATGATCTCCACGGAGGTGTTGTACCGGAATCTCCGGAGCTTGGTGGCCTTGAACGTCGGCTCCAGTGCCTCCTCCAGCGGGCCCGGCGGGATCAAGTCGCGGTCGGTGTAGTTGTACGGGCGCGGCGGGTGGTCGGGGAGGTCCTCCGTGTACAGGCCACTCGTCCGGCCTTCGTAGTACCTCTCGAGCAGAGACGCGTTGGTGGGGTGGCGGAAGGAGACATTGTTCATGGTGGCCACCACGATGGTGTCGAGACTCCGACGACGCTTGCACGACGTCTTGTTTCCGCGGCAGATGGAGCCGAGGCCGAGAGTGAAGAAGAGGCGTTCGTCGACGTGCATGGGTACACGATGCCGGTACGGGTGTGCGAGGCCGGTGAGGTTGTTGTGGAAGTAGTAGGACGGCATGGTGTTGTGTTGGTCTGGCATGAGCGGCGTCGGTATGGGTAGCCCGTTGTTGTTGTTGTCCGATCCGGCGTAGCGGACGAGGCCGCGGCTGATGAACAACGGGATCTGCGGATCGGGCTCCGGCGGCTGGTTCGCGAGCGCCACCATGTGATAATGCGCTGGCGGGGCGTCCGCGACCATGAGCACGTCGATGGCCTCGCCCGGCGCTAGGACCACCATGTTCGTCTTGTATGGCGTCAGGTAGTTCCCGTCGGCACCGACCACCGTGAAGGTGTGCCCCGCCACCTTGAAGTAGTACTCGGAGAAGAGCGCCGTGTTGACGATCCGCAGCAGGTAGGTCTCTCCGCGGACGACGTCTAGGACGAAGCTCTCCTCCGGCTTGCCAGAGCAGTTGCTGAGGTCGCCGAGCTTGCCATTGATGGTCGCCGAGAGCGGGTTATCGTCGAAGTTGCCGTCGTGCATCCTCCTGTCGAGCTCAACGAGGTCGAGCTCCCACCACTCGCCGATGATGATGGGTATGTCCTTGGTGGGGGTCGGGAACGGGTACCTCCCGTCCTTGGGCCGGATGACGAAGGCACCGGCGACGGTGGCTCGGAGGCATGTGACATGGGCGTGCCACCACAACGTCCCGACTTGGCCGGTGACGTTGAAGCGGTACACACGCTTGCCGCCGGGAGGGATGGGGCACTCGGTCACGAAGCCGGCGCCGTCGGACCAGCAGCTCCTCATCTGCCGGACGCCATGCCAGTGGATGGTGAGGCCGTGGGGAAGACGGTTCACGACGTGGACAACCACCGTGTCGCCATCGGTGACGTCAATCGTCGGGCCCGGGAGCTGGCCGTTCACCACGTAGATCTTGGTTGTGTTGCACAGGTGTGTCTGGTTCATCTCGTGCACCTGATCATCATTAATATATTTATTGGTCAAAAACAGGTCAAGATGTATCAAGCAAGTCCTATATGTATGTGCACCACACACTAGACATGCACTCGACAACAAAAGATGACGAAAATTATATGGAATATAACCAGACAGTGCATTCACGGCATATAAAGAAAGAAAAGGATAATTTCTTGAATTAAGGAGTTGAGACATAAAAAATGAAAGTAAAAAAGTATATATTGTACTCACGACAAAGGTGTGCTCCACGACCGCCGCCTCACCGCCGGCCGCGGCTGCCAGAGCGGCAAGCACCACGGCGCAGAAGATGGTCGCCGCCATGGAGAGCTTCTCCATGCTTGGTTGCTCAACCAACCAGTGATATGCTTAATTGGAAAAGCACTCGGAGTAGCTAGCTAGTTATAACTCGCTAATTGCTCAAGGATGGTTTTTGTTAAGCCTGAGATGCCGTCTATTTATACAACTCACGGACAAGGCATCCGCAGACAACGGCCGTCTGCAATGGTTGTTGACAAGGCCAATCAAATTAAGCAACAGGATGCCGACGGCGACGATTGATTCTGACTTCTGAGATCTCATCGAGGCACGACCTGGTGGTGGCATGCATGCAAGGTCAGGCTGGCTAAGCGAGGCTTCATGGGAATGTAAAGGCGATTGGCATCATCTATTGGCTGGCACCTATACTTTTGCCTTGAGGGTTAATTAGTTAGTTTAACTAATCCTGAAAAGAATGACAAGTCAATCGCGGCGACTTTAGATGAATGAAGAGAATAACAACGCAGGGTCAAGTGTTCACCAGATGACAGCAGCCCGCCAGAATCGGTAGAAACGTAGCCATTTTGGCAGCAAGACTTAGGTTACGTAACGCATTGGTGATTTTTTTTGTTTTTTGTTAACTTGAGCTTTATATAGATCAAGAAAAGTTACATTCAGCAATGTTCAAATACTCCATGCAGGGTGGATTTGCACCAATCAACATATATATATGCCCACACGACTCATTAACCCCTGATTCTTATTGGAGCAAAAGAAACACATTGTACAAAGACTTCTCCACCTACCGCTACCAACCCCAATTGGTCAGAGTCTGACTCCAGCAGCGGTCGTTTCACGTTGCTTGGAGGACTTTGTAGTATTACTCTTGTTTTGCCAGTTACTCGGAGACATCCAATTGGAAGATCTCCCTTAGTACTCGATCCACCTTGCACTAAAACATATCTAGATACATGTGTGTGTGGAATAGGTAGAAAATCTTATATTTTGATACGGATGGAGTACATTGAAACATGTAAGTCCAAACGAGGCATTCTGAAATTGGGTGTCACCTCCTTCTTGTCTAGTTCCGCCTTAGACTTATTATTGCATATCGGGTTGGTCGTCCTGGCAGAGTTGTTGCTTAGCTCAGGCATTTCTATGGTCGTGTACAAAAATCTAATCTAATGTACACGTGAAGGAGAATCTAAAATTGAGTGGGTGGAATATATATGGGCATGTCGTGATTTCCATGTTTATACATGTAAAAAGGAACTAATTTAGTTTTATGATAATTGTGTGTTGACAATATAATGGAAATTAAGGAAGGAGAATCAACACATTGAGCTCCCAAAGCTCCTTAATTAATGGGCGTGTAGAAAAACAACCAACACTTTTATGTCCAATGGTCGTTATTTTTTCTGCATCCATTTTTAAGTCTGTACTTGCAGAAGCTAAGTCTGACATGTTTTGGGTCCATGTTGCCAAACTCATTCCGTGTTGTGTCACCGAAGTAAACACCTATTTTGAAATTAGTTCCTACTTACGATGAGTGAATAGTAAATAGGATACATAATCTTGTGAGCAACTGAGTGGTAGTGGTAACACAACGATTTAAACATATCTTGACAATCTAAGTTATAAATAAATAATGCTTTGGTCAATTTAATGCTAATATGCCCGGAAAATAATTCACATGAGGTCAGATACATACACTAACACTAGTGTGTTGTAATTTTCTCAGTGTGCATGAAGCTCAAATACACCATACACTAGTATTTTCTTATGCGGTGAACGGAATATTTGCTTTCGAATGAGCTACGATTTCGCAACAAAATAATATGAACTAGCTAACTAAATTAAAAGGATTATACATAAGGACTATACTAGCTATGACGCACTCCAGGTTAAGCTCTCAGTGCAATAATAGAACAAATTGCAAAGACGCAATGAGTCGTAACATGGGAAACAGTAGCGGTGACACGCTTTTGACGCAAGCAAATAGGATTTGTTGCATCGATATTTTCTTGCCACACATATTTTCTCTAATTGTTGTAGTCCTTTTTGTCAACTTTAGAGACGACAAAAATATTGCAAGCGTTTTTCCATGCACAAAAATCTGTTGGGCTGGGAGCTTTTGTTGTGATAATCGGACGCGCCATATTCACCACTTAACTTGATCAAATGGCCGCTCCTCCACGCGCAATGCCGTAATTTATATATTTTTTGTAAAATACATTAACATTTTTTGTTGAGATCTTATAAACATATATCTGATGTGTATGAACATTTTATGTATAGGCACACTAATTTAGAAAGAGCCAATGGCTTCTATACCATTGACGAGCACTACAATGGCTCATCTGCCATCAAACAAAACTCCAATGCTCATATACCATACACAAACAAATTTGAGTGCTTATATACCACACGTTGTTAGTCTAGCGTGTGGTAAGAGGACAAAATGACTGCTTTGCCCTCAATGGCAAATGAGCAACAATTGTAACACATGTGTAGAAATTTCCAATTTGGTTAGCTCTAGTAAAAATCGTTAAACTACTCCGTTAAATTAGTGCTTCTATCCTCTGCATTTTGGACTCAATAATCATTTATTTTTTCTTGTTGATAAAGATCAGATCCATTAAAACCTGCGCCGCGTATAATACTTTTTTTATTCTGTTTTAGATATTTCCATTAACATGCGTCGGGTTGATGGCATGCACTCTTAGTTCTTTTCTCTATCATCAAATTTCAGAGCTTTTATTCAATTTAGATCGAGGACTTTGGCCATTTTTTATTGGCAAAACATATATGCATGTGTATGGAATCTTTCTCACTAAAAGCTCAATTCACGGATGGGTGTGTGCTTCATGCAAACAGCAGTACCGGTAGATTAAATGCAGCGAAAATTTACACTGCCGAATTCTTTTTTTTTTTTACCTTACACTGCCCAATTCTAACCCACAGGCCACATGCGAAAGCTTAGTAACCAAACTGAAAACCTGTAGCTCGTTTAGTACGTACGTAGATCAAACCTTATTTGTACTAGTGGAATGCCCGTGCGTTGCCACGGCTTATCTAAGTCCGAAAACTTAACACTCTATTTTATTTGTTTTAAAATAGCATAAAATTTTGTCCATGATGTCTCCTTAAATAAGAAATTAAGTAACATAACTCTTTAAGCCTAAATAGTCTGAGTAAAAGAAAAAAAACAACAAGGTGATTAGGCTATGCTTTAATTTTTGTTATGGTGGAGCTCATGAATTCATTCCAAATCAAGCGAGCAATAAGCATGGCGAGGGAACTTGCAGCCTTAGGTTGTTTGTCGACACGGCCTTGGGTTGTTTGTCGACACTCTGTCAATGGCAATGCATTAAGGTGTTCAAAACATATACAGAAGGTACATATTTATCTATTCCTAAATAATTTATTTGTTGAGTACTTTAAAAATATTGTTTATCGATTAATTTATTTTTTGCCCGGATGAGAAAACAAATGAATAGAACTGCGTTCTTTACAAGGGAATTGGTTTTAGCTCAAGAAGATTAAGTCCTAGTTATCACAAAGACAGTACAACGCGGGCCACTTAAACGCTTGAGCGCTAACAAAAATACGGAATACCTAAGCGCCTTAGCTAGCAACGAGCTAAGCTATTATTCTGTCGCTACTGAAATTAGCTCGACTGATCGGCTATGCAACGTGTGACGCTGCGCGGTAAAAGAAAAAGTCTCTGCCACACAGAAAACCGACAGGCACCATACGCTCACTCTCCAGGACCCAGTCTCCCACTCAAGCGAGGACGCGCCCGTGGCGCGTTGGCTGGCTGAGGCAGTGGCCTCACCGCCCGCCCGAGTTCGACTCCCCACGGGAGCGAATTTCCGGCGTCTCACCCGTGCGGCACTGTTCACGTGAACAGTGTTCACTGTGAACAGTGTTGCACTGAGCCAATTCCACCGCGGTTTGACACTGGTATTGTGGTGTGCCCACCACCGCAGGGGTTTCCCGGAAGATCTAGGCTCGCGGAAGGCTCATAGTCTTAGTATAGTCTGGTTAGGTCTAGCTTGCGCACGGGTGGCGTGTGTGTGGTGTTGTGTGTGTGGAGTGCGTTGTGCGTGAGTTCAGATACTACAGATGTACTAAGTCTTGGAAATCTCAAAAAAAAAAAAAGTCTCCCACTCAAGCTCCCTGCCCGACCGCCACCGTGACCAGTAACCATCCCCTCCCCTTCCACCCCACTGCTGGCGCCATTTCTTGCCGCCGGCAGCGCCGCGCCTGTCCGGCTGTCCCTGATATTCGATTGGCGATTCGTACGGTCCTGCTTCCGAATCGCGATTTGAGTTGTGCGCACGCCGCCATGGATTTGTCGCTCCTCCGCGCTGCCGTGTACGGCCACACGGGGCAGGTCGCCCCCACTGCTCAGGTCCTCGTCGATCCCCGGAGAGCCACCTCGCAGGCTCCTCCTCGACCCCTCACCGAGGAGCACCTCCGCGGCAATCCGGCAATCCCTAATCGATGCCGGCAAGCTCCGAGGAGGCGAGTAGAGCTGCGCGAGAGGCGCCTCCGCGGTGGACGACGGTGCGTACATGACCGATGCTGCACCTGATGTTCTAAATCTCCCTAGTATGGGTGCTTCCTTTCTCTTTGTCCTTTGCATGGTGCTTATGTGATTGTGTATTTCTTCAAGTAATCAGGAGACCAATCAGGTAAGGCAAGACTTATATATATGTGAGAATATTATGAATCAGTGAGTGATGGAGCAAATTAATTAAGATTTGAACTTTTAGTCTCTTGTGTAATCTTTATGCCAGTTCGTGTTGTTGTCATACTTGTCCATGTCCCTGTATAGTTAGGTGTACAATATGTTATCTTTTGGTCGTCTGATGGGAGCTCAAGTTCTCCAGTAGGTTCTGAGTGTGCAATGTCTATGTGAAAAAAATGCATTCTATGGTAGTAGTCAGAACTTAGAAGGCTACCATCTTCTGTATTACCTGATTCTGGTTGAAGTTTGTTGTTCGTCTACCTTATAGACACCATTCATCAAAACCACGCAATGAATGAATATATGTGTCATTCTGTCTAATTGTTTGCTCCAAGCTGCTTATTTATTATAAATTAAGATATTAGTAGATCCCATCTCATCTATTTTTTAATCTACCAGGTAAGGCGACATTATTTTAGTACAGTCGACCCTATGAAGGAGCCACCTATTTTCACTGCCAACATTGTGATGTCCATTCTTGCCGTTGATTATTCTGTGGTGACGCAATGTCTGAGACTTCAGAGTTTTGCTAGGAAATGGGTGCATTTGCTAAGAAGTATAATATTGAACCCAAAGCTCCTAAGTGATAATATTATGAATCAGGTATGCATCATAGCTGTAGCATGATAAATATTTCAATTTGCATTAGCTGTTTGTTTCCCTTTGTTTCTATTTAACTACATGCAAGGCTTGCAGTTTATATTGATATTTTGCTTGTTGTCGTTGCCTGCCATCAAGAAGAATATGATGATTCTAAAATGATACATGTTAACTGAATGCTCCTCCCTTTAATTCTTTTTTTGTCATCACAAATATCTCACGTGTAAACAAAAAATGCACATAGATATATTCATATAATAAATAAAAAATTCAAATTTGTTTGCATCCGTTACATTTTAAAAGACATAATAATCATCAAGGAATTTGCTCAAATCTGGTCCAGCGAGTTCAAGTGCTAAGAACTTCCTTGTAGACTATGTTCACTGTGGTCGTTACTAAGGACTCGTTTCGTTTTCTCTTCTTTGAATTCTTGGTCTCGTCCTTTTCATTGACCTTGAGGGCGAGGATCTTGATGTTTCTTTTCGATGTGGCTCTGGACAACGCGACATACAACTGACCATGAGAGAACACCGGCTCCGGCAGGTACACGCCTACGATCGGGATGGTCTGCCCTTGCGCCTTGTTGATCGTCATGGCAAAGCTAAGCCTGATCGGGAACTGCTTCCTCTTGAATCTGAACGGGAACATGTCACCGTCTGACGGACAAATAGGTATCCGAGGTAGAAACACCATCTCCCCAGCGTGCTGCCCCACCACAATCTCTGCGTCGATGGCGTTTCTCTGGAACCCACGGACGACCAGCCTCGTGCCGTTGCACAACCCATTAGCCGGATCAATGTTCCTCAACAGTATAATGGGGCAGTTGATCTTCAGTTTAATCGCGTGCGGGGGCATCCCAGTAGGAGCCAGCGAGTTAAAAAACTCTTGAGAATAGAAGCCATGTGGATCATCCTCCGCACTATCGAAGCTATAGTAGATCATCTCCTCGCCCTGAAAACGCTCAATCATGCACATGTTTATTCCATCGACGTTGTCGTTCTTTGTGGATAGGATCGCTCGAGAAGTCATATAATCTAGATTTTCCATATTTTGGTCTAGGGCAGGAAACACATGGTCGATCAGCTTATCTATGTCGGTTGCGTCGCCCGTAGACGTGATACAGATATCTTCCGGTAGGTGGATATTTCCTTCTGTGTCAGTTTCCTCGGTGCCGTTACCTATCCTCAGCAAGTAATCCGCGAACCACTGGTCGTTTTGCGCCCTCATGTTCTTTACGAGTCTTAGCTGGCGCATGCCCTTCCATAGGTTTGAACTCCGTAGGCTCGCGTCGATTATCTGACCCCGTGACCCTTTCCTCACTACCGGAAGCACTTGCCTGAAGTCCCCACCGAACACAACAGTTTTGCCTCCAAAAGCTCGGTCGGGGCAGCCCATGATGTCGCGCATGCTTCTGTCCAATGCTTCAACTGCCTGCCGTTTCGTCATCGTAGCTTCATCCCATAATATGAGCTTAGCCATCCTCAGGAGCTTGGCTGTGCCACTCTGCTTGGTGAAGCTGCATGTTGCCCCTTCTTCAAGGTTTAGTGGGATCTTGAACCTCGAGTGGGCTGTCCTGCCTCCAGGCATGATTGAAGCGGCGACACCGGACGTCGCTGTGGCCAGCGCGATATTTCCCTGTCCACGAACCCTGGCGAGCAGTGCCCTGTAAAGGTATGTCTTCCCAGTACCTCCCGGACCATCGACGAAGAATACGCCGCCATCGTTACCATCAACTGCCTTTAGTATCTCGTCGTAGGCAAGCCTTTGCTCGGTGTTTAGTAAGGCCGCCAGAGCAGCGTCTTCCTCGTCAACCTTGATGTTGGTTTCCTCGATTACCTCTGACATGGGTATGCCTATCGGGTACCCTACCATGAGGGTACCTGGTGCACGTATCGACTAGGCCCAACTCTCAGAGCCTACATGAAGCCCATGAAGGGAGGCCCACGAAGATGGAGTATCCTCCAAGTTTGGCGAAACAATAGTCGGTTTAGAGTTTCCTTACTTGTAAATCGAGTCGGTTACGAACACCCGAGACCCAGCCTATTATTTAAGGACTGGGAGGGCCATCGAACCAGACAAGGAACAACCAGAGCCACAAACCCTAGCGAGATCGACATCTCGCCGGGACCTTGTAACCATCATATTCAAAAAGCAATAACAGACAGGCAGGACGTAGGGGTGTTACCTCCACACGAGGGCCCTGAACCTGGGTAAAATCTTTGCCCTGCTTGTCAGCCGACGATACTTCCAGCTCTACCACGTTCTCTCCCCCATATTCATAACCTAGGGACCTCGACTATGGGTCTTGATGAGTCTACCCCTCGTCAAGTGGCGCCGCTGTGGGAAAGAATAGCGCTGGACTCGAAGTTTCGCCGGTCCCAACAGCAAACGGCAAATCGCCGATCACACCAGCAAACGGCAACTCGCCGATCTCATCTGCAAACGGCAACTCGCCGGCCATGTCAGCAAACAGCAACTCGCCGATCCTGGCGACACAAGGCGACTCGCCGATCTACTCGAAAAGCGGCAGCCTGCCCGCTTCACCTGCAAAAAGCGCATCTGCTCTTCCAATGAATTTCAATCCGCACTCGCCGGAGTTTCAGGAGGCGTTTTCCGGCCTTGAATCAGGTTTGAGTTTGACTGTTGGAGCATTCAATTTTTTCGTAAACAATCTTGGCACGCAGGACTCGACAGATCCGCAACAACTGGCGCTGGGCGCACTCGAGGCGCCGTCGACTGCGCTCGCCCCGTCGTCGATTCCTGAAGCCTGCTCGCCCGCAACAACCATGTCGACCGGCGAGATCGACAGGTTCATGATGACGGAACTCCAAGGCGAGGAGGCAGAATCAGCATACCGCACAAGCAACGTCGACTTCAACCTACCACTCGACGAGAGTTTCGACTGCGGGATCTCCCTCGATGACTTCTACGAGCCCGCGATTCATAACGACAACAACGTCGACTCGGAGATCTTCACCAACACCAACCTCGACTCAGAAATCCATAATGGCTTCGCCAACACCGAGATGAGCATAGGCGATGAGCACATCGACAACGAGATTCGCCTCGAAGATCTACTCGATGAACACACTGGCTCTGACATGAGCCTCGACGGCGACGTCGAGTCCATGACTGGAATCGACAGCACATACACCTGTCCACGGGTCACGCCCCATCAGGTCTACGTGGCCTTCTCCGCAGAATCATCCGCAGACGCAGCCGCTCGCAGGCCTGCACAATTCCCATGCACGGTAACCATGCCGGATGGGGTCACAACCTTGACAATCACGGAGGAGATGGCAGCAAAAGCAGATAAAGTCATAAAGGAGTGCACAATGATGCCACCAAATTCCACCCCAGAGGAGATGTTGACCTTCCAGTACTTCAACTGGCAGGAGTCAATTCGACTGCAAAACTACCGAGCAACGCTCGAAGAGCGCAAAAGGCAGCCAGCCTCTCGAGTGCCCGAAGAAGGGAGCAATCCCTCGGGTCAACAAGGCAACCAACCCCACGACCTAGGTCGCGGTTGGCAAGCCTTCCAGAACATGAAAGGGTAGCAATCACCCGTAACCTGTCGTTCATGACAGAGGACGCTAACGGAATCCCAGTGCCCAAAACTGCTGCGGGTGCATTATTCTCTGTAGGTGCTTACCTCAAGGCAATGCAACCTCCGGCGAATGACCCTAACGCAGCCCTGCATCGCCAACAACTCAAATCGCTAGCTCTAGCGGCACAGGCTATACAGCCAGAAGATAAAACTCCAGCAAGGAATCGCGATCGCGACATAGTCGACTCACGACACGCAGCACATCATCGCAGTGGTCGCAGCCACCACTCGGATGAAGGAAGGAGAAGCACGCGCCGGCACAGGTCCAGCAGAGCAGATCTCGAAGATCCTATAGCAGCGATTCATACTCTGATCGCGAACCAGAGCCATGCGGAGCATTGTGCTTCACCGACGCATCCGTGAGACGCGGATGCCCAAAGGATTCAAGTTGACAGGCGAACAACCCAAGTACAACGGCCGCCAAGAACCTTCCGGGTGGCTAGAAGATTACAGACTCGCCGTAGCATGCCAGCGTGGCACGAACACCACGGCGATGCAGTACATACGACTCATGCTCGAAGGAACTGCCCGCGACTGGCTCAAGGCGCTCCCTCCATCATCATACGACTCATGGGACGATTTCCGCAGAGACTTCATCAAAAACTTGAGCCTCTATGTGAGCGCCCGAAGACATTCGAAGAATTAAGGGCATGCACTCAACGATCAGACGAGTCGTTGAGATCATACATACGGCGGTGGACCGAAATACGCAATTCGGTTGGCAAAGTGTCAGAAGACAGGGCCATGGATGCCTTCACACAAGGTCTCGCCAGGAAGGACTTCAAAGAGGCACTGGTCGTGAAAAGCCAACCTCCCTGGCTGACCTCATCAAAGTTGCGACTGAGTGGGCAGATGAGAGGATTCTGTACGCAGATCCGTGCTTCCCCACCACGCGACAACTACGAAAGCGCAGTCGAGGCCGCAGAGATTCATACAGAGAAGATCGCAGGCGCAAACGTTCCAAACGTCCTTACGACGATAACAGACCCGAGTTCATGGCGGCTGGATACACACAACTCGGGAGGACCAAGATAGAAGCAATCGACGCTCGGATGATCGACGGGACAGTCGAGATCGCGAGCAGCGGAGCGACAGCTACAAAAGGCAAGAATGGCGCAAACGCAGCGACGCAAAACCCGAGCGGTCATTCGAGGAAAAGATGGACGACTGGTGCAGATTCCACCTCTTCAAGGGGGGCGACGGAAAACTACGCTCCAATCACACCCTAAGGAACTGCAGGGAATTCGACCAAATGGCGACTGACTACATGATACGACTCAAAAGGTACGGCCCAGCACCTGCACAGCCGCCACCGCAACCACCACCACAGCCTGCTCCAGGCGCAAACCTCGCAGGTGCCATACAACCCGTACTACGGGCGGAAGATGATCAATATCCACAGCCCCACGGGCAGATGTACATGATACAAAAGGGTCGCCCCTCAACAGGCAGCAAAAGCTAATCACTCGACAGGTGAACATGGCTGTCATGGCACCTCCTGCATGCCCGAATTTCTGAAGGGATCGGAAACCATCATAAGCTTCAGTCGAGAGGATCATCCCCCAGCTGTAGTTCGACCAGGGCACGCGGCTCTGGTACTCGACGCGCAAATAGGAGGCTACGCCATGACCAAGGTCTTCATGGATGGAGGCAGCGGCATAAACATCATCTTCGCGGACACGCTCCGCAAAATGAACAGGTCAGTCGAAAACCTCCCAAAATCTTCAAATACCTTCCACGGTATCGTTCCTGGCAAAGCAATTAGCCCAGAAGGCACCATACAACTCGACGTTACGTTCGGGGACAAAAGCCACTTCAGGACAGAGTCGATTGAGTTCGAGGTCGTCGACTGGAAATCACAATACCATGCTATTCTTGGTCGCCCGACGTTTGCTCGATTCATGGCGGTGCCACACTACGCGTACCTCACGCTGAAGATGCCAGGACCAAAGGGAGTCATTACTGTCCGTGGAAACTTTCAAAGGTCCGATGCTTGCGACCGCGAGTTCAGCAAAATCTCCGAGATGTTCGGGGTGGAAGAATCACTCGCCGACCTGGCGATTTCCAACGACCGCACACTCCTTCCGGAGCATAAGAAGTTGGCAGTCGACAGATCCTTCAATGCTACAAATGACACAAGGTCGCATCAGGTGCACCCGACCGATCCGTCCAAGACAGTCAACGTATCTTCGAGCCTGCCTATCGCATAGGAAGGCGCGCTCGTCGAATTCCTCCGTGAGAACTGGGAAATATTTGCGTGGTGTCCAGCCGACATGCCAGGTATTCCCAGGGAATTCGCCGAGCACTCTCTCCAATTGTTTCCAGATGCAAAGCCAGTCAAGCAAACGATGCGTCGAATCTCCGGCCCAAAGCGAACCGCAGTCGAATCTGAAGTCGACCGGTTACTCGCAGCAGGATTCATTAGGGAAATCAAGAAATCACAATGGGTGGCCAACCCCGTACTCGTAGAGAAGAAGCATACAGACATCCTTCGGATGTGCGTGGACTTCACAGCGCTGAACAAGTGCTGTCCAAAGGATCACTTCCCGCTACCCGAATCGACCAGATCGTCGACTCCACCGCCGGATGCGCACGACTCTCCTTTCTGGATGCTTACTCAGGTTATCACCAGATAAGGATGAAGCAAGAAGACGAAGAAAAAACGGCGTTCATAACCCCACTCGGGGTCTACTGCTACACAACTATGCCCTTTGGGCTCAAAAACGCGGGTGCAACATACCAGCGCATGATGCAGGACTGCCTCAAAAAGCAAATCGGACGCAACGTCCAGGTCTACGTGGATGACATTGTCATTACCACAAGGGAAGAACACACACTACTCGACGATTTGAGGGAGACGTTCGCAAACCTCAAACGCTTCCATATCAAGCTCAATCCTAAGAAGTGCACGTTCGGCGTTCCAGCCGGGCAGCTCCTAGGGTACCTAGTCTCTGCCCGTGGAATCGAAGCAGACCCGGAGAAAATACAGGCCATCCTCACAATGCAAAGGCCTTCAAAGCTTCACGATGTGCAGAAACTAGCAGGACGAGTAGCAGCGCTCAGTCGATTCATCAGCAAACTGGGTGAAAAGGCTCTACCATTCTATCGACTGATGAAGAAGGCGGACAAGTTCGAGTGGACGCCAGAAGCTGAAGCAGCCTTCACAGATCTCAAGCGGATCCTCACAAGCCCTCCGATCCTCGTCGCACCTAAGGAACGGGAACCACTCTACCTGTATGTCTCGGCTACAAACAGGGTGGTGAGCACCGTACTGGTAGTCGAACGCATGGAGGAGGGGCACATCCAAAGCATACAACGTCCAGTCTACTACCTGAGCGAGGTTCTCTCCATATCAAAACAGCGGTACCCGCACTATCAAAAGCTGGCATACGCTGTATTCATGTCCTCAAGGAAGTTGACACACTACTTCACCGAGCACCCGATCACCGTGGTAAGTAACTCAGCAATCGGTGATATCCTCACAAACCCCAATGCAACGGGTCGAGTCGCAAAATGGCTCATCGAGCTGGCTCCAAGAGACATCAAGTACGAGCACCCGAAGGCTATCAAAGCACAAGTCCTACCCGACTTCACAACCGAGTGGATAGAGGCCCAATTACCTGGAGCACCAGACGTGTCCAATTCCTGGACCATGTACTTCGATGGGTCCAAGAAACACGAAGGCGCAGGCGCAGGCGTCATCCTCATATCACCAAAAGGGGACAAGCTACGTTATGTTTTGCAGATGGGATTCAAACTACCCTCCAATAACGAGGCTGAATACGAGGCTCTGATCCATGGCATGCGGATGGCAAAAGCACTTGGGTGCACTCGATTGATGATCTACGGCGACTCCAATCTCGTGGTGCAGCAAACAATGAAGGCCTGCGACGCAATCGCGGACAACATGATCGCTTATCGCGACCTGTACAACACACTGGAGGGCAGCTTCGAGGGCTGTGAGTTGAGGCACATAGGAAGGGAAAGTAACGAAGAAGCAGACATGCTAGCCAATCTTGGCTCAACTGGCGCACAAATTCCACCTGGTGTCTTCCTCGAGCGCATCGAACACAGATCTATCAAGGAGAAACGAGAGCCTCCTCCGTCGACTACGCCAGCCAAAAGCAAAGCGCCCAGCACAGAGGACCCCCCAGTCGAGGTACTCCTCATTGAGCCAACTTGGACTCAACCTTTTCTGGCTTACATACTCCGCGGCGAGCTACCAGATGACATAACCGAGTCCCGACGCGTGACTCGAAGATCAAAAGCATACACCGTTATCAACGGCGAGTTATACAAGCGCAGCATATCAGGTATGTTCCAAAGATGCATCGCATTCGAAGATGGCCAAGCCATACTTCGAGATATTCATGCAGGTACCTGTGGGCATCACGCCAGCAGTCGATCACTCGTAGCCAAAGCCTTTCGCGCAGGGTTTTACTGGCCTACAGCACTCAAAGACGCGGAGGACATAGTCAAAAGGTGCGTCGGCTGCCAGAAATTCGCAACAAGGCCGCACGCACCCGCATCGGCGTTGAAGACTATACCGCTGGCCTGGCCTTTCGCCCAATGGGGGCTCGATATGGTTGGGCCACTCAAAAAATCATCGCATGGCGGGCATACTCACCTACTGGTGGCAGTCGACAAGTTCACAAAGTGGATCGAGGCGGTCCCCATCACAAATTCGACTGCTACTACGGCAGTCAACTTCATAAAGAGCATCATCTACCGCTTCGGTGTCCCAAACAGTATCATCACTGATAACGGCACAAACTTCACGGCTGAGGAGTTCAAAACCTTCTGCAAAGAGCAGGACATTACGCTCAACTACGCATCCGTGGCGCATCCACAATCCAATGGCCAAGTCGAAAAGGCCAATGGACTTGTGACGAGTGGGATCAAGAAGCGCCTCCTGGTGCCACTCAAAAGAGCTGCGGGTGCTTGGGTCGAAGAACTACCATCTGTGCTATGGAGCCTACGCACAACTCCCAACACTTCTACGCAGTTCACCCCATTCTTCATGGTCTATGGTGCAGAGGCAATTCTGCCATCAGATGTAAGGTTCAATGCGCCACGAGTTGAAGCATACAATGAAGAAGACGCGGAAGAAGCACTCGAAGACGCAGTCGACTTGCTCGATGAGGCGCGCGACACGGCCTTGGCCCGCACAGCTGTTTACCAGCAGGACCTTCGCAACTACCATAGCCGTCGACTGCGCACCAGGTCCTTCGTCGTTGGCGACCTGGTTCTTCGACTGAAGCAAAAGAAGGTGCACAAGCTCGCTTCCCCATGGGAAGGTCCCTTCATCATCACGGAGGTCCTTGGTGGAGGCGCATATCGACTGAAGCACGCGAAGACAGGCGAACTCTCTCATAATCCTTGGAACGTTGCGCATCTGCGCCGTTTCTACGCATAAAGTGCTCACAGTCATACAATGTAATAGGCTATATGTCGGATGGCTGCAGGTTTCAGACGCGCTCTTTTCCTTACCAGGGTACCTAAGGGGACTGGAAGGTTTTTAATGAGGCGGCCTGCAGCCTAACATTCAAAAGAGGAATAAAATCAATGTTCCTTCGACTTCTTTGTGGCTACTACCCGCATAATTCATACCTTAACCGCACCCGAAACCCTCGGGGGCTGTGTTATCGATCAAATGAGCTCTCGCTCTTGCAGAAACACAATGCCTTAGCCGCACCCGAATGCTCGGGGGCTGCGTAACAAGGATCCAAACAAAGAACACAAAAACTCTGCAGCCGCACTCGAATACTCGGGGGCTGCACAGTCATTGGTTCACAACCAACACATATTTCACAAACCCCGCTCGACTGACTCGGGGGCTCGACAAAAAATCAAAGTATACAAACTATACAATATACAAAGAGTCAAAAATTACACTCGGGGGCTGCCCCCTATACAAAAATTGCACTCGCAAACTATTCTAATCCTCAGGCTCGTCCTTTACGGGCAGCTCGGGACCGCAAAGCTGTTCGCGAGTGCACTCGATTAGTGTCTCCGCAGCTTGGATCGTGTCATCCAGGTCTTTTGTTCGAGAACCTCTCCGGCTGCAGGTGTCCGCAACACCAACCTTGGTTTTCGACTACGCATATACGCCATTGCAGCGTTGGCTCCAATCACAAGTCTCTGAGACAGCAACTCTCGAATGGGATTTGTTTGACGGAAGATGTTCAACAAAGCACGAATCCCTTGTGGTTGTGGCCCCGCAGGAAAAAGAGTCTCGTTCAGGCGAATAAACGCTGCCCGGCATAACTCCAGCAGTTCAGCACTTCGCCAGACGCGATCCTTCAGGGTGGCGAGTATGCGGGCATGGTACCTATCAAGCCAAAAGTGTTGACGCCCAGTCGTAGGGTCGTCAACCACGCTATCCAGACGCCCTTCCACGCGAATCTTTTCAGCCTGGAAGTTGTCGACAAAGCCTACAAACACGGGCGCACCAGTCAGATCAAAAGGAAATAGCTACGCAAAAAGCTTGTAAACAGAGCAAGACTCGAACTTACACTCGAGTTGCCTGTTCACAAGATCCATCTCCCCGAGCACATATTCCTCGCGTTGGGTGGCCAACGCGGGTCTCGCCCTCAATCGATTCAGCTCAGCCTGGGCGTCCTTCAGATCTTGCTCCATTCTCACAAATTTGGCCTTCATATACTCCATCACCTTGGCATCATTTACCACCTGACCCTGGGATCGGGTGGTGATTGGAGCCTGCGAGGAACTAGTCGCAGTAGCAGGTTCTCGTGACTGTTCAAAGAGCATAATCACAAACACAAAGTTTGTGTCAGAAGCTAAAACTCATGTCATAAGCATACAACTCTTCGAGTGAAAGACATTAGCAAAAGACTATTTGCATAAACAAGGTAGCACAAACAAAGCGCAGACTCGCGCAGTTCAGAAGGTATCATTACAAGGCATAAAAAACAAAAGGGTACAGCTACCCTAAACCTAAGATTCGATTTCCTAAGCAGACGATTGGCAGTCTCGAGTGCCCGGCGCTCCATGGTGTTCATAAAAACCTCGGCCAGTCGCGCGGCGGCTCCGCTCACCCCCTTCAGAGAAATGGGCTTCCCATCTGGCTTCCGAGGGAACGCAGACAGTGCTGCCTCGTAGTCGCAATCTATCCCATGTCCCATAAGAAGCTTGATGGTGGACTCGGATCCGCGTACCGTGTTGGCGCGAGCGAAACCCGCCATGGTGGACGTCCCGGGGCCAAACACGTCGGCGAAGTCATCCACCGTCGACGGCACTACGCCAGTCGGGAACACCACCTTGTATACAGCGCCAAGTGTGCTCGTCGATTTGGCGAGTGCTTCTTTCGCCTGGTTGCATAGGCGCCTAAGCCGCCCACAGCCTGTTCCAGCGAAAGATCGTCACTCGCCACGTCCGCAGAGGCCGGTGCGCCAACAGCTTCTGCACAATTCAAAAAGGCAAAAGTCATTTCATGACACTCGACAGTTATATCATCATATCAAAAGGAGAAAAGATTACTCACCTCCCATGGCCTGCGCGAGTGCCGCGAGCTGGTCAGCATATCCTCGCTCGCGTGCAGCGGCTGAGTTGGTGGCGGCAGCCAGCTCTTTCTTCGACTCTTCGCGCTGCGCGGCGAGTGCATCTTCCAGCTCCTTCTTCTCGCCTGGCCCAGCAAAATCACGTGCATTCAATACTCGACAAAATCAAGCATTGCAAAAAGAAATTCAGCAAAACAAAAGCAAAAAGGAGAACTCACGACTGAGCCGCTCTAGCTCGGCGCGCATGGTATCCCTCTCCTGCTCCACCTGGACATAAGCCTTGGCAGAATCTGCCAAGGTATGTAGAAGGGCTGCAAGCACACGAATTCAGCAAAATTCTAACTCTCACAGTCCCAAGTCAAACGGGTCAGGCAAAAAGTACTTACGTGGTTCATCCACGGTTCAGGAGTCGCGACTGATGTCCCGACCTCTGGGGCTGTCACCTTGGCCGTTTCAGTGACAGCATCAGTGGCCATTGGCTGGACAGTCTCGTTTCCAGTCGGTGCAGAATTCGAGTGCTCCAGGGTTGGAACATTCTCGACTGGAGGAGTCCCAGGCTGATTGTTTTCAGCGCTGTGAGCAACACAACAAAGCAAAAAGATGGTCAGCACAAATATGTGACAGCACAAAATTCTCATATCATACTCAAAAAACACATACCTGTGCTCCTCATCTTCCTCATCTTCGGAGTCGCCAAAAATTGGTCCCCCAAAGGCTGGGGTACCACTCGACTGAAGAGGAAGAGTTGAGCTTGTTGAGCACGCACGCAAAGGAGCGGCTTGGAAAACAGGTGGTGAGCCTGATTCCTCGTCATCCTCCAAGCCCTGCCCCCTCGCGGGTGAACTCACAGCAGAAGGCGCCTTCTTGGCCAGTCGACGCGCTTGGTGGCGCGGTGTCGACTTCTTGGTCAGCGGTGGCCTTTTCTCAGATTGGACCTCTTCGCTGCGTCCTCCTCGACCTCCTCCGCATGTGAAGTGGTGGCAGAAGGGATGGGCGACTGATCCCTTTTCGGGTCCACCACCTGCACCTGAGTTTCTTCAGTCTCACCATTTTCTGGCAGAGGGGAGAGAGGTGGCAGTCGAGTGGTCCTGCATCGCATACATCAAAATTGCAAAGTCAGAAGCAAAATCGAACAAACACATAGCATACGAGTGGCAAACTCTTAAAATGCAGACATACCTCAGCAAAGGGTTTTCCGCCCCATACGGCTCAATGGGACAGTCGACGTCGCATTTGTCGCCTGTCGTCAAGTTGGTGATGTGCCGCACGTGATTCACAAGCTCGTTCCTTGACAGCTCCTCTGGGCTCATCCGAGTGGAGTCACCCGCGCCCTCAACTCCCACATGGGGTGCGCTCGGGCACGGAGTGGCCACACCCGCCTCTTCACAAAGGTGGCGATCAAATGGATGCCTGTGACCTTGTCCAGCATGCCTCCGATCCGAGCCAGCAAAGGGCTTGCCTCCTCCATTTCTTCGGCTGAGAGTTGGTGATCCCACGCCTTGGTCCTGGTGAAAGCAGCAGTCGAGAAAGGGGCGGCTGCATCCTGCTCGACAGTCGCATAAAACCACCCTTCCTCCAGCCTTGGGCGGAGTCGACGGTCTTCAGGCGGAAGTAGCGGGTGTCGCTGCGCACCTGGATTCCACAGCCGCCACGGGGTAGGTGCGACCACCTCCTCTGTTCGGCCGTACCATGAAGATGGCTTTCCACAGCGCCCAGCTGGGGCGACGCCGAGGAAGCACTCGCACAGCGTGATGAAACACGCGATATGCATAATGCCATTTGGGGTGAGATCATGGATCTGCACCCCGTAGGCAAAAAGAAGACCACGAACGAAGTCGTGGAGGGGAAGCGAAAAGCCCCTAGGCAAAAACTCCGCAAAACAAACACGCTCGTTGGCGCGTGGTTCGGGGAGTACCTCCTTGGGCGACGGCGCGCGGACGGCGAGCTGCTCCGCGGGTGGCAGATACCCCTGCTCGCGGAACTTGACCAAATGGGCGTCCTTGATGGTGGACTTCGCCCAGTCCCCGCTGCCCTTCTTCAGCGCGGCGGACGCAGATGTACCCGCCACGGTCTTCTTGCCCTTGGCCGCATCGGTCGCGGCAGCGGCGGCGGCACCACGCTTGGAGCCTCCACCTTTCGCCATTGCAACGATGGATGAGGGTGGAGAAGAGAGCTTGGGCGCAGAGCAATGGAGGTGGGCGCGAGGAAGAAGATGAGACGAGGGGCGGCGCAAAGAGGCAAATGGCAAGTAAAAAATTCTGCCAGCGTTGTCTCCCTATTTACCACAGATCGCAAAACGATCGCAACCGTCAAAACAAAGGCATACGCTCCGCGCGAAATCTGGCCATACACGTGGCAGCCCGGAGAGCAACCGTCGCGGCCACTCCGCCCACTACGCACGAGAATCCAGGAAACCATCATCACGCCCCGTGAAAATCGCGCCAGAACGGTCAAATCAAGTCCACGCGGCGTCATCCCTGGTCAGCTCTGCAGAAACGGGCCCACAAAACAGGGTCACGTCTTATCAAAGCCTCTCCAAGCACGCCACCGCTTGTCAGAGATAGCAGTCGCAAAATGCGTCATTGCTGACGTTGTTCTCTCTTTCACAACTGGCATAAAAGTCACTCGATGATATCTTCGGGTGGTCTCTCGCATAAGTCTCGGTTGGTTTTTAGCAAAGGTCATAGAGGCCAGTCGAAATTCTTTCGACTGCAGCATCGTACTCCCATCGGGAGCGTATCAAAAAATTTCTTTGACTAAAATGTGCAGGGTAAAAGATTTTGAGATTATCCTCCATTGCAAGCAATAAAGCACAATCTCGGGGGCTACTCCCATCGGGAGCGCTGTCGCGCACCCGATAGAATAATGGCAAAAGTGTCAGTCGACGAAACATTCGACTAAGTTCATAAGCAAAATCACACTCAAAATATTCCCGAGTTGATCCGACGATCCTTGGATGCTGCATGCATAGTGCAAAGGTAAGACCCGCCGATCAGTCGAGCTGGGCTAAGGACCGCTCCAGCAGCGTTATCCTTAAATTTTCCGTGTCAGCAGACATGATGAATTATCCCCGACGGACGCGTTGGGTTGATTCAAAATTATGCTGCAGTTCGATTCCGTAAGACCTCAACGGCCGTTTCGAGTCTGTCCAGTTTGTTCCAGATTCGAGTCCGGGGACTCGAGTTTGATTGAAAGCTAGTATGGTTTTGCCACAAATGGTAGTTAACTGGCCCCGATCCGTCGTGTGTGCCGGGCCTGCTAAGCTAATATCCCTTGACTATCATAAGCAAAAACTCATAGTCGATGAAACACTCGACATAGCCAACATGTGCTATTTCATAAGAATTCTAAATACAGATGCAAAAAATGTAACGTGCATGATGTATGAGTCCATGCCCGACTCTTCGAATCAGACAAGTACTCGGGGGCTACTGACATGGGTATGCCTATCGGGTACCCTACCATGAGGGTACCTGGTGCACGTATCGACTAGGCCCAACTATCAGAGCCTACATGAAGCCCATGAAGGGAGGCCCACGAAGATGGAGTATCCTCCAAGTTTGGCGAAACAATAGTCGGTTTAGAGTTTCCTTACTTGTAAATCGAGTCGGTTACGAACACCCGAGACCCAGCCTATTATTTAAGGACTGGGAGGGCCATCGAACCAGACAAGAACACCAGAGCCACAAACCCTAGCGAGATCGACATCTCGCCGGGACCCTTGTAACCATCATATTCACAAAGCAATAACAGACAGGCAGGACGTAGGGGTGTTACCTCCACACGAGGGCCCTGAACCTGGGTAAAATCTTTGCCCTGCTTGTCAGCCGACGATACTTCCAGCTCTACCACGTTCTCTCCCCCATATTCATAACCTAGGGACCTCGACTATGGGTCTTGATGAGTCTACCCCTCGTCAACCTCCCTAGCCTCGCCCCCAGTGTTGTCATATGTCTCGTCAATGTCCGGAAGAGGGAACGACTTTATGTCTTTGCCCATGGATTGTAGCATGCCCCTTATATCAAGCAACACCATTTGCTCCACCGCTTTTGGACACGTGTGTTGCCGTCGGTAGTCGTCTGACATCGCCTCAAGGTGTCGATCTCAAAGACCGCGCACATCGCCAGGCTCACAAAATACCAAGATTGTTGCAAAGAGCCTCCTGAGTGAGGCTGGCATGGCGAACTGCTCCGACTCAGTAAGACACTCATCAAGCGTGTTGTCGGCCTCGATTAGACCCTTCCTTTCCGCGGCCTCACGAAAGGTATCACATAGCACACCATCAACTGTCTTCAAGTCATCGAAGGACGTCGAGCCTGGTACGTGGTTTAGAAGCACCCTCAGAAAATACCGCTCCCCTCAGCTAGATTGGCTGTCATGATTCGGCCTACTTGGTGATCCCTTTTCCTTGGCTTCCAGTACTTTGCAGGTTGCCATGTGAACCTTCCTGGAAAATCCCTGTAGAGAATATTTCGAGCCCACTCGTACGTCTGGTTAGCCACGAAATACTCTGTGAGCATGGATGTGTTTTCCTGGGCAGCGACATCCTCCAGGTTGTCTCCCGCTTTGAACGTGACTCTTTGCATATCTGGGAGATGAAGAGGCAGCTGTAATACAGACGGGTGGCACTCACATAGTTTGAAGCCGAATATTCTCCACATGGCTTCAGGAGGAGTAACCCACCTTGCGTCAATGTATCTCTTGATCTCGTCTATGTTACCATTGGCGTCGGGCTTGTCGATGTTGAATGAAGTCTGATCGTGGCCCTTGTATATGTACTTATACAGGTACTTGACTGCCTTTATGCTAGAGCACACCTCCACGTTGATATGGCAATTGAACATCCGCAAGAGGTAAGGGTTGTAAGGCACAACCCATCTATTGTCGAGCGTTGCACCGCGGACCTTTGCCGAACGGCCATCCTTTCGTCTCCGATAAATGGGGTATGAGTCCTTGCCCTGTATGGTGGTCTCGTTGAACGTCCGTGGGTACCTACACTTGCACGACCCATCTTGCATACACACGTTGTTTGGCTTTAGGGCACCGCATGGGTCGTGCATCATATGCTTCACGACCATGGCGTACAGCTCCGGGTATTTATCCTTGTCTGGGAGCTCTGCTGATATGAGGTGGTCATACTGCTCTGGCACAAGGAGCTTATACTTCGAATCCATGATCAATAGGAAATGGGCATGTGGGAGGCCTCTCTTCTGGAACTCGACCACGTAGACGTACGCCTTCACAACACCTAGGATGTTCTTCTTGGTCAGCATGTATTTCATCATCTCCAGCTTGGCCCTAAACGCTCGGGCCACAATATCTGGCCGATCCTGCGCGGTTTGGCCCGGAAGCAGGGCATCCTGTATCTCCTGCCAGTTTGGATTGCATGTCATAGTCAGGAAGATGTCTGGCTTGCCGTACGTTTGTACCAATGCCATTGCGTCCATATGCCTCCGCTTCATGTCTCGGAAGCACCCCTGAAAATTCCAAGGTAGAACGATCCTTGTGCCAACAGCGCTTGCTCGAGTCTCTCCGGCTGTGATGCTATCAACAATGCCTTTATATAGATCAGCACGTATCTCCGGTTGGTGCTTCCTTATCCAGTTCAACCTGCATCCCTCGATCTTTATGTATATGTCCACGCCCCATTGCTGGAACAGACGCCCTCCATGTAGTATGGGGTTGAATATAGCAGGACGTGTCTGTAGTCGGTAACAGTAGTAGTCCCTGACAGAGACACATAAACTGCCACCCCCCTCTGTAATAACAAAGAAAGAAGAAAATAAAGTTATGCAACATAACATATGAGAAGGATATAGACAAAGAAATACATAAATATCCTAGATAGCTGAACCTGGATCGTCGTCACGCTCTGCTCTTGGTAGTTGTGCAAGGTTCCAAGACTTATTACGTTTAGGTATATTCGGATGCCAACCGAGCTCCCCCTTTGGGAAGAAGAGGGGGTATGAGAGCGGGTCATAGCATCCTTGTGTGGCATGTATACTATACCTCTCATTGTTGTTACCGTAGAGGGTAATGCTGCGCTTGAACCTATTTGCCAGGTCACTGCCTTCGACCCACATTGCAGCCACCTCGGACAACAACGGTGTGTTGTATCTCCGTTGGTCTAGCTTTTTGTCGGTGTTCAGTTCTATACGATAGTCCTCGAGGTTATCCTTGTGCTCGCCCAATCTTCTAAACGTCTCGGAGTAGGGGTTTCCTCTCAGTATTTCCACAACCTTACTAACAACCTCCTGGTCTAGTTCCTTTGTGGCTTCCTTGCGATGGATCAGGCTAGGATCATCATCGTAGAAGTAGAGTTGTACTCCCTCCGTTCCAATTTAATTGACTTGATATGCACCAAATATGGATGTATATAGACATGTAACAAGTCTAGATACATCCACATGTGGTGCATAACAAGTCAATTAAATTGGAACGGAGGGAGTAGATGTTCCGAGCGAGAGCCTGGCCCAAACGAATGCACATTGTGGTACATTTTGCCTTGTGCTCGGAATGTGTAGGTTCCGGATCTCATGTTCGTGCAGTCGTTGTCGAGACTGACACCAAGTGTTGTGAAGGAGAAGTGGCCGTTAAAGAATCGTATGCTCTCTCGAAAATGTCGACTGTCGGCATCCATGCTAGACCATAGCCTCATCAGCTCCGGGATAGGCACTGGTTCAGCCAGCTCGATTTGTCCGTTTCGACAACAGAATCCGGGGGGCTCATGCTCGAACTTCTTGGCATGGCAGTGTTTGCAGTTGGGGACTTGCTCTAGTATGTGCATGCTATCTGGGAGGTTCGAGTACACAAAATCGAAAGGATCGATAGCACCCTCGTCAAATGAGTCTATTGATGTATCGAGGTCCATGTCTTCAGCGTCGAAACCTGCATGCATATGATATCAAATTATTATGTTCATATATAATCGTAACAGACTGTGTTATGGAAATCTGTCCTTAGTACCTTCACTGGCATACATGCAGCACTCCTCGTCCGTTAGGTCATTTGAGATGGTCTTTTCATCCATGATACCGTTGAGGAAGGCCTCCATGTCGCCTACAAAATAATTGATTTGTTAAGTACGATGCTTTAGTGCACCATGGCATAAATAAGTTTTTAAATATCAGTGTGTTACCGTCGGTCCTTATGGTATACTCAGGAATGCTCGTTGGCAAAATAGCTGCATTTGGGCATGGCATTGCGATGGATTCAGCACATGGGGTATCTCTCCTAGCTGCGGCGTTTGTCCTGCGCCGAGCCCTCTTCTCATCAGTTATTCTTTGTTTAGATGTCTGTTTCTCGGTTGCTCTTCTGAGTGCATTAATCTCCTCCTTTTGCTCAGAGGACAGACTATTTCGTTTAGCTCTATCTTTTTCTCTTCTACGTGCATTAATCTCCTCCTTTTGCTCGGCCGTCAAACTGTTTCTCCGAGCTCTATCACGTTCACGTCTGGCTTGATTTCTGTCTTCTGAAATATTTGAAATCAGTTGTCTTTGCTCTGCCAATTTCTGCAACCAAAGTGAAAAATAAAAGTTATGGAAAAAAATGAATAAAAACTATACTATTAAAATAACCTATGACTGGATTTTATGATTGATCCTATCAATTACGTATCCTTGAAAAGTTCCATGACACTGAAATAACACTATGGTTTATGTGTAGACCCGTGAAGAAAGTCGAGCTAGGTAGCTTTCGACAGGAACTTTTAGTTGAGGTACGTTTTCTCGCCGATGGTAGCTTGCTGGAGGCGACTTAGTATCGGAATATGATAGGATTATGTCGTAGATGAGTCTGGTTCGTATAGGCATACCTGGAGATAAATCAGTTGTCTTTGCTCTGCCATTTTCTGCAACCAAAGTGAAAAATAAAGGTTATAAACATCACTTTATTCTGTGAACTGCTAGTGGGCTAACCATCATTATGCTTGGTCTGTAGGGAAGCAAAACAAAGACAAAGGTGGGCTCGCCAAACATAATCTGTACGATCCAGAAAGATAAGAAATGTTGGTGAAATCGCTTGCTGAAGTCAGAGGAAAAGCATCCATACATCAAAGTTGACTGGAACAAATGGCACGATGAGGATGAAGAGTCTGGTATGCCTATGACTGGATTTTATGATTGATCCTATCAATTACGTATCACGGTAGGCATACCTGTATCTCCAATTTTCTGAGTTCAGCGTCGTGGTTGCAGGCGTGAGACAAAGCAACGCCGAGCTGCGTTATGGTTCTTCCGGTGCTGGGAAAGGGCGTGGCAATGTCAATCTGGATCTGTGGCAGCAGAATTTTGTGCTATGCTTTTGATCAAGGGTCCATACGTTTTTATATGACGCCCATGGCCGTGTGTTTGAACATTGTTCGTCTCGGAGCAGTGTTGGTATAGGACCTGAAGTCCGTGTTTTGTTTTATCGACGAAGCAGTGTCGGTCTCGAAGTCCATTGCGTCCAGTTTTTTTGCGTCCAGGTTTTTTGCGATTGCTTTTTTTTTTTTTGAGTTCTGTTTATTTGGCCGATCGAGCGTCCAGGTTTTGCGGGCTGTTTAGTGGGCCGATCTGATCGAGCTCGTCTTCGGCTGTTTATTGGGCCGATCCGATCCGATCGAGCGCGTCCAGGTTTTGTAGCGACGACGTACGTACGGTCGTTAACACGCATTATCTTTACTATTAAATGGGAGTCTGTGGTGGTGATGGTGCGTTGGTACGTTGGTAGGTCGACTGGCAGACGATGGCAGAAAAAATTGCGCCGACAGGTGGGCCCGTACTTGCTAAGTCAACCGCCCTCCCTCTCCTAACGCTGAATCCCCTGGAGAACAGGAACTCGCAACCCCTCTCATGTTCTTGCCTAGGCCCGATCTCAGCCCCGCCGCCGCCGTTCCTCCATCTCGCCGTCGCCCTTGCCCGGCGTCCCCAAGCGTCTCCACGGGGAATTGAGGAAACCTTCGCGGACCCCATCTTCCGTCCTTTCTCCTCTGCATCTCTCAGCCCGACCCTGTCCGGCCGCCGCCACTCACCTCGGCGCTGCCCCGCCGGACTCTACCCACCACGACGAGGTTGCTCCGCGCCACGCAGACCCTCGCCTCCCTCTTGCTCCTCCTTTCCGGGCGCGCTCAACGGCGGCACGGCAGCCCCCACTGCGGCCACGAACGGCGAAAGCTGGGGGCAACCACATGCCGTCGGCGCCGTCGGCGCGGGAGGTGCAGGGCAGGATCCCAGCGCGGTCTTCTTCACACTGATCTTCGACGCGATGGAGGCGGCCAAGGTGCAGGCCAAGGAGCGCCTGCCCGCGGAAGTGCGGAACTGCTGCCGCAGAACGGCGTGTTGTACCAGTACCAGGCGAGGTGAGATGAATTCCCATCAGGCATTTTCGATTTGGCAGCTCGTTGTAAATGGTTTCCTTGTGATCCGGTTACACTTCTAGATTCAGTCAGGCGTGCCTGGTCTTGATGATGAAGGATACGAGATTTATGTGGAATTGTTTGCTGCGATTTTGCAGGGGCTGTCAGGGGTAGGATGCCTGATGTTGAAATGCTTCTTCGAGAAGAAGCGTCGGCTGTTCACTGCCACCTCAAGCGCCCTGTTCCAGATGTTTGTCGCCAACCTTCTACCTGGTGGTCGGTAAACCATGCATTAATATCCGTCTCTGAACCTCTATAGTCCGAACTTTGTTATTATTTGGTCAGATTGCTGTTTGTAAATTTTAGCACGTAGAAATGAGCTTGATTGATGTTATTTTGGTGTTTGATGATGACTTGATCTTGCAGTATGCTGGAGTCGGTGTTTGTGATCATGTGGCTCTACCTTGTACTATGAGGAAAGAAGTGGAAGCAGCAGCTGCTGCCGCCTTGGCCTCCGCCACGGCACAACGACATACTAATAATGCTAAAACATGAATAGTTTACTAAATCTGCTGTATCTTTTTCTAACCCCTGCATGTTTGGATTCAACAGAGAATTGTCTGGACCCCTGGACATGCACCGATGCACCCTGCAGGTGAGAACTTTCAAGACTAATAAGACTATCTTACTATAGTCTGTAGAATGTCATTGTTGAGGTAGATGCATAACTTAACTTCAAGTGCAGGTAAATGCTTATCTGAAATTGATTACTGGTAAACTGCTTGCTAAATGTCTATTGCAAACCTGCAGTGCAAATAAAACTTGTATGTGACACACTGCCTTTCTTAAAGAAGTAAACTGGTTTGTGTTCAGACATTTCTTTCGTTCGGTAGAGTTAATATAAATTCAATATATAGACAACCATCATGTATGGTATTAATGTCCCACCCAAGAAATCTCGGGATATTGTGAGAAAGCGGCCCAGATGGTAAAAGGAAGGAAAATAAAATCAGTAAAGGTGCCATGTGAAAAAAAGAGCATTTAGTAACTTTAATACTATCATGTAGGTTTTTCTTCTCCAAGAACATGTATTTTTATTTCAGATCCGTTCATGCAATTTGGTGATATATGTGCCTGCTTGATCTTTATATGGTTGCACATAGTCACCTGAAAAGTTTTAGCTGTCTGTCAGGTTGAGGAGTTCAAGGAGGTGGCGCCAACAGTGTGGCAGAATTAATGTTCTTTGCTAAAGATGGCAATTATTATTCTATTCCGTAGATGCAATCCCACTATTCATTTGTAAGAATAATTTGATGTTGGTTCAGATTAATGTTATGTTCGCCAAGCAGACATAATTTGTAAGCACGTTTTCTTTTCTTTGATAGCTTAGACTTGGAGTTTCAAAGAGCATTTAGTTCCGCTACATAGTAAATTAGATTGTCAACTTCTGGTCTTTAGCCCTTTATGCATTCTGATGTTGGTATTTGTAGGAAAAATGACCGGTGCATAAGTTAATTTTTATGATTATGAACAGACCAGTGTTATTCTCTGCGCATGTGCTGCATTTATATGGATTAATCCTCAGTTTGTGGCACAACAAAGCAGATTCTTTGGTTCAACAAATATGGATTAATCCTCATTTTGTGGACAGGGCAATCTCATGTTGTGGTGAGTTATGGAATGACTGCACAAACAGATGTAGTCTCGGAGTGGAGAGGGCACAAGTTGTTAGTTCGTCCAAAGTTCCTTTTGAAGACATGAGGATGCCATCACTTTGTGGTATTTGTGGAGTGATTAAGAGAATATGAATGTGGCATGTTATTTGTGACTGTCTTGTAACTGTATCCTTATAGTAGTAGTAATTGGGTCTAGCTATTGGTATGCTCTAGCAAAAACTTTTATTGTAACTGTATCCTTTAGTCACCAGTTGGGTCTACCGGTAGTTTTTGAATGTACTGCTGGTGTATGATTTGTGACGAGAGTAACTTAAATTTCAAAATTATTCTATAAAACTTACATTTCAAAATTTGTATATCTATTGATGAAATAAAACAAAGATTGATATCTCTATACCTCCGTGGCAACGCACGGGCATTCAGCGAGTAGTTTAGACAATTAACTTTGCCCGCATGTAGAGGCACGGTTCAGGTGTTTCTTGGCTTGTGTATACGAATCTGAGGATGGAGACTGGAGGAAAGATTACGTGAATTTTTTCGGCTCCTTTTCTCTATTCGAATCTGAGGGTAACACTGGAATTCTTGGATATATTGGCAGCAAAACGGGAACACGCTAATCTCTAAGATATCTAAGCTCCCTAGGATTCTAGAGCTATGGAGTATGCCACGTGTCGGCATGTATGTGGTGTGACCGAATAACAAGAAAAAATAAATTGCATGCACATACGTTTGACTGCCACTATTTTTTTAATTAATTTGTGGGCTTAATTACAGGATTAATTCATCATTAGTCGGTAATCTTGCCACCTAATCCATGCAGATGTATCCATGCATGTAGGTTAGCTATGTAGCTGCATCGTATTTCCTTTCTTTACAACGTAGGTAGCGCGGAGGAATCACAATTGCGCTAGCCATCTGGTGTGAGGAAAGTTCGTGTTATTATAGTACACGCTAATTTAAAATACTTAATTTCACGCGCAAGGATTAATTCATCATTAGTCGGTAATCTTGCCGCCTAATCCATGCATGTAGCGTAGCTATGTAGCTGCATCATATTTCTTTTCTTTACCACGTAGGTAGCACGGAGGGATCACAATTGCGCTAGCCATCTGGTGTGAGGAAAGTTCATGTTATTATAGTACACGCTGATTTAAAATACATTCTTTTTTAACAGATTATTAATATTACTTCACCATTTTATTTTTTTAAACCAGCAATCGAACCGGGCGGTCTAACTGGTGAACCGTGAACCAAGACCCTCCCCGGTTTGGTCACCGGTCCGGCTTTTGAAACTATGGTGGCCGCGTGTGCTGCACTATTCTTGCAGGTCGTCCGTTGTCGGTCCTGGTCTCCTTTCTTCCTCATCTCCTTTTCCTTACATTTGCGGAAGTGGCGGTGGCGGCAGCGTGTGAGCATCGGTGGGTTGGACCTTGTCTCTGCGATGGATTCCCCTCATCATCAACCACTATGTGCGCTTACTCGGCCTGCTTCGCTTTTAATTCCGAGATTGGATTCGTTTTAACAGATTATTAATATTACTTCATGATTTTATTTTTTAAAACCAGCAATCGAACCGGACGGTCTAACTGGTGAACCGCGAACCAAGACGCTCCTCGGTTTGGTCACCGGTCCGGCTTTTGAAACTATGGTGGCCACGTGTGCTGCACTGTTCCTGCAGGTCGTTCGTTGCCGGTCCTGGTCTCCTTTCTTCCTCATCTTCTTTTCCTCACATTTGCGACAGCGGCGGTGGCGGCAGCGTGTGAGCATCGGTGGGTTGGACCTTGTCTCTGCGATGGATTCCCCCTATCGTAAACGGCTAGGTGCGCTTACTCCGTCTGCTTCGCTTTTTATTCCGGGATTGGATTCGTAGCGCCACTAGGATTGGGCAGATTCAGTACCAGGCTGCCCTCTCTCAGATCCTTCTCCTCTCTCTTCGGCTCTTCCGCATCCGCCACACAACCCTCTCGGTCCCTCACAACCACCTCCTTCTCCCTCTCTTCATCCATGGACCTTCCTCCTTTCCAAGACTGCTGCTATTGCATTGATACCCTCAGTGGCTATGTGGGGACTCGACTACAATGGTCGGCGGCGACAACAATCCGACGGCCAGGGAGGACGCAGAACAGCGACGGTGACAACGAGCGAGCCGAGGGCCCGAAAGGGCAACGAATGTATGGAATCGACTTTTTGTTTGACAACAGGGACCTCTCCATCAAGAACGTTGTGAGGAATCTCCATCACAACAGCTGGGTCGCCCGTTTGATTGGGTGACCTATGCGCTAGCGTTGCTATCGTCGAACGATTCCAAGCGCGAGGGCACAACTACATGTTGTTGTGATTCATGGTTTATCACTGCCAAATCTCCATTCCTTCTCCGGAAACACCGAGCTTGCCTACCAGAGCGACGAGGTATGATGTCTACAGCTTTGTGTTCTATCTTCACTGTTTCTCCTCATTTGCGCACAATGCACTTCGTCCCCTCCACTCTGGGTAATACCCCTTATACCGATGAGATTGCCACCGATCGAGAATGCATCAACGTACATTATATTTGATGCCTTCTATTTGGATCACTCACCTATGACATGTGATGCAGTAGCTTTTTAACACCAGAGAATTATGAATACTTCAAGAGCATCTACCACAGGTCGACTGTGAATTTAATTAGTGCCTAGAAGGACATGTTGCCTGCAGAGTAGTATGTATTTAGTGAGTGCGCCTATACTTTGTTTCTATAATATAGTGGTGTGCATATTGAATCCTTAATGTACATTGAATCTTGATTGAAAATTATGCTAATTAGTGACTACAACCTGATAATAAGTATGTATGGGTCTAATATTTTGGCATCACTTTAAGTCTGTTAAAACTCAAATTTGCTCCTTCGATTTAAAAACCTACTCACATCCAAGAAAAAACTGAATGGCTACTTGATGTCGTCCTTGATTCAACAATCTCATGTTAACAAAATTTTTTCACACCTCATTATCTATATAATTTGGGTGATATAGTCTGAAGAGTATTTGGAATTTGCGCATTAAATACTTTTTTGATCATTGCCTAACATAGATGAAAATGTTCGATTATTGGTCCACTTCACTTTTTATCTGTACAGTTGCATGTTTTTGGGACAAATCAAACAAGCTTTTTTGGAACAAGCTAGCTACTTAGGCAGTTAGGTATGAGTTCCACTATCCCTTGCAATGTCTTGGTATTGACTACCATTTTCTTACATTGGAAATGAACTGATCGAAATGAATATATTTGATTCCAGAAACAAACATTACTAACTTTTATATATATTGTAAATCACTAAAAACAATTATCTTAAGAGTGATATGTGCCACCATTTATAACAATATTTTCGTAGTGTAGCACATGTTGCTGACACGAAGAAACGGACCAAGATCATGACAAGTTCCATTCGTCCCTTATAGTGCTTAAGTGTCGACTACTTCTCTGGAAATGAACTGTGGGTTTGGTGTATACTAACAGTTCTCTGCTAGCTGCTTATAGTCGTGTTGTTAGTTCTAGAGTTTGATCAGGCGGTGCAAGGTCTGCATTTTTTTAACAGACTGGTCATATATCACAACTCTCACCACTCTGTAACTAATGTATATACGAGATATTTTACACTAGAGTGTAATGCAATTTAACAAATAAATTTATGTATTAGGAATCAATTCTTTTCCTTGTTTTTCTTTAATGATTTCAAATAATTTCCCATTTCAGATTGTGAAAAATGTTCACTAGGAACCAAGAGCTAATCTGTAGTCACATAAAAAACTTGTGATGTCTTCTGAATACATGATTGTATTGCATTCTGGTCTTAATTTGCAAGAGAGGTGAAATGAGTTTATTGTAGGTTGGGATTTTAGATCAGTGTTACCATTGACACAACTTGGATGCCCTTCCATTGTGAACCCTGACTTAGGCTGGTTTATCAAGCCGGTTAGTTTTATGATATTTGCTACTGATTTTGTTGAGGTTTGATTATCATATAAAAATTTAAGGCAAGCACACTTTGGCACTGCCGAAGTGGATGACAACCCAATCTGAACTTCTCTCATTGTAGGATCAACTTCCAAGTATTAGTTCTCATCATTGTCATGCTTATGTTTATTTCTCTTCCATGTAGTGACACTACAAACCTAATTTTAGTTGCGCATTAGTTGACAACTGGTCGCTCTTTTTCATATTATAAAGTTGTTTCAAGCTTTAAAATTTGATGGTAATTTAGTTTATAACTTGTATACTTTTTCATATTATAATGGGCTATTGTGAATCAAGGCCGAGTGAGTAGTTTCTTAGCTATATTTATTTTTGAACTACTGCCAAGCATGCTATGTTAAGATTTTGTGGTACACAAAGTGCCACTCTTCTTTGTTACAGTAGAAATATATTAAGCCTACTGAATGATAATTGATAAACATATACTTTTGCCTTTTTATTTAATTTTGTCACCTTTATGTGTTGTACATATTTGATGCATGACATACCCATTAACCTGACCAATAGAGGAAGAACCATGAGCTTTTTTTTTTTGGTTACGGAGAGCTGAACATGAGTAGGCATCCTGCACATAAGCAAAGAATACCACCTGAGGAGCATGGTGGTCTCATGGCTAAGAGAGTAGAATGAATAAATGGTTCGATGTCTTGGAGTTCTGCAACTTGGGAAATATTAAATCTACATACTGGGAGTTTCGTGGAAGGGAAGGTACGATTGAGTATACAAGCATCAAACAATAGGTTGTCAAATGTGACATTGTGGTTGATTGACTTGATTATCTTAGAAATGGGACACGGTAGCAAATTATCGCATTTGAGACGATTTCTTTTCTTCGATTGTTTGAGTTATTAATTTGTTTAAGTCTCATTTTAACAGTTGCTCCGTATGAGTTATTGTCTCTTCGTGGTAAAGAACTTTGAGGCATGGACATCATTTATTTTTTCCAGTGTACAAACGGGCGTGGCAAGGCGCGCCAATTCCTTCTAGTGATTGACTAACGCCGATGACAAATAAGCAATTGAATTTGTTTGTCTCTGGTATATATGAACTGAACCTTTGTTGGGTGGAAAATGAGCCATTGTGCAGGTTGTGAATGCTATAGAAGCAATTTTCTCATTTAGAAATACATGAATCGTATTTTTATGCACATGAACATTTTATACAATGCACGTGGAATTTTCTCTAAATTTATGAACAAAAATAAAAAATTGTATCTTCCTACATAATTTTTTTGACGTGCTCTTTCCACATAAATGATTTTCATATATTTTGTAATTATAAAATATATAATTTCTGACATTCATCTCCACTAATATAAAAAGACCCAGAGGGTGGCTGATCCAAATAACGTCAGCCCTTAGATTAGCGTCATCTAAGGATCCAGATTTAACCAATGATGTTCTCTCATTAGTCGTACCCCCGTACTGACAACCGTCCATCCGCTGAATCCAACGTCCAGAATTCACCCAATGATGAGCCCACGAACCGCACCCTCATCCAACAGGAAATTCCTAACCGTATCAACATGCTGGTACTTGTGGTGGATTTGGAGAAGGCGAACACATCAGGAGTCTACCCCACCTCTGTCTCGGTGCAAGATTTCTATCTTGTCTATGGTTGCTAATTCGGCAAAAGCAACTAAGCCTCGGGTGGGCAACAGTGAAACTAGATGGACTAGACCAGGACCTCGCCAGGTGAAACTCAATGTAGATGCGTCATTCCATGCTGACTCTTTATCTGGCTCCGTTGGAGCAATCCTCCGGGACTACCAGGGTCAGTTTATTGCTGCTAGCTGCAAGTTTCTCTCTAACACGGCATCGGTTGCCATGGCAGAAGCGGTAGCTATGAGGGAAGGACTTCTGTTGGCATGCAGGATGGGATGCAACTCCTTAGTAGCTGAAACAGACTCCATGGAAACTGTTGATGCCTGCTCTGGATCCGAAATTTGGTGGAACGAGACAGCTGCTATCTATGCTAACATAGTTGATCTTGTCACTAATATTGGGTCTGTCCAATTCAAACATATTCCGAGGGAAGCAAATGAAGTGGCGCATGAAATAGCTAGGACTTGTTTTCTTGATAAATCTTAATGTAATTGGGACAATGATCCCCCTAGCTTTGTCATGAGTAGGTTCATAAACGATGTAACGATTATTGATTAAAAGCCGCAAGTTTCAGACGCACTCTTTTCCTTTCAGGGTACCTAAGGGGACTGGAAGGTTTTTAATGAGCCGTCTTGCTAGTTTAATATAAATATATGGGTGTTAAAAGTTCAAAAAGAAAAAAAAACTGCCCGTTTATTCGGCCGCCGACCTGTTGTCTCCCCGACGATTACGCCGGGTCGCCGCGGAATCCCTCGCCCTGGTCGATGCCCTTGCACGCGCCGCCGAAGATCGCCGCCGACGTGCTGCTTCCCCAACGCTCACGCCGGGTCGCCGCGGAATCCCCTCGCCCTGGTCGCTGACCTTGCGCCTGTTGCCGTCGCTCACGGGACCAACCCCTCCGCACCCTCCCCAACGCCGGTCGCGACCACCCGACGCCGTCCATCAACACATGTCGCGGCGACCGCTCGGCGCCGCGCCCTCGCCGGCCGAACACACGGGGCCGCCCGCCCGCCCGGACGCCAACGCCCTGGCCACACTCGTGCGCCGCACCCACCCTGCCCGTCTTTGCCAGTCCGCCGCCGCGTCCGCAATCCAGCGCCCTGCCAGTCCGCCGACGACGCCCTGCACGACGCCAGTAAGTTGTCTAGGACCACAAGTCAGTTTGTCCTGCGCCGTTCTTGACACTGTTATTTTTCAATCACCTCAAGAATCTCATGAGAGTATACTTCTTTTTAATTTTTAGGTGCGAAGGCAAACAATGAGCGGACACTGCATTCTCACCATCTTCTTATTCTACCTCGAAAGTTTTATTCATATAATCTGACAATATCAGTACTAATTTTGTAGACTATCTGTGTCAAGGCTAGATAGGAGGAAGATGCAGACTTTGTGCTTCACTGAATCACTAGTCTCGCCATGTATATGCTACAGGTCTGGTACATATTTCTGCAATAATAGTATACGTAAGCTCCAGTACAAGTTTGCACAATAGATTGACTAAAGCTCTACTACAGATTTGCCAAGATATAGTAGTACGTACTCAAGAGGAAGAGTAAGCTTCAGAATCAACGTGGGATTATAAGTAGAGCCCAACAACAGTACATGTGGAGAGAGAAAACAAGCTTCAGAGTTCAGTATTTTTAGTTTCAGATTTTGTGATTCATAAGAAAGACTAATATATATGACTAATGCACCAACTTGCCATGCACTTTATTTGAAATTAGTATTGAACGGGGAACACTTGATCTTAGTTCAAAAAATAAAATGTTTGGTCCATGTTAGCCAAAACAAGAAACAACATCCAAGGACTGCCTATTTATTTTTTTCTTCTTATGTTCTGAAACTCTACAGAATGGTAAACAGGTAGAACAAAAGCAAGTCGGCATCCTTAATTAACTATTACAACTCATAAATCATTTTGCTAATGCTCTACAGGCCAAGGTCCCAAACAAGTTATCTTCTGTGTTCTTTGAAACTCGGGAGAAGTGTTCTGCTTGTAGAAAGACTGTGCACCGATGGGAGAAGGTAAACAATTCTCATTAATGATCAAGCATTTTTCATTTACTTGTTCATCTCTCAACTTTTGACCAACAAAACTGAAGCAGCAATAGAATTTACTGGAGATTTTACTGCCACTTGCCATATATTCTACTTTGAAGTGGGGTTGAATCAATATTTCGAAATTATATTCCAAGCATTATATTTATATGTTGGGTGATTGCATTTCTGAATCATAGTAGAACTACCGTTGTGTTGTATTTTTTATTTATTTAGGAAGAATGCATTTACAAAAATAGAGGTTGTACCAAATATAAATGATGTCTTGACTTAATGAATGCAACATTTTCATTTTTGAATTTTATTTTGCTTCCAGTATTCATGATTTAAGTTGCATTGACAACACGTGCATTGCTCAGCCTTTGGCATTGTTCCGGGTGTCTATGAAGAAACTTGAGGTGCGAGTATAAGTGGCTCTTATTTCATTCTTAGTAAATCCTTTCTTTTTTCTTTTGTGCGATGTGTTTGGCCATGGTTCGTTGTTGAAAATCCAGAATCATGCTGAGACTCATCTATAATCCACTCAAGAAGGTACAAACATATCTCACTTGTGTTCTTGAATATTTTTGTTTATTGATATCTCTCATCTAACCGAG
Organism: Poa pratensis; assembly: GCA_947311845.1. NCBI lineage: Eukaryota > Viridiplantae > Streptophyta > Magnoliopsida > Poales > Poaceae > Poa > Poa pratensis. The sequence goes on from CAMZMU010000117.1 coordinate 60,824,686, forward strand.
GTTAGTTGTAGCTAGCTAATTCCTGTTGCCCATAAACATCTCCATCAACTCATTCATTTTCAGCGTATTTGTCCTGCTCAAGGTCACTATCAGAATACAGCTTCAGCATATATCACCAAACAATGAAAAAAAGGCTTTCTTCATATGATCGTGAAATCTTCTAACTAACCATCCGACGTGATTGCTTAATACATGAGGCTCTCTATTCCTCTAAAAAAATAAAAAAAAATGGGCAAAAGAAATTTGAGAGGGCAATTTGGAGGAGAAAGAATTTCCAGATTCCTAAAAACGTAGTAAAACTATAAAGTGAAATTATATGTTTTGGTAATAAAACTATAAAGGTGTTCTATATGTTTTTTTTTTCGAAACCGAGGCAAAAGCTTTGCCTCACCATTTATTAAGCAGAAGGTGCCCGGTTTATTATGGAAGAAACCGGGCGAAAACCATACAACAACACGACACAACCCACGGGGCGAAGCCCCACAACCTCGAGAAACCACGACGCCGCACGACGCGGCCACCCTCAGCCCAAGCTGGACCAGGTAAGCCGCTCGCAGACCACGGCCGCCGAACCAACATCCGGGGCCGCCGCCCCGGCCTAAAAGACAACCGCTGCTGCCGCTGCCCAAGCAGCCCCGACAGCCTCGCCGCCAGCACCCCTTCCGGGACCGCCGTCCCGACATAGCACCGCTCGCAACCGAGCCACGACGCCGCACGAACCAGCCACCCGCAGCCCAAGTTGCCCAGGGAGAGCTGCTCGCAGACCACGGACGTTGTACCAACATCCGGGGCCGCCGCCCCGGCCTAAAAGACTCTATATGTTTTCAATGCCAGATTACAACTATATGTTCCGATATTGGCTTCTGCATTATACTTATTTAATACAAACTCATTTTTAAGATTTTAACTATTTAAAGAGACAGTTTATTCATGTTCCTGTTTTTTGTCCCCCCAACAATATTATTAAGCTTCATTAGCATTTGCTGTCATTTTCTAAGTATAGTTCATTGTACTGTTCTTGGAATACTCTGAGACTTGCTTTTGTGACTACACTGTTCTAATTATTCTATTCACAGATTATTGATCACTGAATTGCCAGAATTACTAGCATACGTTGTCATTATTTCATCTGGTCATGCAGCAAAAGGTTCACTCCAGAACTTTTGCACCTTCTATTAGTTTTATTGCGAAATTCATCTAGGCTTTACACGCGTCTCTTATCATGCAAGAGGAAGTACTAGCATACGTTGACAGTTGACATAAGGAAATCACCAAGCTTAAGGTTTATAAGACATGCTGTGTGATATGTTCACTGATTTTCTCATCTTTCCATCAGTTACTTTCCTTCTGCAGGAAAACAAGATGACGATGCCTTGCCACTAGGCCAAGAGAGAGCCAGGGAGGGAGATTCTTTTGCAGCTTGTCAAGTTACCATATTTTTTTTTGTAAATATTGTTACATATAGACACTTAACTCGGGCATTGCATGGAACGTGCATGTGCACGTGCTCGATTACTAGTATAACGAAAGAAACAATAGCTCTACTGAAAAGGAAGACATGTCCACATGTAGTGGCGAAGCTTAGCAATTTCATCATTGGGTTCACCATGCTATACATACGACTTTGTAAATTGGAGTAAAATAGTACTCCCTCCGTTCCAAATTAATTGACTTGGTTTTTGTTCAAATATGGATGTATCTATAATTGTTTGGTGTCTAGATACATCCGTGTGTAACAAAATGTGTGTCAATTAAATCCGAACGGAGGGAGTAGTAAGCAGAAAGGGATGAATAGACGGGAGCGGCGTTTTTGGTAGTATGCCCAGCTAGACATACTATCTGGACCGTCCATTAGTGTATTGGGATGTGTTCCTGTCAGTCGTTGCAGGCGCAGGCGGAATTTCGAAAATCACCGTATTGAATCCTCTGTGCGTCGATGTATCCGTCTACCTAGCGATTTAATGCGAGCCAGAAGGGCAGGCCGTCTCCCTTGACAGCGCATTTTCTTGTACCCGCGGTACAAAATGTTAACCAATTTGATGTAATGTTGGTCCATAATTTCGTCGCCGTCAAGATCTTCCACGAGACCACGACAAGGTTATCAGGTGTCCGTCTGGATTAGGGTTCAGAGTCGCGCACTTGCCAAGTAATAGACGTAGTTGAAAAAGGGGGAGAGTGCGGCGGGTGGAACTGGCACCCAGCAGTGGCGATTTCTCTAGCGCCGTCGTCGGAATCGGCTGAGCAAGAAGACCAGCAGTGGCAATTTCCCGCTAGAGAGGTAAGTTGCCCCTGACTGGATAGGTGATTTTCTGCTTGGTCGAGATAGGCGATTCGGGGTTGATTTTTGCTGGGGACCGTCTATTCCAATGCAGACTAGATAGGAGGTTCAACGGATAATCTTGACAAACTAGATCCAGGTATGTAGTCGTAGTGGGAGAGGAAGGCGTCGTTGGTGTGGTGGCTGCAATGCCGGGCAGGGAGGTAGCGGATGAGGGAGGCAATTGGACAGACGAGTGATCCTCAACCTGCAATTGTGGATCGGGAGGATGGCGAGTTCAGCGTGTTTGCTGATATGCAACCAGATGTGGAGATCGACGACGCTGACAGCGTCGGGCAATCCAACCCGCAGTCCGCAGATACGTGTAGGGTGTGCCGGTGCAGAGAGCAGTGGTGAGTTTGCAACAGAGGTACGGTCGATATGTGTGTTGCAGACTGCTTACAATTTCAACGTGAAGAAGAGGGTTCATCTTGACGATGGTCAAGTCTAAGGATGAAACCAGGATGGACTAAGAGGTTAGTATACATCTGACAGAATCTGGTTTAGTAAGTCCATAATTCAATTGCACATGCTGCTGTGTGATGCCCATTTTTTAAGTGATGTACTTTTTGGAACAATTTAAATGACTGTATTTAGAGACGAATCTGTACTGAAGCAAGCTGCATTGTTGCAGGGTAAGGGTGGAAGGGAATGCCTCAGAACAGACTCCTTGCGCCAACAGAGTCGGCATGTTAGAGAAGTCAATCAGGAACTATCCTGAGAAGATGGGTGGCACGTTGTCGAGCCGACACTAGGTATGACATTAGACTCGCTTGGCGAGGCGTACGACTTCTACAACCTCTATTCGTGGGAGCATGGTTTTGGCATCCCTTATGGGAAGAGTAGGCTAATAAACCCAGAGCAGACCAAGACTGTGCAAGAACATGATGTGCGGATGCTCGGTGAGCTTTGCTGCTGATTTCTTTGCAATTGACATGTATTTATGCTCGGTGAGCATTGTATCTGAAAAAAATTGCTTGTCAGGGCAAACCAGGGGGAAGAACACTTGGTCTTGCCGTTGCGAGGGCCCAGCCATGATACAGTTACTTAGAACAACCGATCATGCCTGGTACATAACAGAGCAGCGAGTTAGCTAGAACCATTCGCTTTCTGCTACCTACGGTGAAAATGTTTTGTGGCCATCTCATCTAAGAGAGAATAACATCAATATCTGCAACGTATATAGTATCATAGGTAGTTTTTTTTTTAAGTTGGTAATGCTCCTTTCACCAAGGTAGCTGAGAGAGAATAACATCAATATCTGCTTCGTATATAGTATCATAGGTAGTTTTTGGAGAATTTGTGCGGTAAAATTAGCAAGGAGCAAGCTGATGACGACGTGAGGAAGACAATGGAGGTTTTAGCAGAGATCGGAGCAACGGATAGGGAATTTACTTATAGAGTTCTAGCTGATACTGATAGCGGGATAATAAACCTAATGTGGACAGATGAATTGAGTCGTATGCAATATAAGTTTTTCGGCGATGTCATTATGTTCGACACTACCTATAGGACAAATATGTACGACATGCCTTTTGATCTCTTTGTTGGTGTGAACAACCATTTTCAAAGCATAATTTTGGGAGCTGTGTTACCGAGGGATGAGAAAACTGAGATTTTTTAGTGGTTTTCTCAGAGTTTGTGAGGATGATGGGTGGGGAGGCATCGAAGACTATTTTGACCGGTATGTACCACTGTCCTCTTTGTTTCAATTGTGGTTTTATTATTGGTGAGGTATGGGAAGTGCATTCAAACTCTGAATAATTTGTTATTGCGGATTAGAACAGAGCTATGGAGTTGCGATAAAGAATATGATGCCCGGGATAGTACGATGTTGGCGCAAGTGGCATGTGCTGAAGAAGGCAAAAAAATATATAGGTCCTTTGTATGGTAAGAAGAGTGAATCCAGGGTCGAGTTCCACAAAGTGATAAACCACATCCTGACGACTAATGAGTTCGAGGAGGCTTGGTCTTTGCTGATGGATAAGTACAGTGTCAAGGGGCACCCAATTTTAACTCAACTGTATGAAAAGAGGCACAAATGGGTTAAGCCGTATTTTAAAGGAGTTTTCTGTGCTAACATGATGCTGAAGAGATACGTTCCCCCTGGTTGCCCGATGACCATGTTTGTGAGACACTATATGAGACTGCAGCATGACAGGGAGGCAGATGAAAGCTATGATGAGAAGCGGACCAAAGTTGTGAGTCAACATATACCATCGAATTGGGCTGAAAACTGGCTATCCTAGTCACATTTGATAAGCACCGCATTGTTTTCTTGCAGGCTAGGGCGGTGCTACGTGTAAACTTGCCAATTGAAGAGCACGCGAGTAAAATTTACATGAGGTCGATGTTTGAACAGTTCGGACAGAATCTATATCAGGTGGGGCGTATCGTGTGGAAGAGAAGGAAAAGGGACGGGTGTATGAAAGAAGTGGAGCAGGGTAACATTTGTCAATATCCGTATAGATGAAAATTTCTTTGAGTGTGAGTGCGGATTGTTCACATGGGGGTTGTTTGCTGTCATGTTCTGGTATATGCCAATGACTTTTTTTGGCTCCCATCGACGCTGATATGTTTCAGCTCTTATTTGTTGTTAGGTAATTGACATAGATGCCGTTTTGTATGTAGGTAATGGATTATTTTCGAATTGAGAATATACCAGATGCTCACATTCTGAAGGGAAGCAAGGGATGTGTTGCCGATTCATTTGACGGTGTATCAGAATGACCGTGCTTTATCAAGGTCTTTTAATTATATGCATTCAACCCTGTTCATGCAAGCTCTAGAGTTGGTGAGGCTAGGAGATGCAAGTGCTAAATCTTACGAAAAACTCACTGAGCTTTTTAAGAGCAACATGGTTGTGATGGCACCATACCATGCATTATAAGAGAGACGGTCTGGGACTAGAAGATAGTCCATCAGCTAGTAAAGATGCAATGGTGGAGTGCAGAGATTTGGTTCCATACAAAGCTGATTGCAATGTAGCTCTGGAAGGGTGTGATCTCGCAGGTTTGGAAGCACCTCTGAAGATCCGTAGAGCTGGGAGACCGACCACAACCAGAGACGGGGCACCGTCTGAACACGTTTAAGCAAACGAACAGGTTTCTGCACGATATGCAGAGCTGGTGGTCACAAAGAACAATATGTATGCAATGTAGCGACACACCAAATCAACCTAGAAAAGTTGGAAAATGCATGAAGTGCGGGGTTGCTGGTCACAGGAAGAACATATGTACAAAACAGCCGGTTACAAATTAGAAACTATGTGTTTGTATCCTGAATTCTGAGTGATTGGTTGTGGGCGTTGGATGTTGTAAGATAAACTAATTTGACATGAGAAGAAATGGTTGCCTGGTGTTGTGATACAGTTTTGTTTAAGATTTGTTTCTACCTATTTCGTAATAGTTGGAGAATTGAATGGTTTTGCGTCAGTTTGCGTTAGTCGGCTGGTCATGTGGAGATATGCATTTTTCAGTGTGTAAGGTTTCTTAAGCAGGCGTTTTGGTGGTAGTTGTACGTGCATGTGGCACCATAAATGTGTGATGCCTGTCTAGTGGTGCATTTGCGATGCTAGGTAATTTTAATTTCAAAGTTTAGTCCAGGTTCGACGTGCGACTTTGGTCCAGGTTTGACGGTACACGGTACAGGAAAATTGATCTCCATCTTGTCCCGTCAGTGTTTCACAGTGAGGTGGTCCATAAAAAGAGCTGTAGCGGTAGGACCGATCTCTGCATATACAGGACATACTTCGTGATTACATATGAAAATACAACCGGGGGTGGGAGATCGGGTGGTACAGATAGTGCGATCATCTGGACATACAAGCCAAAACAGATTTCCGATGAACAGACCTAGCTGCTAGCTGGACATATACTCCCTCCGTTTCTAAATATAAGATGTTTAAGCGGAAATCCGCAGCAGCACCCGAGCACCAGTGCTCTCGGTTTTTGAAAAATTTGAAAATCGCACTTTTCTGCTTCCAAAAATTCTGAAAAATTTCACACCAACACACATACATATCCCGCAGGTACGCCAGAAATTTCGTAAAGAAATTCATTATATTTTGGGCTAGGAAAAAAAGAGAAATTTCTGACAGATTTGACAGAAATTTCTGCCCTCCCGACGATCTTCTGCAGCATATCCTCTCCTTCGCGCCTGCCAAGGAGGGCGCGTCGACCAGCGCGCTCGCGCGGCGGTGGCACAAGCAGTGGCTCAACTCGGGCGCCGTCAACCTCGACACGCGCTCCTACCCTAGCGATCAGTTTCAGTTGTTCAACGGTTTTCAATCTTGGGGGCTCCCGCGACCCCGCGGAGGCGACTCCAACCCGATCCCAATCTACCACCAAAATCGCAAACCAGAAACCCGAAAACCCCTGTTTCCCCGTACCACAGAGAACAACCAACCAATTTCCAACACCCTAGACCAATTAGATTTCCATCTTATGGCCAAAATCAAAGCCCAGGCCAGAGATGCCATTCTTACGTCCAAGAACCTGTCCAAGAGCTTACAATCGGTCAGAGCGAGATTGAAGAGGCTGATTGATGAGGAGGCAAAGAAGCCACCGGATCCAGGGCCGCCGATCACGCCGGAGACCACAATTGAATCGAGTTGCTGCCGCAGTAATTCGGGGGAGGAATCACAAGGAATGGCCATGGTCGTGGGGGCGCATTTACCTCCATTAATAGGCGTTAATCAGAGGAGTAACAGGCCAGTAATGGAGCATCTCGGAGAGCCTATATCTTCGACAGGGAGATTGGAAAGGATTCCTTCACCTTACAATGTGCTCTGCAATCCCCAACCAGCGGTGCACACAAGGTGTTCGAGTGTAAGCCCGATGGCGAGCTTTGGCAACATGGCGATCGAGGACACGAGAGGAAGAGGTACGAAGCTCCCGATCGTGCGGGATGATGATTTCTGTAGGCGGGCCGGAAAAGGAGCAGCAGGGTTGAGCTCAGGGGGCAACATCCTCGTCGTCGACATGTCAGGAGCGCGCCAGGCCATGCGCGCGCGGTTCATGGCCGTCAGACTCTTCTTGTCTGTTCTGCTTGCTAACTCTCAACAGGTCATCGAACACATGAAGAGGGTCTGGAAGATCTGAGGCCAGATGGAGGCAAATCCACTGGAGGCTGGAGGTGGACAACGGGAATTCATCCTGGAGTTCACGGAGGAGGGAGACCGCGATCACGTCGTCTACGGTGGCCCCTGGCAGTACAAGGGAGACGCATTCCTTGTCGAGGGGCTGCAGGTTGGAGCTGACCCGGCAACGGCTCTCTTCACTCACATGCCGATGTGGGTGCAGTTCCGCAACATCCCCTTCTACCTCCTCACCAAGAAGCTTGCACGGGACCTGGGGGAACATGTTGGAGAGCTCGTCAAGATCGACAACAATGCGAGGGGAAACATCTGCGACAAATTCCTAAGAGCAAGAGTACAACTCCCTCTCTTCATGGCCCTGCAGAGAGAGATCATCCTCATGGATGAAATCACTGTGGAAGAGGTGGCAGTCCAACTAAGGTACGAAAGGCTCCCAAATTTCTGTCTGTTTTGTGGATACATTGGACACATGGAAGCCAGATGTGATGCGCCCGTGGCAGATAGAAGGATATGTTTCAGCCAGGAACTCAGGGTACAACCGGTGCACTTTGAGGACCCGAGAACCTGGTTCCTACCAGAAGAAATGGGGAAGAAGCAGGATCAGGCTACGTCGACTACAATCTGGCGTGCCCCTAACCCTGCTCCGTGGCTGGCTCCATGGGAGGGTGTTTTGCCCTCGACTGGAGTGTCGAGGATAAACCATCCCCTGCCGGCTGTTGAGAAGGTTGCAGAGGACGGGGCAAAGCTCTGCGTCAAGGAGAGCAGCAACACCACCGAGGCTGAGGAAGGGCAGACCATTGTGGAGGACAACCACGAGCCAGCAGCGGACACCTTCGACAACAACACTGACGGCAATGAACGCAAAGAGGCATCTGTTGCCCTCGACATCAACACCAGGGCAACAGAGGCCAAGGACTCGGACTGCAACAACGTGGTGGTGGTGGCTACTACAACCCTCGACACCAACCCCGGGCCTGTAGCCACCACTCCGGTCATCCTCAACAACAAACACAAGGAGGAAAGGAAGAAGGAGAGGCCAGCGCAGGCCCAACCAGAGAAGATCCAGGCGGAGAACAAGGATGCTGCATCTGGAATCATGGAAGGGAAGATGGAAAATAAGGCACAAGCTGAGAACTCTGAAGCGATCTCCACCAACATGATGAACAAGAAAGGCTGGAAGAGAAGGGAGAGAGATACGCCAGGGAACAAGACTGAAGAGGACAAAGCTACTAATGAAGAAACATAGGAACAGAAAGGTGGTAGGGTGAGAACCCGTGCAGAAGTGGAGGAGGTAGAAGAAGAGATGCAGCAGGCAGCGAAGAGGAACACCTTCAAACCTCCAACTCTGTCTGAATGTCTGGGAAAGGATGGTCTGAGGATGCTACGCCAAGCAGAACGGGAGAGAGAGGTGCAGCAAGAAACAGAGGGACGAAACAAGGGTACTGAGGAAGAAAAGGAAGCTACCGGCCCTGGGGCTGCCGGTCCACTGTCGGGCGCTGACGTTAGCGCCTGGCAGGCACAATGATCATTCTGTTCTGGAACTGCCGAGGTTTGGGGCAGCCTCGGATAGTTCAAGAGCTGACTCACTTAGTGCGAGAGTACCACCCAAGCATTGTGTTCCTCTCAGAGACAAGACAAAATAAGAAGATGGTAGAAATTGTCGGTAAAGACTAGGTTTTAATAGTTGTTTCCCTGTTTGTTTGCCTAGTAAAGGTGGAGGCCTAGCTCTTTTCTGGAGTAACGATGTAACGGTTGACCTGATCAATTTTAGCCCTCACCATATCGATGTAATCATCCAGTATGAAAGTGAAATAAAATGGAGGAGCACCTTTGTGTATGGAGAACCTTGTGCTCAGCTAAGACCTGAATTCTGGAAGTTGCTGAAAAGAATAAAAACAAATAGAGCTGCTAACCTGCCATGGCTTATGCTGGGGGATTTCAACGAAGCTTCGTGGCAAAGTGAACATTTTTCTATCTCTAGTAGAAATGAGAGAAGGATGCAGGACTTCAGGGATACCCTGCAGTTTTGTGACCTGCATGACCTGGGATACAGTGGATTGCCATGGACCTTCAACAACAAACAAGAAGGAAGGAGAAGTGTCAAGGTTAGACTGGATAGAGCAGTTGCTAACCAGGCCTGGAGTCAACTGTTCAATGATGCGGCTGTCAAACATATCACCTCTTCGAGATTAGACCATTTGCCAATTGTTTTGCAACTTGATGAAAGAGATAATAGGAGGAACAAGCACCCTATCCACAGATATGAGGCTATGTGGGAACGTGAGGAGTCCCTAGGGAAGGAGATCAGTGATACTTGGCTGGCGTGTGGGCAAGTACAAAACCTGGCATCAAGAACAACCTCCATACTACAATGAAAGCCTTGAAATGTTGGAGCAGTGAGAACTTTGGCAGAATAGATTTAGAAATTAAAAAGCTAAACAAGAGACTTGATTGGCTTTATAAGCACAACCCACATACCCATAGTGCCGAGATTAAAAAGATCACCACTAGACTCGATGAGTTGCTGCTTAGAGAAGAAATAATGTGGAAACAGAGATCGAGAATTACCTGGCTGAAAGAAGGTGACCAAAACACCAAGTTCTTCCATAGGAAAGCCACATGGAGAGCAAAAAAGAACAGGATCAAAACACTGAAAACGGTAGACAACAAAATCCTCGAAGATAAAAAGGAAATCCTAGAGTATTTTAGGGATTTCTTCTCAGACTTGTTCACCAAAGACCAACAGATCAACCCAACTGATCTGTTGGAGCTCATCCAACCTGAAGTCACTCCTGAAATGAATGATGCTCTACTCAAAGATTGGTCAGATGAAGAAATCTCAGATGCTCTATTTCAAATCGGCCCGCTGAAAGCCCCTGGGCTGGATGGATTCCCTGCTAGATTTTTTCAGAGGAACTGGGGTGTGCTAAAAAATGATGTTACCAAGGCTGTGAAGGATTTCCTTACTGTGGGCTCGATGCCCCCTGATGTAAATGAAACTACTGTGGTGCTAATACCCAAATCCAACAATGCCAGCGAGTTAAAAGATTACAGGCCTATTTCTCTTTGCAATGTGGTCTACAAGGTCGTTACAAAATGCATGATCAACAGATTGAGACCCTTTTTACAAAGGCTCATATCCCACAACCAGAGTGCCTTTATCCCGGGCAGACTTATTACTGATAATGCACTTGTGGCGTTTGAATGCTTCCATAGCATCCAGAAGAACAAGAAGATTAATAACGATTTCTGTGCTTACAAGCTTGACCTTTCAAAAGCCTACGATCGTGTGGACTGGAGTTACCTAAAGGGCTTCCTGCTAAAACTTGGGTTTGACCCTAAATGGGTGCATCTGGTGATGGAATGTGTCTCTTCTGTGTCGTTCAGAGTCAGAATTAATGGGGAATTGACTGATCAGTTTTTCCCTTCGAGAGGATTAAGGCAGGGTGACCCTCTGTCACCCTACCTATTCTTATTTGTGGGAGAAGGTATGACAAAAATACTTGACAAAGCTGTGCACAACAAAGAGCTGAGAGCTCTCAAAATTTGCAGGTCTGCCCCTAGTGTTTCCCACCTCCTCTTCGCTGATGACAGCTTGCTCTTCTTCAAAGCCAACATTCAGCAAGCAAGTGTGGTGAAAAATGCTTTGAAACTCTTGGAGAGATGCACTGGCCAGCTAATTAGTGACAGCAAGTGCTCCATTCTTTTCAGCAGTATTTGCTCGAATTCAAATCAAACAGAAATAAAGAATCTGCTGAGCATTGAACATAGTACTTTTGAAGAGAAATACCTGGGTTTCCCAACGCCGGAAGGAAGAATGAAAAAAGTGAAATTCCAACCGACAAAGGAAACCTTTGGGAAAAAACTGAATGTGTGGAATGAAAGCCACATGTCCATGGCGGCAAAAGAGACCTTAATCAAGTCTGTTGCCCAAGCCTTGACTAACTATATCATGAGCATCTTCAAACTTCCAGCTGGTTTTCATGAGGATTGCATGAAGACAATCAGGAATTTCTGGTGGGGAGAAGACGAAGAACAAAGGAAAGTACACTGGACTACCTGGGATAACTTGACCCTTCCAAAATGCCAAGGAGGTGTGGGCTTCAGAGATACTCAGCTTTTTAATCAAGCTTTATTAGCCAGGCAAGCGTGGAGAATCCTACATAACCCGGAGAGCCTTTGTGCTAAACTGTTAAAAGCCAAGTATTTCCCAAATGGGAAACTACTAGATACTGTTTTTGCTTCGGAGGCCTCTCCTGCTTGGAGGGGAATCAAACATGGACTTACGTGAATCCACGTTGTCAGGGCATCATACAAAAGCTGTACAATTAGGACCTCGATATGGTTCTATTATCTTCATAGTCTCAGAGGTTATGTTCTTTTTTGCTTTTTTTGGGGCTTCTCATTCTTCTTTGGCACCTACGGTAGAGATCGGAGGTATTTGGCCCCCAAAAGGGATTGGGGTTTTAGATCCTTGGGAAATCCCTCTTCTAAATACCCCTATTCTCCCTTCATCCGGAGCTCCCGTAACTTGGGATCATCATGCTATACTTGCGGGGAAGGAAAACGAGCTGTTTACGCTTTAGTAGCAACTGTTTCACTGGCTCTAGTATCCACTGGCTTTCAAGGAATGGAATATTACCAAGCACCCTCCACTATTTCGGATACTATTTATGGTTCTACCTTTTTCTTAGCAACTGGCTTTCATGGTTTTCATGTGATTATAGGTACTCAAGGAGAACACCCATGCCAATTAAAAGGGTGCAGAAACAAACCAGGTGCAGGAAGGTCAAAGACCTCTTTATAAGAGGAACAAGACAGTGGGGTGAGGAAAAAGTAAGACAAAATTTTCACTCCTTTGATGCGGATGAGATACTATCCCTGGAACCATTCAAAAATGATGAGGACACCCCTGCGTGGCACTTCGAGAAGAATGGAATTTTCACCGTTAAGAGTGCTTATAAGCTTGCCTTTGATATTCACAGGAATGCTCACCTAAAGGATGGAGGCAGCTTATTTGGTGATGACACTAGAAAGCAATGGAACATGATTTGGAAATGTAAAGTCCCAAACAACGTCAGAATCTTTGCTTGGAGATGTGCGGTCGATAATTTGGCAACTAAAAGGAACAAGTGGAGAAGGACTCTCGAGGTCGATAGTACTTGCAATATATGTGGTGCTAATGAAGAAAGCAGCTTCCATGCCACAGTGGCGTGTACTAAAGCGAGAGCCCTTAGATTTAAATGCGACAGGTTTGGAATCTGCCTTCGGAGGAACAATTTAGGTACACTGGACCTGATTGGCTCCTTCTGCTGCTGGCAAACTCCACCAAGGAATCCATTCCTTTGACTCTCCTCCTCCTTTGGAGAGTGCATCTGAGAAACAACATTGTGCACGAGGATGGTAAGTGTTCGATTGAAGCTTTCTCTGTTTTCCTTCAAAACTATATTGATACTCTTAATTGCACGAGCCTCTGAGTCTTGCAGCAGTGGTTATGTCAAGAATGCTGCTGAAGAGGGAAGCATACGGGATACAATACCTAGCTGGACTGCTCGGCTCTGGGGAATTCAAAAATGAATGTTGATGCCTCCTTTATCCAGGACACTTTGCAAAGATCCATGGGTGTTGTCATTAGAGATGATTCTGCCAATGTGATATGTTCGATGGCGTTGAAGCTTCCTCCATGTCAGGATGCCGAAGAGGCGGAAGCTAGAGCTCTACTCCTGGGACTGCAAACCTGTCATCGTAATGGGATCTTCCCCTCGGAGGTGGAAACGGACTGCTCTGCTGTTTACGCTGCTGTCAAGGGAGGATCGCAAAACCTGTCGAGAATCTGTGCCATCTACAGAGAGATTGACAGAATTAGAAGGTCTCAAGCTTACTTTTCCATGTCCCTTGTGAAAAGAGGTTGTAATGCTATGGCGCATGAGCTTGCTAAATGTAATAGGATAGAGGGTACTGACGGATTCTAGTTAAACTGTGTACCGAACCTGATCAGCCCCTTCATCTGTAACGATCGGAACAAGCTGATGCGTGAATGAGAGCCATTCAAAATCAAAAAAAAGTTTCAGTTGTTCAGCTCGTGACCCGCCTTCAAGCGCGACACCAACGCGTCTCTCGCCGCCCGCGGCCGCCGGTTGCCCCTCAGGAAGCTCACCTTCCACGTGCAAGGCCACCAAGCTGAAATCATCCAGATATTCCAGACCGAAGGCGAAGACCGCGTGAAGGACGACCTTATCGACGTCGCGCTCTCACATCAGGCGACCCGCCCCATCGAGGAGCTCTGCGTCGACGCCTACCTCGATAGCAGTTATCGATTCCAAGATCGCCACGACAGTGGGTATTACGACCTTAGCGTCGCGTCCCTGCGTCCATGAATCTCCGCGTGCTGCGCATCTCCAGCTGCAATGTCAGGGACCCGATGGTGTTCTGCTTCAGTAAAGTGACTTGCAGTTCAGAAATCAGCAGAAACAGAGACTGAATAAGCTAAACTGGGTGCAGGGTGCAGAATTGGTAAAAGAAAAGCAATAAGCTTGCGAGAAGGAAAGAACAGGAAAACGAAGAACAAGGAATTAGGGTTTTAGGATCACGTGCCACCCATCCGCCCTCTCTCTCGGGTTATAAGGAGTACCCGAAGAGCCACGTGTCCAGATAATAAACAACTGACAGAGTACATAATTGGGTATTAGTTCTAATTATTACATTGCCAGTTGTCTACACAGGATTATCTGAAATAACCAATCGTAGCTGTTGAATAGGTGATGGACGTCAGGACAGCGCCTGACAATGCTCGCCGCTCGAAGCCATACTTCAAGGATGGAAATCTGGGAATGTCTTCTTGATGAAACTGGCGTCTTCCCATGTTGCTTCTTCCTTGCTCAGGTTTTCCCAGTGAATCAACCACTGAGGAACAGGTACATCGTACGCACCAGAACTTCTTGGTACTTGACGGTACTCCAGTATTGCCAGAGGTGCAGTTTTGATCTTGCCATCTTCAGTTAACAGAGGAAGTACTGGATTAGGCACTGCATTCGGACCCAGATGCTTTTTAAGCTGATTGACATGAAAAACATCATGAAGAAGAGTCCCTGCAGGCAACTGGAGCTTGTAAGAAACAAGACCAACATGTTCCATCACGCGGAATGGTCCGTAGTACTTGGAAGACAGCTTAAGTGCATTGCGTAGTCCCAGAGCCGTCTCCCGGTATGGCTGCATCTTCAGATACACCATGTCACCAATGTTGAACTGCCGTTCAGTGCGTTTTAGGTCAGCAAACTTCTTCATACGGTTCTGAGCTTGCTATAGATTTGCTTTCAACGATTTCAGCATGTTTTCTTGTTCAGAGATGGTGACAGCAACATCAGGAGAAACGTCACAGGGCAGAGCAACATCATGTATCTGAGGAGGTTTGTACCCGTATAGTGCCTCGAATGGAGAACATTTCAAAGAGGAGTGGTACGAAGAATTGTACCACCACTCCGCAGCTGGGAGCCATTGCGCCCACTTTTTAGGTTCCTTGAACACCATGCTGCGCAGGTACTGCTCAAGACACTGGTTAATCCTTTCAGTTTGCCCATCGGACTCCGGATGATATGCAGAGCTAAAGTGCAGTTGAACTTGTAGAGTAGAGAAGAATTCCTGCCAGAATTTGGATGTAAAGATCCTATCTCGGTCACTGACTATCACCTTTGGTGGACCATGGAGCTTGAAGATGTTCTCAACGAAAACTTGTGCCACTTGAGGGGCAGTAAAAGGGTGGGAGAGTGCAATGAAGTGCGCGTAGTTGGTTAGTCGATCGACTACAACCAATATCACGTCTTTGCCCTTAGACTTAGGAAGACCCTCGACGAAATCCATGCTCAATTCAGTCCACTTGGTATGAGGAATATGCAAGGGATCCAAGAGGCCTGGGTAGTGTACTCTCTCTGTTTTTGAAATTTGGCAGATTGGACAGATGGAAACCTTTTCTGTCACGTACTGCTTCATTTTCGGCCAGTAAAACAGGTGCTTCAGCCTGTGTAAGGTGACTCTCCCTCCTGAATGTCCACCGAAAAGAGATGAGTGAAAGGAGTTGAAATTTTTTTCCTTTAAATCTGTAGATGAACCAATGACAATTCTGTTCTTGTATCGTAAGATGCCTGATTGCAGGGTATAGTTGTTGTTGCTGGTGTTTGTGATGGATAGCTCTTGGAGAAGCTGGGTGCACTTCTCATCGTTGATGTAAGTGGCAGCAATTTCTGACATCCACGCTGGGACTGCCGCTGATATTGCAATGCATTCTTCTTCTTTGGTGTCAAATTTCCTGCTTAATGCATCAGCCACTGTGTTTTCTTTGCCTTGTTTGTATTCGATTTTGAAATCAAATTCCAGGAGTTTGAACATCAGTTTGTGTTGAATACCTTCCAGTAGCCGCTGGCTAGTTAGATATTTCAGACTTCTCTGGTCGGTTTTGATCACTAGCTGGTTCCCAAGTAAATAGTGTCTCCATTTTCTCACAGCTTCTAATATGGCCATGGCCTCTTTTTCATATATTGACTGTGCCATTGCTTTTGGTCCAAGAGCTTTGCTGTAGAAAGCTATCGGTCTGCCCTGCTGCATGAGAACTGCGCCTAGTCCATACCCAGAAGCATCAGTCTCAAGATAGAATGGCAGGGAGAAATTGGGTAGGATTAGAACCGGTGGTGTCGTCATAGCTTGCTTCAATGCTTCAAAAGCCAACTGTTGGGTTTCTGTCCAGAAGAATGCATTCTTCTTTAGGACATCATGTAGTGGTCTACATATTGCTGCATATCCTTTAATGAAGCGACGATAGTAGCCCGACATTCCTAGTATGCGTCTCAATTATTTTGTGTCTGAGGTACTGGCCAATTAACAACTTCTTGAATCTTTTCCGGGTCTGTAGCTACCCCTTCTCCAGAGAGGACATGTCCCAAATAACTAACAGAAGGAACATCAAAGGAGCATTTGTTCAGTTTAGCCTTCAATTGATGTGCTCGAAGCAGTTGAAGCACTAAGCGGAGATGCTCTTTATGCTTGCTAAGGTTGGGACTGTAGATCAGAATGTCGTCGAAGAAGACGAGAACAAACTTCCTTAAGTGAGGTGCAAAAATGCTATTCATTAGCTGTTGAAATGTAGCGGGGGCCTTAGTGAGCCCAAACGGCATTACCAGATACTCGTAATGTCCGAGATGTGTACTGAAAGCAGTTTTTGGTATATCAGGAGGGTGCATCCTTATTTGGTGGTACCCAGAATGTAGGTCTATCTTGGAGAAGATGGTAGACCCTGCAGCTCATCCAGTAGATCCTCTATCACTGGAATAGGATATTTATTCTTGATGGTAAGGTTGTTGAGTTGCCTGTAATCGACGCATAAGCGCCAGCTCTTGTCTTTTTTCCTTACTAGGATAGCTAGAGAAGAATACGGACTAGAGCTGAGTCTGATTTCATTGTTCTTAAGCATCTTCTGAACCAGTTCTTCCACAATGTTCTTTTGCTTATGGGGATGCGATATGGCCTGATATTGGGGGGATTTGCCCCTTCAGTGATTGGAATCGTGTGGTCGCAAGGTCTAGGAGGAGGTAATCCTGTGGGTTCCAGAAAAATGTCAGAGAATTCCTGAAGAATAGCAGTGACAGGACCTTCTGGAATTTCATTAGTTCCTGTGCCTCTATCTTCCTGCCGAAGCCAGCCGTTAGCAGGCCAATATGGGCCTTCACAACCGAGCTAACCTCACAGTCGTGTCGAATATGAACAACTCAGCTCTAGTTGGTACCGACTCCATCCTGGTCTTTGAGCTTGAGCCGACTCCTGCTTCTGACCTTTACTGGACTTGTCGGCTGGCATGGGCGACTTGCATCTTCGCGGCCTTCACATTTTGCCTACTTTGTCGTGTCCAGATGCTTCTCCATGCTTAGTCCCTCCTGCCGCCGGCTTTAGTGGGGTAACATGTGCCCCTCCAGTGACTCCTCTAGATAAAAGATGCGGGTTCTTGCATTCGCGACTTCGAATATATGGAAACTGAAAAATTACACTGGGCTTCCCCTACTAGGAGTTTTACCGTTCGCTATTAATATAAAAATTACACCGTAGGGGCTTCCCCTACGGTAATCTCTTAAAAAAAATGTCGGGTTATCCTTGTGATCCAGAGCGGTTCCTTCCAACTCGGTGACCATTTTCCAAATTTCTGACTCGTGGAGCCGACTGGAAGTATCACTTTTCAGACCATGTCGCCGATTTGGAAGTTCTTCAGCCTAATCTTCTGTTAAGGTAGGACACATGACATTTAAGCTCGAGAATAAATTGTGAGGCAGAAGCAAAGCAACACAATATAACCAAGAACTCCGAGGCGAGCTTATTTGCAATGATAAATCTAGAGACAGCGAAGAAATTGTCAAAGAAAGAAAGTGAAGGAGAACATGACTCTTACGTTTTAGTGGTCATATGTTTTCTATAGATATTTCTTGCATCATATCCAATTGCATTACACACCGACTAAAAACATAGTTCATGATGACGTGTAAGAGGAGATAGATTCACAGCGACGCGCAATCACTTGCATACTACGTACCTTCGATCCATAATAATAAGTGTCGCAGTGTTGTGTCGGGGAGACCGAGGGAGTATCAAATTTGCTGGGATGGATCCAAGGACGGCCGCTTGATCTATGTCCAGCTGGTCATGACATCCTCGGTGATCTACCAACTGATGGCGCTGGATCTCGAACCGTGGTTCTTGAAAGCAGTGGATAAATTGAGGAGGGGCTTTTTCTGGCTTGGGAGAGAAGAAGCGCGCGGTGGGAACTGTCTCGTCGCGTGGCCTCAAGTGTGCAAGCCGAAACATCTGGGTGACCTGGGTTTCCACAACCTGCGCTGGCTCAACGCTGCCCTCCGCGCCCATTGGCTTTGGCTTCAGAAAACTGAGACGGACAAGCCTTGGGCGGGGTTGCAATTCAGAGTCTTGCCGGAGGCCACTGCCATCTTCAACGCGTCCGTTACTATCTCGGTTGCAGATGGGGCTAGAGTGCTCTTTTGGGAGGACCCCTGGATCGGTGGGCAAACCGCTGCTGTGATCGCTCCAGCGGTTCTGCAACTGGTCAAGCCGGGTAGCAGGCGGCGGCGGTCAGTGCTCCAAGGCCTTGCTGACAACGCGTGGGCCCGTGATATTGAGGGTGATCTAACAGTGGAGGTCGTGGTCCAGTACCTGCGTCTATGGGACGCGGTGCGAGCGGTACAGTGCGACGGCGATCAAGATCAAGACCGGTTTGAGTGGAAGTGGACCGCCTCGAGGAAATTCAGTGCACGCTCGGCGTACTTGGCTTTCTTTGAGGGTTCCACGGTGATGCCGGGGGCGCCGCAGGTTTGGCACTCGTTCGCGCCTCTCAAGGTGCGGCTGCATGCCTGGTTTGCCCTGAGGGATAGGTGTTGGACCGCCGACAGACGTCTACGACGCGGCCTTGTGTCGCACACCCTGTGCCCTCTCTGCGGCGCGGAGCCGGAGACTATGGAGCACTTGTCGATGCGATGCAGCTTCGCTACGGTGATCTGGACTGGTGTTGTTGCGAGGCTTGGCGTTGCCCTGCCAGTACCGGATGCTACCAGCTCCATGTCCATCTGGTGGCCTGCGTCGGTGCAAAACCTGAGCTTGAAGGACCAGAAGACGGCTAACTCGCTCATCATGCTAACAATGCGAGCTATCTGGCTTGAGCGCAACGCGCGAGTTTTCGAGAACCACATTACGCCGGCAGGTAGAGTTCTGGATGCCATCATCGAGGAGTGGAGGTTGTGGGCAACTTGCAGGTGTAGACAGATGCGAGAGTAGCCTGTGTGCGTTTGTAGGCGTCACGCCCGAAGGCGTGACCTAGTGGTGTGCCTGTTGCCTGCCTGGCTCTTTGCCGTGGCTGTAACATACTGTGTAATCTCCTCCCTGTTTGCTTAATACAGAAACGAGCAGATCTCCTGCTGGTTCTCGAAAAAAAAAAAAAGAGACCCTCGCCTTCCAAACTTCGTTGGTACACAGGAGGCGGACGCACAGCAGATCCGTAACTTCCTGTACCACCGATGCACCCCCAAAAGCGAAATGAGTTCAGCGTGCGACGCAGAGAGAAGGAAGCACCCCGACGGCTCGCTCCTCCCAAGTCCTTGTTTTAGGTGGTGAGCAACAACAGGGCGCCGGCCAGACACTCCACCGCGCACGAATTAGAACAAATCGCAGAAGCTCCCTTGGGACTGGACCTCCCAGATTTTCCTCCGCCATGCCCTCCTGCGCCTCCTCCTCCTCCCAGCACCACCGCTATTGGGTCCGCCGCCTCCCCGCTCCGGCTTCGTCCAGGGCACACCTCGCCGCGGTAGGCTGGCACGCGTCCCATTTCGGCCGCCGCGTCGTTTCCCTCGGGGCGATGAGAGCCGACGCGCCCCCGACCCCGAGCGTGGCGCCGGCGGAGATGGTGGAGGCGGCGGCCGTGTGGTGCGCCGTGCACGGACTCGTCGTCGGCGACCGCGAAAACCCGGTGCGTACGGCCTCTGTTTCCCGACCGCAAGTTTGCCGCTACTGTTTCAACCCCCGTTCTGAAATCGAGTTCAGAATTAATTAGTTATTTCGACGTGATGCGTTCCTGGTGGCGTCGTTTAAACTTCAGGGCTCAGGCAGGCAGTTAGTGCATTTGGCCATAAACTCCAGGCTTGAGCTTGTTGAACCAGTGCACTGCCCTCTGCTTGGTATTTCACCTGCGTGTCTCGTAGAATGACCAAATACACATGTCTCGTAGAATGCTCTTTGTAGGTTGTGTCTGCTTTATTTGGGCAAGTTGGGAATCGATTGAAGATCATTTGTATGAGAAACATGAGTATAATGTAATCTGCTATCTGAAGGAACGGGCAACCAGGGATCACCACAATGTAATTTGCTATCCGAAGGTTCGTTGTATGAGAAACAGGAGCATAAAGTAGTACCAAAGTTGCATTAATTTGATGTAGGTGTTGCTAACCGTAGATCCTTTGTGGGAAAAATTGGAATGTAATACGTCAAAATGTCAATTGATCATCATCAACATAACCTTCTGTTGGGTACTTTCCTCTCTTTTCATTTCCCTTTTGAAAGAACCCAACAATAAGATATTCAGGCGTCTTCCTTCAAGCATTATTACCTAGCTTTGCTTAAGTGCTACTATTATTTGTATTAAGAAATAGCTTTAGTTGTAAACTAGCATCTTTGTGGAATTAGAAATTAAAATGATATCAACCCCTTGCAGAGATCTGGAACAGTCCCAGGTGTTGGTTTGGTTCATGCTCCATTTTCGCTACTCCCAACACGCTTTCCAGCATCCTTTTGGAAGCAAGCCTGCGAACTGGCTCCTATTTTCAATGAGCTTGTGGATCGTGTGAGCTTGGATGGGAAGTTCTTGCAAGATTCCTTGTCTAGGCAAGTTCCAAATTCCATTTGGAGTTTACTTATACTGATGTGTAGCTAGAACTTTGGTTTAAACTTGCATGAAGAGCATTAGTCTCAACTGATTGATATCATCTGAAGGTTGTTGCCTTAAGTTTTCAGAACCATTTTATTGTCTATTAGTCTGATCATTGGCATTAGTCCATTTTTATTTTACTTTTTAATAAATAAATTCTAGTTAGGTATTCGTTGTTTTTTAGATGATAAAAAACTGCCTGACCAATACCAATTCATTACTTTGTGTGATCAGGACAAAGCAGGTTGATGATTTCACTTCTAGGCTGTTAGAAATTCACTCGAAGATGATGGCACTAAAGAAGAAGGAGGTACTTAACTGAGTTTGTTTTTAAGTTTAACTTCTTATTGTGAACTCATAGAATGCATCATTTACTTTGTGTTTCTTAGTAATATATTTGTTGGTAAGGTACTGACAACTTCTTAACAAACCATCAGGACATCCGCTTAGGGTTGCACCGATCTGACTACATGCTAGATTCTGAAACAAATTCTCTTCTTCAAATTGAGCTCAACACTATCTCAACATCATTTCCTGGTCTAGGATCCCTTGTGAGCGAACTTCACAGGTGAATTTTTTGTGCTGCCTTGCATCAAGCATATTGTATGCTCACACGTCTGCTGCATCTAATTGTAAATGGCTTTCTTTCTAGCCCATTAGGTCATCTCTTTAGCATTTTGGAGCACCAAAAGTGAGTGTTGTAAATTCTAACCACAGTCAATAGGCTTGCTTAATATAGCTGTACAACTAAATGAATATGAGAAATATTCAAATTTGAGAAGCCTCAGCTTAATCTTTCAGGTATAAATAGTGTCCACATATTGTAGATTTTAAACCCATAGTTGTAAGCATGCATCTGTTTAAACATGTCCGATGCATGAGTAAAGTATTTATGTCTATGTCAGAGAGAGAAATCAGGCTGCGTAACATTCTCAATTGATAACAACATCCATCTTAGCTTGATATGAGTATATGACTGCAAGATTTCCTATGACCTCGTATAGTTAACCTAATGAGTGCTGTTATTTTGTTAAATACAGGACCTTACTTAAACAATACCATGATGTGTTAGGTCTTGATCCCGAAAGGATTCCTCGGAACTATGCAGCCACTCAGTTCGCTGAAGCATTGGGCAAAGCATGGGCTGAGTATAATAATGACAGGTCTACACTTTTGCAGTTTGAGAATTTATGTTTATTTTATCAAGATTGTTTAGAAAATGCAGGCATCTACTAACATATTTTTTCCTCGTGGTTGCCCAGTGCTGTAGTTATGATGGTTGTTCAACCGGAAGAAAGGAATATGTACGACCAATACTGGCTCATCAATCATTTGATGGAATCATATCCTTTTGTTATGTGCTTTCATTTCCCTTTTTTGTAAATCTTTAAAAGGGCATAACCTCAAATGTCCCCTTAAGTCAACGTTCTTGCTTGGATAAAATGGTAAGAAAAATGTTAAACTACTACGGAGTTGTATCTACAATTTACCCTTTGTGCTTTGTAGACAAGTTATTTTCAGCCATAATTTTTTCTAAATTATAATTTATTGACTGTTTAGCTTCTGATGTATTTTGGTTCATCGTTCATGTATACATACTTTCTACCGTGTTGCTGGATTGAGCATTCACTTTAATTATCAGCATGCCATCTGCTTGATATCACAATAAACAGCATTGAGATGGGGCTTCCTTAACTATCTGTTACGCACGGTGTGATGACTATTAGGAAAAGTTTGGCACAGGTGGAGGCCGAAGGACAGTTGCTTGCAGATGGAACACTTGTGGTGTATGTATCTTTTATACAAGAAAGACCCTTTTTTGCTATAATCACTTCAATATAAAATTGTGAAAATTGCAGGGATGGCCGGGCTGTTGCTGTTGTGTATTTCAGAGCTGGGTATGCGCCGAATGATTACCCTTCAGAAGTGGTATGTACTACTGCATTTGTTTAGCAAACAGTGTTTCTCACTCTATCTCATAATTTGATTGATAATAAAGTTTTTCATATGAACATTTCTTTCATAAGCATGTGTTTGTTTTTGTGTGATGCTTGTTTGCTTTTCACTTGGGATAAGTTCTAACCCTTGCATGTTCTTCTTATGTTAATTTCAGGAATGGAGTGCAAGGCTTTTAATTGAACAATCGGATGCAATTAAGTGCCCTTCAATATCCTACCATTTAGTGGGAACGAAAAAGATCCAGCAAGAACTAGCAAAACCTAGTGTTCTTGAAAGGTGATGAAGTTATATCTGCTACCAGTGGGTTGTCATGTATTTTGAATATTCACGTGGTGTGCATATTACATTATTAGATATATTCATATTAGACTGCTATTCATACGCTTCTAATTTTCAGTAACACATTTCTAATCACTATCTTATCTTATGTATATGTAGATTCCTTGACAACGAGGAAGACATTGCCAAGCTACGTAAATGCTTCGCAGGGTTATGGAGCTTGGACAATGAAGAAATAGTGAAATCAGCAATAGAAAAACCTGACTTATTTGTCCTGAAGCCTCAACGAGAAGGCGGAGGTCAGTTTCTTGGCACTTAAAAAAGCCCTTCCCACAATAATTTCCCACAATTTTGCTGATGCTGATATCTCTCTTCAGGGAACAACTTGTATGGTCATGATTTGCGAGAAACGCTAATCAGACTCCAGAACGAAGGGGGAGAGGCGCTTGCAGCCTACATTTTGATGCAGAGGATTTTTCCCAGAGCTTCTCTTACTCAACTTGTCCAGGGCGGTGTTTGCTTTGAGGACCTTACAATTTCTGAGCTTGGAATATTTGGAGCCTACCTGCGGTAATTATCCTTTGGGCGCTCTGAACTCTTGTACTCTGCATATGTGTCGTGTTCCCTTCCATTTTTCTGATCAGACCATGCAATTTCGAATGACTAACTGCAGGAACAAAGATAAGGTCGTCATCAACGACCATTCTGGTTACTTGATGCGGACCAAAGTTTCTTCATCAAACGAAGGTGGAGTTGCTGCAGGATTTGCTGTTCTGGACAGCATTCTCCTCACAGATGAGGTGATTATTACTGTGTAGTACAAGCTATTTACGACTGAACTCAGTTTTCTAAGTGTCTGAAACCTATCGGTTTCCTTACATCCGTGGTAATTCAAAAAGTCTCTAATCAAGTACAATTTGTCTTGAAAAAAATGTTTTCTTGAAACTAGCCTTTTACAGTGCACTGCTGCTTACAATAGGCGTAATTAGCGTCCTCTCGTGGTTCAGGCCGGGAACATCCTGGCCAGGAAACTGTTCTATTCTGTCCTTCGTTTTATTTTATTTTCGTAACTTAAATCTCATCTTTCCTCTGTGTTTCCTTTGTTTTAGTGAGACAGGAGGGTGGCAGAGTTACAACTTGTCACAAGCAGACAGCAGACACGGCTCGAGGAAGTGAACTGACAGACAGAAGGGTGCATGTGGGAGTTCGTTTCCGCATTCAGCCCCTCCAATCTGTAGCCATAGGATGATAGGAAGCAATGCAGATGATTTCCAGCATAACTGGTAATGTGTGCGCAGTTTTCACGGTGCAAAAGATGAGATGCAATTTTTTTTTTTTTGAAATGAGACAAAAGCAACTGGTATTTACTATTTAGTATAATGATCATTCTTTCACTGGATGCAGATGTAAAAGCAATCCCCGGTTGACCCACTGACAGTTGAGCTCCTCTCGCTGATTCATTTGCTGACGCTTTCTTTCAGCCGCTCGTCTATCAGAACATTTATCATTAGATTAATGTAAAAATAAAAATGTACAGTTCTGTTATATCGTAAAAGAAACTTTGATCTTAAAGTTTCGGCCATAATAGTGAGTGAGCAGGCTATCCTGATTCCTCAAAGATCTTCTGGTCCATCTGGTCCATACAACGAGAGGAGACTCTCGGCTTGTGGGCCGCAGAATCTAGTACTGGGCCGATAGGGGTAAAAGGGAACTCATGCTTTAGCTCACAAGTCAGAACAAGATGGAAATGACAAAAAAAAAATCCTTGCACTGGAAATTATGATAATAATAAATTCACAGAATCAACACCGTGAATGGTAGGTGTCTTAGTTTAGGATTTGAATAACTGTGCATCTAAAATATTTTATCAGAATTTTCTGTGTAAATATGCATTATGTTAGAACACGTGCCCCCTAAAAAAGAATGCAAAAACGTGCCTAGACATGCGAACAGCTCAGCGCACGGCCTGTCATTTTCTCGGTGTGGGTCGCCGTCGAGTTCGTTGAAGGAAAAGAAGAGCAGACGCGCGCGTGGGAAGACAGAACAAAACACTTTCTATCGCCATCCCATCTGTGCGGCAGAAGCAACGGCTCAGTTGCAATGCATGCCCAAGCCAAGCCGCCACACAAACACCTATCACAATCGCACAAAAGGTCAAAGCCGATGAGCTGACCAAGACGTGAGTAGTATCAATACGCCTCGCGGTGGAGTGCTCTGTAAGAATTGCAGTGTCAATAAAAAACACGAATGAACAAATTTTGTTCTTGAGGACGTGTGCCATGTTTATCGTATGTCGATACGAGCCAATGTCCTCTCTCACGAGGGTTAGAAATGGCGATTTGTGCTACTCCCTCCGATCCGATAAAAATGTCGCCAGGAAACAACTACTCACGTACAACTGCATAGTACATCCAGCGACACATATTGTGGATCGGAGGAAGTAAATAAATTAACAATACAAAATGATACAACATTACCCGCAATTGTGTCGCATCTTTCATATTCATATCTAAATATTGTGCAGGAGCATGAGAACTCTGCGATCTTTGTACATGTTCTGAACTTCTGATCGAGCTAGCTAGTTAAAACTCGCAACTCCCTTGTACGAGAGTGTCCACGGGACCTCGTCTATCTTGCAAAATATTTGGCGCGGATTGTTCACCGGGCTTCGTCTGTATTGAATTCATAATACGGCACACTAAATGCGCATGTTGCTCTACGAGTTGTAAGAGGAGTATGTTTATTCATGCGGGGTTCCTCTCCCCCTGGTGATTGCCAAAAAGAAACGTGGCACTTTTCTATTTAGTGGAAAGGACTTTCACAAAATATTATACTAATATTTGATACAGAGTCATAGCCACAAGTGCGTAATTTCGAATAAGAATCTAATGACATCAATTTTATATGACACCAGATAGATACCGATAGAGTAATTTTCAGTAAAATGTGTGTCCTAACGAAACAATACACGGCACACATTTGCAAGTCAAGGGTACAACAAAGATTTGCAATTTCTATAATGTTGGATACATTAAATGACTACCGTTATTAATTGGTAGAACTTATATAATTATATCTATGTTTTTTATAGTTGACTGCAACTTAGATGAAGTTGTTCGATATATTTACATCATGACCTTACCAATGCATCATTAATTGGTGGAACTTATATATGTAAAACGACATTGAAGCAATTTTTCATGCTTGATCCCAGCTTAGATGGAGTTGTTCAATATATAGCATTAGAACAATAAGGGTGAATTCCACTTTTACCTCCTAGTTGTACAATTATTACTCCATTTGTGAAACTTGTAGTGTTAGATGGAGTATTTCATTTAAATTTTCCCATTAGTGAAACTTGTCCCCTTTTTTGCGATTAGTGAAACGTGTCCCTAACTCTACCACTTTTAAGCATTGGCTCGTCCTTCCAATGTGCCAGATATATATGGTGCAACGACTAGGCATACATCTTGGTGGTGCAACGGATGTGACAAGACACCGGCTAAGTATGCATCCGAGGTATGCTTAGTCGTTACGCAATGTTGACCTGGCGACAATTGTCTTACAAAATACCGAACTCTAAAAGATGGTAAAATTGGGGACATGACAATAAATGAGTTATCTATGAGAAAATTGCGCTAAGTACGGTTAATTTACGGGTAAACAGAAATTTTCTCTAGCAATAATGATATATGAACTCTGTTGCGCATCCGTCGTTTTCGTGACCGAGAGTCGTCCGATGTAACCCACCAGCCCTTTCAAAGCATCATACGTGAATCAATTCCGATGATATATAAAAGTTGCCGGATATATAACACAGGAGACAGTTGATGGAACTAAGTGTGCCAATTTCAATATTGTTGCATGTCATGATTAGTAGGGTGGTCTTATATATGCGACCACATTTTTGTTATTTTTTAATATTAGGCACACTAGATATAACGATTTTCATGACATGCCATATATTTTGGAAACAAAATTAGCGTTGTTATTTGGAAACAAAGGAAATAAATTCATATAGACCATACACTCTTCACATGTCATCCATTTTTATTATACACCTTTTTGTAGCACAATGCAACGCCTGGATATCTCAGATGTGCATCAACTGTTTCTCGAGGTTTTCGTTTGTACCCTACATATTTGATGTGATTGTAGATGTTTAAGTTAACTAAGAGAAGAGACCAAGTGTGTAAAGACATCTCCAAACAAAGTTGTGTGAGGACTTAGGTTGAAAAAAGACTTGGATGACAAGCACGGTTTAGGATTTTACCATGTTATCAAAAGGTTGAGTTGGGTGAAGCAAATTCCCTCCTTGGACGAACACGAGGTTTAGTGAAGTAGAAGTTGAGAAATACCTCTTTAAGCAAGATTAATAAATTCTGGATAATTCTTGTCGTGAAATGTAGACAGATATTATGTGAATTCACGAAGGATGTACCGATATTTTCATGTAACTTGCCATGCCGGTCCTCTGGCCATATCTCGGTAGCCAAAACATCGGTGTGGAGAGAACTCGTCAAACTCGGAAATGTAGGAGTAGTATGTGCCCATTATTGGAGAGTGAGTATGTTTTGCTGAATTATGTGCGTTGTTGGATTCGAATAAAGCAATTCATTTACCACTTTATTTTGCTAGGCTTTGTTAAATATAGTAAAAAATATTTTGATACAGGCCAGAGATTTCAATCTCGAAAAAATTACCACTTCTAATCAACCCATCTCCCAAGAAAACAAAACACCACTCTAAACCAAAAGGAAAAAAAAATACTCTGAAACGCCGACTGCGCGAGTCCACGATCAATGCGCATTGCTTAACTGGGACGGGCCGCAAATTGCTGCATGCAAAAGGTAAATCATTGCAAGATTATCCTACTCCACAAGTGTTTTCCAGACCTGATAAGGCACTATTGCACCGTCAAAGAGATAACCACGCAGAGCTTAATTTTATCCGGAACCAATCAATCACCCTCCCGCAAAATCTGCACACTGATATGATCTCAACGAAACTACATCGGCCTAATTCGCAACGAAATAAAATCCCTCGGAATAAGGAAAAAAAAAAAAAAAGAGCAATAATGCAGCCTAGCTCACGGGCAGCAAAAGCTAGCGGCGGCAGCGGCACCCAATCCAATCCTGGCTGTAACGGCATTCGAATCGAGGTTCCAAATATGTCGAACGACGCCTCGATCATATCCCCATCACGGCGCCGATCTCGACGCGCCTCCCGGCGGCACCGGCCGCCACCTGGCGAAACCCCACGCCGTTGCAGCAGCCACCGACCACGATCCCGTTCTCCGCCTCGGCGGATTCGGGCGCGGAGGCCTCATGCTCTTCGGCGTCGTAGCAGAGGTTTTCTTCTTCGGCGAAGCGGAGGAGCAGGCGCCCGTCGGCTCGGGACGCGCGGAACACCTCCCTCGGCCGCTCGGGCGGCCGCACCACCTCGGTGAGGATCAGCCGCCCGCCGCGGCGCTCCGCGCGCATGAACGCATCAGGCGCCCTCGGCATCGCCGGCGGGAGGGGCCGCTCCCTCCGCCGCCTCTTCCCGGGGGAAGTCTGCGGCTCCACCATAACCTCCTCTCCGTGCTGCCCCTCGTCGTCCGCTCCGGCGCAGACGACGTCCGGCACCGGCAGCTGATCGATCTCCTCCCCGCCGACGTCGCCGCTCTCGGAGCCGAGGCTCTCCGTGCACGCCCCAATCTGCCGGTACCCGGACACCATCGCGGCCGACGCCGACGCCGTCCGCCGCAGCATGGGATAATCCCCTTCCCGGCCCGGCCGTATCTATTTCCTTCTTCGGTGTGGATTAATGGAAGGCTGCGGCGGAAGGACTTATATACCCCGGAGCAGTGGCACAACCGTGATTCCTCCGCGTTCTGTTGCTTCTGTTCACGCAGCGTACGCGAGTGACTCAGACTACCACCGACTGACACGCTGGCCCACCTATATTTGGGACCAGCTGTCAGTTACTTGTAGTGTGGACCAAAACGCCGTCGAGCTGGTTGTTTTAGTGGTTAGTACAGCTGTGAGCGTTCCAACTTGGCTGGAAGAACGGACCAAAGATGCCACGCACGTCCTCATCAACACATCCGCTGACGTGCGGGACCGAGATGCACGTGGGACCGTCACGTCAGTGGGCGTGCCGTTAGGTATCTGCCCAAGCTCGTGGCTGGCGGGACGCGGCGGCGGCTGAGCTGGATTGCAACAAGAACGTCACGAGTTTCTTCGGTGGATTCGATGGACGGTGCTGGTCAAAGGGAGGAGCATGGGCACCAAAAGCTGCTGCTGGCTTCTTGAATCTTGCGTACAAGTGGCAAACTAGGAGTAGCATCTGTAGCGTGAATAGGGATGGCACCCGCAGGGTATGTATAAGGGTGGAGCCACCCCATACCCTTACCCGTCCTCTCAATCTTGCATGTCACCCGTACCCATATCCTTGTGCGGGTACAACTTTTTCCCATACCCTTCACCCGACAGGGTAAAAGGGTACCCGCGGGTAAAAATACCCGCGTTTGCAAAACAACAGATTGAGTAAAAAATAGTCGTAATTAACATCATATAATCATATAACTTTAATCAGAAACACATTTAAAACCGCAATACATACTTATAAATAGAGGCACATTGTCAACAACGACATATTGTAAACAGCATGACATATACTTATAAACATCAACACTTACACATAGGCAACACATGTAAACAACAGCACTTCTGCATAAACAACAACACATTTTTTAATGATAAACAACAACACATAGTCATAAAAATCAGTAGGTACATTAGGTTATTATCGGGAGACCAACTTGTCACAGTTTTAGAAGGGTACATGGGTACGCGGGTATGGGTTATACGAACCCATACCTATACCCTCTCTGCCCGATGGGTACGAGATTTCCCCATTTACATACCCATGGGTATTTTTTCTTCCCAAACCCTTACCCTAATAGGGTTTTTACCCGCAAGGTACGCGGGTAATGGGTACCCATTACCATCCCTAAGCGTGAGTCCATGTTTAGCTCATGCTGACCTGATCAAGCTTCCACTTTTAAAAAACATCTAGCATCAATCAAGAATGATTTTGCATCTCAAATACACATCAAGGGTCAAGGAATCGATTTAGCTCATGCTGACCTGACCAAGTTGCCACACAAAAAATATACTCCGTTTCTAAATATAAGATGTTTTAGCTTTTGTCCACATTCACATGTATATATCTAGATGTATGTGGACATGTTTTAATGTGTATATACATTTATTTGGGTTTACACCTAGACAACATGTGAGCTAGTTAGAACATCTTATATTGTGGAACGGAGTGAGTACGTATCTAGCAACAATCAAGAAAAAAAATTGCATCTCAAATCCTCAAATACACGGCGTCCTCGGTCTACTATGCAGTTGTGGTACTATTGGGCTTGACAGTAGCCTTCCATGGTTCAGGTGGCGACTTGGCTACTAAATCAAGGTGCGGCCCTAGATTGTGCACGACGCTTCAGGTCTACAAGGACGGTCAAATCGTGTGGTGTTGTGGCTTTTGTGGGCATTGGTGCCAAGTAGTGTAAGTCGGGGTGGCGGCTCCAGAATCAGAGGTGTTTGTTTGTCCTGTTGGTGGAGTAGAACACGATGATTTTTTGGCCCATTTTTCTCATAAATGTGACAATGTATGGTCCATGAGTCTGGTCTTCCTTTTAAACTACGCCAACTCTATTTAGCGAATTACATGAGCGCCTTGCCCTCCTCGTGATGTTTCTAAAATTACCACAAATACTAGGATTAATTGTTTATTCTTGATTATATATATTTAAACCGACAAAGTCAAATTAAGCTTAGTTTGTGGTTTCTGTAGTGTTTAACTAATATCAACTCGTTGAGAAAACTAGCTAAATTATCATAATTGTGCAATACTATATACAATTTTAGTCTTGGTTTGCGGGTGTTAAACTATGTTGCATTTTTCTTATTTCATAGTGTGCTTATAATAACAAAAGTAGGCAAAAGGGTATCAAACATGCATCTCGGTGATAGACATTTCCTGCATCAAATCAGAAACAATTCTCAGGCAATTCTGATCAGCAGTTGAGAAAACAACAATAAAATACTCCCTCCGTATCAAAATAAGTGTCTCAAAGTTGTCCAAAAGTGAATGTATCTATACTTGTTTCATGTTTAGATACATCCATTTTTTTGACAAATCTAAGACAGTTATTTTGGGACGGAGGGAGTAGAAAAAACAAGGTGTAGGACACACAGGGATTACGTAACACGGTCTTGCTCTAACTAAAGATCATCACTCTGCGTTAAACGGCTAGAATGATCCCGAATTGATGGTGTAACCAGAACAATGGCACACATGCACATTCACCATTTACAGCCGTGAAACCCGCATCAAATTAACAGCTAGAGTGATAAGGCCGGAATGGTGTAACCAGCAGATAGGTCTTCTCCACACACAGCATTGGCCGGTTACCTTATCGCATGCATCGGTCGCAAGTTGCCAAAAGATATAGATAGACAGCTTTGGGCGCACGCGAGCCCGTGTTGCACTTGCACACAACATGATCGATGCCTTCTTCTCTTATCTTCTGCTGCAGTGTGACCACATCCCAATGTTTGTACGTACTGCCATGCCCAAATGCCCTTGACGGAACGGAGGGAGAAAATCGTTGATATGGTACTAGACATATATTGACACGTGCGGGTATGGTTTGTGCACATTGGGATAAATTTTGAAGAAAAAAATGTAAGTACACAAGTACCCAACAATCGGATATTTAGCCATCCATTTTTCCACACTGTCAACTTTTACTAGATGTCAAATACATGCCATTTCACGTCGATTAAATATAGACACGGGGCTACTGTCACCAATTGAATCTCCACATCAACAATTAGATGTCAAATACATAATCATTTCACGTCGGTTAAAATATACTCCCTCCGTTCCTAAATATAAGATGTTTTAGCTTTTGTCCATATTCACATGTATCTAGATGTATGTGGACATGTTTTAATGTGCATGTAAACTCATTTGGGTTTACACCTAACCAACATGTGAGCTAGCTAGAACATCTTATATTGTGCAACGGAGGGAGTATACACTCGGCTATTTTCACCAAGTGAATCATGCATCTGCATGTGGACAACTTACTGTATCATATGTCTTTACAGTAACATGAGTGACAATCGTGTGTCATACTCTTTATGTTTCATACGTCTTGTACCTTTTTTTTACCAATTTAAGTTTTTATGAAATTCCTGTTGCGACGCGCAAGGTATTCATATAGTTCTACATGAAAAGTGTTAGAACGTTACTGACATGCCAACTTTGAGACAAATTCAACGACTAAAGGAATTTGTTGATTCATTTAATAGAACTGAAGCACTAAAAGATTGTCCATGGGGTTGCATGGTAGCAGACGATAGGTCAAATTCCTCGTGCATCGACTCCATCCCTTGATAGCTTAGCTCGAGGCCGCGGCTCCAAGCAACGACGACAACTCTCTACTGGGGCATGATAGTGCAGGGGGTGTAGTGGCATGTGGTAACTCCTCCTCTTGGCTGAGAGCCGACACCGCCGGGTGACTCCAGCAGACCATGGTCTATGCGACACCATTCTGTCGGTGCGGCTTCGGTCGTCGACTACACAACTCTAGGCATGATCTGCAGGTCCACTACAAAACATGTTTTCATTTTTACCCTCCATTTTGGTCACTAATTTTTCACTATTTCCCATTTATGGTCTATTTGTGACCAAAATGGGATGATCGAAAAATAGAGTCATTAGTGACATCTAATAACCTATTTAATAAAATCATCGTCAAGATTCTTAACAAAAAGGATGTTCATAAATTTTATGACCAAAATCCTGGTCACTAACGGTCTAACTTGACCACGTCGGATCATATTTGGAAAATTTATGACGAAACCAAAGGTCAAAAATCCGAAAATTGGTCCGGTCCTCTTAGGCCGTTATATGGTCCAAACCTAATAATACGGTCATTTATGATTTTGTGTGTTAACTATAGTCGGCTTAATGGGCAAGCCCAAAGCATTTTTGACCTTTTCTTGTTTGGCCTCTACCTTTTCACAATCAACTTCTTTTGTATCTTTGGACTTTTTATTTTGTTTTAGTGGACCAAGGCCAATATGTTTAGGGTCTGTAGCCTATCTAGTCAAAAATTTATGTTTATATTTATTTAATTCTTTTAGCTTGTCCCTCTAGTTAGAAAATGCTAGAGGTAATCCCAAATGTTTGATCCACATATATTTCATGACCAATGCACATGTCCCCCTATAACGCCCTAAGCATATTAGTTTGACCAGAAAAAACATACAAGAACATGATAGTAATAAACATCTAAAACATATAACATAGCATGAACTGAAATTACATCTCATTACTCATCTCATGTCAAAATATCCACCAAGAAGATAATACAAACATGATCATAATCATATACGAGAGCTCATATGGTTCCAAAACATGATAGTACGTAGAGAGATGAATCAAAATACTTCCGGAGGGGATGGCGAAACCATTTCGAGAGACCAGAGTGGCAGCCGGAGGCGATTTTCTACCACCCAATGGGGAATTATGAAAACGAATCGGTGTGGGCAATATCACTGAGCTCTAGCACTTAAAAGTCCCTCACATCATGAACATCAACATATTTTTAAAAACATAAACAACATTTCTATTGAAAATATAAACAATAGCATCTTTTTTTAGGAATTGTTTTTGATAGAAGCAATGTCACATCCCAAATTTGGAAACTAAGAAAAACTTAGTTTTACCAGACCCAAAATTCAGAACCAACAAAAACTTTTTGAAATGTTTCACTAATGATTGTGTTTTCCTTCCCATTGCTATGTTTGAACTTGTGTGACTTGTTGTTTAAGTTGTTTGACTAGTAAATATCAGACCCAACCAATATAAAAATATATTTAACTTTGGTGATCATGTCATGACAAGAAAAATATTCCATGTATCTTCTCCATTCTTATTTTGGCCAACTCCATTTCAATGATACTTGGTTTAGCAACACCCAAAACTAATACCCATTATTTGAGAAAGTAAAAGTATTTCCAGAACTATGTGTCCCAAAAATGTGGAGATCTATATGCTATCTCCTATCTATCTTTTAAACTTGATATTTTGCATTTGTATGCAACTCCCATTTTATAAGCTTTGGTTA
The DNA here is from genome assembly GCA_947311845.1 of Poa pratensis. Classification (NCBI taxonomy): domain Eukaryota; kingdom Viridiplantae; phylum Streptophyta; class Magnoliopsida; order Poales; family Poaceae; genus Poa; species Poa pratensis. The sequence continues at coordinate 60,858,995 of CAMZMU010000117.1, forward strand.
TCATTACATTTTAAAAAGAACACAAGTGGGAAATATATTACCCCACATATTTTGTCTTGCTCAAAACCCTTTTCAAAAATACAAAGGTGGAGTTGAGATAGTTTTAAACATCATCTTGTCATAATTAAGTATGATCATTCTTACAAGATAGTATGGTTAATCATGTAAATGGTGGTGTGATTAATTCTTGTGGACTTGATTGTGATGTGGATCTTGTGGTGTTTGTTGCTTGTGAGGATAATTCCTCTGTTGTGCTCAACACTAAAATAAAACACACTTGACCACAATGGTGGAGTGTGACTTGAAAACAAAACAAGACCCCTATGATTACTTACACCCTCAAAATAAAATCTTGATTAAAGGAAATGATCCTATTTAATTTCCCTCTCTACCTAATTTTCTATTTTGTTATAACAATTAATTTATCTTATAAAATCCAGGAATGAGATGATAACCATCTCATCATCATGTTACTCTCTCCTCAAAATATCTAATCTCCAATTACAAAAATATCTCAATTTGTCAAATTGGTTTTATCCAAAAATAACATATTTAAACTCTATGAAGAAATTATGTTCAAAACATTTTATTTTGAAAAACCAATTTTTGTAGAGGCTCTACTTGACAAGGGGAGCCTACCCAAATATTTTCAAATTTTTATAAAATGTTTTAGTACCCCAAATAAATCCCCAAAAACCTACTGGTTTTAGAAAGGAAACAAAAGAAATCAAAAAAGGACTTAGTTGTAAATGGAAACAGAACTCCAGGGGGTTTTCTGCCAAACCATCGTCCTCCTCCTGTAGCAGCAGTGCTGCGCATCGCCGTGTCGTTCGCCGCTCCGCGCTCGCCGCCCGGACCCCCCCCCCCCCCCCCCCTCTCGTTCCCCTGCCGTGTCGAAGAAGGATAAGAGACCCCCGAAGCCGCTCTGCTCTCCTCCTCCCTCACTCGCTCTCTGCCCTCCCTCTCCATCACTCTCTCCTTCTCCTCCATGGCCAAACCCTAGCTCGGGCTGCCGTCACACATCGCCGTTGATTGCAACCTCCCCGAGCAGATCGAAGCGTGCAGCCGTCTCCGCCTCGTCGTCCTCTGCATCCTCGTCCAAGGAATCGTCGCGGGAAGCTGCGAATCGATCGGGGCATCGCCGTCTTCTTCACCTCCGGCCGCCGAACGTCGAGCAAGCTCGTGAGCGATTGCGGCCACCATTTCTCGCCATTCTTGCCTCCCTGGGATCCCCTCGTCGCGAACTAGCTAATGGACACCACCCCTTCGTCTCAGGTTCATCGGAGCGCCGTCGCCGTCCTCGCCTTGCTCCCGGAGCGCCGAGCCCTGCCGTGCGTGTCGGGGAAGAAGAAAGGAGCCCGTACCGCTTTGCCGTGCGCACTGGGCCGCTGGCTGGGCCAGTTCCTGCACTGCACGGCCCGGATCTGCTCAGATCTGGCCCATTCATTGTTTTTCCAGTAGATCTATTAGATGCTTTTATGTCCTATTTAAATTGCAGTGTAGATTTAAATCTGTTGTGGTAGATCTATGTGTGCAAATATTATGATGTAAATTTTGTAGTGTTCCTGTGAGTTTTCCTAAACATGCAGCACTGGCTGCTTGCAAAAATATTAATTTGTGAGCCTTCTAGATTTAATCCTATAAAAAGTATGTTTTGCCTTAAAAATTAAATATCTAGAGTTTTATAGATCCAAAAATTGCAAACTAAAATTCTCTGGATAGGTTGAGGTGTTACCCTTCCAGATCTGTTGGTCTTGTATGCAAATGAAGTCTAGAACAAAAGTTCTATTCAATTTTGTAAACACACCAGTGGCACTTTGGTGATTTTTGTAGATTTGTGTGAGATGAATTTTGGAGTAAATCCAATTGGATTGTCTTCTATATGTATAGAAGAACATATCCCTAAATTGGTTTGAATTTAGGAGTCACTGATTGACTGTGGTGCTAATTATAAGGTTTAGGCATTTTCTGCCTATTTTTATTAGGACTTTATTAATTGTTGTGTTATCACTTTATTGTTATAGATGTGTTTCCTAGCATGTGAATGGTGGTAATCCCTGTTGTGATGTGTTCTCTTAATCTTGCTAGCATGTTAGAAGAGCTAATTGTGAGTCATGTGTTTATTAGGGTTTTATTCCCTATATAGCTTTTCTCCTAGTAATTAGGAATTTGTTAAGCTTGTTGATTTTGATGTGAGAATATTGTGGGTGATTAATATGTATGCCTTGCTGGTTAATGGTTGTTGTGATACCGTTGCTTGCATGTTACTATTGTTTAGCAGTTATAATATGTTAGTACTGTTAGTGGTATTTGTTAGACATGTTGGTATGGGTAATATGTTTGCATGGCTTGATGAACTTGATGGACTTGAGTTGAGTACTAGCTTAAATATCTTGTTAGTGTATCCACCTTAGCTTGGTGAGATATTTTGAATTACCAAGATTAATTGGTAGTTTAACTTTTGTCTGAAGTATTTCCTGATCAGAGGAAAGTGGTTGTTAATTACCTCTAATTGAGGATGTCTTGGTGCCCATTTGTTTTGGCATGTGTATGGTTTTATACTCCTGATTTGTATAATGCCCTTGTAAATGTGGATCTTAGTTTGTTGCTTGATTAAACTAGTGCTATGTTTGTGGCTTGAGTGATTAGTTTGATACTTGTGGTTTGTTCCTTGTTTGTATGCCACTTGTGGTTTGGTTGCTTATTGAGTGTTGTTTTATTTTCATGTTTGCGACGCTAGAGGTAAACGCTACCGGAGTGGTATTTGGAAAGGATTTATCGAAGAAGGATGGAGTTATTTCTTGATCAGTGAGGAGAAGTCCAAGAACATTATGCTGGAATCAGGCAAGCTATCCTCTGAGCTTGCATTTATATACATCTATTTTGGTTCACATGTTTTACTTATAAAGAGCAAAAGTGATTTATGTGGTGTTTGCCACTAAAGCTATGATTTTGAAAACCCTTTTCCAAATTACAAGTATATTATTTTGACACCCTATATGGAGATACTAGCTGGAATTTCTTTTCCAAACTATAGGATGGGAAAAATATTGTTTACTCCAAACTCCTTTGAAAATACTTGTGTGGATATGGAATGCCGAGAGGTCGGTGTTGAAGTGGAAAAAAAATGGAGAATGGTGATGTTTATGAAAAATGCACATTGTGTCCCTGTACTTACAGAACAACCAATACCCGGTGCGACCACATTTACCCACCTATGGGAAAAGGGCTTAGTCATATAATTTGCTCATATTAGTATGGGAGACCTCATCGACGGAGACGACTCCGTTATGCATGAGGGGATAGTGTGTTGATCTACCCCTGACCCGGGTCCTCGCTCAAACTCTATGGAAAGATAAGGAGGAGGATTGAAGGTTCCACCATAAATCGCCGGGCAAAACTATGAGTCCTCACACTTAGATTCCGACGGGCTGGGTTAAGTGTGGTGGGAAATATCATAAGGGAGGATCCTATACTAGCATGAGCAAAGGAGAGGCTAGGGTCGGTGGCTCAACTTCGCATACACCTTGTATGGCGGGACGTGGCTGACACGATGAGTTACCGGATGGATGTGGGTTAAAAGCGTGCTACCTCTGCAGAGGGTCAAAACTATTCGAATAGCCGAGTCCTCGGATATGGACAGTTGGAAAGAACTGCTCGGTCCTATGTGCAAGTTTTGCAAAGTTTTGAGATTTGAAAATAAAATGGAGATGTGTTGTATATGCAACTCTACCGACGGGCTGGTATGAGGTTGCTGGAGAATGATTTGACCATGACGGGCTATGGTCGAGAAGTGAAGAGTTTTGTGATTTGAAAATGGAAAATGTTTTAGGCAACTATACCGAAGGGCTGGTATGAGGTTGTTGGGATTGAATGACCATGAAGGGTTATGGTCGAAAAAGGAGGAGTTTTGGAGAAATAAACAAATGGTGATTTTCCGGGAAAATGTTTATTAAAGAGACTTCTTACCTTTTTTCAACAAAGATGTATTTTCGGGAAAAAGTTTTAAAAGAAAATTCTTACAAAGATAGATTTATGGGAAAAAGTTCTAAAAGTCTTCTTTCCTCAAAATAAAGGTTTTTATTATAATAAAAATGATGCTTTTGCACGCTCATGTCGGGGGTAGTTTGCGAGTACATTCAAATGTACTCATATTGGTTTCGTCCCTGGCTATTGTCTTAGCCAGATTCTGAAGAGGAGCAGTTCGAAGAAGAAGTGGTTAATGACGTCAATGCGAACTAGGGCGCTTCCCAGTCAGCTGCCTGTAGGGTTAAGGCAAATGACTTGGGCTCCACGTTGTTTGGTGATTTCCGCTGCAAGTACCTGTTGAAGTTATGACTTCAATCAAGTAAGTATATTTATTCGGTATTTATGGGTGTTCTGTGATGCCAATTCGAGTTATGTGCAACAACAGACTGATCATGGGATTGTTGCAGGAAACATAACGAGTATCTCGGATATTAATCCGGGGTCCTCACAGACTTGGTATCAGAGCCATCCTGACTGTAACAGACCTTAGTTAGCATGGACGTTAGTTAGGAAAGAAATATTTTGTTAAAAATATATTGTTACCAAAAACATATTTTTATCTAAGGAAGTCCAAAAATAACTTCCACTCTCTCACCTTCTCAAATATTTCCGAGCTCATCCCTCTATTTTAAGATTTTCTAAGGATTTCTCTACTCCCTCTTACCCTTCAAAATACTTGACGATGAACCCAAGTGAGACCTACTTAGCTAGCACCTACAAGCAGAAGCTTCCATCACAAATACTCAACATTCCACATCGAGGTGATTCATCTGCAAATACCAATATCGTCGATATCAACAAAGCAAGAGACCTTCGAAGACCTCAACTCAACAGCAACAATTCTACTCCATTTGTGACCTTGACAATCTCAAGTATTCCAGCTGAAGACTAAGGCGAAGACTATTTTTGGAAAGAAATATATTACTACCTAAATTATTTGTATCTAAGGAAGCCTAAGTATAACTTCCATTCTTTTCAACTTCTCGAATTATTCTAAACCTTGTCTCTCGTTTAAAGGTTTATCAAAAGTTTCCATCTCTTGTCTTACCTCCATTCAAACTTACATACTTGACGATATCCCAAACCAGACCCATAGGATCGATAGGATAAGCTCGTTTTACTTGAGCAATCCCCACCTTCCACGGTATTAAACGTCTGTTGGTGCTAAAAGTGCCTTGATTGATCTTTGCTTGTGTGTTGCATTTATTATGTGTTGTTTTCCTTGGTGTTTCACAAAACACGCCTTGTCGGGAACCCAAAGTAACCACACTGTTGTCTGTTGCTTTAATTTTGACTGTTTGCAAAAACCTTTTTGCCTTGTTGGCCATAGATGTACTTTTTGTATCCTTTCAAGAGTCCGACTTGGAAAACCCTTCAGAAAATTTTCTCTTAGTAAGAGGAGCAAGGTATGGAATACTCTCTACCCCAAGACTCTGTGACCTTCTGCAAACGATAGCGGCTTCATTCGTCGTTTTGTACAACCACATCAAGCCATCGAGAAAGATGAAGATTCAAGACCCGACGGTAGATGACACTGGTCGTATCCCGTCGGACTAACAAAACAATATGAAAAACTAACATAACTAACATAATTTATCTAACTTTAAATCTCTCATCTAACCAAATTTTGCAAAGATACTAACTGCTTTTTCTAGACCAAGGGAATAAGTGCCATAGGACGACTCAAAACTAGTTGGTACAAAGGAGACTTTAGGAGGATATAAGAGTGTTGGACTATAAGATTATTAGTCAAAAGGATCCCTTAAGAATCTAGTTGATGAGATCAAACTTTGGTGGATGATGTTGGTAATATCAAAAATTTGGGGTTTAGAATAGAAGTGAAAGCTTGGAGTGGATCGATAAATCAATTGGGTTTGGACAGATGATATATTTAATTAATACTCTGGGGCTAACCAGTTGTGGTCCCCAACCATGGTGGTTATCTGGAGCTAGAAGACGTGACCCTTGATTTAAGGTTTAGAAATAAAGGTGAAGTTATTGGATTTTTAGGAAGCACTTGCTGATAAAATGATGTTTGGATTGGTTAGAAGCAAGTAAATTAAGAAGAATACTCCGGTGTTGGAATGTTTAGGGTGATTCCTAGCGCAAGTGACCTTGTACTAAATTCTTATGGAATTATAGGAAGTGGTCAAAGATGAGTTAGCAAATGAGTAGATCGTTGTATGCAAGAAATAATTGGTGGAGGATAAGTGAATGTTTATCGGATTCTAGGAATCAATGTGACTTGGTCTAGTAGCAAGACATTTAGGTGACAGTAGTTTTCAGAGCTTGTCACGCTCTGTTTGGATTATTCTTAGAAAGATCTTTTATCTTTGATTAAGAGATCAAGGCCCAAAAGTGTGAGATAAAATCTGAATTTGGTTAGAAAGGGGGTAAATTCTTGATGATGATCACATGATTGTTGGATGCTTTATTTAGCTTTGATGATATGATCGTGGAAAATAACCACCTGAAGGAGTAAGATAATATGAGATATGCCTATCTGGGGAGAAAATCAATCAAGAAATAATTGGTGGACCACTACGATTTTTGTGATAGGATGTAATGGGAAGACTATGCCTGAAAGGTTTGATGGATATCCGATAGATTGAACTATATTATGATAAAGAGTTATGCCCGAAGAAGATGATGGTGGATTAATAACTTTAGCTTGGGCAAAAGCCATGATTCATAAACAGTTGATAGTAGTGGCCTTACCAGAGATATTGGAATGGTATTTTGAAGACTCGAGAATTAGAGGCCTATGTAAAGTTGGTTGTTTTGGATCTTAGGTAATAAGTTTGATGTTCAGAGTATAGCACCCAACTCCCTTGAAAACTAACTTAAGCCCCTCAACCAGAAAGTTTTCCCGGAAACCCTAACTATTCTGGTGCACTCTAACTTACTTGTGAAGACACCTGCAAAGCTTCCTGAAGAACCCGAACCAAAGAAGTCTTTCAGGACAGCCTTTTTCTCGCCAAGCCGAAGGAAGAAAAGCGTGAAGAAAATCTACCGGAAGTCACTAAGAAGAATCAAACAACGGAAGCACCTGCTGTTGGCAACATCAACCACCAAGCAAGTTCAGACGCCCTTAGAAGTTTATAACATCCCTCTACTAACTAGAAACCGGAGAGAGTATACTAACTAGACCGAGAGACACATCCTGAGAACAACGCGTCCCCACCTGCGACCCTCGTAAGGAGACAATATCAGGAAGTGATATCTGCACCGACCCCAAGCACCGAGGAATGACACCCAAGACGAAGATCGTCAAGCTACCCAAGAAGGACGATGCCTTCAAGTCAACCCCAGATGCAACCTTCTGCAGGACCGTTTAAAAATCCCTTTTTAAGGGGGGAAGACCTGCAATAGGTATACAAGAGAATGTTAATAATTAGTTCCTTGCGCCTCAGTCTTGTAGTGTCTGGAAACGCCAACCAGGACTCTCCCTCAGCGTCGATCGTTAAGTCAACCCCATCATCGAGGATCTGAACTCAGCACAGAAGATCATCGACAAAGAAAGCCTCGCAACATCAATTTGTCAAGATCTCACATGGCGACCTTACTGAAGAAGCAACGACCTCGGAAGAGCAGTCAACCCAAAAACCGTGCCCTCGTACTCCCCTGTTACCACCGGGCAAATCTCGAGGACGAGATTTATTTTTAAGGGGGGAAGAGCTGTCACATCCCAAATTTGGAAACTAAGAAAAACTTAGTTTTACCAGACCCAAAATTCAGAACCAACAAAAACTTTTTGAAATGTTTCACTGATGATTGTGTTTTCCTTCCCATTGCTATGTTTGAACTTGTGTGACTTGTTGTTTAAGTTGTTTGACTAGTAAATATCAGACCCAACCAGTATAAAAATATATTTAACTTTGGTGATCATGTCATGACAAGAAAAATATTCCATGTATCTTTTCCATTCTTATTTTGGCCAACTCCATTTCAATGATACTTGGTTTAGCAACACCCAAAACTAATACCCATTATTTGAGAAAGTAAAAGTATTTCCAGAACTATGTGTTCCCAAAAATGTGGAGATCTATATGCTATCTCCTATCTATCTTTTAAACTTGATATTTTGCATTTGTATGCAACTCCCATTTTATAAGCTTTGGTTATCATTACATTTTAAAAAGAACACAAGTGGGAAATATATTACCCCACATATTTTGTCTTGCTCAAAACCCTTTTCAAAAATACAAAGGTGGAGTTGAGATAGTTTTAAACATCATCTTGTCATAATTAAGTACGATCATTCTTACAAGATAGTATGGTTAATCATGTAAATGGTGGTGTGATTAATTCTTGTGGTTTGAATTGTGTGGACTTGATTGTGATGTGGATATTGTGGTGTTTGTTGCTTGTGAGGATAATTCCTCTGTTGTGCTCAACACTAAAATAAAACACACTTGACCACAATGGTGGAGTGTGACTTGAAAACAAAACAAGACCCCTATGATTACTTACACCCTCAAAATAAAATCTTGATTAAAGGAAATGATCCTATTTAATTTCCCTCTATACCTAATTTTCTATTTTGTTATAACAATTAATTTATCTTATAAAATCCAGGAATGAGATGATAACCATCTCATCATCATGTTACTCTCTCCTCAAAATATCTAATCTCCAATTACAAAAATATCTCAATTTGTCAAATTGGTTTTATCCAAAAATAACATATTTAAACTCTATGAAGAAATTATGTTCAAAACATTTTATTTTGAAAAACCAATTTTTGTAGAGGCTCTACTTGACAAGGGGAGCCTACCCAAATATTTTCAAATTTTTATAAAATGTTTTAGTACCCCAAATAAATCCCCAAAAACCTACTGGTTTTAGAAAGGAAACAAAAGAAATCAAAAAAGGACTTAGTTGTAAATGGAAACAGAACTCCAGGGGGTTTTCTGCCAAACCATCGTCCTCCTCCTGTAGCAGCAGTGCTGCGCATCGCCGTGTCGTTCGCCGCTCCGCGCTCGCCGCCCGGACCCCCCCCCCCCCCCCCTCTCGTTCCCCTGCCGTGTCGAAGAAGGATAAGAGACCCCCGAAGCCGCTCTGCTCTCCTCCTCCCTCACTCGCTCTCTGCCCTCCCTCTCCATCACTCTCTCCTTCTCCTCCATGGCCGAACCCTAGCTCGGGCTGCCGTCGCACATCGCCGTTGATTGCAACCTCCCCGAGCAGATCGAAGCGTGCAGCCGTCTCCGCCTCGTCGTCCTCTGCATCCTCGTCCAAGGAATCGTCGCGGGAAGCTGCGAATCGATCGGGGCATCGCCGTCTTCTTCACCTCCGGCCGCCGAACGTCGAGCAAGCTCATGAGCGATTGCGTCCACCATTTCTCGCCATTCTTGCCTCCCTGGGATCCCCTCGTCGCGAACTAGCTAATGGACACCACCCCTTCGTCTCAGGTTCATCGGAGCGTCGTCGCCGTCCTCGCCTTGCTCCCGGAGCGCCGAGCCCTGCCGTGCGTGTCGGGGAAGAAGAAAGGAGCCCGTACCGCTTCGCCGCGCGCACTGGGCCGCTGGCTGGGCCAGTTCCTGCACTGCACGGCCCGGATCTGCTCAGATCTGGCCCATTCATTGTTTTTCCAGTAGATCTATTAGATGCTTTTATGTCCTATTTAAATTGCAGTGTAGATTTAAATCTGTTGTGGTAGATCTATGTGTGTAAATATTATGATGTAAATTTTGTAGTGTTCCTGTGAGTTTTCCTAAACATGCAGCACTGGCTGCTTGCAAAAATATTAATTTGTGAGCCTTCTAGATTTAATCCTATAAAAAGTATGTTTTGCCTTAAAAATTAAATATCTAGAGTTTTATAGATCCAAAAATTGCAAACTAAAATTCTCTGGATAGGTTGAGGTGTTACCCTTCCAGATCTGTTGGTCTTGTATGCAAATGAAGTCTAGAACAAAAGTTCTATTCAATTTTGTAAACACACCAGTGGCACTTTGGTGATTTTTGTAGATTTGTGTGAGATGAATTTTGGAGTAAATCCAATTGGATTGTCTTCTATATGTATAGAAGAACATATCCCTAAATTGGTTTGAATTTAGGAGTCACTGATTGACTGTGGTGCTAATTATAAGGTTTAGGCATTTTCTGCCTATTTTTATTAGGACTTTATTAATTGTTGTGTTATCACTTTATTGTTATAGATGTGTTTCCTAGCATGTGAATGGTGGTAATCCCCTGTTGTGATGTGTTCTCTTAATCTTGCTAGCATGTTAGAAGAGCTAATTGTGAGTCATGTGTTTATTAGGGTTTTATTCCCTATATAGCTTTTCTCCTAGTAATTAGGAATTTGTTAAGCTTGTTGATTTTGATGTGAGAATATTGTGGGTGATGTATGCCTTGCTGGTTAATGGTTGTTGTGATACCGTTGCTTGCATGTTACTATTGTTTAGCAGTTATAATATGTTAGTACTGTTAGTGGTATTTGTTAGACATGTTGGTATGGGTAATATGTTTGCATGGCTTGATGAACTTGATGGACTTGAGTTGAGTACTAGCTTAAATATCTTGTTAGTGTATCCACCTTAGCTTGGTGAGATATTCTGAATTACCAAGATTAATTGGTAGTTTAACTTTTGTCTGAAGTATTTCCTGATCAGAGGAAAGTGGTTGTTAATTACCTCTAATTGAGGATGTCTTGGTGCCCATTTGTTTTGGCATGTGTATGGTGTTATACTCCTGATTTGTATAATGCCCTTGTAAATGTGGATCTTAGTTTGTTGCTTGATTAAACTAGTGCTATGTTTGTGGCTTGAGTGATTAGTTTGATACTTGTGGTTTGTTCCTTGTTTGTATGCCACTTGTGGTTTGGTTGCTTATTGAGTGTTGTTTTATTTTCATGTTTGCGACGCTAGAGGTAAACGCTACCGGAGTGGTATTTGGAAAGGATTTATCGAAGAAGGATGAGAGTTATTTCTTGATCAGTGAGGAGAAGTCCAAGAACATTATGCTGGAATCAGGCAAGCTATCCTCTGAGCTTGCATTTATATACATCTATTTTGGTTCACATGTTTTACTTATAAAGAGCAAAAGTGATTTATGTGGTGTTTGCCACTAAAGCTATGATTTTGAAAACCCTTTTCCAAATTACAAGTATATTATTTTGACACCCTATATGGAGATACTAGCTGGAATTTCTTTTCCAAACTATAGGATGGGAAAAATATTGTTTACTCCAAACTCCTTTGAAAATACTTGTGTGGATATGGAATGCCGAGAGGTCGGTGTTGAAGTGGAAAAAAAATGGAGAATGGTGATGTTTATGAAAAATGCACATTGTGTCCCTGTACTTACAGAACAACCAATACCCGGTGCGACCACATTTACCCACCTATGGGAAAAGGGCTTAGTCATATAATTTGCTCATATTAGTATGGGAGACCTCATCGACGGAGACGACTCCGTTATGCATGAGGGGATAGTGTGTTGATCTACCCCTGACCCGGGTCCTCGCTCAAACTCTATGGAAAGATAAGGAGGAGGATTGAAGGTTCCACCATAAATCGCCGGGCAAAACTATGAGTCCTCACACTTAGATTCTGACGGGCTGGGTTAAGTGTGGTGGGAAATATCATAAGGGAGGATCCTATACTAGCATGAGCAAAGGAGAGGCTAGGGTCGGTGGCTCAACTTCGCATACACCTTGTATGGCGAGACGTGGCTGACACGATGAGTTACCGGATGGATGTGGGTTAAAAGCGTGCTACCTCTGCAGAGGGTCAAAACTATTCGAATAGCCGAGTCCTCGGATATGGACAGTTGGAAAGAACTGCTCGGTCCTATGTGCAAGTTTTGCAAAGTTTTGAGATTTGAAAATAAAATGGAGATGTGTTGTATATGCAACTCTACCGACGGGCTGGTATGAGGTTGCTGGAGAATGATTTGACCATGACGGGCTATGGTCGAGAAGTGAAGAGTTTTGTGATTTGAAAATGGAAAATGTTTTAGGCAACTATACCGAAGGGCTGGTATGAGGTTGTTGGGATTGAATGACCATGAAGGGTTATGGTCGAAAAAGGAGGAGTTTTGGAGAAATAAACAAATGGTGATTTTCCGGGAAAATGTTTATTAAAGAGACTTCTTACCTTTTTTCAACAAAGATGTATTTTCGGGAAAAAGTTTTAAAAGAAAATTCTTACAAAGATAGATTTATGGGAAAAAGTTCTAAAAGTCTTCTTTCCTCAAAATAAAGGTTTTTATTATAATAAAAATGATGCTTTTGCACGCTCATGTCGGGGGTAGTTTGCGAGTACATTCAAATGTACTCATATTGGTTTCGTCCCTGGCTATTGTCTTAGCCAGATTCTGAAGAGGAGCAGTTCGAAGAAGAAGTGGTTAATGACGTCAATGCGAACTAGGGCGCTTCCCAGTCAGCTGCCTGTAGGGTTAAGGCAAATGACTTGGGCTCCACGCTGTTTGGTGATTTCCGCTGCAAGTACCTGTTGAAGTTATGACTTCAAATCAAGTAAGTATATTTATTCGGTATTTATGGGTGTTCTGTGATGCCAATTCGAGTTATGTGCAACAACAGACTGATCATGGGATTGTTGCAGGGAACATAACGAGTATCTCGGATAATTAATCCGGGGTCTTCACAAGCAACAACATCTGTGTTGGATTGAATGGGTCTATTTTCCTTCGAGTGGATCACCCGTCTAACAATCGACTCGAATCTGACCGCTTCACTGGGCTTCTCTCATGAGCTAGGCCCACAATATGAAGAGGACCAAATCTCTACTACTATTAAACAAGCAAACATATTCATCGCTAAGCACACCCACCTAACGTACCCATAACAATAGGGACCAATACGAGCCACACGATTAGGCCCACTAATTGAGATCTAACCGTCAAAGAAAATAACTTAACTCTCGCCGTGTGTACATAGCGAATTTGAGTGGCGGACGAAAACTCTGCCGTCCCCGCGTACGCACGCTACATGGAGAAAAAACAAGGCACAATCAACCGGATAGGTATCTCTACACAATCAATTCTCGATTCGCTGGTCAACGCCGTTAATTCCTCTCCTCTCCCGATTTTCTCTTTGTAGTCCTCGCCCCACCCCACCCGAATCCAAGCAACGCCATCAATGGATGTCGCGGCCGCCATATCCCTCTTCAGCTCTGCCTTTGCCGGCCTCCTGATGCCACCGTAGCCCCCCTCGCCACGCCCTATTTCTCCTATCCCCTTCTCCGTCCAATCTTGTGCCTCCTGACCACTTCCACGCCGTCCACGACCGGCTCCGTTCACCGTGTTGCCCCTCCGGCGCGAGTAGGCACCATCGAGGCGTCAAGCCTTACGGGACAGTCTGCGTCCTGGAGAACGACCGCCTCCCCGCGTACGTGCGCGACAGCGCCATGAACGTCATCGACCACTTCCGCCGTCGCGTCATCACCGGCGACGTCGCCTCCCGCGTCGGCCTGCAGATTGATAAGGCGAAGTACGTGCTCAGGCTTCGCGGCGGACACCGGGGCTTCGTGGAGGTGGTCCTCTCTTACTTCCTCTTACATACTTTTTGGTTAGCCGCCGGGTCCGCGACGATCTGAGCGTGAAATTGTTGCGACGTGTGTAGGTTTCAGTGGAGAAGGAGAGCTATTGTACCTCTTCAGTAAGGACAGGGCAAATCTCGCTAGCAAATCATCCTTAATGCAGGTTGAGCCACTGGTCGCTGAGGTGTTCAGGACATTCAGAAGTCTGCATATATGTTTTAATGTTTCTAAAGGGCATCACTTATATTGGCTATTTTTCTGTCAAGGACTCAAGGTGGTCTTTATGCATATATGGCTACACCTCTGACAAAGAAGAAGAAAAATGCATGTATGGCTACAGCTGATATGCTAACATTTTTCTCTCTGATAATCAGTGCATCTAAACTTGTTAAGAACCCTGGGAGGATTGTGTACTGACAACCTCTTGGCCTCTAAGCTGTCTTTCTTTGTAAGGAATTGTGTTTGGTGTAATGATTGTGGTTGATGCAGGAATGCGGTCTGAGAGAGAAGTTGAAGCTAGCCGGGCATCAAAAGTTTGATACATTTCCACGGACAGCATCCAGAAGATACTCAGGGATTGAGTACGTGCAGGTTCAGTTGCTCGGCAAGAAAAGAAGCTTTGTTGCCATGGAGTGTTCGAAGTCAGTCACAAGTTTAACATCTGTGATGGTTCATGGTAAGAAATTTGTAAGTACTGTTTTCTGGTTCCGCGTTGAATCTAATCACCTATCCATTAAGTTGACTTCTGCGATATGCTCCTTAGCTATGTGCTCTGTAGACTGTATAGCAACCCAAAACGACTATATATACTTTCCGAAGAAGAAAACTGGATGCAGCGGTAGAAATGCAAAAATAAGTGCATGCAGATTCGGTAGAAATCACTTCTCATTTTTATTCTAGAATTACCTCGCTTCCCATTCCATTGTTGTTGTAGCTTCAGAGACAAAGCACCAATAATTGAGAGGTTAAGAGCAACTGGAAAATGACAACTTCCTATTTTATATTTCTTAGGCATTTTGATAGTGAAAGGCAACCTACATGAGAGCACTGATTTTTTTCAATACAAAAAAGCAAATTCGAAGTTGTATCTTTTCTGTAGTACATTGATGTTGTTAATAATTTCTTTTGCGATAGAGCTATCTAAGGAATTACTTGCTTTGTCTTCTGTTGTTGGTAAGTGTTCAATCTTTGAGAACTACACATGGAAAAGCTATAATCTGGAGTCTAGACTATTACTCATCCACTTGTTAATTACACTGTACTTCTATTGCCTCTCATCTGATGCAGTTGTGTCACAATCTAATGATGATGATTCTTTAGTTCCATGCGTTTTATCCAATTATTCTTCTATAGTTCTATCATCAAAATTATCTTTGCTCCGTAAATTATTAGTGAGCTTGGTTCACCATAAGATTTAAAGAATCAGAAGGTACTAATGGGAGGATAGGACAGAATTATCTTGGTTCACCATAAGATTTAAAGAATCGGAATTATTCTTCAAGGTGATTCTTTCAATGAAATTAGATGACCTCAATGTCAGGATGTGTTTTTGTGTGTGGAGAAAACGCAAAGGATTCTTTGCGTTTTATTTCATTGAAAAGATAGAGTTTGTTTTACAACCTCCTAGGAGGGTTACAGGTGCCTCAAACATAATACAATTTAATGCACGTCCCAGGTGGACGGCAGAAGAACTCTCAGCCCGTTTGCACCTGCTCTGGCCCATAGCCTTGCTTCATCCTTTATTTTCTCGACGAGGTGCTGGACTGAGGGCTGGTTACCTTCGAACACACAATCGTTTCGGTGTTTCCACACCATCCATGGCGTTAGGAGGGTGACCGACCCGAGCCCCTTGCGCAGTTGTTTGGGTGTGTTCTGCTTTGCTTGCAGCCACCAATGCACCAGGGAGTTCTCTGAGTTGGGCGCAGCCACCGTGAACCGCAACCATGCGAGGACTTCATGCCAGATTTGGCGCGTGAAGGGACACTCCATCATCAGGTGTTGTATCGTCTCTGGAGCCTGGTCGCAAAGCGGGCAGCGATGGGGGTGCTGCAGGCCACGACGTGCGAGCCTGTCCGCCGTCTAGCTAGCACCGGTCCTGGTCCGCGAGCCAATGGAAGAACTTGACTCGAGGAGGCGCCCAGTTCTTCTAGATCAATTTCCAAGATAAGCTGGTTGTTGATCCTTGGAAGGTTGCGGTGTATGTGCCGTTGGCCGTCCATCGCCAAATTAGCGTGCCCAGCTGTTTCCAAATCTACCTGTCAAAATTACATAGGAAAATTTGAGAGAGACAGTATAGGAAAATTAAGTATCACTTGGCCCTTGAATTGTGATACTCCTGGAAAAGTTATTGAAAGGTTTTTAAAATCATTGTATTAGGATTACTAACAATACTCATGGAAAGGAGTGATAATAAGTACTAACAATAATCATAAATTCAGACATTCAAGTTACAAGGAAGTATGGATTCAGAAATGGCAATTCATAAAATGGAAGAGTGGAAACCACTGCAAAAAATCATCTGCACCTTGTCCAACATTTATTTCCAATGTTGTCTATACTTATATGAACTTCCCATTCAATGTGCACTTTGTGGTATGCAATTGTAAAATGTATAGTGCAATATATTTATTTATATTTTCCAATTGTTGAGACATGCATTGCACGTGCAATGTTATTATGGTTTCAAAAGTTCATATTTAACTTGAATATTTTCTATCAGGAGAGCAAGCAAAATAAGCAATGACTTTGTCATCTAAACCTGTAAATTTATCTTATGTCTTTGGAGTCTCTTACCTTGTCTATAAATAGATTTCAGGCATGATGCTAGACGAATTATGTTAGGTACTATAGAGAACTAATTTCTGAGTTATTGGGTTGTCCCTTTTACTTTTCTACTTATTGTAAAATTATACATTGTTGCTAATTTGGAGTAAGTACATTAAATCTACCGACAAGGTGGTCTTTATTATGTAGTCCAATTTCTTCATACTTGCGTTTGTCCATGTTTCTCTTCTATTAATTTTTCCTCAAGTGTACAATGCAATATCCATTTTGGGGATCAAAGGTTCTATAGTTGGGAAGAATAGCAGACTGCTTCTTGGAATATGTATTTAAGAGGTTTTACTTAATATTGCAGCAATGCTTATGATGTTGAACGTGCAATTACAATTTTCATTCTGTAAGATATTATTTGTACATAATTATCAACCATGTGTTGTCGACATCAGAATAGAAAACTTCATGCTTCTTCCATACTTTGAGTCCAAGGATTTACAAGTTTTGTATTGGTTTTTGTGATATTTTTCCCGGTCAGTATTGGTCTGGCCAATTAAATTTGCTTGCTTTCAGATCAATCATCTCCTTAACTCATGCAAATAACATATATTTCTTTTGTTTCATCTTCAGATCGATTGCCAGGTTGTTGATGCTATTGGTATTCCAGTCGTACAGTATGTTGCAGGATGGTCGATCATTGTCTATTCGTAATCATTCAGGCATGTATTCTGAAAAAAATAAAGAGCATGCAGGCGGGCGGCGGACGTGACCATGCTTCTCCATGGCCAATCAGTCTCTGTAATCATGTTGTGTAAAATGTTGTCTTGGAATCTGGCAATGAAGTGATTATGGAACTGATTTCGTTGCTTAAGAACACAACCTGATCTATCGATCTACTCTTGAGGACTTAATATGATAGTATAAGTACACGCATGTGTGGTCAGACGTCAGATACATTTTTTTTGCAAAATCAAGGAATGCGGTAGCTATGATTTCGCAACTCTTGGTACCTAAAGCTTTGTGTTTTGGTGTGTTGCATGAGCACATTTTGACCCATGCGTGAGGGGGTTTGTTCTCTTGTTAAACATTGGTTTCCAATAAAACTCGAGCTAGCTCCCATGATCCCCACGGGAAAACATAACCAAACTAAGAGTCACTTATTAAAAAGTTGTTCTTGCCAGGTTGCCCGTGGTCTTAGATTAATCGAACACCAAACTAAGAGTAAAACAAAGTTTGACTTGTCGGCCTAACAATACTGAAGCCTAAGCATGGCATAGGTTACTGACTTACCGTGGTGTAATGGCCAGAAATGAGATGCAGCGTTTTCCTAACTGTTCATGCCAGCGGCGGCTTAGAGTCACTTATTGTGTATGTACAAAGTGTTATTCATGTGATAAGATATATCTTATAGAGACGTGAAAGGCTACTAGTTTGGGGAAGGATTCGAACCGGAAGTCTACACCGTCGAGCCAGAAAAAAAGGAGAGGAAAATACCAGAGGAGGGTTTGGCGCTCGCCGCTAGGGTTCGGGCGTCGAGTTCTCGCGGCGCGCAGCCATAGGAGGAGAGCACGGGAGAGGCCACAACCCCAGCGCCTGCCGACCATGGATGTGGACCAGTCGCCGTCCCCGCGGCGGCCGCCGGTGTCGACGCCGGGCTACTTAGACCCGGAGTCCTCCCGCCTCCGGGAGGAGTACCGCCGCTACAGGTGAGAGATGCGCTCCCCCCCTTCCCCTTCCTCGTCTCGAGCTCGTACGCAGGCGTTGGCTGGTTGGGCTGGTTCGGTAGAGGGTTCGAGGTGAGCGCGGTTGCTCGCCAGTTATGCAGTGGCGAAATGGAGTGAATGTGAGCGGAGAAATCGATAGAGTTCAGTCGTTGATTCTTAGCTGCTAGTAGTTGATTCGCACTGAATCAGGCCATATGCTACTTACTGCTCGTCCCACCTTGGCAGCAATTTTAGAATATTCGTTGTGGTTGGACAACTGTGTCGTGTTCTCAAGTATGCTACGGATTACGGAATCAGGACATATGCTACTTACTGTTCGTAATTTTCCCAAGTATTTTAGTAGCTCTGTTCTGATCTGATCATTTAATTGGATTCATCTGTGAAGCGTACTCTATTATTTGGTGGCCTGGAACACTCTGGACAATTAGACAACCCAATTGGTGCCACCGCCATGGTAATGCACAATAAGTGTATGCGGTATTTGTGACCAAAGCATCGCCCCCTCTGTGCTTGCAAGTGCCCGATTCCTGAACACCTGTACTATTAAAGATCTCTGCAAGACGTTACCAGTACTCTAGCTCATATTTCTTCACCAAGTTCTTTTTGTGTATGACGGAATACTTAGTGTCGCATGGAATAGTAATGTAACCTGCTTGTGTCAAATGTGAAAACATGCAAAGCGAGCTGATTTTGTTGTTTTCTTTTGCAACTTACTCAGAAAGAGACTATCTTCTTCAAATGACTCCCAACTGTTGGGGACCTCAGTCTCCAGATTCTCAGAAGGAAGGGTGTTGCATGATGGAAACAGCATACCTAGGCGGCCCAACGCTGGTCTACTCCTTGAGGAAATCAAGCAGGAGGCTGCTGATTATTCCGACTTCGACGGTTTGGATGGATCAAAACTCTTCGGTCAGCGAAAAGAAGGACATCGTTGGATGGCGGTTCTGCACCAGACGCAGGTTTCGTTTCAGGCAGAAAGGGGGTGAGGTCGTCAATGAATTTGGTCAAACTGGAGGACGATATGCTACAAGAAGGAGAAACAACTTTTACAATGTTTGCATCCCTTCTTGACTCTGCGATACAAGGTCAGTGTCGGAATGTAATCTGGCTAGTGAAATCTTATTATCTATCATGCTCTTTGGTAGCTAATTATTCTAATTTGAATATTTTTTTACACATATAATTATTGTTACTACTATATTATTATTATTATTATTATCAACCATGTTTATTTGGTACATGCCATTGTGCCATTTTTTTTCTTTAATTTTCACCAACAATATAATTAGTGAAAGACACTGCGACAAAATTGCACAAATATCTAAGTAGCACAGTGGTGCTTGAGTCATGCTGTCAGTTTGATTAAAAAAAGTGCCCTTTCCGTCTATTTTCTGACAAAACAGAAGCAGTGGTCTATTACCAACCAGATTAATAGCATGCCCAGAAACATGCAGTTCTGTTTGGTGACCTGAAACCTTAATTGGGTGAATGCATAATATCTAGCTATATCCTTGATTTCCATGACATATATATATTAATCTCTTTACTGTTATTCCAGCTGATTAAATTTTCATGGTTTCAATTGTGTTAACTGATGTGTTCTTTGCAGGATTGGTGCCCTTCCCAGATGTGATTTTACAATTTGAGAGGACATGTAGAAACGCTTCAGAGTCAATAAGGTTTTATCTTGCCTTAACTAGTAATATCTTCCATTGTATAACTTCCTATAATTGGCTAGATTCTACTTCTCACCAACTCCTAGATGCAACTGTTTGCCACATTAACCTCCTACACAGTACAACCATTATTTTCATTATGCAAAGAGGCATAATTCGTATGCTCCAAGTACTTTATTTTTCAATGTAATAGATGCTTGTACCATAGGTTGGATGCCAATATGGGGATATGCGGCTAATGCTTAGATTTTTCAGGCATGCTGCCACAGGAAAGCTTCGAATGGCAGAGGATAAACTTATGCAGCAAAAAGCACAATTGTTACTGGATGAAGCTGCTTCTTGGTCACTTCTTTGGTACCTCTATGGGAAAGGTAATAGCTTATGATGAACAACTTAAATATATTATTATATGGATCCTTTTTCTTTGCAGTAGCAGTGTCTATAATCATTTATCATTTTGAGTAAACTGTTTATGTATGCTGTATGTTTTCATGTGCTACATCACAGCAAATGAAGATCTTCCTGGAGATCTATTCGTGGTAAGCTACACTTCTAATTGTGAATGTATTAAAAATATTTTTCTGTGCACTTTTCCCGTATTTCTGTACAGTCATCTAAACGATGCTATTTTCTGTTGACAGTCACCAACTACATCCCATCAGGAGGCTTGCCGGTATGTTGCAACAGATCATACAGCACAATTGTGTCTGCGGATTGTACTTTGGCTTGAAGGGCTTGCTTCGGAGGTCTTGATTTGGAGAAAAAGGTAAGAGGGGCATGCTAGTTTTTTAATTAAGATTTAGTATTTTCCATTTCCTGTTCTAACCTAGAGTCCTTTAGCGGCACATGATCGATGGAATGGAGTAACCTGCCTTAAAGTTACATAGAAAGTTCCATGAGTAGGTGAATTAGAAATAAAGAGATGCATATTCACATGATATCTTAACATAAGTATTTGAATTGACAATATTAAGCTACAATGTGCTCCCTCAATCCAATAATGTAAGGCACATAAACCAATATGATACTAGAATTCCTTAAACTGCCCCTAGTTAATCCTTCTCATTATATTAATTGCAACTCTTTTCTACGCCATCCTAACCAGTTAACTCCAGAAGCATCAAATAATCTATGAAAGGAAATGCATGCATGCACTAATCACACAATGAGCTATAGAGCAACTTAGTATTTAAGAAATAGGTGATCTTTTAACTTCTCACAAATTGACGACGCATACATCTTTTGTGCTGTTAATTTTTGTTTTAGGTGAGAGGATCTCATGTTGGTTCATATCTACCAAGTTCTGGTGTTTGGCATCGTACGCAGAGGTACTTAAAAAGAAAGAACAATGATTCTAATATAGTGAAGCATGTGGATTTTGATGCTCCAACTCGTGAAGGAGCCCAACTTCTTCCTGATGACAAGGTAGGCTATCATTGCTATCTATCTCAAGTACAGTGTAAAGATCCTTTCAGAAAGGTGCTAATTGATTAACATGATATGTCAATGCTGCAAATATGCATTATAATTTGTTCCATTTGGGCTTGTCAGAGTTATTTTTTGATACTCTTTGTGTGATAGCACATCAACTTTATTCCTAACCTCACTTCCTAACCTTCCAAATTTACTTCTTAACTAATTTAAAGCAAAAACTACTGAATTAAAAGCACTACCAAGAAGATAGACCTGGACTCACTTTTTGTAGAGATACCTTCTCATTAAGCATTTCTGGTAAAGTAACTAAAGTCTTCCTTTAGTAAAACCAGAACTAACATTTCCTTGATGTGTAAGCAGAAGCAAGATGAATTGCTTTTAGAAGATATCTGGACTCTCTTAAGGGCTGGAAGATTAGAAGAGGCATGTGAATTGTGCCGGTCTGCTGGACAGGTAGGTCAGCTTGTATAGGCTTATTTCTTATGATGTATCATCTCTACCTATTTGTGATACTAATGCCTTGATTATATTCAGGCATGGAGATCTGCTACTCTTTGCCCCTTTGGTGACATAGATATGTTTCCTTCCCTGGAGGCCATGCTCAGGAATGGAAAGGCTAGAACGCTACAAGCCATTGAATTGGAAAGTGGCATTGGACGTCAGTGGCGTCTTTGGAAATGGGCATCTTATTGTGCTTCAGAGGTGAAGTCTTGTACTGTACAATCTGTACTCATGCTGTTGAAACTATGCTTCTTTGCTGTTAAGTTTAACGTGGTTTATTAAATGTTACAACTCTTCTTTTTTTACTTTAAATTAGTTTATGTGTGTGTATGTAGCAAATACTTGATTTGTTAAACCTAACTCCAAATCAATAATGCTATTGCAGAAAATTGCTGAACATGATGGTGGCCGGTATGAGATGGCTGTATATGCTTTACAGTGTAGTAACTTGAAGCGCACCTTGCCAATCTGTACCGACTGGGAGGTATGTTGTTTATTCAACACGTTTCTTAGCTTGCCTTTTAATTTGATTAATATTCTATTCTTTCCTTTGATGCTGGTTGTTACCTCCATGTGATGCATCTATCTCCTTCCATCTCACAGTCAGCTTGTTGGGCAATGGCAAAATCTTGGCTGGATGTTCAAGTGGATCTAGAATTATCTCAATACCAAACCAGCAGACCAGAAGAGAAACAGTATGATGATGATATGAATGGTACCCAACCTATGCTCAGTTCAGTGGGTCCAGAAAATTGGCCATACCTTGTTCTGGATCAGCAACCTCGTGATATAGCTGCACTTTTGCAGAATCTCCACTCCAGGTATTAACATTTATAGTCCCATGTATCCACCGTTTGCCTACTAATTTAACGTGCACTTGCGATACAGTGACCTTGTTCACGAAACTGTTTCTCGAGCATGCCGGGAGCAGCATCGACAAATTGAGGTAAGTTACACTTCCAGGAATGAAGAATAACTTACTCCTTATTCCCCATGCATTTTGTCTACTGAGTTCTTGTGGTGTAATTTAGCTTATTGCAGCTACGCTAATTGTTTGACATTGAATAGCTGGAAATTGGGAGCAGTTTGCTATTATTGTACAATTTGTCAGTTTGCTGACTAGTTTAGACACGTTTTTCAATTTAGTAGATGATTGTTCAGAAAACCAAGCATTTGGATATTATCTTTGTTATGTCTTTTCATTTTCCACCAAATATGTAACATTCTTGTTACTCAATAATTTATAGATCATTCTAGTGACTCATGTCAATAACTAGAAATCTAAAATACCCACATGTTCCAAAATACTCACAATCCATGGGCCCAATAGTTTAATCATTATCCAAATGAATTTAGGATCGCTTACTTGTCTAATTATTTGTATGTTTGTTTATTTGGTAGATGAATCTCATGAGTGGAAATGTGGCTCATCTTCTTGACCTTATATGGTCATGGGTGTCACCCTCGGAAGAAGATCAAAACGTTTCGAGGTGTTGCTTTTTATGCATTTAGTGGACATAAGTACAAATATTTAATTTTCTTACCATCTAACGTTTGAATAACTTCTTAGTCCGCTTAGGTCCCGTGATGATCCTGAGATGATACGTTTTGGGGCACATATTGTTCTCGTTATGAGATACCTTTTCAGCGAGGAATTGGAAGATGAGTTCGAGGAAAAGCTGGTTACTGTTGGTGATCTCATTATCAACATGTAAGTAGTGTTTCATTAAAATACTAATTTTTCGTGTCGGTTTGAGCCTACTTAGTATCTTAGAGTGACCCCATGTTTGAATGGTATCTGTTTGGATTCAAATATCAATTTTGTTTGGTGACGGTTAACATAATATTTTCATAGCATGCTTTCTTTTCATCGTGTCAAGGGCTTAATTCTATGTTTCTGCTGTTGTCCTACCTTAATGTTAAACTTGGCAATTTATCTTTAGTGGTATCTTTTATTCTTATGTTTCTCCCGATAATTTTGGTACCTTGCTTCGAATGTACTTTATCTCCACAATAGTAAACTAATGCTTGGTTCCAGGTATGTGAGGTACTTATTTTCAGAGCAGCAAGAAGAGTTGGTTGGAGTATATGCCTCTCAGCTTGAACGTGATGTTTGCATCGATTTGTTTGTGGAAATGATGGAACTAAGGTTGAATAGCAGGTATTACTATCATATGCTTATACCCTTTAATGTTTTTGCAATCTGGGAAAATGTCACAGTATCCGGAATTCCATTCAGTTGTTCATCTTTTGACATATTAGTTCATGATGTACTTACATGTTAAATGTTATCGGCTGCTCATTTTGTTCTCCATATTTCTGTTGGATTGTAGTTTGCTAGCTATCTGTATTCAAAGCCTAGATTTAATCTTAGATTTATGATACCTCGATAGTAAGTATTATAGTAGGTAAATATTTGCATGCCCAGATATTTATATTCTCAAACTTGTTATTGATGATTTCTTGTGCTTACTTCCAAGACTTAAAGTTAGCTGGCCTTACATGTATTTATTCTGCGACAGCTTGCATACCATGTACAAGCTTTTCCTCTCTGCTGTGGAGTATCTGCCATTCTCGTCTGGAGATGTGTCCAAGGCTTGTTTTGAAGAGATAATTGAGAGGTTTCGTGATTTTTGGGTTACATATAACATTGGAATACACCAAATTCAGATATTAGCTCATTGTGTTTATGGAGATTTTCTGACAAGATTCTAATTGGATGCAGAGTTCTTTCAAGATCTCGAGAAACGAAACCCAACAAGTACAGTGAAGATTTTTCTGATGTTGCGGAACGGCATCATTTGCAAGCGCTTCACAAGGCAATGGTCATTCAGTGGCTTTGCTTTACCCCACCATCCTCAATTCCAGGCTTTCAGATGATCACAGGGAAGCTTCTGATACGGGCATTGATGCACAGGTAACTATATATCGAATTTGTTCTTGTGCCAGAGAAAACTTTGTTTATGATACATGCAGCAGCATGTCTTGAAAAGAAAACTTTTGTTTATCCTCTTGCAGTCCATCGGTTTGTTCAGTGTTGAAATAGCATATTCATTAAACAGTACTCTTTAGTCTTTGTCACTCTGTTACCATTGAATTTCCCTTTGATTGAAAATAGTAATAGTTCCTTTTTTTACTTTATGAGCGTGGACTTATTTTGATTGGTGAAATAATACTCATTTATCCTCCTTTTTATTTAATAGCCATGGAACTTATCATTAATTTCTTTATCATCAGCAACACCCTATTCAGAGAGTTTTCCCTGATATCAATGAGGAGAGTCTCCGAACTACCAATAGGACCGCATAAATTGCTTGCCATCCTTGCTGAACCATTGAAACAAAAGGAACAATTTTCGCTGGAAGATCAAGAGATATCTGATAACTTACAAGAGTTTGAAGATTGGGTAAGATATCTGCTTTTGCCATAATGTGATCTGCATCTTCTCTTGATGCCGTTCTACTTTTATTACCGCTTAAAATTTGGTTAGCACGTCGGTTTCTTTACAAAGTAATTGCTGTTGTATGGCGAAACAGCACGAATATTACTCCCTGGATGCAACTTACCGGGGTTGGCTTAGATGTGAGATGGAGAATTCATCTGTTTCTCCTGAAATGCTTTCGGCAGAAGAAAAGGATCAAGCTGTTGCTGCTGCGACACAAACACTGGAGTTGGCTTTCTTGTTATTACTCAGTAAGTTTAAACTTTCATTGCTCCAGCAAGACATAAAGCCTCTGTTTATTTTTTCTGGAGAGCAATTATCAACATGGTGCATTAGTCTACAAATATGTTTCTTAAACTTCAAAATTTGTGATATTATATGAAAGTTTTTGCCATCGTTTAATATATGTATTATGGTTTTCTGTAATCAGGGGAGGAGAGACCATGGTTAAATGCTGTCGAGACTAGTCCATTTGACTCGTCAGAGCTTGTTTTCCTTGAGTTGCATGCAACTGCAATACTTTGTCTACCTTCTGGAGAATGTATGCCACCAGATGCAACATCATGCACGGCTCTTACAAGTGCACTTTATTCAACTGTCAGTGAAGAGGAGGTGCTGCATCGCCAGCTGAAGGTGAGTTCATCTCTTTTCTCCAAATTCCTTCTTCATGTTACACTTCAACATATGGACGTGAAGCCTTGGCCTGTTGTCCATTATTATTCATTACGGACCATGTCGTGGTGTACATTAAGGACTATTCAAAGCTACATTTCAATTTCTAGTAATTGCTTATCATGGCTGCTTGTGCAACTTCTGACTGTACAATTCATGGACAGGTTGATGTTAAGATCTCGTCTAAAGATCCTTGCTGTATTGAAGTTGCACTTCGCTGCTTAGCAACAGAAGGTGATGGGTTTGGACTTCATGAAGCCAATGATGGAGGTCTTCTTGCTGCAATTATGGCCGCTGGGTTTAAAGGTATCTACCATTTAGAGTGATAGTATGACTTAACTCTTTTCACATCCAAAGAATATTTTCTGTGATTGTCATGTGAATGATTTATCGTGACAGGCGAACTCAATCGGTTTCAACCTGGAGTTTCAATGGAAATTTCGCGACTTGATGCTTGGTATTCAGATGGTCATGGTTCGGTTGAAAGTACTGCTGCTTATATCATTCGAGGGCTCTGTCGGAGATGCTGCCTGCCAGAAACAATTCTACGATCCATGCAGGTGAACTTGTAAATAGACTCTACAAGTATCTGCCGACTACATTGAGCTATAGATAAAACGGTTTCTATTGTGCTGCTTCATTCATATCGTGTATTGATATCTGACGCTGATATTTTGCAGGCATCTATCTCTCTTTCTGAAGCAGGCGATTCTCTAGATCATTGTGATAAGCTCATTGAGTTGGTTGCTTCATCTGATTCTGGAATGATCCATCTGTTCAGCCAGCAGCAGTTACAGGTTACTTTACGTTCTTTGGTTTGTTCATCTGGTAACTGTAGAGTTTCCTGATATCAGCAAATATCTTATTGTTTTATTCAGGAATTTCTGATTTTTGAGAGGGAGTTCTTCATATGCAAAATGGAACTTGAGGAAGAGCAGATACCAACTGATGGCTAATTCATCAAAGTTTAAATTATCAGGTATGACACCTGAAATGTTATTCATCAGTTCCCAGAGGAATGGGTATGCTGATGCACATTATGTATTCGTGCTTGCAAATTGTATCACGTGACATATATTTATCATTTTATGTAGAATGATGCCGACCACATAATGCTTATGTTATACTCCCTCCGTTCCGAATTATAAGATGATGTTCTACCTTTTTTCTGAATCTTATGTATATAGACGCGTTTTAGTGTGTCTATTCACTCATTTCAGTCCGTATGTGGTCCACATTGAAATATCCAAAACATCTTATAATTCGGAACGGTGGGAGTACTTGACTTTAAAACAGAAATGTGCTCTGAGACACTTTTTTTCTCTCTTATTCATAACAAATTCACAATTACCTGATAGCATATGCTACTCCCCTGTTACGAATTATAAGAGGTTTCAACTTTTTTCTGAATCGCATGTATCTGGACGCGATTTTAGTATGTTGGTTCACTCTCTGTATGTAGTCCATATTGAAATATCCAAAACATCTTATAATTCGGACGGA
Organism: Poa pratensis; assembly: GCA_947311845.1. Lineage (NCBI taxonomy): Eukaryota > Viridiplantae > Streptophyta > Magnoliopsida > Poales > Poaceae > Poa > Poa pratensis. Next base: position 60,886,256 of record CAMZMU010000117.1, read on the forward strand.
GGGAGTACTTTACAATTTTGCGTCAACTTATCTGACATGCTTTACTGCTTTCTAATTGCTGAAAAAAAGTTACATTTTTCGTTTTGTTCTTGTACATGCAGAATCGGACATGTTCTACCTACTGACTGATGAGAAGTCAGGACTTGATAGTCTCGACACGTCGTACCATCTGTTGTGTGGCCAAGAACTAGCTATAATGTATTGAGATATTGTGACCCTGTCGAAAAAGGGGGAGACGAAAATTTCTGTATAGGTCTTATCTTAGACTGTAAGTTTGTTGCTCTCAGCTTATAACAGCAGCAGATGAGAATGGGCTCACTTTAGTTTGTTTGTATTATACTGTTCTATAAGTACAAAGAGGAGGCAGTTGCAAATCTTCGTGAAGGTTCATTTGGACCTGCTCTTATCCATCTCTGTTACTGATTTGATACACATTCACTACAATTGCATGTGCAGACAACAATACATCATGTAGAACCTCGTTTCTTCTCTGAACTAATCATGTGCTGCAGTTTATCGAAGCCTGAATCTCTTCCAAGGTCTTGCCTTTTGTCTCTGGCACGATCTTCACAATGAACAGAATGGCCATGGCACAAACGAAGGCGAAGAAGAAGAATGTACCTGCAAGATTTACAAATTAGGCAAACACACAACTATATAATGTCCCTGCATGAAGATTTGGCTCACCTGAAGAACTCCAGCTCATCAAGAAGTTGAAGGCGAAAGAAACTGCCAATGAACCGGACCAGTTCACCAGAGTCACCAAGCTTCCGCCGATCCCTTTCATATTTATGGGGAATATCTGCATCCAATCCGATTGTCAATGTCAACATAACACTCAGTTTCCCAGTTCATATGGCGTTTGGTGACATTGTCAGCGATGAAAGCTAACTGTACCTCTGACATTATGACCCAAGGAACTGAACCCATCCCTAGTGAAAAGCTTGCAATGTAGACCTGTTCAGTTACAAAAGGTTTTAGCATGAACAGAAATTCAGATAAGCATCAATCTAGTTGAACAAAACAAAGGTTTTTAAGGTGTACCATTATGCCCGTGAGTGCGATGATCGGGACCTGCTCCAAGAATATCCCATGAATCTTCATTCATAGGATAATTTGCCTCGATTAGTTTTTCGTACTTAACAGATAAGAACATCAAGAGTGGTTAGCATGCAATGCATGAAAGTTACCTTAAGATAGAAAGATATTCCTGACATAAGAGATCCCACTAGGAGTCCAGATGTTGAAATCTGAAAAACGAAACCCGAAAATTCCGAGCTGTTAATGTTTGGTACTTTTCTACCGATGAACACTCTACAACTGCAGCAGGACGTCCTACCAACAATAGTGGCTTTCTCCCACTCCTATCCATTAGTAGAGCTCCAAGAGCTGTGATTGGTGCCTATTGTGGAGATCACATGTAGTCAAAAAAACACCCCAGGAAATTTGTAAATTTCATCATAACTGTAACATATCATCTATTATTTTTACCTGGATACAACCCAACAATATCGTTCCTAGGTTTCCTGAAGCGAATCCTGTAGTCATGTAAGCACAAATTAAGTTCATAGTTCCGGAAGTGACGAAATAGAGATGCGCCGTACTCTCGAATTTGTCAGTTTACCAGCTGATACAAAAGTTTCACTAGCATAGAACAGGATCCCATTTATCCCTACAAACTGTTGGAAAACCATTAGACCGACGCCGATAATGACAGGACGGATGTAGGACCTGCTGAAAAGATCCAGGATTCCAGCCTTTGGAAGACTTTCAATAGATTCGATGAACTCCTGCATGTAGAGGAATTCCACGACAGCAGCTTAGTTTTCTGTACCCAAAATGTATCGGGTAACTATATAGTCGCGGTGGCAAACCTTGATTTCTTCAGCTTCAAGGGACACATCTGTGTGTTTCCCACGGAGGCGTTGGAGTGATATTTCAAACTCCTTTTGCCGGCCAACCTTTGCCTGTGGTGAACACTTGGTGCTGAGTTGTTGTGAGTGACAAATCATGCTAAAATTTAAAGATGCCATTCATCAAATTACCAGCCATCGTGGGGATTCAGGAATGAAGAAGAGACCAACTATGAGAATTATGCATGGAACAAGGCCTGCATACATGTCAAAGGAGGAAATCGTCAGTATATGCTTTTTGATAAAGATAAAAAAACACATTTATGAGATCTTCCATATACCAGCTGTGGCCAGCATGCGCCAGGACACCAGCGTGCCGACGATATACGTCGCGGATAATCCAGTGCACAGCAGCAACTGCAGTTCAAGCACTAGTTTCAGTGTTGCTCCTAAAAGTCCAGCAAGGCTTCAGTGTGTTTATATTTTGTTTTAAAGGGAAAACGTTTACTTGATTTAGAGCTGTGAGCATCCCGCGAAGAGCCTTGGGAGCTATTTCTGCTATGAAAACCGGTACCTATATATGTAGTTCAGTTACCAGAGATCCTGTCAGTAAAGTTGAGGAATCTTACCCACGGTTTGCTGAACAATGCCAGTAAATTGATGATCATACCACATAGGAAAATACTCCGACGCCAAATCCGGTGCAGAATCTCCCAAAATCAAGTGAAGCAGCACTCTGATAGTTACACGTCATGAGACACATCATCAGCTATATATTCAGGCAGTGGTACGATGGTACAAGAAGGGGTAAAAAAATTGAAAATGTACTTGTGCAAAGAAGATTGACAACCATCCGACAATGCAAAATAGAGAAGAAAGCCTCATCGCCTGCTCTCAAAACACACAGATACAGAAGAAAATGGTTAGGAGTTACTGTGTCGTAGTGTTTGCAAAGTATACTGGTATGTCAGAAAAGGAGGATTGTGTGCATAGATAGATAAATATACCCCTTCCGTCCAGCAACATCGGCAATGTACCCGCTCGCAACCGCTCCGATCATTGCCCCGATTGTTAGTATCGACCCAAAAACCGAGTACTGCAGATCATTAAACGGTGATGAGAAATCAAAAACAGCAATAGCACAGCTTCAAGAACAGCAGTGGCTCCCAATAGAAAGAGAGAGAGAGAGAGAGAGAGAGAGAGAGAGAGAGAGAGAGAGAGAGAGAGAGAGAGAGCAGTGGCACGTAAGGAATTGCTGTGGAATAATTTTGCTGAAGAACCAGTGCGCATATGCAGTTGGGTGGGCACGCACCTCGGAGAGAGTAAGCTGGAGGTCCTGTGTGATCTGGGCCTGAGTCGGTGCCGAGTAACCAATCTGCAGCACACCCATCACACACACGCACAAATTGTTTCAACTTTACCCGATAATTCCAGTATATATATATCTGGTTCCCGAAGAAGAAGGAAAACAAAGACAGGTAGCATGGAGACAGGCTCACCGTGACGCCGAAGCTGAAGGAGCCCATCACGGCGACGCCGGTGCTGGCCATGACCATGCCCAACGACGACCCCTCGCCATCCCGGCCAAGGAGGTGCTCGCTCGCCGCCATTGCCTAGCCAGCTGCTGCCTCACTAGTCACTAAATGTAGTGCTTACTTAGCTAGCTAGAAGATGGGAGGAGAGCACACGCTGGCTCGATTGACCGATGTGGCTACATTTATATAAAATCTCTGCATGCAACATGTTGGCAGGAATATGCGCTAGGGTTTTTATTTCCACCGCATTCTTGTCGGCATGCACGCATGGGATACCCGATCATGCTGGGCCGTAACATGGGAGTGTCAACTGGACACTTGATACCGAGGCGCCACTAGACACATGGCCAAGCGACTAATTTACCAATGGCCAGCTCATGAACGCGGGATGAAAATTGGCATGCTAGCTGCTGTTGACTGGCTCATTCTTCAGTCTTCTCTGTCTCTGCCCCGAAAACTAATCGATCCGAATTAGCTGGTTCATATGCCTTTTTCATTTTGAAATATGACAGGTCTGCCTTTTTCTGCTCTAAACGATCGACCCAAATGACGCCAAAACTGGTTGGGCCGAGTTAGATGATCTTTGCAGGCCTTTCTTTGCAACTGGCAGTCCTCTCTTATCATTTGGCCTGTGATATTTTTCAACCCACTCGTTCGCAACTCCTCCTCCGGCCTCACTGGTCGCCATGCCCTTCTACACATCTTTTCCCCTTGTTGCGACACCCATTTTGTTATCTCTGGTCTTGTGTTCACAACGAAATGAGTAATGTACTACATTTTTTTTTGGAGCATCCACTTGAATGTGAGAACATTCAGCATGCCACTGTTTGCCCATCCCTTCTCAGCTCCTTCTCCTCTGCCCCCCACCCCCACCTATTATCAGGGCAGTCCATCCGTTACTAAATATAACATGTTTTAGCTTTTTTTAGATTCACATGTAACTAGACACAGTTTATAGTGTGTATGCTCATTTCCATCCGCATCTACTCACCTTCTACGGATAAGTCCTCCTCTACTCACTTTGAAAAGGCTTATGATGAGGTTAAATGGCCGTTCCTCCTACAGACTCTAGAATGAAAGGCTTCTCGGACGAGTGACGTGCTTTGATTTAGAATTATGTTTCTGGGGTAGCGTGGCGATAAAAGTCAACGATGATGTCGGCCGCTACTTCCAAACAAAAAAGAGATTAAGGCATGGTGATCCTCTATCGCCTATACTATTTAATATAGTGGCGGATATGTTGACGATCATGATTGAACGGACAAAAACGGATGGCCAAATTGAAGGAGTAGTTCCTCATCTAGTCGATGGTGGATTATCTATCCTTCAATATGCAGACGATACAATCCTCTTTATGGAACATGATCTAGATAAAGCAGCGAATCTGAAATTGATATTATCAGCATTCGAGCAATTATCGGGATTGAAAATTAACTTCCACAAGAGTGAATTGTTTTGCTTCGGCGAGTCTCAGGAAGCAGCTGCTCAATACACCGATATATTTGGTTGTGAGTAAGGTCAATTTCCAATAATGTATCTGGGAATACCAATACATTATCGGAAACTGTCTAATGCGGAATGGAGACACGTCGAGTAACATCTTCAAGCAAGGCTATCTAGTTGGAAAGAAAAATTGCTATCTCTTGGTGGGAGGTCGGTTCTCATTAATTCGGTACTGACAAACATGGTATCTTCCAAATACCAAAAGGGATCTTGCATAAATTGGATTACTTCCGATCAAGATTCTTTTGGCAAGAAGATGGTGAGAAAATGAAATATCGACTGGCTAAATGGAATGTCGTTTGTCGACCTAAAGATCAGGGAGGGCTGGGTATTCATGACCTTAATGTCAAGAATTCAGCCCTTCTAGGTAAGTGGCTTTTTAAGCTGCTTACCGAAGATGGGATATGGCAAACGCTCATTAAGAGAAAATACATTGGTACAAAGGCGGTATCACAGGTGTACTGGAAACCTGGCGACAAAGAAAAATTTCTTTCGCTTCTGGGTATTTAATATTAAGGATGGTACGGAGATTAGATTCTGGGAGGACAAATGGTTAGGTACTACTACCCTCCGGGATCAATATCCGGCCCTATACAATATTGTGCATCATAAAGGGGATACCATTGCCACACTGTCATGCAGTGCTCTCCTCCGAATGTGACGTTCATGCGAGATCTAATTGGGCCGAGACTAACGTCTTGGAACTCCTTGTTGGCACGGTTGACTTTGGTTCAACTCACACAAGGCCCCGATGAGTTTCGGTGCAATCTATGTGCAAATGGAAAATTCTCCGTGGATTCTATGTATAGGGCGTTAGTACATTCCGATGTACCAGTCGATGATAATAAAAAAAAATATGGCAAATGAAGTTTCCACTTAAAATAAAAGTATTTACGTGGTATCTTCGTAGGGTGTCATTCTAACTAAGGATAACCTTATTAAACGGAATTGGCATGAAAGTACGAAGTGTATGTTTTGTCCACAACAAGAGACAATAAAACACTTATTCTTCGAATGTAGTTTCGCACGTTCTATATGGTCATCCATCTAGATAGCGTCTAACTTATATCAACCAAAGTCTGTTGCTAATGTTTTTGGCAACTGGCTACATGGGATTGATAAAAAGTTTAAAACCGTTATTAGGGTGGGAGCAATAGCCGTTATATGGTCGCTTTGGCTAAGTAGAAATGACAAGGTTTTCAATGATAAAGATGTTTCTCGTTTGCAGGTACTCTACCAATGCACAAATATTCTCCGTTCGTGGTCCACCTTACAACGGGAGGGTCATCGAGGCCTCTTTACGGAGGCATGTGCACGTTTGGAAGAGGTGGCGAGGGATATTTTTACCCGACATGGATGGTCGCTTGATCGCCGAATTCGTCCTCCATAGGCGTTCGCGTTCATCTTCAATGCTGGCGATCTACTTTATTCACTTCATGATTGTAATTCGTCTAGTGCTACACACTCTTTTTATTTTTTCACTTGGATTGCGGCTGTGTGCATTGATATGCAGAGGCCGGGTGTAATGCTTAAACTTTAAGTAATAAAACCCTTTATCTAAAAAAAAAGTCTATTCACCTTCCCTACAAAAAAAAGTGAAACACCTAAAACATCTTATATTTAAGAATGGATGGAGCAGATGTGGTCATGACACCCACCCCTAATGCTAATAAGGCGTGTGTGTAAGGCTATCGAGACACCACTCAATAGCGTTGGTCCGTGCTTCATTTTCACTACTTTGTCTTCGTTATAGTTACTTGTTACTCCTTCCTCTACCCCTTTCCTCTAGCCATACCTAATCCTACGCGTTTACGTCATTAAAATTAAGATTAATCCTAAATAACTATATATTTGTATTTGGTGACATGCTTCCTTAGCTCATTCACACTTGAAGTAAGCATAATGAACTACAATTTTAACATTTCACTCGTTACTCTACTTTAATTTTGGTAACGCGATAAAAAGAGTGGTTAGATTAATATAATGAAATTGTCTTGACAAGAACTCAAGTTAAATCTCGAAGTTTGTCAAAATCATGTGGTTTCTTGGATGGTTAGTAGTGGTAGTTGTATTTGTATCAAAGTCGATGTTGTGCTGAGTGTGCGGTGGTGTGCACAATCATTCTGAGTTGTTCTGAGTGAAAAAACTCCACTTCCATTGTGTGATTCATGACCATCTTAAATCTCTTAGCGTTGTAAGCAAACCTTTTTCTTTGTGTATTTTTCAATTTTATTTGAATGAGAATTGGTTTAGAGCAGAGTCAACTCCTTAGCAACTGGATGTGTATGCGGAGATTCGTGCTGGATTTTAAGTTGAAATTTTTCTAAATGCACCATAACTGCAACGGATTATTTCTCAGTCGCACTGTGGTTGAAACTGGATCTTTCTTTTCAACTGTGAGTGACGTCATTGAAATGGGAATTAAGCTAATTCCCATTTCACTGGACGCACTTTTTTTTTACCGGCGTGTGCTTTGGCCACGTTTCCAAGTTGGTTGAAGAAGAGGTCTAGCGCAGATTTCGCGCCAAAACACCTCTGCAGCTTTCTTGCTCTGCCCTCTCTCTCGCGCACGATTGCACGCTCCAAAATAAGATTGTCATTTTCTCACGAAAACCAATATTCGGAAGGAGAAAAAGAAGAGAAAACAGAGCGGGGAACGACCACAGCTTGACGATGGATTAGACAGAGCGGGTAAAAGATCCAAGATTCCATGGCGACGGAGCCGCGAAACGATTCTTCAGACAAATGTAGGAACGCATTCGATTGATTTCCCCTCTTTTATATCTCTCGATCGGTCGATCAAAAGCGGTGGCGGCCATGTGGCATAAGAACATCGGCGGCAAGTCGTCACGGCGGAGCAGCGACGATCTGGTATCACCGAGAAGCGTCCTTGATAGATGCACGACGACAACAAGCGAAAATAGCTGCACGACGGAGACGTCGATGATGGCGGGAGTTGTGGCCGCGTACCCGGAGCCGTCCACGCCAGCGTTACCGCAGGACGAGGAGCCTCCGGCCCAGTGGAAGGGCGCGATGGAGGCGTGGAGGTCCAGGACGAAGCGCCGGCTCGCGTCCGGCATGAGCTTCAGCATCCGCGGCGGCGGCGGCAGCGGCAAGTGGCGGTGGCCGACGACGGGGCAGGTGAACGTTGAGCAGCACGACCTGTGCACGCTCAGGCTGTCGTTCCGGACCTTCTCCCTGTCGGAGCTCAAGAAGGCCACCCGCAACTTCAGCAAGGAGAACGTGGTGGGAAGGGGCGGACACGCCAAGGTGTACCGCGGCGTCCTCCCCGACGGGCAGCTGGTGGCCGTGAAGAAGCTGCTGCCGGCGCCGGAGAAGAAGGACCGCGTGGAGAGCTTCCTGTCGGAGCTGGGGCACGCGGTGAACGTGCGCCACCCGAACGTCGCCAGGCTCGTCGGCGTGGGGCTGGAGGGCGGCCAGCACCTGGTGTTCCCGTTCTCCCGCCTGGGGTGCCTGTCACGCAGGCTCCACGGGCACCGCGGAGGCGCGGGCGAGGAGGAGGGGACCATGCCGTGGGAGGCCAGGTACAGGGTGGCCCTCGGCGCCGCCTGCGGGCTGGAGTACCTCCACGAGCGGTGCGCCAGGAGGATCGTGCACCGGGACGTGAAGCCCGACAACATCCTGCTCAAAGACGACTACGAGCCTCTGGTTCGTCCTAGTTGAATTCTCAATTGGAACGTCGTCTCATCTCCATCTGAGAAGGTTAAGATGATCTTCTTCATCTTCAGATATGTGATTTTGGGTTAGCAAAGTGGCTGCCGGCGAAGATGACGCACTACCAAGTGACCACCTTCGAAGGAACATTTGGGTCGGTCGGTCTGTTTGACGCTGTCTCAGAATCACGCCATTGTTTATCTTATCATCGTCAATTGCTGGTTTGCAAGTTACTCTGAATTATGATGGTGGAACAATCTACAGGTACGTGCCGCCTGAGTACACGACGCACGGCATCTTCAACGAGAAGACGGACGTGTTCGCCTTCGGCGTCGTGCTGCTCGAACTCCTCACCGGCCGCCGCGCCATAGATAGCAGAAGCCTCAGCCTCGTCACATGGGTTTGTCTTACCTATTCACTTAACTGTCTCGTTCAGGCTTATCATATTATGAACAATCTGACCCGCCTTGCCGTCGAATTGGCCGATCTTACATAAAAGGTGGCATTGTCCATTAGAAGTTCAACCCTCGATTAGCTCTTCTTGTCTTAATTCACAAAAAAGAAAACCTTCTTTGTCTTGAATTAGATGGTTGAACTCGTATATCTCCGGCAGGTTAGGCAGTTCCTCGGCAACAAGGATGAGACCCTAAAGATGGTCGACCCTGCCTTGGGCGGTCGATACGATGTGGAGCAGCTCGGCCGCGTCACGCATGCGGCCGAGCTCTGCATCCACAACTCCCCGACCCAGAGGCCCCAAATGAGCCAGGTACTCTAGCTACCAAATCTAGGCAGACTCATCTTCCTGTATAAATGTATACACTTTCACATTTTCCTCTCTGTTTGGAGTAATAATATAAACTCTTAGTTGCATCTAAGAATTCAAATTGAAAACAATTTTATAAAGCCAATCTTCAAATTTCCAAAATTAATGAAGGTAGTAAGAATACTGCGAGGACAGGAGGAGACACACCGGCGGCTCGTGGGACACGAGAAGCCCAGCAGGGATCGGACCGCCAAACCCCATGAAACAGACGGCTATGATGTACCGACGCCGAGGAGGTACCTAGATGATCTGAGTCGCCACAAGGCTCTAGCATTCGATTTCTAGGGGTGCTGACATCATGAAGGATACTTAATCTTCCTAAGAAGCATTTCACACATTTTGGGTCTAGGCTGTACAATAATTTTGTAATATAAGTGTATGCATTGCACATTGTGCAAGTAGTAAAACTGTAAACATGAATGCAAACGTATATTCTCTCATGTAAACATTATTGTAGGAAACTATATCGTTTTGCGTTTTTTATCTAGAATGTACATTATTTTATTGTATGTATAACACATTATGCACATAGTACAACTGTAAACATGAATGCAAACAAGGATACACGACATAATTCCAAGCACATATATTCTCTCCTGCAAACATCAAATATAGGAAACTAAAGTAGGCAACTAGGCTGAGCCCTAGTTACACCCAAATCAAAATTAGCACAACAGAAGCCGGCTAATTCTGACAGAGTGTTCTACCCAGCCATACGTTATTCCTGGTTCGGTAAAAAGCGACGTAAACTTTGACTGTGGGCTTAGTTTTCTCACTTCAACCATTTTTGTTTTCTGTGTTTGCCGGGTCTTTCCAGTTCTTGGCCAACCTTTTGTTGTCCTTTTATGGCTGTAGGGTACGGTATGATGGTACTTTTTCCTTCATTCTTTTCTCAATAAAAATGCCAACGAAGGATAGTAGAAACAAGAGAGAATTCTTTTAGAAAAACTCAGTTACAATCTCACTTGCAGCTGAGATGTTTCAGTTGTGTATGGGGTAACTGAGATTTTTCAGTTGCGGATGGGGTTGCAACTTGGATTTTTCAATTAGGGTGAAGTTGCAACTGAGATTTTTTAGTTGCAGATGGGGTTACAACTGTTATTGAGATTTTTTTGAGTTGCGGGTGGGGATGCAACCATAAAATTTTCAGGTGCGGGTGGCGTTGTAACTGAGATTTTTTTAGTTGCGGGTGGGTTGTAACTGATATTTTTTCAATTGTGGGTGGGGTTGCAATTGGAATTTTTTAGTTACGGATGGGGTTGCCACTGACATTTTTCATTTTGGCGGTGGGATTGCACCTGAGATTTTTCAGTTGCGGGTGGGGTTACAAGTTATAACTGAAATTTTTCTTACTCACATTAGAATTGCAACTTTAAAAAATCCAATTGCAAATAGGATTGCAACTAAAAAATTCCATATTTAAAAACATAAATAAATAAATACAAAATTGAGTTACAAAATTCTACAATAAAAAGATAATCCAATTCTACAGGCCCTCCGGAAAAGGCTCCACAGGCTCCTGCTCCTGAGCCTCCATGGCGAACTCTTGGAGCAACGTGCCGAGCCCCTCCCAGCGGGCAATCTCGTCGAGCTCTGCGGTGAGAATGGTGTCCTCGAGAACACCCTGTAGTTCAGTTCCTCCTCCTCCTTCACCACTGGCGCCGGTGGAGTGTGTCGTGAAGGAGGACCACGCCCGCGTGGGGGTTGTCAGCACGGCACAGGTGAGGTGGAGCACGGTCGCATGGGGGCAAAGGCGGCGAAGCTCGCCCACGAGCTCGAGCCTGGGCCCCGATGAACCCCTGGCGGCACTAGTCGTGTTGGTCGTAGAACCAGGTGTCCCAGTAGGGTCTGTCTTCGGCGAACGTCGGGTGATCGACGAGGTCGCCCGGGAGCGGGGCCCTACACTGTCGAATTCTCGCTCGCGTGCTCGGCCGCTCGGACGAAATGTGTCCTCGCATTGGAGTTGCCCTAAGGGCTACTTCTACTTATATGATTTTCAAAAGATTTATCTATGATTGAAATATTTTGATTTTTTTCGTAGTAAGCCGTTTGATTCATACGATCATATCTTGCGGGAGAAAATTCATAAGAATTTCGTATAGTGTAAACTTCATAGGAAAGTTACACGAGGTCTAAACCTCGTGTAAAACTTCTTCACCACAAATTGTCTCTCCCCGTAGGATTCAATTAGACGGGTCAGGTTAAGTTTTCTATTTCTTCACTGTAGTATCATATAAATCAAGGAGCTTAGGAGCCCTAAGTGTTAAGACACACATCTGACCCTGCATCTGACCCTGTCTCGGGTGCCTCCTCCATGCATGCCGCCATGAATCATGAATGCCTCGCTCTGGTTGGTTCTATTTGATCACGGAGCTCCTACGTACGTACAGTCCTGACTACCACAGCTACATTCAATTGCATCGATGAGAGGATCAGGTAGGGGCATGCACTGCGGTTTCAGTACAAGCCAGGCCTGACTCGCCACGAAACCAAGGGCAGTCGTAAAACAAGCTAGCTAGGGTTCATGTTATGTTAGCTCGATCTTCAATTCACTCCCACACCTACAGCCGGAGGTGTTCAGAGGCCGTTTCGACGCCAGACCAGACCTGACCGGCCTCAAAATACAGAGCCGCAGACCGAGCTGCCGGCCCTAGATGAAAACGAGCAATGTTTCATCTGTAGTGTATGTACCCAGGGGGCTCTTCTCCATTAAGAAGTTGTCTCTTTGTACACCTACCTGGAGGACAAGTATTTACAAAAAAAAACGAGACCAACCAGGACTAGCCCTTGGTGGCTTCTTTTTATAAAAGAATTGCTCCTTTGTGAGAATGCTAGAAATTCGCTCCCGACGGGATTCGAACTCTGGTTGCTAGGTTGAGCCACTGCTACCTTTGACTGGGCCTCTGCCCCGTTCTCTAAAATGAGACCGACCAGGACTAGCCCATGGTGGCTTCTTTTTATAGAAGAAGTGCTCCTTAGTGAGAATTCCAGAAATTCGTCCCCGACGGGGCTTGAACTCTGATTGCCAGGTTTGGGCCTCTGCCCCGTTCTCCGGACAAGTATTTACACGCGTGTGCCCCCGGCTGCATGGCCAAACACAGCAAAAAGTACAGCACCTGCAGTGTTTATTGCTACCTGCAGCGCTCGATCAAGGATTATACGAAGAACAGTTAGTTTCGCTCGTGCTACTGCATCCAATGAGTTGTTTTTAAGAGTGAATTCCATTTTTACCCCTAATTTCACGTTTGTGACACTGTTTACCCTATTTAACAAATATTCTACATTTTTACCCCATTTAACAAAACTTGTGTCACAAATTACCCCATTTAAGTTTTTTCACTGTTTCTGCGTTCACTGTGCATGTCATGTGGTCAATTAGTTGACAGCCTGGTTTTTCTCCTAGTTTATTTGCACCGCGCCGCACCCGACCACCCACATGCACCCCACCCCACGCGACCCAGACCACACCCACTCTCTCCCGCACGGCGGAAATGACGATGATGAGAAGTTTAGGCCGGTGAGGTGCAGGGCACGGCGACAGGGAGCTAGGGGGCGGGAAGGTCTCGACAACAATCACAGGCGACAGAGCTCGGTGACGCGGGGACGACGGCACAAGGTCGCAGAGCTCGTTTCTATCATCTTCAATAGGCCGCTGCAGAGCAAGGGAAGCCAGACAGAGTTTTCAGAGCTCGGCAAGGGCGCGACGACGCTCGGCTGGACCGCTGGAGGCGGAGAAGGCGAGCTTGATCCCGAGTTCCAAGTTCTCGCAGCGATAGGCGATCTCTGGTGCACGATTGCGGGTTGAAGGCAGAAGGAAGAGAGGGAGCACAAAAGAGGATGAATGAACAACGGGAAATGGACCTGATGTGGAGGAGGCAGGGAAATGGTTATGTTGCGGCGACACAAGTATAGGGAGCTGCTGCAGGTACTGAGACAATGAGAAAGCCTCCTCCTACCAGCGCTGGACCGACGAGTGAAGAGGACAGAGCCAGGAGGTGCGATGCGGGTAGGTGAGGTGCAGTGCGACTGACCAGGTCGCTGCAGTTGGGCTAGGTTTGGTTCAATCATCTAATAACTGGTAGTCCGGTACCTAACTAGGAGACAACCGGGGTTGCTTAATAAACCGCCTGCGTGGCATGCACATCCAGCGTAAAAACGGAAAAAATAACTTAAATAGGGTAATATGTGGCACAAGTTTCGCTAAATTGGGTTAAAATGTGAAAAATCTGGCAAATGGGGTAAATGGTGTAACAAACGTGAAAGTAAGGGGTAAAAAATGAAATTTACTCTGTTTTTAATGATATGAGAGTGGTTATACATGTAAAAATAGCGAAATTCCTTTTTTTTTTTGTAAGTAAGTATGCAGTTTGGGCATGCAGTGCTCGCACTTGTGCTTATACATGTGTTTTATGCATTGGATTCCCGACGCATTGGATGGCCTTCGTGTTAAGATTAAAAAAAAGTGCTAAAATAAGCTTATAAATTGCACGTGCTACGGCGAGTGGAATGTTTTATTTGTGATTTGTCACAGCTCCCATGGAAGTATCAGTCATACTTGGAGTCCATTGGAGCCTAGCAGCAGGCTATGCAAATCTAGGGCAGAGGGAAGGAAAAGGTGATCCATGATGCTCTCTCACTCTGCCAGATACGACATTAGGGTAAAGCAGAGACAAGTATAATCAACCTTTTTGTATCTCCTGTTCTAGCCTATCTTTATTTGTAGGTTGTATCTTGCACCACTATTTTTTGCTGGTGCAACAAACGGAGAAGAAGCTCCAAGGAGCTCGGCCAGAGACCAAAGCTGATTGATCGTGCTAAATCTAGGCATTATGAAGGCTTTAAGTACCGTCGACTTGGCCTTTCTCGTGGAGGTGCTGAGAAAGGTGTGTGTTCGGCCATTGTTGTGTAGCGTGGGTGTGTGGACTTATTTCATAGGCGAACACTAGAGTTGTATGAATGGCATCGTTAGGTCACGCATGGATCATCGCCGTGGGCTGCCAGCCTGCCATAAGGGGAGCCCCTCTCCCCTGTGCTCTTTATCTTAGGAAGAAAGTGCTGGAGAGGGGCATAATAGTTGAGGCTTGCAAAGATGGCTAGTTGGCTCCACATTAGCTGCAGATGTAGAGCTCTGGAAGCTCGCCGGCGCTGTCAAGCTGGGCTTGATCTGGAGCTAGACTAGGCTGTTTTTCGGGCGATGTTTTTGTTGTATTGGTGGACGCCTAACCACCTGTGACGATGACCCTGCCTTCGGCGGTGTGTGGGCAATCTGCTTCTGGTAGCCAGGGTGGTAGTGTATCCCTCGTGACGGTCGTGTTTCATGACACGGGCTTCTTAATTAATAAAAATGACAAGTCTTTTACCTTGTTTAAAAAAAAAAGACATGACCGGTCCTGAAAGCCAGTGTCCCAAAAGCTGAGCTGACTAGGTGAAAACCAGCAGTGTACCGGCAGTCCTGTACGACAATACACAGCGAGGCGTCCTATACTCCTCAATTAAGCTTTCTCTAGCTAGCTCGTGCAGTTGTAACCTAGTACTAGTAATTAATTAACCTACCACTCCGGACAAGTATTTACGCGCCATGTCCCCGGCCTGCGTGGCCAAACCAAGCAAAAAAGAAACGGCCGTGTACATGCAACACGGTGCGCCCATATCAGGCAAATGCAACAGCAAACGAGTACATCATGTAGCTGCATTTGCAATAAATTTACAATGTAAAAAAAACTCGAGTATGCATCTAATTTCTGCTTTTTGGATGGATTGGATATACAAATTTATAATGGGGAGGGGGCCATGCATTGCACACACCTGTTTGCTCAGCTTGGGTCTGTGCGATTTGTCATAGTACTAGTATCATGGTCCATGGGCGTATCATCCACGCTCCGAGTTGGTCCATATCACCATTATCAGTCCATGCTATCTTTTTTTTTTTGAACCTAGTCCATGCTATCTAGGGAAGGGGGACGAAAAAGGCGATGAACCATGCTCTCACTCCACCTGATACAAGGACATTAGGGCAAAAGCAGAGACAAGTAATCCACCTTTTGTCTCTCTTGTTCTAATCCATCATTAGGGAACAACACAAGCCGCTACAAAACAAATAAAGAGCAACGAGATGCTCTCATGCTCCTCGTCCCAAATGCTGTGTTGCCAAATCCTCTCTCGCTTTATTACATGTCATTAAAATAAACAACAACATCCTCTCACTTTTTGTTGTTGCCTCTTTTCTCTCACCCGGGAAAGCTGGGCAATCATCAGGACCAGGACCAAGGCGTGGCGCGTGGAGATTCATGCAGCGGCAACAACCGTGGGCCCACCTGGCAGTCGTAGCGGGCGTCACTGCTTTGACCCTGCCTCTGTTGCTGCGCTGCGCCAACACAGCTGTTAAAAAGCGGAGACAGACTTTACCCCTCCGTGCCAAGTGCATGACATGTGGGGTCAGTCGTTGCACCTCATCCGAGCATACTGACTCGTGGGGACAGCTTTTATCCAAGCGGAGTACATGCAACTCCAACCTGGCGACCAGTTGGTCCGTCCGCAGCCGTTTATATCCCTCAGAGCATCTTCAAGCGGAGACCCCAAATTCGGCCTCCAAAGTGTCCGCGAACGGCCACATCCAACCATGCACCCCAAAAACACTCATAATTATCCGTCCGGATGCATGTGATTGGTGGGGATGGAGAGAAAAAGGAAAAAGAAAAAGAAAAGTATTAGATAAAGTGATCCATGTCCTACGTGGCGGCTGTCCGGGCGCGTCCGGCAGCCCCCAAACCCTCCCCACATATGGGGTGAGTTTGTGGGCTACCGGACAGCCCGGACGTTTGGGGAGGCTTTGCCTACCCCGGTTGGGTAGCTATTTTAGCTCATTTTCCGTCCGGAGCCCGTCCGGACACAAATAAACCGGTTTGGGGGCAGTTTGAGGGCTCCGACTGGAGATGCTCTTAGACATCCAACATGACAATCTATTTGGTTCACGTCCGTTTCACGTCCGCTCAGTGTCGGCCATCACCCATTTCTGGCTACAATATGGGACGGCACGGGTTTGCGTCTCCACGGATAGGAAACGGACATACAACACGACCGCTCGGTGTCTGCCCAGAGTCTGCGTGGTAGCGACCCAACTGTTGGAATTTACTAGTATTTACTAGCCCAAGATAAATTCAGAAATTTTCATTGGCACATTATTATATTTTGTTAATTGGGAAAATTAATGAGTCATTGATTAATTAGTAACGGTCACGTTTATTACGGCTGTTTCTAATTCATTAACAGACACGGTTAATACAGCCGTTTCTGATTCACAAACACGTTTATTGTGACCGTTTTTAATTCATAAACGGACGTGTTTAATACGGCAGTTTCTAAATCATAAACGGACGCGTTTATGAGGGCTGCTTTGACTCCCAATCTGCACTATATAAAACCGAACCAAGCCAATTTTGGCACATATACGCAACACATGGTCTCGCACCACCGTTCCAAAACCTTGCGCCGCCGTCTTCCAAGTCTTCTCTATCCCGTCTTCCGGCGTGCACCGGTTGAAGGGACAGTAGGCCCCCGGAACCCCGCCTCTTGTGATCCTGTACGGGAGAGGGACGATCAGGTTTTTGGGGAGCGCACTCGCGCGACTACTGGCATCGAGTTCTTCCCCAACGACGACTTCTTCCCCGACATCGGCAGCCTCTTCATCGACGACATGGGCGACAACAGCAACGCCAACGCTTCGGCTGCCGCTGCACCGTATGATTACTTGATCTTCCTGTTTACGATACTGCTACAGTTTCTGCTTGTAGTAGTTGCTTTAGATTCGTTCTATTTATCTACTATTTAAGTAGATCGCATGATTAGTATAATTCTGGTTATTCTAGTCATAAACTATTTACTGTTTTTGCGGATTAAATCAATAGCTAAATTGCTTATATATTCAACAATCCAAAAACCTGATCGTAGGCAATTTGCTGTGCCTAGCTTTCTCGCGTCTATGAGGCCGTTTCCCTTCAAAGGGGTACAGTATAAACGGTGGCGCATGAGAGCAGTTTACTGGTTTCAAAACAGTAACTGCTATGCTGCCACCAAAGGCAAGCCTGAGGGCGATCTCAATGCTGAACAACTGGAAGCTTTTGAGAAGCTCGATACCCTTTTCAAGGGTGCCCTTCTGAGTGTTCTTGACGACTCCATTGTGGACTCGTATATGTTGTTTGATAACGGCAAGGAAATGTGGGATGCGCTCGAGGCCAAGTTTGGTGCCTCGGACGCTGGCAGCGAGCTGTACGTCATGGAGCAATTCTATGACTACAAGATGACTGATGAGCGCTCTGTTGTACAGCAGGCTCATGAGATACAGAAGGCGAGAGCAAAGGATACACGTGCTCGAGTTGCTGAGGCTGGTTCTAGTGCCTATGCGGTACAGAACAAGAATTACCAGCCGCATCACAAGCCCAAGTTTAACAAGAACAAATCTGGGGGTAAAGGCAAGTCTGACGATAGGCACAAGCCTTCACAGTCTACCAACTTCAAGAAGAACAACAATAAGCCAAGGAAGGGAGCATGCCATGTTTGCGGTGATCCGAGTCACTGGGCACCTCGCTGTCCTAACCGCCATGAGCTTCGCACATCGGAGAACAGCGGCAAGACTGCCAATGTTGTCATCGGCGACACTGAGATGAAGGAATCTGGGTACGGTATATTTCCTACCATTCTTTCAGTTTGTCATTCTCCTGAATGGTTGATTGACACTGGTGCCAATGTTCATGTTTGTGCTGATGCTTCCATGTTTTCTTCTTACCAGGTCACAGGGACTTCTCCCGTGCTGATGGAGAACAACTCACATGCTTCTGTTCGTGGTGTTGGTACGGTCGATCTGAAGTTTACTTCGGAGAAGACCGTGCGCCTGAAGAACGTTCATCATGTGCCCTCCATCAATAAAAATCTCGTTAGCGGATCTCTTCTGTGTCGAGATGGTTATAAGTTGGTTTTCGAGTCCAATAAAGTTGTAATATCTAAGTATGGACAATTTGTTGGTAAAGGCTATGAGTGCGGAGGCTTGTTCCGCCTATCTTTGTCAGATATTTGCACCAAAGTTATTAATCATATTTGTCACGAATTTGAATATAATGTTTGGCATTCACGACTTTGTCATATTAACTTTGGTTGCATGACGCGGCTAGCTAATTTGGATTTAATTCCGAAATTCACTACTGTCAAAGGTTCCAAGTGTCAAGTGTGTGTGCAAGCTAAGCAACCTCGCAAGTCTCATACGGCTGCGGAGGCAAGAGACATGGCGCCACTGGAACTTATACATTCAGATCTTTGTGAGATGAATGGCGTGTTGACAAAAGGCGGAATGAAATATTTCATGACGCTTATTGATGACTCCACTAGATATTGTTATGTGTATTTTCTGAAAACAAAAGATGAGGTTTTAAACTACTTCAAAAACTATAAAGCTGAAGCAGAGAACCAACTTGATCGAAAGATTAAAAGGCTAAGGTCTGATCGTGGTGGAGAATATTTTTCCAATGAATTTGATTCGTTTTGTGTGGAACATGGTATAATACATGAGAGGACGTCTCCCTACTCGCCTCAGTCAAATGGAGTGGCTGAAAGAAAGAACCAAACTCTAACTGATTTGGTTAACGCCATGTTAGACACTTCGGGACTGTCTCAGGCATGGTGGGGGTGATGTCTACGCACGCTTCTATTCTTGTAGACAGTGTTGGGCCTCCAAGTGCAGAGGTTTGTAGAACAGCAGCAAGTTTCCCTTAAGTGAATCACCCAAGGTTTATCGAACTCAAGGAGGTAGAGGTCAAAGATATCCCTCTCAAGCAACCCTGCAATTAAGATACAAGAAGTCTCTTGTGTCCCCAACACACCCAATACACTTGTCAGGTGTATAGGTGCACTAGTTCGGCGAAGAGATAGTGAAATACAAGTAATATGGATGATTATAAGTGGTAATTGCAATCTGAAATAAAAATGGCAGCAAGCAAACATGTAGCAGAACTGGTTGTAAACGGTGTTTCAATGCTTAGAAACAAGGCCTAGGGATCATACTTTCACTAGTGGACACTCTCAACAATAATAATATAATTGAATACATAGATATTTCCTCTTCACTATGCTACTCTGAATTATTCTCTCGTTGGATAACGAACACCAATCCACTGCGTAGGGCTATAACAGCACACCTTAAAGTCGCATTCCACATCTAGGGAACCCCACACTGTCAACTTGAGCGCCCTAAATAGTACTAGACAACCACCGCAATTTCATAAAGACATCCAACGCAAATAATAACTCATGATAAGTATTCATGTTATCTTTAGCCTAAGAGCCACACACGGGGCGCACACTGTCAACTTAGCACCGTGGGACAAAGGTGACTCCGGAGATTACATTAATAAAACCACTTGAGTAGCATAAAAGATAATGAAGAGCAACATCTATGGATTCAACTAGATTACAAAGCTCATGATCACATAAAGATCACACCATGGGAGAGAGAGATAAACCACATAGCTACCGGTAGAGCCCTCTGCCCCGATGAAGAACTACTCCCTCCTCATCATGGGAGTCAGCAACGGCGATGATGGAGGCGGTGGCGTCGATGGAGATGGCTCCGGCGGCAATTCCCCGTCCCGGTAAGGTGCCGAAACAGAGACTTCTGTCCCCCGAATTAGGGTTTTTGGTGGCGGCGGAGCTCTGGAACTTTTCTGGAGAAATCGTCAATTCTCTTAGGGTTTTCGCGTCGGGGGGAATAAGTAGGCGAAAGGGCGGCGGCTGGAGACCCCCGAGGGGCCCACACCACCCTAGGGCGCGCCAGGGGGGACCCGCGCCCTAGGTGCGTGTGGGGCCCTCCTGGCTCCTCTTCGTTGCTCCTTTGGACCTTCAGGTGTGTTCTGATAAAATAGGTCCCTCCGTGAAGTTTCGTCCAATTCCGAGAATATTTCCTGACTAGCTTTTCTGGAATACAAAAACAGCAGAAAACAAGAACTGGCACTGTGGCATCTTGTTAATAGGTTAGTCCCAAAAAATGTATAAAAGTGATATAAAGTAGATGCAAAATATGTAGCAATTGGTATAAAACAAGCATGGAACATCAAAAATTATAGATACGTTTGAGACGTATCAGGGGGAGCCTCTATTGACAGCTTGTCATGTCCTAAACCGAGTTCCCATAAAAGATAAAACTGTTTCTCCATTTGAGGAATGGGAAAGGAAAAAGTTGAAACTCTCTTACTTACGTACTTGGGGCTGTTTGGCGAAAGTCAATATTCCAATTCCCAAGAAGCGCAAGCTTGGACCAAAAACCGTGGATTGTGTTCTTCTGGGCTACGCTTTTCATAGCGTTGGTTATAGATTTTTGGTAGTCAAATCTGAGGTATCCGATGTTCATGTTGGTACGATTATGGAGTCGAAGGATGCGACTTTCTTTGAGGATATCTTTCCCATGAAGGGTATGCCTAGCTCAGCAAATCAGGAGATACCTAGCACATCTAGTCAAGAATTAGCTGTTATTCCTGAACCTACCATTTCGATAGAACACACTGATAACCCTGTGGAGGATGACAATGAAGCTCCTGTTAGGAGCAAGAGACAGAGGACTGCAAAGTCCTTTGGTGATGATTTCATTGTGTACCTTGTTGATGACACCCCTAGTACCATTTCAGAAGCCTATGCATCTATTGATGCTGACTACTGAAAGGAAGCTGTTCGTAGCGAGATGGATTCCATCTTGGCTAACGGAACCTGGGAAGTCACTGATCGTCCTTATGGGTGTAAACCTATAGGATGTAAGTGGGTGTTCAAGAAAAAGCTTAGGCCTGATGGTACTATTGAGAAGTACAAGGCGCGGCTTGTGGCCAAGGGTTATACCCAGAAAGAAGGTGAAGACTTCTTTGATACTTACTCACCTGTGGCTAGACTGACCACGATTCGAGTGCTACTTTCATTGGCTGCCTCGCATGGGCTTCTCGTTCATCAAATGGACGTGAAGACAGCTTTCCTAAATGGGGAGTTAGACGAGGAAATTTACATGGATCAGCCCGATGGTTTTGTAGTACCTGGTCAGGAAGCAAAGGTGTGCAAGTTGTTGAAGTCCTTATATGGCCTTAAGCAAGCTCCTAAGCAATGGCACGAAAAATTTGAAAGAACTTTAACTGCTGCAGGTTTCATTATAAACGAATCTGACAAATGTGTGTACTATCGGTATGATGGGGGCGAGGGAGTTATTCTCTGTCTGTATGTCGATGACGTACTGATCTTTGGAACCAACCTTGATCTAATCAAGGAGGTTAAGGATTTCTTATCTCGTTGCTTTGAGATGAAGGATCTAGGAGTAGCCGATGTTATCTTGAACATCAAGCTGCTGAGAGATGGTGCTGGTGGGATTACACTGCTTCAGTCTCACTATGTGGAAAAGGTCTTGAGTCGATTCGGGTATGACGACTGTAAGCCTTCTCCGACACCATATGATTCCTAGTGTGTTGCTTCGAAAGAATCAACAGACTGCTAGAGATCAACTGAGATATTCTCAGATTATTGGCTCGCTTATGTATTTGGCTTGTGCCACGAGACCTGACATCTCTTTTGCTGTGAGCAAGTTGAGCCGGTTTGTTTCTAATCCGGGAGATGATCATTGGCATGCACTCGAGAGAGTTATGCGTTATTTAAAAGGCACTGCGAGCTATGGAATTCACTACTCTGGATACCCGAGGGTACTGGAGGTTATAGTGATTCAAATTGGATATCTGATGCTGATGAGATTAAGGCCACGAGTGGTTATGTGTTTACACTCGGTGGTGGAGCTGTTTCCTGGAAGTCTTGCAAGCAGACCATCTTAACGAGGTCAACCATGGAAGCAGAACTCACAGCGTTGGACACAGCCACTGTTGAAGCAGAGTGGCTTCGAGAGCTTTTGATGGACTGTGATAATCAAACTGTGATACACAAGATTAAAAGTTATAAGGATAATATGAAGTCATCAAGGCATGTGAAGAGGAGATTGAAATCTGTCCGAAAATTAAAGAACTCCGGAGTCATTGCGTTGAATTATATCCAAACATCTAAGAATTTGGCAGATCCCTTCACAAAGGGTTTATCACGTAATGTGATAGATAGTGCATCGAGGGAGATGGGTTTGAGACCCACGGTATGAGTTGTCTACAGTGGTAACCTACTCTATGTGATCGGAGATCCCGTAAATTAGAAGTGGGAGACAAGCTGTTGGGCAGCTGAGAGGAGAGTATCCTTATATTATATTTCCCACTCCATGAAGATGCAATACTCTTCTATTCTGTATGACAGGTTGATATTTATCTTAATGTATTCCAAGTGGCTTAGTTTTATAAGCGGAGATGTTGTCCTGCAGAGCATCTCTTGAGGAATACACCTATATGAGTCTGACTGTTAAACGTCGCAGTCCGTGAGAGTTGGGTGCTTTTTAATAAACTCATGAAAGGTCTTGAAGTATGACGCATAAGCTCCACCCTCGGGGAAGCCTTGCGGCAGCTCAGTATTGGTCAAGGGCTTGTGTGAAACTAAGTCGCAGCAAACTTATAGTTCAAGACATAGTCCACTATCCAAGTTGTGATCTAGTGTAGCATAAGTTTCTAAGTGGAAGTTCAACTTAACAGTCTCCATTGAGTACCGGTATATAAAACAATGTTTTGGAACTGAATGATGAGATATGAGCCAATGAGACTTTGTGGGGGATTGTTGGAATTTACTAGTATTTACTAGCCCAAGATAAATTCAGAAATTCCTATTGGCACATTATTATATTTTGTTAATTGGGAAAATTAATGAGTCATTGATTAATTAGTAACGGTCACGTTTATTACGGCCGTTTCTAATTCATTAACAGACACGGTTAATACAGCCGTTTCTGATTCACAAACACGTTTATTGTGACCGTTTTAGTTCATAAACGGACGTGTTTAATACGGCAGTTTCTAAATCATAAACGGACGCGTTTATGAGGGCTGCTTTGACTCCCAACCTGCACTATATAAAACCGAACCAAGCCAATTTTGGCACATATACGCAACACATGGTCTCGCACCACCGTTCCAAAACCTTGCGCCGCCGTCTTCCAAGTCTTCTCCATCCCGTCTTCCGGCGTGCACCGGTTGAAGGGACAGTAGGCCTCCGGAACCCCGCCTCTTGTGATCCTGTACGGGAGAGGGGCGATCAGGTTTTTGGGGAGCGCACTCGCGCGACTACTGGCATCGAGTTCTTCCCCAACGACGACTTCTTCCCCGACATCGGCAGCCTCTTCATCGACGACATGGGCGACAACAGCAACGCCAACGCTTCGGCTGCCGCTGCACCGTATGATTACTTGATCTTCCTGTTTACGATACTGCTACAGTTTCTGCTTGTAGTAGTTGCTTTAGATTCGTTCTATTTATGTACTATTCAAGTAGATCGCATGATTAGTATAATTCTGGTTATTCTAGTCATAAACTATTTACTGTTTTCGCGGATTAAATCAATAGCTAAATTGCTTATATATTCAACACCAACCACCCCTCGTCTCCCACGTGGATCCTTTGAAATACAAAGCGTGCGGATATGGATGGACGCTGCCCCACGTTAACGAGGAGTACCACGATGACCCTGCGTTCGCGGAGAACTCTCCCCATTGGGACACGTGGTTCCACAACGAACATAAAATCTGTCGTCCGAGTTGCTTCGTGCGTGTCTGTAACATCCCAAAAATATTATAAGTATTATTATTCCAAAAATGAGAGCCAACAAAAACTTTTGCTAAATTATATGTGTTGATTGCATGTTGTTGCTTGTCCTAGATAATTCTTGTTGTTTGTAAGGTGTTTGCTCTAATTAAAAACTTGGAGAAAAGAAAAGAAATAAAACAAAGGCTAAGATAATAAAAATCATGTGACAAGTGTCACACCAAAATTCTCCAAGTAAGAAGTTATTTATATTTCAAACAAAATTCGGAGGAGTGATATTTAATCACTCTCAATTTTATTCCTACACTCTTCCCTCTCCAAATATATTTTCAAAAGTCTAAATTTAAAATTCCAAAAACCTTTCTTTATCTTTTTAAATCACAAAGTGTGTGGTGCAACACTTGTCAAATAAATTGCACCACAGCACCACAAACCACATTTGAATATGTGAAGCAAATTATGAAAATAGATTTCAGAAATTCAAATTCAAATTTGGTTCAACCATTTCATCGAACACCTTGCAATCATGCACTGTGTTCTTCCCAATTTAATCCAACCCGAAGATCAATTGATCAAATTCGTGTGTTATTCGTCGAATTGATGCTGGCAATCTCTTTCTCTCCTCTCCCCGACCTCGCCGCGCTCAAGAAATCGAAGAGGGGAGGTTGGCGTCGAGGAGAAGCAGCGGAGGGGACACGCTCCGGCGAGCACGCGCCATGTCACGCAAGTGGCCGTGGCGTGGCGACGCCGCGTTGCTCAGCTCCGTGCCCCCCTCTCTCCCTCACCTCACTGCCCCCTCTCTGGCAGCACCGCAGCCCGCAGGAACCCGCCCCCGCCGGAGAGACGTCGTGTGCAGTGCGCGCCGTGCACCGCCCGAGCGCTCCCATGGCCGTCCCACTCGCGAGCACGCTCCGCTCGTCGACACGCACCCGACCTTGCTCCCTGCCACTCCCACACCGTAGCCACACCTCCATAGCCCCTACGGCGAGAGCACGTCGCCCCTGGAGCTCTCCTGCGCCCGGACCACCATGGACCCGTGCTCGCCGTTAAATACCCCGCCCAAGCTCGCATTCTCTCCACACCCCGCACCACTGCCTCCACCCCATTTCACCACCTCCCGTGCACCGCCAGAAGGGCGGAGCCGCAGTTGCAGAGCCCCAGCTGCTCTGGAGCTTCCGCGACGCTCCGCCGTGTCCGAGGTAGACGAAGCACACGGCCGTGCCGTGCTGCTGCCCCATTCCCCTCTCTGACCCCTACACCTTGCTCCCCTTGGACACCGCACTCACCCGCCGCCTTTTCCTCGTTGTTTCGTGCACCAGAGCGCCCGCAGGAGCTTGCCGGAGATCGTGGCCGTGCCCGTGGAAGTCCGACGCGTCGCCATCGCCGCTGCAGCCCTCCCCAGCAAGTACAACTCGTACCACCGCCTTCCCCGAGCCTCCGCAGTTCTCCAGCACCTTCTCCGAGCCTTCCCAAGCCCTCTAGGTGAGCTTCCCGTGCACCTCGCCGTCGCCGGAGCTCCGGCGCCGCCGTTGTTATGTCGAGGATGAACTCGAGCTCCAGGAGCCGTTGGATCTAGATCCAACGGTAACTTACCGCTTCGGTTAGGCGTTAGGCTGACGGGCTGACCCCACCCATCAGCGTTTTATTCATTTCCCAACACACACTGAGTCACTGACTCGTGGACCCCACCTGTCATACTTTTCAACATTATCCAGAGCAGTTAGATTTCCTAATTAGTTTTCTCTGGAATTTTCAGTACTGGACCCATTTTAGAAATTCAATATCTTGAGATCTAGACATCCAAATAAATCAAATCCAATTGTTCTGGAAAGCTTATGAAATTTTTAACCAACCCAAGTGGTTCATTCATTTAGATAAATAATAAAAATGTATTATTAAAAATACTACAGAAGGTTTAAATTCTAAACTTGTTTGTTTCTGATACTCTGTTAGTCCAAATAATTCCAAACCAATTTTGTTAGCTTAGTACTGTCATGTATTAGCTTCCCTAATTTTGGTAGAATTATTTGTGCAGTAGTAATTGTTTAGTATAAAGTTGAAGTTAGAACACCCTTCTGCACTAAACCAATTAAATATGTTTAATGGTTAACCCAAATGAGATAGGACCAATTTTGTTAGGTCACATTTAGTCATGTTTAGTTACCCCTAAAAGGATTTAATTTTAGGATCAACAGAACTTAATTGGTAGCCAAAACTTGATTATTAAGTTACTGGATTAAACATTTGTAGGGAGTTTGGTAACTCCAATTAATCCAAACTAAATTGTGTTGTCTTCTACACATCAGTAGCTTTCTGTAGAAATTTAGTTTGTATTTTTGTGACCAACAGAACTCAAGTTATGCAATTAAACATGAATAACTAGTTTCTGCCATAATTTAGACATAATTAAATAATGTTTAATTCAATTATTTTAAAACCCAATTGTATTGTTTGATATGTGCAGTAGCTATTTGTGATGTTTATGATTGATATGTTGTGATGCTTGCTTGAGTAGTTTAGTGATTGTTTGCATTGCTTGTTTGACGTTTAGACGAGAACGTTGCCGGAGTCTACGAGGAGGGGGAATACTTTGATCAGCAAGCACAGAACCCGAGAACTTTGCCGAGCAAGGCAAGCTACTTCACTGAGCTTGCATTTATATACATCTATTTTGTCACATGAGTTATTCAAAAGTACCAATGATTTTGAAAACCTTTTTACAAGTACATGAAAACTATTTTGCCACCTATGTAGAAGTATAAGATAGTTGATATAAAATTATAGGATGGGAAAATAAATATTGTTTACTCAAAACTCCTTTGAAAATACTTGTGTGATGGAATGCCGAGATGTCGGTGTTGAAGTGGAGAAGTGGAGAATGGTGATGTTTATGAAAAATGCACATTGTGTCCTAGTACTATGACGACCAATCTTACCCTGTGCGACCACATTTACCCACATATGGGAAAGGGCGTAGTCATATAATTTGCTCATATTAGTATGGGATGCCTCAACAACGAGGATGACCTCGTTCCATGAGGGGATGGTCATGGCGACCTACCCCCTGACCTGGGTCCTGGCATCTGAGGATGGGGGATTGAAGGGTTCGCTCGCCGGGCAGAACTACGAGTCCTCACACTTAGGTTTCCCGACGGGGAATCTGGACTGGGTGTCGATGGAAAGGTGGAAAATTTTAGCGGTAGGGTCCTATACTAGCATGAGCAAAGGACAGGCTATGGTCGGCGGCTTACTTCGCATACACCTTGTATGGCGAGACGTGGCGGACACGATGAGTTGCCGGATGGATGTGGGAAAAGCGTGCTAACTCTGCAGAGTGTAAAACTATTCGAATAGCCGAGTCCTCGGATATGGACAGTTGGGAGGCTGTCCTAAGACCATGTGCAAGTTTTTGGAAAAGCTTTTAAGTTTAAAAGAAACTGAAATGGAGATGGTGTTACACAGCTATACCAAATGGAGTGGTATGAGTTGTTGAAATAAATGGACCATGGTGAGCTATGGTCAGAAAAAGGAGGAGTTTTGGAGAAACAAATAAGATGGTGACTTCTTTTAAAGATAGTTATAAAACTCTTCTTACCTTTTTCAATAAAGATATAGAGATGTTTTAAATAAATAAAAGTATGAAAGTAAAATAAAACTAGTGCATACTCATGTTGGGGTAGTTTGCGAGTACATTCAAATGTACTCATATTGGTTTCGTCCCTGGCTATTGTCCTAGCCAGACTACGAGGAGGAGCACTACGCCGAGCAGGAGTATGGCGACTTCTACGCGAACTAAGGATCTCCATAAGTCAGCTGCCTGTCGGGTCGTCTTCGTTAGGATTTGATGTCTACTACGCCGTAGCTTCCGCTGATATTTTGGTTTGGCCCATGAAGGCACCTATGTAAGACTTGGTCTAAATGACCATTTATGTAAGACTTTTAATTCGGTATTGTAATGGATGTAAACTTTGGTATCCAATTCGGATTATGTGCAACGACAGACTGATCACGGGATCGTTGTGTTAAGCATAATCGGGTATTTCGGACAGCTAGTCCGGGGTCCCCACAGACTTGGTATCAGAGCCATCCTGACTTTAGGAGACCTTAGATTAGCATGGTCGCTAGATAGATGTTACAAAAGTTAATTTCTAAAAATAAAGGAGTGAAGTATTTTCGAAAACTGCTTATCTCCAATCCTCTTACTTATGCAAAATTTTACTCTCATTAAATATACATTTTCCCTTGTATCCTTAAAATTTTGCACACTTCTCATTAAGCTTAAAATTCGACTCACTTGTTGCCTCACTACATTTAAAATTTTGATACACTTGTCAGCTCACTAACTTAAAACTTTGCTTAAAAATTGTAGATGGCACTCCATTGGACCGAGTTCGTTCAGCTTGAGAGGACAGCAAGCTGACGTTCGAGCAGGACTTGTTCGAGTTGAGCAAGCTGTTAGGTCGCCCCGCTCCAGAGTTCAAGGAGCTCAGGTTGACGTTCACGGAGTCGGAGACTGAGTTGGCTCATCGAGTCGTGGTTCGCAGGAACATCAAGTCTCCCAGTTCCAGGACGATCATCTTCACCACCAAGGCTTCTACCTGGGTTGACGGTCTCTGTACTGCTACACAGAGGTTGCTGGCCCGACTTTGTGAGGAGCACAAGGCGGAGTTGGCGAACTCACGTTTCCGGTTCTACGGGAGGCGCAACAGCGACGGACACCCTACTCCTACCCTTTGCCACCCGATGTTTGGGAGCTACATCATGGACATGGAGCTCTTACTTCAGCACACCCAGGATGATCTGATGCGCACTAGAGTTCAGCTTCACTTTGATCGCATCTCGCTTGTTGAGATTCGCGAGAATGAGGAGAAGCTGCTGGAGGAGAAGGTCGCTCTTCTCGGGAAGAGGGCCCAGCTGAGGAGGACCATCGTGAAGCTCCGCAAGAAGGTGGCGGAGCAGGACCAGCTGATCGAGGATCTAGAGCACCATACTGACGAGATGGAGGAGGAGGGCGAGGATCTCCGCAAGGAGAACAACGCTTTCCTCAGTGACGATGATGACTTCCTGGAGGAGATGGATTGTGAGGAGGACGACGATGAGGAGTTAGTTGACGAGGAGGAGGAGCCACTCGAGGCAGTACTCGAGGACGAGGAGGAGTCTAACAGCCCAAAGTTCGGAAACCTAAAAACCCGAGTAAAATTTTCGCTTTTGTGTTGCATTGCATCATGGCATCCATATTCATTTGTTAAACAACACACAAATTGGGTTTGACAACATTGGAAAACAAAATGCTAAACTTTTTTGAATTTAGCAAAAATGCCCTATTTTGACCTCTCTGAACAAAAGTTGGTCAAAACAAATTATTTATAAACCCCAATTTTTGTGGAGCAACTAAGTGACAAGGGGAGCCTCCCCAAATTATTTCAGATTTTTCTAAAATGTCTAAGTGCCCTATTTAAATCAGGGACTGCTGCTGAAATTAAAAGAAACAAAAACGGGGACCAATCCGTGATGGAAAATAAACTGCCAGGGGCCTTTTCGCAATTCCTTCTTCTTCCTCCCATGTAGCGACCGATGCAGTGCTCGACCGCACCGCGAGCTCGCCGTGCTCGCGCCGCACTCGACGCCGGGCCCCCTCGCGCTGCCTCCACCTGCAGGACGCGGAGCACCCGAGGACCCCCCCTGCTCACTCAGTGCCCCCTCGATCCCTCCTCTCTCCTTCTCGTTCCTCTCCCTGGCCGAGGCGCCGTTCGAGCCCGCCGCTGCATCGCCGCCGTTGGAGAGCAACCGCGGCCAATCGAGCACCACCAACCTCACCGCCGCATCTCCTGCTCCTCCTCAGCCAGAGGAATTGACGCGGAACGCCGTGCATCGCCGCTGCCAACGCCGTTTCCCCGCACGGCCGTCCAAGCTCCGCCGGACGATGTTCGTCGCCACCAAGCCCTCTCCGACCACCTCCTGCACCGCCGCAAGCTTCCCCGCGTGCAGGGTGAGCTCCTCGCCTTGCTGGCCCCTTCTCCCTCCCCCTCCGCGCTAGCTCGCCTCGCCGTAGCCATTCATCGCCGTCGACGCCCGTACGATGAAGTTCATCGTCGCTGTAGCGCGACCGGTCGTGAGGCCGGCATAGCCGGGCTGGAGGCCGTCTTCCTCGGGCCCATGGCCAGTCCAGGAGCCGGATTAAACCGGGCTGCAGACCGGTTGGCTCTGGAGCAGGCCCGGCCTAGAAACCGGCCCAGCCGGGCTGGAAACCGGCTAAGCTGTTTTTTCTGCTGCTTTTCTTTTTCTAATTTCCCTCGATAGCGATTGTTTCCCCGCTCCTCTCTCGCAACGTAGGACATCGACTCGATGATTCCTGGTGTTCCATCCTTCTTCCTCGAGTCGAGTAACTAGTATATTTATCGTTGGGATTACAATAATTAAAAGTAAATAATTACAAAGAGGAAATTCTAAATATAATAACTTTTAGTCGGGGCCTCCGAAAAATGTGTTCCTTATATCGAAATGCTCAGAAAAATGTGCACTGATCCTCTGCATCTCTTGCATGCATGTTTACATGACTTATAGCACAGGAAAACATTAAAACACATGTAGAGCTTTATTTCTCTCTCTTGTGAAGCAATTACTTATCGCACCCCCTGTAAAATGGGTAGAACTTGCTATAATAATTCCAGTGCATCAAAGATGTCATGCCATCATGTGTTTGCGCATTGCATTTGTTAATAAAGGTGTGGTGATTGATTGCTCATCCGTTGTTATGCCTCGATAGATCAAGCAACCGGGGTTACTCCACAACACCCCGAGGATCCGTACTACCGGTACCCTGAACAAGGCAAGCGTAATCCCCCCTCTGAGCATATCTTATCCTATGTTTCCGCAAATATTTTCTCCACTATAATATTGCATGCGGTTCTAAATGTCAATTTTATTGGAATAGAGTATCCTATAGTTGCATTAAGTCCCCTATGCCATTTACCTGTTTCCCTCCTATTATCCATAGGATTGTATTGTTGGCCGAGATACTTACTATGCTATGTTAATGCTTAGCCATGCTTAGTTAATTGCATAGCTATACGATGGATGGTTCATGTTGGAAACAGGTGATGAGATGAGAATGATGGTGGAGAAATTGTGGTGACGGATAATAAAATGTTTAAAGGTGGGGATGAGAGGCCACTGTGGTTGTGGTGCTTTGTCTCGTTCTCGCCGCCTAGGTGCGAGTTCTTTACCTCCCGAACCAAGACTGAGCGTGCAACCATGCGTGAGGCCTATGCATTCGCAGTGCAGGAACCCTCATAGACTAAATAACTCGAGCGGGGCTAGCCAGGGTCCTCTAGTTCGGGCTTCCATTTGCGCGTGCGTGATGATGGTGGGATGAACTGAGATGAGGATGGTGGTGTTAGGAAAATGAGTGGCCGTGGGGCGGGTGTTGGAGGCACTGGCTGTCCTGCCGCCACTGATGATCCTGGAAAGTCCTTAACGAGGGAGAAGTCGACACCGGTCTCACCCAGCCGGCTTTCCAAGGAAGAGAGCTAATTGTACAGGTAATGGGCCGGACGGTACGCGTGGCAAACATTGTACACCCCTGCAGGGTAAATCTTTTCGAAAAGCCGTGTCCACGGTTACGGACAACTTGGGAAAGGACGATAAGATCATAGAATAACTTGAACGGAATGATTAAAAACTTGGTACTAAAGGTACCACTGAGGAATGCAAGGTTGACTTCCTCGAGGGTGATTCGGGGAGGTGCCTTTGATAAACAGGTACAGTGGTTGATTATGGTAGATGTTGAGAAATGTGATCAAGAGAAAAGAGTCACCTCTTACCCCTTTTGAAAACTATTCTGATTAGTCGATGCCTTTGAGTTATGTTTTCCTAAATAAAATCAGCTTTATGCAAAATAGCCATAAAACTTTGAAAGCCTCATCGAGCTAAAGCTCTATATATAATCTTGCGAGTTCGTCGAACTCAACGTCGTTTGTTTTGTTTCAGAGGAGGACTTCACCGACCTCGAAGGTGGATTCTTTGTGGACGTCGACGAGTAGTCTGGGGTTCCCAGGTGGCAGCTTGGGACATCCCGGAACAGCTGGCGCTGTGATGTTTATCTGTAGGCCTCTTAGGCCATAATTTGGTTCTTGTTGTTTAGAACAACCTAATTTGCTTCCGCTTGATGTACTGTTGGGTCTGTGACCTCTGGTTGTAATTTGCTATCTTTCTCTATTATAAGAGTTGAACTATATGATTTGTGTCGTAGAGTCTGTGATGTGCCAGTTGTTCCACAAGTCTTGATCTCTCTATTATGCTTTGATAGTTGAGCCTGTGTTAAGGCATCAATCGGGGTCTTGCGTTGCCGGTTATTCCGAGCAACGCCTGCCAAAGGTTTTGGCCGGGGATTGGTAAACCCGTAACCTCCGGTTGTATCGCTTAACCGGTGACACTCAGCATCACTGTATAGCAGTCGGGTCGGGGCGCCACAAGGAGGACCCCGAGGAGCCACCTTACCAGTCAGATGTTGACGCAGCCGAGCCTGAGGTTCCACCTCAGTAGGCGAGTGACTTGATTACTACCGCAGGATTAGGTTGACCCCCTATCGCTAGTCGAGTCGAAGTAGTGGTTCTTTTGGAAACCAGATGTTATGTATCTTAGATGTAGGGTGATGTTGTAAGCTTGATGTTGTTGTGAACTCCTTGATGTGATGTTGGTAATATATAAGTATGTTTGTCTTGTTTGATCTGTGTAAAATAATTTCCATGTAATTCCTAAATTAATCAACCACTTCGCGAAATCATCTTTTCCCTTAGTCGAAACCTTTTTGCCTTGCCTCTTATACCCGGTGTGCTTCAGGATGGCAAGCACTCGTCGCACCACTGCGGGAGGAGGATCAGCACCACCACCACCGGACCCAACCCCCGCCCAACTTCTCGCGCTTATCATGGAGGAACGTGAAAACGCCCGGGAAGAGCGCCAAGCTCATCTCGCTGCCGCCCATCTCAACCAAAACAACAACAATAACAACAACAACAACAACAACACCAATGGTGGTAATGGCAATGGCAATGGAAACCAGCGATCCACCTTAGGCGATTTCCAGAAGACCAACCCACCCACAATGGAGCCCAGTTAGCAGACTTGTATATTTCCAGAATAGTAAGCCTGCATGGTGTGCCTAAGAAGATTGTATCTGATAGAGGCACGCAATTCACCTCAAGATTCTGGAAATCCCTTCATGAAGCCCTCGGAACCAAGTTAGCATTTAGCACAGCTTATCATCCCCAGACTGACGGTCAAACTGAGCGAGTGAACCAGATATTGGAGGACATGCTTCGCGCATGTGTTCTATCCTATGGTTCCAAGTGGGAAGATTGTCTTCCGTTTGCAGAGTTCTCGTACAACAATAGTTATCAGTCTAGTCTGCAAATGGCCCCTTTTGAAGCCCTTTACGGCAAGAAGTGTCGTACACCCCTGAATTGGTCCGATACCGGAGAAGGCAAATTGTTTGGACCAGACACCCTCCGTGAAGCCGAGGCGCCGTTCGAGCCCGCCGCTGCATCGCCGCCGTTGGAGAGCAACCGCGGCCAATCGAGCACCACCAACCTCACCGCCGCATCTCCTGCTCCTCCTCAGCCAGAGGAATTGACGCGGAACGCCGTGCATTGCCGCCGCCAACGCCGTTTCCCGGCACGGCCGTCCAAGCTCCGCCGGACGATGTTCGTCGCCACCAAGCCCTCTCCGACCACCTCCTGCACCGCCGCAAGCTTCCCCGCGTGCAGGGTGAGCTCCTCGCCTTGCTGGCCCCTTCTCCCTCCCCCTCCGCGCTAGCTCGCCTCGCCGTAGCCATTCATCGCCGTCGACGCCCGTACGATGAAGTTCATCGTCGCTGTAGCGCGACCGGTCGTGAGGCCGGCATAGCCGGGCTGGAGGCCGTCTTCCTCGGGCCCATGGCCAGTCCAGGAGCCGGATTAAACCGGGCTGCAGACCGGTTGGCTCTGGAGCAGGCCCGGCCTAGAAACCGTCCCAGCCGGGCTGGAAACCGGCTAAGCTGTTTTTTCTGCTGCTTTTCTTTTTCTAATTTCCCTCGATAGCGATTGTTTCCCCGCTCCTCTCTCGCAACGTAGGACATCGACTCGATGATTCCTGGTGTTCCATCCTTCTTCCTCGAGTCGAGTAACTAGTATATTTATCGTTGGGATTACAATAATTAAAAGTAAATAATTACAAAGAGGAAATTCTAAATATAATAACTTTTAGTCGGGGCCTCCGAAAAATGTGTTCCTTATATCGAAATGCTCAGAAAAATGTGCACTGATCCTCTGCATCTCTTGCATGCATGTTTACATGACTTATAGCACAGGAAAACATTAAAACACATGTAGAGCTTTATTTCTCTCTCTTGTGAAGCAATTACTTATCGCACCCCCTGTAAAATGGTAGAACTTGCTATAATAATTCCAGTGCATCAAAGATGTCATGCCATCATGTGTTTGCGCATTGCATTTGTTAATAAAGGTGTGGTGATTGATTGCTCTTCCGTTGTTATGCCTCGATAGATCAACCAACCGGGTTACTCCACAACACCCCGAGGATCCGTACTACCGGTACCCTGAACAAGGCAAGCGTAATCCCCCCTCTGAGCATATCTTATCCTATGTTTCCGCAAATATTTTCTCCACTATAATATTGCATGCGGTTCTAAATGTCAATTTTATTGGAATAGAGTATCCTATAGTTGCATTAAGTCCCCTATGCCATTTACCTGTTTCCCTCCTATTATCCATAGGATTGTATTGTTGGCCGAGATACTTACTATGCTATGTTAATGCTTAGCCATGCTTAGTTAATTGCATAGCTATACGATGGATGGTTCATGTTGGAAACAGGTGATGAGATGAGAATGATGGTGGAGAAATTGTGGTGACGGATAATAAAATGTTTAAAGGTGGGGATGAGAGGCCACTGTGGTTGTGGTGCTTTGTCTCGTTCTCGCCGCCTAGGTGCGAGTTCTTTACCTCCCGAACCAAGACTGAGCGTGCAACCATGCGTGAGGCCTATGCATTCGCAGTGCAGGAACCCTCATAGACTAAATAACTCGAGCGGGGCTAGCCAGGGTCCTCTAGTTCGGGCTTCCATTTGCGCGTGCGTGATGATGGTGGGATGAACTGAGATGAGGATGGTGGTGTTAGGAAAATGAGTGGCCGTGGGGCGGGTGTTGGAGGCACTGGCTGTCCTGCCGCCACTGATGATCCTGGAAAGTCCTTAACGAGGGAGAAGTCGACACCGCTCCCACCCAGCCGGCTTTCCAAGGAAGAGAGCTAATTGTACAGGTAATGGGCCGGACGGTACGCGTGGCAAACATTGTACACCCCTGCAGGGTAAATCTTTTCGAAAAGCCGTGTCCACGGTTACGGACAACTTGGGAAAGGACGATAAGATCATAGAATAACTTGAACGGAATGATTAAAAACTGGGTACTAAAGGTACCACTCAGGAATGCAAGGTTGACTTCCTCGAGGGTGATTCGGGGAGGTGCCTTTGATAAACAGGTACAGTGGTTGATTATGGTAGATGTTGAGAAATGTGATCAAGAGAAAAGAGTCACTCTTGCCCCTTTTGAAAACTATTCTGATTAGTCGATGCCTTTGAGTTATGTTTTCCTAAATAAAATCAGCTTTATGCAAAACAGCCATAAAACTTTGAAAGCCTCATCGAGCTAAAGCTCTATATATAATCTTGCGAATTCGTCGAACTCAACGTCGTTTGTTTTGTTTCAGAGGAGGACTTCACCGACCTCGAAGGTGGGTTCTTTGTGGACGTCGACGAGTAGTCTGGGGTTCCCAGGTGGCAGCTTGGGACATCCCGGAACAGCTGGCGCTGTGATGTTTATCTATAGGCCTCTTAGGCCATAATTTGGTTCTTGTTGTTTAGAACAACCTAATTTGCTTCCGCTTGATGTAATGTTGGGTCTGTGACCTCTGGTTGTAATTTGCTATCTTTCTCTATTATAAGAGTTGAACTATATGATTTGTGTCGTAGAGTCTGTGATGTGCCAGTTGTTCCACAAGTCTTGATCTCTCTATTATGCTTTGATAGTTGAGCCTGTGTTAAGGCATCAATCGGGGTGTTGCGTTGCCGGTTATTCCGAGCAACGCCTGCCAAAGGTTTTGGCCGGGGATTGGTAAACCCGTAACCTCCGGTTGTATCGCTTAACCGGTGACACTCAGCATCACTGTATAGCAGTCGGGTCGGGGCGCCACAAGTTGGTATCAGAGCAGTACTGCCTGTAGGAAACCCTTCTACTGGTCGACGTTGAGTCTAGTGTTTGTGAAAATATTTTTAACCTAAAAATGAGTTGTGAAAACCATCTTAGGATTCTTTTTACTCCTTATCTGGTTACCCTCTAATCTCGGAGCAATCTTATCTCGATTTGAGTTTAAAGGTTTTACTCCTCGTCTGTTACTTCAAAATGATTAGAAACGGGGTTGGGTTCGACCTTTAGTGTTATGTGTCCAGTTGCTCCCGCTGTGTTGCAATCCCCAAATCAACTCAGATGTTTCTACCAAGTCTGATCATTTGCTCCTCTGTTGGGTTTAACCCAAGGTCTTGAACCGAAGGTCCCGGATTGTGCTGTGATTCTGGTATGTGAATTGTGTGGGTTGTTACCCATATGATCGTTATGCCATTTATGATTCTCGGCGCATGAAGCTGACCTTTAACCCAAGTCCTTTATGTGGTCTGTGTGGTAAATGGTTGAACCTTAATTTCCCACACCTCAGCTGGCTATGTAAATTCAGCTCTCCCTAGGATTGCTTTAGGTTCTGTCTTGGAACCATCTGGGTGATGACCAGAATTCTCTTAGCGAATCCCCATCCATGTTCATGACTCTGCTGCATCTCTCCTTTTGGGCATGGTTATCACAATTGAGTAATAACCGGTGCATCTCCAACATCTTAGGATTCTCCTGAGCATGTTTCTTCTCTGATCCGCTTTCCAACCTTTGTCTGTCGGTTGACAGTAAGTTCTATCGTGCGTTGGTATGTTCCGATGCAAGTCACTCCCTTGATCCATCAAGACATTCCACCCCGAATGTTAGGAGAAACAAACTCCAGTACCTTGTCCACTTCTCGGGCTAGGTCAAAGTTTTGTATTCCACAGAATAAGAGGTTTATTAGTCTCTGTTTCTGTTCCATCTTAGAGAAGCACGATATCTTGGTATAAAGAGTGTGCACGTGCTGAGTGTCATGATCCTCTTGATGAAGTGATGCTCTTACACTTTGTTACTCTCCGTTCTCCGAGTGACTTGTTACTCCAGAATGATGAGACGTGAGTAGTAATGTAGCTATCGGATATTCTTAGCAGTTCTTACTGTGCGGAAATCCAGGGATATCCATTGCCTCCTTAGCATGATTGGTTAGCCAATCAATAAGCTGAGTTTGACAGTGCTACCAAGTCAGTTGGCTCTGATGCACTCCCTCGGTCAAAGAGCTAGGTTCGTGCCGAAGCTCCCAAGACCACCTCGTTGTGCCTTGAAAGGCATGATCCTCTCTTGAACTCAAGATCCACCGGTATGTCGTGATATCCTATATGTGGATCGTGGTATTCTGGAGGTCTTTCCAGAAGTATCGCCAGGTTGTCACCTGACCGTGATGTTGAGCTTATGAGTAAGCTGGTTCGCTGAACAACTCCTTCTCCAAGAAAATCGTGCTGGATGTCCAGAATTATTCGGTTGAGCTTAAACAACTTGGAGAGTTGAAAGACAAGAGCTCTATCCCGATATAGTTCCTTCTCAATGGGATGTCTAGTCTGTCCGTGTTGAAGCGAGGTGGTATCTCCTCTTTGGATATGCTAACCTCTAAATCTTTTGATTTGAATTGGGCTATCGTCAAATCAAACTCAGACCAACCTATCTGAATGTGTTAGTCTGACCAATACTTATGCCTAGTTCTGGTGAAATATGAGTATACCGTCTTGGAGTACCTGGATAAGTTTGTTGTTGAGCCCATCAACTACCTTCTTATCTTCTCCTTGTTTGAGGAGATTCATATTGGATATTGGGCGTTAGCATTGGAAAATTGTTGGAACTAACTTTGTGTCTTCACAAGGTATGTGTTCTGGAGTTAGAAGTGACTTTCCTGGTTCACGTGCAATTGCTGAAAGGTGTCGCCGTGGATCCGAGTGAATTGTCTGGTTCCTCGAAATCATCTCAACTCGATTATGCATATACAGAATATTCCCGGGATGGTATGTTGTTACCTCCTATCATTGGAATTTCATCTATGCATCCAAGCCACTGATTGAATTGTTCCAGAAAGAGAGGAAGTCTGAGAACTTTTTTGTCTTCTAATGGTGTTTCCCATCAAGGACTAAATCGTGTCTCGTTGCAAGTAAATCAAGTAGGGCAGCTGTCCTCTGACAAGTTGCTAATACTTGAGTTCCGCAATCTAGTCCCTCCTTTGGAGTTTGACCTTGTAGTCCAACTCTTGGGGTCCTAGCAATTGTAACCCGTTGGTATGCATTGCGAAGCTTCCTATTCCTACCTGTGGAGTCTGAAGTATCTCTACACTGACCAGATATGAATCTCAATCAGAAACGATAGTTGGTGATCCTCAAGAAGTTTGTCCCGATGTCTGGAAAATCAAGAAGTGTTTCCAATACTAACGTTTGCGGAGTTTTTAAAGTTCTCTCGATCTAGCTTCCCGATCCTTCTCCAGTGATCCGAAATGCTCCTCCGTGAGGAAAGTTCTACTCGAGCGGTTTGGTAGAAGTTGTCTCTTCATCTGTTGGAATCCTGTTTCAACACTCTCCCTCAGAAATTTTGGGCCTTGTGCAAAGTTCATATTCTGAATCCTTGGGAAACAGTTGTCTACCAACTGGAAACTCTTATCAATCTCCCGTCAAACGCTTGTGTCTCTTAACTGTCAAATCTAGGGATGCTTGAAGTCTCATCCTAAGTTCTACTAGGATGTACTCGGCCGTTATCTTCATCAAGATCCATCCTTCCGGAGAGGTTTCCTCCTTTCCTATGGTGTATGTCGATAGTGACCTCGAAGGGAAGCCGATGAAGATCTTCATGATGCCCTCGGCCTACCTCTTCAAGAAAGAAGCTACCTGAAGGAAGAAGATCGTGTAGTACCGTTGTAACCCTTTTCCCTCTTTCCTACTCTAAGAATCTCGGGACAAGATTCCTGTAAGGAGGGTAGAATTGTAACAGCCCAAAGTTCGGAAACCTAAAAACCCGAGTAAAATTTTCGCTTTTGTGTTGCATTGCATCATGGCATCCATATTCATTTGTTAAACAACACACAAATTGGGTTTGACAACATTGGAAAACAAAATGCTAAACTTGTTTAAACAAAATCTCAAATCAAGGAAGGCACTCAATTTGTAAAACAAAATTACTTTGACATGTTATATTTGTCAAGGAAGTTCCAAGGGTTGAAAATAATGTTTTGCAATTGCTATAAATATTACAAAAGGGCAACATTTTTGAATTTAGCAAAATGCCCTATTTTGAACTCTCTGAACAAAAGTTGGTCAAAACAAATTATTTATAAACCCCAATTTTTGTGGAGCAACTAAGTGACAAGGGGAGCCTCTCCAAATTATTTCAGATTTTTCTAAAATGTCTAAGTACCCTATTTAAATCAGGGACTGCTGCTGAAATTAAAAGAAACAGAAAAGGGGGACCAATCCGTGATGGAAAATAAATTGCCAGGGGCCTTTTCGCAATTCCTTCTTCTTCCTCCCCAGTAGCGACCGATGCAGTGCTCGACCGCACCGCGAGCTCGCCGTGCTCGCGCCGCATTCGACGCCGGGCCCCCTCGCGCTGCCTCCACCTGCAGGACGCGGAGCACCCGAGGACCCCCTGCTCACTCACTGCCCCCTCGATCCCTCCTCTCTCCTTCTCGTTCCTCTCCCTGGCCGAGGCGCCGTTCGAGCCCGCCGCTGCATCGCCGCCGTTGGAGAGCAACCGCGTCCAATCGAGCACCACCAACCTCACCGCCGCATCTCCAGCTCCTCCTCAGCCAGAGGAATTGACGCGGAACGCCGTGCATCGCCGCCGCCAACGCCGTTTCCCGGCACGGCCGTCCAAGCTCCGCCGGACGATGTTCGTCGCCACCAAGCCCTCTCCGACCACCTCCTGCACCGCCGCAAGCTTCCCCGCGTGCAGGGTGAGCTCCTCGCCTTGCTGGCCCCTTCTCCCTCCCCCTCCGCGCTAGCTCGCCTCGCCGTAGCCATTCATCGCCGTCGACGCCCGTACGATGAAGTTCATCGTCGCTGTAGCGCGACCGGTCGTGAGGCCGGCATAGCCGGGCTGGAGGCCGTCTTCCTCGGGCCCATGGCCAGTCCAGGAGCCGGATTAAACCGGGCTGCAGACCGGTTGGCTCTGGAGCAGGCCCGGCCTAGAAACCGGCCCAGCCGGGCTAGAAACCGGCTAAGCTGTTTTTTCTGCTGCTTTTCTTTTTCTAATTTCCCTCGATAGCGATTGTTTCCCCGCTCCTCTCTCGCAACGTAGGACATCGACTCGATGATTCCTGGTGTTCCATCCTTCTTCCTCGAGTCGAGTAACTAGTATATTTATCGTTGGGATTACAATAATTAAAAGTAAATAATTACAAAGAGGAAATTCTAAATATAATAACTTTTAGTCGGGGCCTCCGAAAAATGTGTTCCTTATATCGAAATGCTCAGAAAAATGTGCACTGATCCTCTGCATCTCTTGCATGCATGTTTACATGACTTATAGCACAGGAAAACATTAAAACACATGTAGAGCTTTATTTCTCTCTCTTGTGAAGCAATTACTTATCGCACCCCCTGTAAAATGGGTAGAACTTGCTATAATAATTCCAGTGCATCAATGATGTCATGCCATCATGTGTTTGCGCATTGCATTTGTTAATAAAGGTGTGGTGATTGATTGCTCTTCCGTTGTTATGCCTCGATAGATCAAGCAACCAGGGTTACTCCACAACACCCGAGGATCCGTACTACCG
The DNA here is from genome assembly GCA_947311845.1 of Poa pratensis. Lineage (NCBI taxonomy): Eukaryota > Viridiplantae > Streptophyta > Magnoliopsida > Poales > Poaceae > Poa > Poa pratensis. Next base: position 60,927,326 of record CAMZMU010000117.1, read on the forward strand.
GTACCCTGAACAAGGCAAGCGTAATCCCCCTCTGAGCATATCTTATCCTATGTTTCCGCAAATATTTTCTCCACTATAATATTGCATGCGGTTCTAAATGTCAATTTTATTGGAATAGAGTATCCTATAGTTGCATTAAGTCCCCTATGCCATTTACCTGTTTCCCTCCTATTATCCATAGGATTGTATTGTTGGCCGAGATACTTACTATGCTATGTTAATGCTTAGCCATGCTTAGTTAATTGCATAGCTATACGATGGATGGTTCATGTTGGAAACAGGTGATGAGATGAGAATGATGGTGGAGAAATTGTGGTGACGGATAATAAAATGTTTAAAGGTGGGGATGAGAGGCCACTGTGGTTGTGGTGCTTTGTCTCGTTCTCGCCGCCTAGGTGCGAGTTCTTTACCTCCCGAACCAAGACTGAGCGTGCAACCATGCGTGAGGTCTATGCATTCGCAGTGCAGGAACCCTCATAGACTAAATAACTCGAGCGGGGCTAGCCAGGGTCCTCTAGTTCGGGCTTCCATTTGCGCGTGCGTGATGATGGTGGGATGAACTGAGATGAGGATGGTGGTGTTAGGAAAATGAGTGGCCGTGGGGCAGGTGTTGGAGGCACTGGCTGTCCTGCCGCCACTGATGATCCTGGAAAGTCCTTAACGAGGGAGAAGTCGACACCGCTCCCACCCAGCCGGCTTTCCAAGGAAGAGAGCTAATTGTACAGGTAATGGGCCGGACGGTACGCGTGGCAAACATTGTACACCCCTGCAGGGTAAATCTTTTCGAAAAGCCGTGTCCACGGTTACGGACAACTTGGGAAAGGACGATAAGATCATTGAATAACTTGAACGGAATGATTAAAAACTGGGTACTAAAGGTACCACTCAGGAATGCAAGGTTGACTTCCTCGAGGGTGATTCGGGGAGGTGCCTTTGATAAACAGGTACAGTGGTTCATTATGGTAGATGTTGAGAAATGTGATCAAGAGAAAAGAGTCACCTCTTACCCCTTTTGAAAACTATTCTGATTAGTCGATGCCTTTGAGTTATGTTTTCCTAAATAAAATCAGCTTTATGCAAAACAGCCATAAAACTTTGAAAGCCTCATCGAGCTAAAGCTCTATATATAATCTTGCGAGTTCGTCGAACTCAACGTCGTTTGTTTTGTTTCAGAGGAGGACTTCACCGACCTCGAAGGTGGATTCTTTGTGGACGTCGACGAGTAGTCTGGGGTTCCCAGGTGGCAGCTTGGGACATCCCGGAACAGCTGGCGCTGTGATGTTTATCTGTAGGCCTCTTAGGCCATAATTTGGTTCTTGTTGTTTAGAACAACCTAATTTGCTTCCGCTTGATGTACTGTTGGGTCTGTGACCTCTGGTTGTAATTTGCTATCTTTCTCTATTATAAGAGTTGAACTATATGATTTGTGTCGTAGAGTCTGTGATGTGCCAGTTGTTCCACAAGTCTTGATCTCTCTATTATGCTTTGATAGTTGAGCCTGTGTTAAGGCATCAATCGGGGTGTTGCGTTGCCGGTTATTCTGAGCAACGCCTGCCAAAGGTTTTGGCCGGGGATTGGTAAACCCGTAACCTCCGGTTGTATCGCTTAACCGGTGACACTCAGCATCACTGTATAGCAGTCGGGTCGGGGCACCACAAGGAGGACCCCGAGGAGCCACCTTACCAGTCAGATGTTGACGCAGCCGAGCCTGAGGTTCCACCTCAGTAGGCGAGTGACTTGATTACTACCGCAGGATTAGGTTGACCCCCTATCGCTAGTCGAGTCGAAGTAGTGGTTCTTTTGGAAACCAGATGTTATGTATCTTAGATGTAGGGTGATGTTGTAAGCTTGATGTTGTTGTGAACTCCTTGATGTGATGTTGGTAATATATAAGTATGTTTGTCTTGTTTGATCTGTGTAAAATAATTTCCATGTAATTCCTAAATTAATCAACCACTTCGCGAAATCATCTTTTCCCTTAGTCAAAACCTTTTTGCCTTGCCTCTTATACCCGGTGTGCTTCAGGATGGCAAGCACTCGTCGCACCACCGCGGGAGGAGGATCAGCACCACCACCACCGGACCCAACCCCCGCCCAACTTCTCGCGCTTATCATGGAGGAACGTGAAAACGCCCGGGAAGAGCGCCAAGCTCATCTCGCTGCCCTGCAGCAGATCGCTGCCGCCCATCTCAACCAAAACAACAACAATAACAACAACAACAACAACAACAACAACACCAATGGTGGTAATGGCAATGGCAATGGAAACCAGCGATCCACCTTAGGCGATTTCCAGAAGACCAACCCACCCACAATGGAGCCCAGTTAGCAGACTTGTATATTTCCAGAATAGTAAGTCTGCATGGTGTGCCTAAGAAGATTGTATCTGATAGAGGCACGCAATTCACCTCAAGATTCTGGAAATCCCTTCATGAAGCCCTCGGAACCAAGTTAGCATTTAGCACAGCTTATCATCCCCAGACTGACGGTCAAACTGAGCGAGTGAACCAGATATTGGAGGACATGCTTCGCGCATGTGTTCTATCCTATGGTTCAAAGTGGGAAGATTGTCTTCCGTTTGCAGAGTTCTCGTACAACAATAGTTATCAGTCTAGTCTGCAAATGGCCCCTTTTGAAGCCCTTTACGGCAAGAAGTGTCATACACCCCTGAATTGGTCCGATACCGGAGAAGGCAAATTGTTTGGACCAGACACCCTCCGTGAAGCTGAAGAGCAAGTTCAACTTATCCAACGCCTCAAAACTGCACAATCCCGTCAGAAGAGTTATGCTGACACCAAGCGCCGTGATCTCACTTTCAGTGTCGGAGATTATGTTTATCTCCGAGTGACACCCCTTAAAGGAATGCAGCGTTTCCATGTCAAAGGAAAATTAGCGCCAAGATACATTGGACCCTTCAAGATCATTGCTCGTCGAGGAGAAGTATCCTATCAGCTGGAGTTGCCCCCGGAGTTAGGAGATTATCATGATGTCTTCCACATTTCCTTGCTCCGGAAGTGTCTCGAAGTTCCTGACCAGCCTGATGTTTTCAAAAACATCGACCACCTCTCCATCGACCTGAACCAAGACCTGACTTATCGTGAGAGACCCCTCAAGATTCTCGAAGAAGATGTTCGTCTTACCCGAAGACGTGCGATCAAGTTCTACAAAGTCCAGTGGACTAACCACTCCGAAGAAGAAGCAACTTGGGAACGCGAAGATTATCTTAGGAGCGAATTCCCAGACCTCTTTAGTACCTAAGCCTAGCAAATCTCGGGACGAGATTTATTTTAAGGGGGAAGGATTGTAACATCCCAAAAATATTATAAGTATTATTATTCCAAAAATGAGAGCCAACAAAAACTTTTGCTAAATTATATGTGTTGATTGCATGTTGTTGCTTGTCCTAGATAATTCTTGTTGTTTGTAAGGTGTTTGCTCTAATTAAAAACTTGGAGAAAAGAAAAGAAATAAAACAAAGGCTAAGATAATAAAAATCATGTGACAAGTGTCACACCAAAATTCTCCAAGTAAGAAGTTATTTATATTTCAAACAAAATTCAGAGGAGTGATATTTAATCACTCTCAATTTTATTCCTACACTCTTCCCTCTCCAAATATATTTTCAAAAGTCTAAATTTAAAATTCCAAAAACCTTTCTTTATCTTTTTAAATCACAAAGTGTGTGGTGCAACACTTGTCAAATAAATTGCACCACAGCACCACAAACCACATTTGAATATGTGAAGCAAATTATGAAAATAGATTTCAGAAATTCAAATTCAAATTTGGTTCAACCATTTCATCGAACACCTTGCAATCATGCACTGTGTTCTTCCCAATTTAATCCAACCCGAAGATCAATTGATCAAATTCGTGTGTTATTCGTCGAATTGATGCTGGCAATCTCTTTCTCTCCTCTCCCCGACCTCGCCGCGCTCAAGAAATCGAAGAGGGGAGGTTGGCGTCGAGGAGAAGCATCGGAGGGGACACGCTCCGGCGAGCACGCGCCATGTCGCGCAAGTGGCCGTGGCGTGGCGACGCCGCGTTGCTCAGCTCCGTGCCCCCCCTCTCTCCCTCACCTCGCTGCCCCTCTCTGGCAGCACCGCAGCCCGCAGGAACCCGCCCCCGCCGGAGAGACGCCGTGTGCAGTGCGCGCCGCGCACCGCCCGAGCGCTCCCATGGCCGTCCCACTCGCGAGCACGCTCCGCTCGTCGACACGCACCCGACCTTGCTCCCTGCCACTCCCACACGTAGCCACACCTCCACCGCCCCTACGGCGAGAGCACGTCGCCCCTGGAGCTCTCCTGCGCCCGGACCACCATGGACCCGTGCTCGCCGTTAAATACCCCGCCCAAGCTCGCATTCTCTCCACACCCCGCACCACTGCCTCCACCCCATTTCACCACCTCCCGTGCACCGCCAGAAGGGCGGAGCCGCAGTTGCAGAGCCCCAGCTGCTCTGGAGCTTCCGCGACGCTCCGCCGTGTCCGAGGTAGACGAAGCACACGGCCGTGCCGTGCTGCTGCCCCATTCCCCTCTCTGACCCCTGCACCTTGCTCCCCATGGACACCGCACTCACCCGCCGCCTTTTCCTCGTTGTTTCGTGCACCAGAGCGCCCGCAGGAGCTTGCCGGAGATCGTGGCCGTGCCCGTGGAAGTCCGACGCGTCGCCATCGCCGCTGCAGCCCTCCCCAGCAAGTACAACTCGCACCACCGCCTTCCTCGAGCCTCCGCAGTTCTCCAGCACCTTCTCCGAGCCTTCCCAAGCCCTCTAGGTGAGCTTCCCGTGCACCTCGCCGTCGCCGGAGCTCCGGCGCCGCCGTTGTTATGTCGAGGATGAACTCGAGCTCCAGGAGCCGTTGGATCTAGATCCAACGGTAACTTACCGCTTCGGTTAGGGTTAGGCGTTAGGCTGACGGGCTGACCCCACCCGTCAGCGTTTTATTCATTTCCCAGCACACACTGAGTCACTGACTCGTGGACCCCACCTGTCATACTTTTCAACATTATCCAGAGCAGTTAGATTTCCTAATTAGTTTTCTCTGGAATTCAGTACTGGACCCATTTTAGAAATTCAATATCTTGAGATCTAGACATCCAAATAAATCAAATCCAATTGTTCTGGAAAGCTTATGAAATTGTTTAACCAACCCAAGTGGTCTCATTCATTTAATAAATAATAAAAAGTATTATTAAAAATACTACAGAAGGTTTAAATTCTAAACTTGTTTGTTTCTGATACTCTGTTAAGCCAAATAATTCCAAACCAATTTTGTTAGCTTAGTACTGTCATGTATTAGCTTCCCTAATTTTGGTAGAATTATTTGTGCAGTAGTAATTGTTTAGTATAAAGTTGAAGTTAGAACACCCTTCTGCACTAAACCAATTAAATATGTTTAATGGTTAATCCAAATGAGATAGGACCAATTTTTTTGGTCACATTTAGTCATGTTTAGTACCCCTAAAAGGATTTAATTTTAGGATCAACAGAACTTAATTGGTAGCCAAAACTTGATTATTAAGTTACTGGATTAAAACAATTGTGTAGGGAGTTTGGTAACTCCAATTAATCCAAACTAAATTGTGTTGTCTTCTACACATCAGTAGCTTTCTGTATAAATTTAGTTTGTATTTTTTGACCAACAGAACTCAAGTTATGCATTAAACATGAATAACTAGTTTCTGCCATAATTTAGACATAATTAAATAATGTTTAATTCAATTATTTTAAAACCCAATTGTATTGTTTGATATGTGCAGTAGCTATTTGTGATGTTTATGATTGATATGTTGTGATGCTTGCTTGAGTAGTTTAGTGATTGTTTGCATTGCTTGTTTGACGTTTAGACGAGAACGTTGCCGGAGTCTACGAGGAGGGGGAATACTTTGATCAGCAAGCACCAGAACCCGAGAACTTTGCCGAGCAAGGCAAGCTACTTCACTGAGCTTGCATTTATATACATCTATTTTGTCACATGAGTTATTCAAAAGTACCAATGATTTTGAAAACCTTTTTACAAGTATATGAAAACTATTTTGCCACCTATGTAGAAGTATAAGATAGTTGATATAAAATTATAGGATGGGAAAATAAATATTGTTACTCAAAACTCCTTTGAAAATACTTGTGTGATGTGAATGCCGAGATGTCGGTGTTGAAGTGGAGAAGTGGAGAATGGTGATGTTTATGAAAAATGCACATTGTGTCCTAGTACTATGACGACCAATCTTACCCTGTGCGACCACATTTACCCACATATGGGAAAGGGCGTAGTCATATAATTTGCTCATATTAGTATGGGATGCCTCAACAACGAGGATGACCTCGTTCCATGAGGGGATGGTCATGGCGACCTACCCCCTGACCTGGGTCCTGGCATCTGAGGATGGGGGATTGAAGGGTTCGCTCGCCGGGCAGAACTACGAGTCCTCACACTTAGGTTTCCCGACGGGGAATCTGGACTGGGTGTCGATGGAAAGGTGGAAAATTTCGTAGCGGTAGGGTCCTATACTAGCATGAGCAAAGGACAGGCTATGGTCGGCGGCTTACTTCGCATACACCTTGTATGGCGAGACGTGGCGGACACGATGAGTTGCCGGATGGATGTGGGAAAAGCGTGCTAACTCTGCAGAGTGTAAAACTATTCGAATAGCCGAGTCCTCGGATATGGACAGTTGGGAGGCTGTCCTAAGACCATGTGCAAGTTTTTGGAAAAGCTTTTAAGTTTAAAAGAAACTGAAATGGAGATGGTGTTACACAGCTATACCAAATGGAGTGGTATGAGTTGTTGAAATAAATGGACCATGGTGAGCTATGGTCAGAAAAAGGAGGAGTTTTGGAGAAACAAATAAGATGGTGACTTCTTTTAAAGATAGTTATAAAACTCTTCTTACCTTTTTCAATAAAGATATAGAGATGTTTTAAATAAATAAAAGTATGAAAGTAAAATAAAACTAGTGCATACTCATGATGGGGTAGTTTGCGAGTACATTCAAATGTACTCATATTGGTTTCGTCCCTGGCTATTGTCCTAGCCAGACTACGAGGAGGAGCACTACGCCGAGCAGGAGTATGGCGACTTCTACGCGAACTAAGGATCTCCATAAGTCAGCTGCCTGTCGGGTCGTCTTCGTTAGGATTTGATGTCTACTACGCCGTAGCTTCCGCTGATATTTTGGTTTGGCCCATGAAGGCACCTATGTAAGACTTGGTCTAAATGACCAATTATGTAAGACTTTTAATTCGGTATTGTAATGGATGTAAACTTTGGTATCCAATTCGGATTATGTGCAACGACAGACTGATCACGGGATCGTTGTGTTAAGCATAATCGGGTATTTCGGACAGCTAGTCCGGGGTCCCCACAGTGTCCGGAGCCGCCGCACATGAGTTCCACCATCGCACATGCGCGCCGGAACTCCAGAGCCGTCGTTGAGCTTCCGCGCACCCGTGCTTCACTGGTTCTGCGCCCCATGGTGATGGAAGAGGAGGGCGAAGCCTCGGAGAACGACCTCGTGCTCTAGTAGGTCCTCGAGTAGTCCATCCAAAATGCCCCCACGACGAGATGGGGCGCTTGATGCTCCAAGATACCGCCATGGAGGCGTAGGAGACCGAGCAGAAGCAAGAGCAGGCTAATCCCTATCTAGTAATAAAAATGGTTTTTCTGGCCTGCTACTATATATGAATAAAATCCGAAATGAGTCCATTACGCGTTGGGTGTACTACGCGAGTAGATTGACGATGTAAAAAAACTCCTTTCCTCTCCTTTCCTCTCGAAGCCTCCACCGCCGCCCTTGAGAGTCCCCTGTGCTTCCCCGGATCCAATCCCTCCGGCCGCCGGCGCTCTTGCTGGTTGGTTTGGAGATGGATTAGGATGCCGGCTACCTGTACAGAGTAGTAGTTTTTGGTTTTCGTTAGCCTTTATGGCTGTTGTTGGCTTTATGCCGTGGCTTGAGAGTAGGACAGTGGATCCCGGCGACCGGATCCGCTGGGCCGTAGTCTTCTTCTTCTTCGCTGCAGCGTGTTGGTGGCAGACGCTGCTGCAAGGGAGGCTGAAGGAGCTGCGCATCTCTCTGAATAAGGTCTGCCTTTTGTTGAGGATTTGCTTGCAGATTCATCCAAGCTGTGTCTGCGGGATGGCGGAGTTCGCTCTCCTTCCGGTGGTGCTCCGGTGGTTGGAGCCGTATGCTGAGGATAACGGCGCCGCAGCCTCTTTCCCTAATAAGCTTGAAGAGCGGCTTCTGGTTCTGGGAGTTGCTGTGCTTCTGCGCTTGGTTGATCTCGAGCTGTTGGGCTCCTGTTCTTGCAGTCGTGGGACTGGGAGAACCGAGCTGCTGCTCCGGCGATTCATCTTATTGCAGGTGCGCATTCGGAGCTGGTGCGTGCGATGATGCGTACTAGCGGAGCTATTTCGTCTTGCGGAGATTCCAAGCCACGGCCAAGCTCGGCCGAGGCTATCCATGGCGAAGGGCGCTACTCCGTGCTCTGGAGCTTTTTCCAGAGGTTCTTCTTCCTCCTTCACTGGAGGATCTTCGATCTCGGCGAGGGAGATTCCGGAGCCGTCGTCCCAAGTGGCATGTTCCCCGGCGACGATGGTGACGCCCTGGCCTCGAGGTCCGTGGTTGCTGGCGGCGAAGACGAAGGACCTGATTGCGCTTCTTGTTTTAGTCTTGAGGTCATGTTTGTAATCTTGGAGGATACGTGTAATTTTCTGTTTCTTTGAGGTCCTCCTTGTAACTTTGTATAAGTCGCGTGAAATATAGCTTGTTCAAAAAAAATAAGATTGACATGCCGAACATTTGGTGTCCGCCTAGCGACGGAAACAGACAAAAACCGAACATATTTCGTGTCGGTTTGAGTCCGACGTGTTGGAGTTACGCTGACACGTTGGGACACTGCGGCCCACATGTCAGCTCACATCATGCTGCTGCCAACGCGGAGAACAAGGCCGCCGCAGTGAGCTGCTACTGCTACTTTTTGGCCACGTATTGCTAGTGGGCCTACCATGTCAGTGAGTGAACAGTCGAGATTTTTTTTTTTAAACCCAAACTCTGGAATTATATTAAGATAAAGCACAGAACATACAAGACCCATCCAGACTCTGGACAGCTGTCCAAACATATACAGAAAACACCCTGCGAAACAACGAAAATACAACTAGGTCCTTGGCGTCTTCTGCTCCAAGCCCGATCGGCTGCCGCTAGCACCGGCCGCGCCATCTCACCGGAGACGACGCCAAAGCACGCGCGCACGCCAGCTAGGTCACCGGAAGGAGACGTTAGAGGACAACGCCTCGTATAGGTCGCCGCATCACTCACCCGACACTGCCGCCGGGATCTGGGAGACGAAGAAAGAACATCGACGGGGGACACGCCCCGACTCCGTCCGGTGGTCAGGTCGCCGCCGACGCGACTCAGCAGCACGACCTGCAAGAACACGGCTAGAATGACAGTCGAGATTTAGACGTGCTTGTCCGGACCACGCGCTGGCGCTGCCGTGGGACGGTGGTAGTGAAAGCGAGAGTGGCTCTGGCTTCCACCACAAGGCTGGCTCACTCGCCACGTGTTCACCAGGCACTTCATGATGACCCCACCTTTCAGTGAGAGGATTGTCACCTTGGCTTGCACGACGTCAAGTCTTGAGATAGCAACAACAACCCGTCCAACACTATTTCAGGCCCATCCTACTGGCGAAAGCCTGACCCACATGTCAGAGATGATACACTCACATTGACCTCCACGCCTCCTGCACGGCTTTCAAAGCACACCTTACTCCAACGCACTAGCCATTGCCATGCGGGCCGTGAACTGTCTGGTCCCGCAGCTCAGTGTGCAAAAGCTGGTCCCACATTGTGGGGCCACCAGCTCGCACGCACACGCTTACCAACGCGGAGCCCCCGTCCCAAGCGCGCCTTCTTCTCCTCCAAGCCCACCCCACGCCGCGCCGCACTCAACAGTGCGACTCACTGAACTTCGTCCCTTACCTCTACTGCTGCCGGCATTACGCATACTACCTGACCTCGAGAGCCAATGGCCGCGCGCGACACACGGCCTACGGGCGTGCTCCTGCTCCTCGTCGCGCTGCTTCTCGCTGCTGCGGCGGCAAAGCCCGCGGCGGCGACGCTGCACCCGGTCGACTACCTGGCGCTCCAGGCCGTCCGGCGCGCGCTCTCCGACCTGCCGGGCTCCGGCTTCTTCGCCTCGTGGGACTTCACGGGCGACCCCTGCACTTTCGCGGGGGTCTCCTGCTCCGGCGGCGGCCGCGTGGTCACGCTGGCGCTCGGCGACCCGCGGGCCGGCGCCCCGGGCCTCTCGGGCGCGTTCCCCTCCGCGGCGCTCGCGCGTCTCGCCGCGCTCAGTTCCCTCTCCCTCGTCCCCGGGCGCGTCTCGGGCGGCCTCTCCCCCGCCGTCGCCGCGCTCCCCTCGCTCCGCTTCCTCGCGCTCTCGGGAAACCTCATCTCCGGCGACATCCCCGCCGCGTTCTCGCCCGCGCTCCGCACCGTCGACCTCAGCAAGAACTCCTTCTCCGGCAGGATACCCGCCTCGCTGCTCCAAATCAGGAGCCTGCGGACGCTCGTCCTCTCCCACAACTCCCTGTCCGGCGAGATCCCCAGGACGGTCGGTGCGCCGCTGGTCCACCTCGACCTCAGGAACAACCGCCTGTCGGGCGGCGTCCCTCCGCTCCCGGAGACGGTCGTGTACCTCAGCCTCGCCGGGAACAGGCTGTCCGGCCGCGTCGGCGGCGTGCTCCGGAGGCTGACGAGGCTGTCGTTCCTCGACCTCGGCGGGAACTGGTTCTCCGGCGAGGTGCCCGGGGAGGTCTTCTCATTCCGGATTGGGTACCTGCAGCTGCGCAAGAACGCCTTCTCCGGCGAGCTCCGGCCGACAGGGCGGGTGCAGTCGGGCGCCACGGTGGATCTCAGCCACAATGCCCTCACTGGGAGGGTGCCGCCGGAGCTGGCCACCGCGTCAGCGGTCTATCTCAACGGGAACAAGTTCGCAGGTGAGGTGCCGGCGGAAATTGCGGCGGCGGCGGAGGGCGGCCGCATGCGGGTGCTCTTCCTGCAGGACAACTTCCTGACCGGCATCAGAGTGCGCGGCGTGCCGTCCAGCGCAGCAGTTTGCGCGCACTGGAACTGCGTCGCGCCGCCACCAGCCGTGGTTGCCGCGTGCCCTGCCAAGGGCGGCAGGGGGCGCCGCCGGCCGCCGGCGCAGTGCGGCGGACGGAGGGGATAAAGAAGGTTTAAGGCTTTTGGGGGTTTTATTAGTAGGTAATGGTGGTCTCATTGCTTGACTCATGAGACGGGTGAATAACAATTTTTTGGTATATACTTTTGTGATCTGCCTTTAGATAGAGGACCGTAATTTTGTCAGGAGTAGACGTTGACAGTGGATCTGGTGTGGTTCTGTTGACAGCGATTTATAGAGAGAAACTTTGTGTAAAGAAATGTTCGGTTCTGCTATGGCTTCACTGATAAAATGACCAACAATGTGTTGCTCAATGGTTTAAATTGCCGTGAATTTCATCTTGTATTCGCTATCTGTAGCAAGTGTTCTGTTAATTTTGATAGACACAATTATAAGTTTGCTACTTCAGCCCAATTGATGTCATCTAGAAATTGGCCAAAAAAGGATTTCATGTACAATGCATATGGATCTCCATATTGTTTCAGCTTGTTGACACGTTTTGTTTTGATGAAGGACATTTTATTACTCATAGCATCGATAGGATACATATTAACTTACATCCGGCCTCTATATAATAAGAGCTCGTAGAACGCCTATGTGGGTAAAAATGTCTCTCACCGCGTTGTAAAGACGAATATAAACGAAACATATGGTAAACCGGTAGACGACCTACACTGCGTATGAGAAAAAAATTATCATTAAAAAGAAATGTTCGGTTCAACTGATGTCAGCTTGTTGACATACATTACAGGACTGAAGAACAATTCACCACGAACCGGAGACGGGGTCCTATGGGGGTTCATATTGTGTAATGCATTTGATCTCGAATCCTAGTTGTGAAATGCAGATGGTAATTTGGAAGAAGAAAAACAGAGAACACATATTATTCTGTAATGTGATATGGCTTGGATCAGAAACGCTGAAGTTACTGCATATTCTCTTTCGAGAATTTTAGCTTCTTCAAGAAGTTAAAGAACACCTTTCCTTTTTCACTTGTTCTCCACTCCTTTTTCCTTTCCAAAATCACTTTGGGAACTGAATTTTCTCATCTGAACTGAACTTTGCTTCCTCAAGAAGTTAAACAGCAGATTTCCTTTTTTTCACTTGTTCTTTCCCCTTACCCCTTTACAAAATCACTTTGGGAAGAGAAGAATAGCTCACGAGAATTATCTGCCGTTCGTAACAGTCTCTCATATCGGATTCTACTTGTCGATCCTACTTTCTGTCTGTTTCTGTGTGTTCTCAGCCTTTAAACAAAGCTCCGAACAAAGTTAGAGTCTCAATCTCTTGGGAACCCGAGAAGTTCGTATCATAGCATGCTGGAAACCGGTTGTCAAAACGCTGCGACCATCTCTTCCTTTGTCCAAAGCATCTTTTCTTCTTCCTGCATCATGACCTCAAATCTTTTGTTTGCTCACACAGCACTAGATGAGCAGAATGATGCTTGTATAGTTGTGTACACAAGAAGGGGGCAATTATACATGTCGTCTTGGCTTGTTCTGAAGAATCATGAAGGTATGTAGGCATCATTGCTTGCCAAGCTCTTTTATGTGCTCCATCTTCTTGTTCTTCCATGGAGTGTGCGTTAGTATCGATCTATGCATGGAGACACCAGGTTGGTTAGGATGCAACAAGTTGACAGATTTATGTGGCTAGTGAACAGCCTGATACGCAAATTATCTTCCTCGTACAAGACGAGGACCATTTGGAAGGTCTGAGATCCTCCCAATGTGAGGTTTTATTTTTGCTTGCCTTGCTACCCAAAATAGGTTTTGGTCTTTTGGACGGCGAACTGCTTAGAGAGAAGAGGTTGGCCTAATTATGGTCTTTTCCCGCTTCTAGGAGTGCCCCCGAGTCGGCGCATCGTATTGTCCATTACCGCTCCACCAAGCGCATTTGAGGGCTCACGAAATATTGGATTGGTCTCTGCGAGCTTAATCCACATCTATGGGCGGGCCAATTAATCAAGAAATATGGTTTCACATGTCCGAGCCGTCACGCCCATAAAGCTATGGCCTCCCCTCACACTCCTCACATCTTGGTACATTAGAGCATCTCCAGGGGTCGCCAAATCGGTGTCGGACACATGTTCGGCACAATGGTGGGGGGGGGGGGGGGTGGTGTAACCCACAGCGGCGCCCACCAATTCAAAAAAAAACTTACGAATTCAAACAAATTTAAAAGCATTTCAAATTTCATTCATATTCATTGCATATTACATTAAATTTGAAAGACCTAAACGTAAACCTAATCTACTCGAGGTCGTCCCAGTCGACGCCGTCGTCGCTGCCGTCGTCGAGCACCACGTAGGTGGAGGAGGAGGCTGCGCCGCCTTGACGCGGCGGCGCACGGCTGGTGGAGGCGCCGCTAGAGGAGGAGGAGGCCGCGGCCTGCGCGGAGCTCGCCAGTGTGGCCATGAGGCCCGGCGTGTCCCGCTCGAGCGTCGCCATCGAGTCGGCGATCCGCCAGGAACCCGGGGAGTTGCCGTTGTGCTCGCTCCGGAGCGGGGACGACACGTCGTAGCCTGGCCGTGGTGGCGTCCTAGGGCGGCGCAGGTAGAGTCAGCCCTGCGGTGGGGAACACCGTTTTTCGCGGCGTGCGCGGATGACAATGCCGCCTCCACGACGCGGCGGTGAGCGCCGCTCCTGCTTCGCGCGGCGCCGGTGGAAGGAGACGGAACAGGATGGCGCTTCCCGTGGCGGCGTGCCGACAGGCGGCTTCAATGGCGGACGCAACTGTGTGGTCGGTTACGTCCCACCACGCGTTGCGCCCCTCGGTGTTGTAGCGCGTTTGCAACAACGTTGGGGCCGTCGATGGTGGTGATGACCGACTCCCGCTCACGCTCGAAGCGCCGGAGCCAGCAATCCCACTTCGCCTGGTCGTCGTCGTTCTCGGGGAGGCGCCGCTTCTCCCGCGTCATCCAGCTCCGCCGGCGAGCGATGAAGCGGCGCATTTGCTGGCCGTCTCGGGCAGTGGTGGCATGGGAAGGCCACCAGTCGAGACGGCTCAGTGCTTGGGCAGGCGGTAGTCCGGAGGGGCTAGGATCCCGTACCGGTGCAACTCCCAGGTGTATTTGTTCCCGATGGTGCGCCCGGCGCGGCACGCCATGGATGCGAGTGAGGACGAGGAGGGCGTGATGGATAGGCAGGGCGAGGAGAGTGAGGGCGAGGAGGAAGGCATGGTGGATAAGCACGGCGAGGGCGCCGACTTTTATCGTGTGTGATGAGAGGTGTGGCCGGCGTACGCGTAGGGAAGCCGCAACGCCGGCCACGTGGCATGGGGAGCCGTCGCGTCGCCTGGCCGCCGTTAATGGCATGCGTGTGGACAGGCGCACCACCATCCCGTCGCGTTGGAAACCGCCGACGACTACGCCATTAGCGCGACCAGATCGGCCTCCTGCACGGCGCGATCAATAACGCATGAGCGCCTCCGTGTCTATGACGGCTGGGTCACTCCTGTCGGAGGGCGTGGCCGCCTAGTGTCCGGCATCACCGAGAGGGTCTCCAAACTTGGGGGTCAATTGGCTCAAGCCTAGCACTTGGGATGTTGCTGTGGGTGATTTTTACGCCCGGACCCACATTGGGCCTTTGTTGGGCCATTTGGAGGGTGTCGGTGGAGATGCTCTTAGAATGAGCGAAATGTCCATATGTTCTGCAATAAGCATGCCCCACCCTTGTAATCCTATCGAAAATCAAGTTCGAAGAAAGATTTGGGTGAAATCATGTCAGGAGAGTAATTCGGTTGTAAATCTTCTTTACATTTTATGTTCAAGCTCCTTAATTAATAGATTGAGCAAAGGTTTTGCCTCCATTTTGAAAATAAATAAATTATTTTACACTACGCCTAGTGGCAGATAGAGTGGCATGCAGCCAGGACCTTGGTGCGTGTTTGGTTGCTCGCACTTAAAAAGGGCCTCACTTGGGCCTGGCTCAGGTAAAACGCGGCCTGAGCCAAATTCTGCAACCCGTTTGGTTGCCAACAATGTCCTGGCCAGACCCGTTCGGCTGGGTGCAAAATTTTAACCACGTGCTGTTTGGTTGCATGAGTTGTCTCACTGAGCTAATTTCATGGTGTTTGGTTACATGCAACTGCCATGATGTGGTTACCTTGTTGCCTGAGTGGTGAACATACCAACAATGTTCAGGGAATCATAGGCTTGAACTAAATATGCCCTTACTAGTTAGCAAAATAGATGGTGCATCACAAATTCAGCATAACAAGTGTTGGTGATGCACCTCATCATCTGAGGAGGGGTTAGTATACCGCCTCGCATCACAAGTTCATCATCTGAGGGGTTTAGTAAACCGCCTCGAAAAATATACAAATCTGGCATCAGTTTTAGGATGTCCTACCTACTAGGGGACGTAATAGAGCGCATAACAGCAAGCACATCAGCAGCAACAACATCAGCACCCCATCGCCCGGAAGAGGCTGCGATAGTAGGTGTAGTACCACTTCTTCCTGTCTACCTTGGACCCGGCAAGATAGGCGGCACGCTCCTCTTCATGATCCATGAGGTAGCTAAGAGCAAGGTGGAGCGTGTTGACCGCGAGAGGATTCTGCACACACGGTTTGCCGAAGATGATCTTCATGTTGTCATAGTTCTCAATGGACGTGTTGATGAAGCACTCGTCCTTGGGGTGAGCCTGAAATGATAGAACTGTTATCCCGGGACACATCAAGTCAAGAGTAAGAAGAACTGAACAATCTGTATTGCGGAAACTTACAGTGACATGCTTGAGGAATGTCGTATCGTCCATGTAGAAACTGCTGGACTCCTCACGCCATTCCACTCCTTCAAGTTGTGCCAGATTGCGAAGATATGTCCACTTGTACCTCCACTTCCTGAGATGATTGTACAACTGGGTGGTGCTCACCATGGCGCCGCAGAAAAGGAGAGCATCTTTGCAAATGCTCTCCAAACTCTTGTCTTTGATGCCCCTGTCGAGATCGAGCCCACCCTTGACGAGCTCGGCCATCCTAGTGAGGACGAAGGTGGACAATGCAGATGGCCACTGCATATGCACGTTCTTACCCCTTTGCAGTGTGAGGAACCCATGGGACGCCTTTGCCCTTTGCGGTGCGACGGACAAATCAGGCGCCGGTACGTACCGCAAAGGCTTCGCGGGCAATGGCAGCACAAACGTGGAGGAAAGATCAGGGTCCTAAAAGATCATAGAACACAAATGAAGCGTATAGAGGTAAGCATCAGGTGGCTACTACATCAAAGATCTACCGCATCAAGAGCTAAGCATGAACTACAAGATCAATGAAGCACCGCATCAAGAGCTACGACCACATACTACTCAGGTCTACCAGATACTAGCACATACTACTAAGATCTACCAGATACTAGCACGCACTACCAGATCTAGGGTAGAAACAGAGGAGGACTTACACTGAAGCTGCGGACATCCGGGGAAGGAAAGAACGACGAGGAGGAGGTGGATGACATCTCGGAGAAGAGGACGAAGACTGTTTGCCGCCGATGACCAGCACCGACCGCCGGAGGAGTAGCCGCCGCTCGGCTGTGAAAACCTGCGAAGGAGAGAGCTCGAAGGGGGGGGGGGGGGGGGGGGATGGTGGCGGGAGTTCCGGCGGTGAGGCGGAGGGGGTGAAATAGGCGAGCGAAATTGCTGGGCGGTGACCGAAATTTGTCCCGCCGCTTTTTTCGCCTGCGCGCGCGAGCTCGTGCCATCTCCGAGGTTGAAAGAGCTCAGCTCCGCGTTCCCCTTCCCTGCACGATGAACAGAGCAGTCGAGGGTGGCTCAGTGGAAATGGCCGATTCGGCCGTTCCTATCGGGCCTGGCCCGAGGCTGATTTAAGATTCGTGCGGTGCAGGAACACGAGCCAGCTCAGGAAATCAAATGGCCGAAATTTACACCCCAGGGACTGGTTGGGGACTTCGTGGGCTACCAAACACGCCCTTGGTGAATGTTGTGGCAGTGGCAGTGCGATCTCTGAAGTATGAAGGCTCTGAGCCTGCATGTCTTTGCCTTACCCCTACGCATGGACAGTTTGTGGTTGCAAATAAGAACACTGGACTGAATTGACATGATAACATGCACCGTGCGTGCTTGTTGGGTTTCTCTTGTTTTCTTTCTCCGTGATGTGGAAGCAGGCGAACAGTATACGTGTGTTTGGGGAAGGAAGAAACAAGGGAGAACTGAGTTTGCAGGTCCTGGTGAACACAACAAAGACAATGGGATTTTGCTGCCTGCTGAATTCCACATGCATATTCTCTGTCCCACACAGACACCCACAGGTAAAAATAAAATAAAATCACACTCACGTAATAACAAAAACATTTTTCTTTTGCAGGGAGCAAAAATGACATTTGACATGTGAATATCTATTTCAGATATGCCAGAGCGACATTTCGGATAGTGGCAATTTTGCATCGACGTGGTTGGAACTTGGATGGATATGCGTTTAATATTTGCAATCTCTTATATACTGAAGCAAAACAAAGAAAATTCATTACAATTTCCAAATACAAGGAGTGTAAACGGGCCTGGTCGAATTTGATTGTACCATATCCTCTATCATATTTCCCCCTTGGATTTGGAACAGAGCAGATAATAACTGTTTACGGATTCAAATACATTTATATCAACAAAAAATTCAAATCAGAAATAGGTGGACACATGACGGAATCGAAAATAAAAGTATACACACTCTCATACGTAGAGAGCTATATTTGTAACAAAACTTCAATGTGATTTAGACTTTCAACGTTCCAGTAGTCAATACTTATATACATGATTTATACTAAAACCAAACCATTAACGAGGTGGTATAAGTATAAACTAAATAATTGAGCCACTACTCTAACGGAGATATAATTTAGAGGCAGCCACTGCTAATTGGACGAGATTGGTTTTGACTTTTGAATAGAAATTGGACAATCTAGTTTGACGACTAATCGTAATAGTTTTTCGCCTAATGCATATATGCATGCTATTTTCCCGTACAATATTCTATATTGTTCGAGCACCATTTCAGATTCGGATAACCTTATACATACAATCGCATATGGAGCCGCATTTGATTGGGAAATTATCTTATTTATCTCCACCCTACAAATACAAACGCTTCAAATATTGGTCCCACCAAACCGATATGCATGCTGCATGGAAAACTAATTTCGTTTGTGCGTGGGATCTGTAATAGCGGCACCGGCAGATTTTTGAACCCCACCTCTATATTTATACGAATAGAAGTATCATAAAATTAGGAAAAATAAGTGATTAAACTGCTGCAAGATAGTATTGTGTTCTGCTGTTCGAGCCAACAGAGACTGTTCATGTTCTAATTTTTAGAAGAAAATAGAATTCGTTTCATGGGCTGAAGGTTTTTTCTGGGCCTTTGTATGCTGGCCCAACTTAGCCAATACATAATCAATAGCATCACGAAAACACTAGAAAAAGAACCGATTTTGCAAACATTTGATTAATTTTCTCTAGATGTGATATGTGGCGTGAATATGATGCGTGCTTTACAAGTGTCACAATATGGTAGAATTCTTTTTTTTTCAACGTGGGATGTACGGGAGAGATTGTAGGGAAAGTTTTTGAATTTCAAAATTCAAAATAAATATCTTTAGAACCGCTCGTCAAAACTACAAACCACTTTCACTATTGTGTTCCTCGTGTCGATTCAAAACTATAACCAATCTGAATAGATTTAAAAAAAATCATATTTAAAAGGAAGTATACTTGTACTTTATAGTACTCTGGCTTTTATTGTACATTTACTTTGTTTTGTAGTATACTTGTACTTGGTGGTATACATGTATGCTGTAGTCTCTCAATTTTTAGTATATTTTTGTGGGCACTTACAAAAAACATAGGGGCATCTTTGAATTAAAGGATTTTCATTGGGACTTTGTAGGATTTAAATCCTTAGAATATTTTTCCTACGGTTGTTAAATCCCATAAGTTTTTTCCTATCTAAATTTCATAAAAATCTTACATTCACTCAAACCTGTTTGAAAACATCTTTTGATTTTGCTGCGACGGAATCAAACAAACTTCGACACATACAAAATCTCCTAGGATTGAAATGGACCTGCCATTATAATCTTGCGTTTTTGGATTCTTACGAATCAAAGAGGCCCTAAAAAGTAAAAAAAAAAAGAGTAAAGAACACCTGTCTATTTTCCCGCAGAAAGTTTACAATTAGAATGGCTAAATAAAAGGCGACCGGGAGATCAAGCTTTGTTTCTTGGGCTCTTGGCTCGCAGCGTGGCACACCAAATTTACTGCCTGAGTAAAAGAAAATCTGCTCTAGAAATTTAGATGAGTAATCAGCTGAAGATCAGTAACTACTGGCCACACAGCTGGTTCGAGATCGATTGGGATCTGTAATCAACATGGCAATCGAGCCTTTCCCATTCCCTAATTGATCTCCATTTATTACTGGCGTTGCGCGGCGCGGGTAGAATTTGATTGATCCCACCACTAGAATAGTCGCAACGGCGCGGCTGTTTGCATCTGCGACCGATCGCATCGCCCCACTAAACTTCCCAGTTCCCACCACACTAGGTATTTAACAAGCAAATGGGCAAGCACAACCTTGAGGCAGGGAGAGAGGGAGCGTAAGCATGGGTAAGGGTAAGCGTAGGGGGAACAATGGTAAGCGGATGGGCGATGACAAAAGAGACATGGTTAAGTGTAGTGGAGATGGTGTCCCTCCACCGGCGCCTCAGATAGACCATGGCAAGCAGGCGGATGAGGTGGCGATACTCAGGGCCTTCAACGCTAGGGTCATGGCGGAGTTGGTGGAGGCGCGGGCGCTCCTTGCCAAGCACTCCCCAGTCGGCGTGGAGCAGCACCAGCAGGACGATGGTGCCGGTGTCGTGCTGCTGCCTGACGACGTCGTCGAGGAGCCACACCTTCACGGCGCCACCAAGGTGGCCGCCGTTCAGGAGAGGACAGCTCTTAAGAAGGATGCGGTTTCGGAGGAGACGGGCGTGGCTGCCCTGTCCGTGCCCAGCGAAGCCTCCGATGCCTTGTCTGTCGTGGTTGATGCGGAAGAATCCGAGGAAGAATCACCGGAGGAGGAGAAGCTCAAGTACAAATCCATTGCGGTCCTCTACGACCACGAGCAGTCGCTGGAGAAGCAGGCGAATGCAGCCCAGGTCCCCTCCGACGATGCCGACGTGGAGACAGGCGAGGTCCACGTGGCCGGCACCGTCTCCGAGGAGGAGGACGCGTCTCTGCGCGCGCGCCTGGCCGCCGCGGAGGAAAGGGCGGCACGCCTCGAGGCGGCCAACGCGGAGAAACTCCAGGCACTGGCAGAGGCGAAGGCCGCGTCCGAGAGAGTCGCCGAACTGGAAAAGCGACTCGGCGAGATGAACCTTTCGGTCCTCGAGTCGGAGGGCAAGACGAGCACCGGACTGCCTGTTCCCGCAGCGACATGTGATGCCGGGAAGCAGAAGAAGAAAAAGGCTCCAGCAGCTCGTGCACGCCGCGAGGCGGAGCCGGAGAAGCCTGTCACAGAGCGCCATGGCGGGAAGGGGGAGGGCACGAGCGAGGCCGGACCGGAAGTAGATGCGGGCCAAGAACAACATGGAGGGCGGCCTAAGAGGATTGTGAAACCTAGCACCCGGTATCCGCCTTCTCAATACGTCCGACACTGATCCACCGCGACCGGAGCTGGCTTTTCATCAGGAAATAAAGTTCGGTCACATTCGCCGTTTACTGTCGCTCGTTGGGGTCGTCAGAAAAATAAACTGTTTGGTTCATGGAGACCATGAGCTTCGGAATTGGATCCTCTTCCATCGTGCTCGTGCTAGCTTTTCCAGAGTCTGGAATCTTATCATAATTTACTTTTGACGAGTTGAGGAAAATCATGTGTTTCTCTTCATCTCTCCTTATTTCGTTGTTTATTACATAGCTCACGGAAGCGGAGAAATTAAGTGAACTACTGCAGCTGAAACCATTTCCGCCCTCACATCGATCGGTGGGCTCAAATACATGATTTTGGATTATGAGTTGACCACACTTGATGCCATATATTTACATGCAAACCACCTAAGTACTTACCAGCATAAACTGAGAATGGAATATATCATGTTCTTATGGGAGGAGACTACGTATTGTGAAGTTTTATAAAGAGGTGCTGTGGAAATATGCAACTGCCAAAAATAAAATAAGACAAGTAGAGCAAAAATTTGTTTAAGACTTGTGGGCGCCGTATCCTGTGAATCCAATCTATTCGTGTATCCCTGCATCCGTTCATTTCCGGCCGAACGATCTAAATCCTGTGCCTCGCCTTGAGTCCGAAGGAACTTTGCAATTACCAGCCCGCTTCCAGATTTAACAAACGTTTTCTTTTGCAAAGAACCCCCATAATCCTCTGAGGGCATGTACAATGGGGTGATGTCAGCCTTCTCTTAACGTTGACACGTAGGATATTTGTCTAGTTAGAAGAGAGAGAATGAAAAAAGAGAAGGCTGCCTTCCCTTAGCTAAGAGATGATATCTTATGAAATAAGAGAATGCTAATTTCACCATTATACCATTTGTCTTCTCTTAGAACTACAATTTCCTACTAAAATTTAATTAATTCTCATTAATTGTTAAAGATGACAGTAAAAGATAATGCATTATACAACTTATAATTTTGTGTTCTCTAAATGACGTGGATGGCTAAGAGAAGGCGCGCCCTACCATTGTATATGCCCTAATCCCCGAAATCCTAGCCTTGCTCCGTTGCCGACCAAGGGCGACGAGACCTCGGACGCATCCGTCTTCCTCAAGTTCCTCCGCCGCACGTGACTTCAAAGGATGGCGCCGCCTTCGACATGCTCTGCAAGACCGTCTGCTAGTACAGGGATTTGAGGAGCCTGGCGGTCGACATACTCCACGAGATCCTCCGCTGGTACAGGGAGTTGAAGATCCTCGGCGGCACCGCCGCAGCCGCTGCCGCCGGCGAGCTGCTGCAAGAGGATGCGTCGAGGCGTATCTGGTGGACGCTGGGTACCTCACAGCCGCAAGGAAATTGAGTATTACTGATCCGATTTAAGTTCAACTCTGCCCAAATTGCTTATATGGCTGAATTTTTTGTACCAATTCAACTACAGGTTCTGCTGTGCAGATTCAGATGAATGATGTTGGTTAGGTGGTGGCATCTGCTAGTTGAGTTCCGCAAGATTGTTCGGACGCCGACGAAGCGGAAGCAATGGCATAGACTTTTTACTATCAAGTGTGTTGAGCATTGAGAAGCCTCTGAACCAAATGCTTCCTACAGCAGTCAAGCACACTAGGCTGGATGCTTTGCGACTTCTCTGCCTTGGGCAGATAATCTAGTAGTTCTTCAGTTTAATTGTGCTGCCATGAATCCAGAAAAGGGTTGTGATGTATCTATGCACCATTTACATAGAAATTAGCTTATTATGGGATGTGCTTAATGAATTTCGAGTGATCAAGATGGCAAGAGAATAAAACAATTTGGCACATGAGTTAGCTGTATGTATTAGAAACAGAGTTGTGGACGTATGTAATCTGCTGTAACTGAGTGTGACAACACTCTTTCATGAATAAAGTTATATCTATGAATTGTGAGAAGGTCTGGACACAACTTTGTTCTTTTCTCTTTGACTGAATGTGCATGTAACATGTGAATTTCCAGTATGAATATACAACGAGATTGGGATTATTGATATTTCAGAGAACATTATGTGAATGTATTTTCAGAGAGCATTATGTGAATGTAAAACAAGCTGTTGGCAGATATACTCAGCAGCAGTATAGCACACAAATTGTTGCAAGGCTGCTGATACAAAATTCTTCAGTTTCTAGTGAAAGCAAACAACACTAAGACTGCAGTTTTCAGTGAAAGCTTAAAAAGAATGTGAAAGCAGTATCAAATCATTGCCGTCTCACATATAATCTCATGTTCAAAGGAGCAATGGTATATTCATTTGCAACTAGAATAACAAAAAAGAAAGCTCTCTAATACAAGACAAATAGCTCGACAAAATAAAAATCATGATCCAGCATCTGTATGCAGGTCTTGCACATTCATGGCTTCTTTTCCTCGACCCTTTTTGCTCGGGCAATTGCGACTATCATGAAACCCTACTTGGTTGCACGTCTTGCACAAGCGTGCGACCTTGGCCCTGGCTTCTTTGTTCTTCTTTTTCTGTTCTTCCCCATTCATCTCCTTTCCTCTCTTTATTCTTTTACTTCTCCCTACCGAACGGCATCATTTGGCGGGTGTATGTTAACTTGAGTAGGAATGTTACAACCAATAAATTCCTCATATTCTTCTTGCCTAGTGTGCTTGACTTCTGTGAGGGGTAGCAACAATTCTAAGTGATGAGGCCATGGGTCCCCGATAGGCCCACAAAAGGGAAAGACGGACCTTGCTGGGCACAGTGCGGCCCAACTCAGTGTTTCGGACACCATACATAGGCCTGAATATATCATCTTGAGGGAATCTCACACGGATTCTATGGGACATTCTTTGTAACCTACTGAGATCAAATCTAAATTATTATGTTAGGGTTTAGTGTTTATCTCGACTGCTTATAAACAACGTGACGCATGTAACACTAATTTCTATCATGTATATACGGGCGGATAGAGCATGCATAGTGCTACCGTATAACAGGCCCCCATCCACATCCATTTTACAGTCACCATATGCGATATCGAGATTGCCCGAACACCAAAAGATAGTCAAAAAACGCCCCAAACATGAGTAGGGATGTTATGGGACGTCGTTTTCTGACGCTCAACTATATCAAGATCCCACTAAAAAAAAACCGTCGAGAAAATATCACAAGGAGTTGGCGCACCACATAGGGGCTATGCGTTTTTGATCTACCGGATCCTTATGGACAATTTCCTCAACAATGCTGGTGGTGTTACCGTGCCCCCCCCCCCCCCCCCCCCCCCCCCCCCCCCCCCGTGATTTTTTTTTTGCTTTGCGGCACTCAACGTCCTCACGAACTGCGCATCCTCGACACGGTCTAGATTCAGTCGGAAGAGGGCCTTTGGTCCGACTACACCATGCTAAGCCAGGACCCCGATCTCTACTCCAAACTCCACTGTAATCCTAAGAAGGCACAAAGTAAGCATGGGTACTCTTATCTCCACTGCAATGTGATCTCTCCGTCAGACTTGTCCTCACTTGATTCAATTTCTTGTTCTTAACATGCTTAAGAGCACGAATGCAGTCACTATTACCATCTGATAAGTTGTCTGAAACATAGTAATGTCCTCTACTCCTCTGCTTCTGGACAACTTTCAGAGTCCTCATTTGGTTCTTCTCTGCTCAACTTCATGTCAATTATGTTCTGATTCAACTTAACTTCATATTGCCTTCTTTGGTCATCATGGTCTTCGGCTCTATACTTCTCCATGTAAAATTGAAGACATCTTCCAAATCCGTTGCTGAACTATCTGAATAATAATCTGCAACAGCTATTTGCTTTTCATTTTGTAACATACAATAAATCATCAACTTATTTACTAGGTTAACTAGGAAATAGTACATCCTCATCATCAACCGAATAAACAACCGCGATTCTCCTATCTCTGAAAAAGAATTTGTTGATTATATGAAGTGTTTATATTTGAAGGTAGTTTCCTTTTCCTTTTTATTACAATAGGTGTAATGCTCCACTTCTCATGACATCTCTTCGCTGTTTTCTGCACCTTTGTGGTGCCACCTATTAGTTCATCCCATGCCAAGACTTTACCCTTCTCCTTACAATGATACATGGAATCATTCATGCCATATTCCTCGGTCTCAGTTAGTGCTAACAAATTCATGTAAATGATGTCAGAGCAGCCTAATTTGATCTCTAAACTGTAATGTCGTCAAAATGTAGTCTTACATCCAAAACATAATCACCAAAACTACATAAATGGATAAAACATAATGAATTTTTTTGGGGGAAAAATAATGAATTTTAGAATGCCTAATTTTGTAAAACCTAGCTAGTTCCTAAGTCGATTGCTCAAACCGACAACAATGGTGAGAACAGAGGTGACAGAGAAGAGAACTTAGTCCACTCCACCGAGAGAGATTATCTAATGCTCGCTCTATGACGGGGTTCGTCTTTTAATCCTTAGCCAGAGTTGTCGCCACCGGGAACAAATAGTGCTTCGTGGTGGTAGGGTTGGAGCCTCCGCAGCTCTTGTCGTTATCGAAACAAAAAAAAGGGACCTCATTGCTTTCCTATCTGTCGCTCGTGCAGCCGCAGGCAGGATTCTGTCGTCGCCATGGACTTGATGAGAGAGAAGCCAGAGAGAGAGAGAGAAGAAGGAACCCAAAGACCTAGGTTAGGAGTTAGGACAGCCTCAACGTCGTTAATGAGCGTCTGCCGCTTACCGTCATAGGCCACCACGTTATTCTGACGGTGGGTCCATCTGGTTAGAAATACCGTTAGACGGGTTAAAATGACTTAGTGCTTTCTGTGAAAATTAAGGGGTCAGCCGGTAGTTTTTACGAGAATTCTGTAAAAGTTGTAATTGTGGTGTTTTCTTCCATAATTTTCTTTCCTTTTTGTTTGTGTTTCGATTACATACCAAAGTCTTTTTTTTACGAATAACATACCAAAAGTCTTGGAAGGTAAGAAATATGGAGTACTCAATTTCGGCATATCAAAAGGAAAAGCCTGGTTATCCCCCGGGGGATCGTGGCTTCGCGTCCTCTGCCCGCTCTGCACGCCACGTGTCCCTGACGGGAAGACAATGGTGCTTGGAGGCCCACCACGAGCCTTATCTTCTCCTTTCTCTTCGATCCCCATCCACCTTCTCCGTGGACGCCATGGCCACTAACCTCGGCGAGACCGCAGCCGCGCACCCCCCCATCTCCTTCCTTTTTCACTTCCCTGCTGCTCCGTACCACCGGCGAGCTCGGCCGCCGCCCCTCCATGGCTGCCAACCTCGATGAGGTCGCAGCCGCGCACGCCCATCTCCTTCCTTTTGCTCCCCTGCTGCTCCCTCCCAACGGCGAGCTCGGCTGCCGCCCCGCCATGGCCGCCAAGCTCTCGAGTTCGCCACGTCTCCCGTTCATAGCATCGACGGCCACGTTCTCCGGCCTCCCCGTTGCCACATGCCTCAACCTCGTCGTCGACCCAATGGCTCGGAGGTTCTCCATCTCGCGATCGAATCGGCCGATGTTGCTCCCGCCGGTCGATTTCTACGTTGCTCCCGTCGGGCGGCGGCGTTGCTACCGAAGGAGTGCAGCGTTGCTCCCATGGCAGGGCAGCGTTGCTGCTGACGGAATCAGCGGACGACGGTGAGGGAACGGCGGCGCTGCTCCCTGCGTTGCTCCGTGCGGCGGCGGTGTTGCTACAAGGGACGACCGACCTTGCTACCATGGTACGGCGGCGTTGCTACATGGGGCGTGCGGTGGTGCTCCTAGCGTCCAGCGGTTGTGCTACCGGCGGCAAGCGGCGTCACTGCCAACCTTGGGCTGCGCTGCTACGGCGGCAAGCTGCGCTGCTACCGTCGGCAAGCGGTGTTGCTACCGTCGGCAAGCGGCGTAGCTACCAACCTTGGGCGAGGCTGCTACCATCGACAAGCGGTTTTGCTACCAACCTTGAGCGAGAATGCTACCGGCGGCAAGGGGTGTTGCTACCAACCTTGGGCGACGATGCTAGCGGCATTGCTGCAACCGGCGAAAGGTGGTGCTCCCAAGGGCCAGCGGTGGTGCTACCGGCGGCAGCGGCGTTGCTGCAACCGGCGAACGGTGGTGCTCCCAAGGGCCAGCGGTGGTGCTACCGGCGGCGAGTGGCCTTGCTACCAACCATGGGTAGCGCTGCTACAAGCGGCTAGCGGCGGTGCTCCCAAGGGCCATTGCTGGTGCTACGAGGGGAGGCGGCTCGTGGCCAGCGGTGGTGCTACCAGAGCCTCGAGTGGTTGGTGGTTCTGCTACCGGTGCGTGGTCGGAGGCGGTGCTACGGCGAGCGGTGGCGCTGCCCATTGTCGAGCGGTGGAGGCAGTGCCCTTCGACGACCACCAGCGCCATGTCCGTGTTGCAAGCCGGCTGTCTGGCCGGGGCGGACCGCAGCGGCGGCCGGAGATGGGGACGTGGCGGAGCGCGTCAGGTGCTGCCGGAGACGGGGCCGGGGCAGAGCACGCCAGCTGCTGGAGATGGAGGGCGTGGGTAGCTCGAACGTGGGGTGAGTGGTTAGGAAGGACGGGTGGGTTAGGAGCTGGATCAGACGGTTCTCCTGTCCCCATTGGTCGGCTGCGGACCCAAGGGATCGGACGGAAAGATCCCCGGGGGACGCCTAGTTCTGTCCATATCAAAATCCTCATTGAATGTCAAAAAAATGGGTAGGCAAAACTGGCCAGGTCCAATACCAAATTATGGTAACACGCACGTCAATCCTAGACGGGGATACCCGGCCCTCCCGCGAATCCGGTGCTAATTAACAGCGGCGGGCGATCGATCATATCCATGCACGCATGGCAGGCGCGCAATTCCGGCCGGAAGATCGACGATCGCCTTCCTATCCACTTGGTACGCCTTCCGTTTCGGCCATTTTCCCTTCAAAATTTCAAAATTCACCGAGAGCTAACACAGCCGTTCCGATGCCTCTATTAATACGCCCGGGCACCCGTGGAATGGATACGCACCTGGGAGATCGATCGAATAGAAACTAGCTAGCCATGGCCGGTACCAGGAACAAGAGGGATCCCAAGGCGGACGACCATCTGGCCGCGGCCAAGGCTGTCGCCGAAGCTGTCGAGGCCTCGCTCGGTGAACCCGCGCCCGGAGCCGAGGCAGCCGACGGTGACGGTATTGTGCCGCCGCTGCCGCCGCCCTCGGTGGAGGAAGCACCCAATGGCGGCGTGGAACTGCCGGCGCCGGAGAAGGAAGGAGAGGCGGAGGCGGAGGCGAGGAAACTGAAGGAGCTCAACGCCATGCTGCTCAAGGAGGTGTACGCGCGGCGTGGGCAGGTGGCATCGCTCAGCGCACGCGTCGAGGAGCTCTCCATCGCCGCCGTCACCGAGGATCAGGCGCCGGACGCGGGTGTTGATCCCGAGGTGGAGGTGCTTGGAGAACCGGAGAAGAAGCAAGCTGTGAAGAAGACCAAGATGAAGGCCCCGGTCCGTCGTGTCCAGGCACGCAAGGCGGCGCCGGAGGAGGAGAAGATCTCCACCGCGGCAGCTAGCGCACCGGCTGATGAGCAGGGCGGGATGGCGGCCAAGGAGCCGGAGGCGGGCCCAGCACCTGGAGGCCGCCCAAGGAGGAGCAGGAAGGCCAACTCCATGTATCCTTCTGATACTTTTTTTTTTGAGGCCTCTTATAGTGGTACAGATGTAGTATCTGAACTTGCTCACAAACTCACACCACACGCACACCACACTCACGCACCCGACTACGCAAGCTAGACCTACAAACTATCCACACAACACGCACGCTTTGAGCTCAGACGTTGTGGCGCGAGCGCACGCGGAGGCAGTAGAGATTATTCCTGGGAGCAAACCAGTGCCTGACTGCTTAATCCCGTGAGACACCCAAATTCGCTCCCCCTGGGAGTCGAACCGTGGGCGGGCAGGCTGGCCACTGCCAAGCCTTGCCACTGCGCTACAAGCGCGTCCTCTGTATCCTTCTGATACTTGGGCCCGCTAGAGGCTGCAGTTCTGCAGTTCTTTCGAATAAAAACTCGTAGCGAATTCATGTACGCATGCATTCATCATGCATGCAACGTCCTGAAATGTTTTGAACTGTGCTACCAATAGTGATGTCTGATCGTGATCGATCATGAATATTTCGTCCTGTCTTATTTCTGCATGTTTTCTTAAGTTATTTAGAAAAACGAGATTCTCTACCATGTGAAACAGCATGAGAAAATATATGATATAGCAAATGTCGTTAAAAGTTTTAAGCAAAAAGGAGATTCTCTTACGGCGAAAATATAATTTTCCTTAAAGTTTAATGTTTACAGTACAATCCACAAGCTACTGTTCCAGAAATATATGATATAGCAAATGTCCTTACTGATCCTGGAATTCGGAGGCAAATTGATGAATGTGGTACCCTGGAAATTAGAGATGAAATGAGAAGAGCTCCTCTCGGTCGTCACTGTGCGCCTCCTCACTCCGAGCTCGTCGGACCACGGTGACGCGGCCGCCGTGGGATTTGGACAGCCCATCGACGGGAGCTCCTAAGCGAAGGCTTTTCATCAGGCAATAAAGTTCTGTCACATTCGCCGTCTAGTGTCACTCGTTGGGGTCGTCACATAAAAATAAAATGTTTGGTTCATGGAGACCATGAGCTTCAGAATTAGATCCTCTTCCATCGTGCTCGTGCCAGCTATTTTACAGACGGGAATCATATCATAATTTACTTTTGACAAGTTGAGGAAAAACATATGTGTTCCTCTTCATCTGCCCTTATTTCGTTGTTTACAAATTCTCTCATGGAAGCGAAGAAATGAAGTGAACTACACCTCCCTTCGTGGGTTCAGATACATGATTTTGGATTATTATTTTTGAAATGGGAAGGTCTGATTCTCAAGTATAAATAGGAGTACCTAAATTCGCATCCGCGAGGAATTAAACTCAGGTGTTGATTTTGTACATCCACTGCTCCAACTAGTTGAATTAGGCTCACTCCTGAACATAATTATTGTAGGGGAAATCTACGCAGAGGCGCCGCACCCGCGTCCGTCCCGTGCGGCGGCGCGCTGCGATTCGTGCACACGTCCTGATTCGTCTACGTCGTGCGTTGCGTCAGTCGTGTTTGTCGCGCACGGAGCGTGGCTTCCGTTGGATAATGTTGTGGTTGGGCCCACCTGTCAGTGTCAACGGTGACGAAGGCGTGCCTAGGTTATTCTCCTCCAAACCACTCTTTTCCCCTGCTCTCCTCTCTCTCTCTCCCGTGCGGCGATTCCGGTGGAGATTCCCCATTTCTCCCCGTCCTGACCGGAGTTCGGCGGTTCCCCGCCGGTGTAGAAGCTCGTCGTCGCAGTCTGCGGCGTGGTGAGCCCATTTCCCCTATGTATTTGTGGTGTTTCGCGGTGAATATGGTCGTTCGCCTTGGTCGTTAGGTTCTGATTCGGCCACAGTTTCCGTCGGCGCCGTCAACAAAGTAGGTGCAGAGAGGCTCGCCGGCGCAGTCTACGGCGTGGCGAGACCATGTACCCTCTGGATTTGTTGTTTTCGTGGTCTGTTTCGTTGTTCGTCGTGGTCGTTAGGTTCTGATTCGGTCACCCTTGCCGTCGCCGTCAATAGGGGTAGGGGCAGAGAGGCTCGTCGCCATTGTCCTTGTCGTTGTTAGCCTGGTACCCTCAAGTTTACTATATTCTATGCTCTGCTTTTATATGCTTAGGTTCATTTGTGTATTTGGTGGTTATTGTTGTTGTTAGGGGGTGGCTTTGGTAAGGGTCTCCCTTGATTTGTTTGTACAGGGCGATGTTTTTTATGTTGACGGCGTGTTGGGTCACGGGATGGACACGACGGTCGTGTTTTTGTGCGTGTGCTGGTGGTGATGGATGTGCCAGTGTATTTGGTTGTGGAGTACGATAATTTACCAATGTGTTTATTTGGGTTTGGTTGAGTGCTTTGTCTATAGAAGGAGGGGTCAGTGAGCAGCATGACATGCCGGATATCATGAGGTTAAAAATTTGTGCGTGATCTGTGGTCCATTTCAAACCGATGTTACATGTGTTAGCATAGTCAACTGCTGCATGGGTCATTTTCTCCAGCATTTTATTGCTTTTGTATTGTCGATTGTGTGGTCAATGCTACGTATTTTTTAGGTTTGATTTTAGGTATGATTTTGTTTTACATGGTGGATCCCGTCGGTGGTATCCTCGATGTCTTTGGACTGGAAGTTGCGGGTTGTGCCTCGTCGTTGAGAAAACCAAAAATGAAATAATTTGTTTGAGTAGGTAGCGTGTGCCATGTGGGGATGTTCTTATGTTTTTAAGACATCTGTAGTCGAGCAATGTGTCTTTTTAGATTTCTATTTTCGTACATCTTGACGTAAAATAGTTTTTGAAGATTCCCAGCTGAGCAATGTGCTTTCTAGACTCTTGTCGTTTTCAAAATATCGATGTAAATTATTGGATTGATGTACTTTGTAGGATGGCTTAGTTTGTGCTTATTGTTTTCTCGTTGCCCTTTTTTTCTACACAAAATGAATGTGATTTTGTTTTCTCCCAGACCAGGGTTAGTGCAACGGCTAGGAGGAAGGGCAGTCGGAATAAAGCTGGTGGTAATGTCAAGGGGAATGGCACAAGGAAGAAAGCTGGTGGTGATGTCAAGGGGAATGGCACAAGGAAGAGGAGAAATGTGAGTCTTTTCGTCCATACTTTTTTTGTGCAACACAAGTAGATGTGTTGATGAGGAAAAGGGCACCGATTTAGTTGTATGATGGCTTTATTGAATATGTGACATAGAATGAATTTAACCTGGTAGCTAGCACAAAAGAACATGGCAACCAGCTGGGAATAAACTGATAATTAGCAGTAAGATCAGATTTAACCATCAGTAAGAATGACATGGTAACTACAAGTAACATGGTAGCTAGTATTAAATAAACTGATAGCTGCAAGCACTGATGGTAGTTTGTTCAATATTATTTTGACCTACAATATTGTGGATGTCGCAATTTTGTTAAGTTGGTACGTGCCATGTAGCAAGAGATTTACGACATGTGAATTAGCTAAGTAAATGCATTGTGAAACCGGGCTCAAAATACATATTTCTTTTCTTTTTAGTAGTTGTGAACCTTGATAACATGCTTATTGGGGTAGGGAAAAAACCTGATAGCTATTGTAAAGAACATGATTAGTACGAGGAAATATCATGGTAACCGTCAGCGAATAACACGGTGAATAAGAGTATCATTTTTTATATGCATAATCACCTTGTTTATCCCAGTTTTTTTTATATTGCCCTGATTATTTTTTGTCCAGATAATTTCATGTGATTTTTGTCTTTGTAGGCCAATATTGTTCACCGGAAACTGGGCATCGCCATATGCCAGTACACAGCTCTATAATTCTCTCACCTATGACCATCGGAAGGCCATTGTTGCCATGGGACAGGTGCAGCTTCGTCGACATCAAGCCTGGTAACCTACACAATACTCTCGTCAGTTGGTTTGTCAGGTGCTATCAGCCGGCGAAGCGAGCCTTTGTGTTGTTCCTTGTCGTGGAGTCATCCCACTTTTAGAAGATTTTGTGCAGCTCATGACTGGGCTCCCACATGGGTCGTTGGAGGTGAAGTACCATGTAGATGCTGAGTTGGAGGAGTTTGCAGGTAGCCTCTTTGCTGGTCTAACCATCAGGCAATAACTTGATAACTAGGAGCAGATAACATGTTAACCGACACATGAAAATCTGAAAGCTAATTGTAAATATCATGGTTAGTAGGAGAAAATAACATGGTAACCATCAGGAAATAACCCGGTACCTATGACTATGTTTTTTTTGGTACAACCACTTTGTTTTTATCCCAGCTGTTGTAAAATTTCTTTAGATTACTTTTTCCTAGTTACCATGCTCTGTAAACTAGATTACCAGGTTTACATCAGTTCATGGAGGTTGATTATTTATTTAGATGTTTTTGTGCCCCTCTTTTTCTTGTGCTTATAGTCTTATATGTGCTCAACTTTCTTGTATGCTAATACTGTAGACGGGAACAGGGCATCACCATATCCCATCACAAAGTTTTACAAACATCTCACGAGTGGCCAGCACAAGGCCATAGTTTTAATGGGGCAGGGATCCTTCTTGTAGGTGAAGTAGATGTTTGAGCACTTGATTGGTCATTACAATGCCCACGATAGCATCTGTTGCCCTAACCGTACCTTCTTAATTATTTTCAGCAGATGCATTCCCTGCAGTTCATGCAATAGAAAAAGTTTTGTTCACATAATTTATGGCAACTGTCATCAAAAAAACTTGGTAACCACTGCCATATATACTGAGAACATGGCATCTAGCATGAATTAACCTGGTAGCTAGCTTGAAATAAAGTGATAGTAGCATGAATTAACCTGATAGCTAGTTTTGGAAATTAGCTAGCATGATCTAACATGACAGCTAGCATAAATTAAGCTGGTAGCTAGAATGAATTAACATGATAGCTAGTATGAAAATTAACCTAGTATCTAGCTTTTGAATTAGCTAGCATGATTTTAACATGGTAGGTAGC
The DNA here is from genome assembly GCA_947311845.1 of Poa pratensis. Lineage (NCBI taxonomy): Eukaryota > Viridiplantae > Streptophyta > Magnoliopsida > Poales > Poaceae > Poa > Poa pratensis. The sequence continues at coordinate 60,960,653 of CAMZMU010000117.1, forward strand.
ATAATTAACCGCTATAACACATTTCCCTACTATCTACTTGGCATGCTATTTTTCGACAAGTTATGACCTAGTAGATTCAAGAACCCAGATTAAGAAAACCTTGTACATCATGGTAACTAGTTTGGAATAACCTGATAGCGACAATATAAAAACATGGTAAATAGCTGGGAATATCACAAAGGAAGATCATTTTTTTGTAAACTCTACTAAAACAACTTGATAACCGTAAGCAAACAATATGGTAGCTAGGATGCATTAAACTGGTAATCATGAGTATAACACTTGCTTTTCTTTTTATCTTGGTTATTTGAGATGGCATTGACCGAAATGGCTAGGTTCAATCCATCAGGGGGTAAATGTTCGTCATTGTCCATTTTGTTCTTGTAAATGTTTTGCAATGTGGAGATTTTATTAGTGTTACTAATTTGCAATATTTTCTTTTTGCAACAGTGATGAATCAAGTACCACGCCGTAAAAGGTTGTCACTAAAGAATACATCAAGTTATTCTGTGAAAGGTTGTGACCAACGAAATCAAGTTCTGGTTATCTAGATGTCTGTTGGTGCTATATGCAAAACTCTTTTCTTAGCATGTTGTGAGATTCCTGTAAGTATCTTAACCTACTGGAACTAGATGGTAATCGTGTGTGTGTGGAGAACAAGATTTACTAGTTATTTTTGGATTCAAACATGATCTACTAGTTCTGTTTCCCTCTGGTTGTGTTTTATTTTGCTTGGGAGAAAGTTTTTCCCATGTGATCAAGTTTTGGTATGATGGTTTCATGTCATCTCTTTGTGAGCTGACTTTTTTTACTACCTGGTGTATGATTCAGATGGTTTTGATCATGGGGAGAAGTAGATGTTCATAAGATTTAGGAAGTACATACTGTTCCCCGGTTTATTATCTTGTGTTTTTTGCTGAATATGTACTTGTTTCCAGATCTCGATGTAGGCTTTTTTCTCCTTCTGGTCGAACTAGTTTGAGGAGGAAGATGTACGTGTGGTGTCAGATCTTTTTACAGGTTTTGCTCCTGAGTTTGCAGGCCAAAATCTAGTTGCTGGGCCAATTTTGCGGCAATCTAGTTAATTGGGCTGGCAATTCATGTTGGGCTCTGTGTGTGGCCCAGGAACGACACGGCTCACGCTCGCGCACCTCCGCGCGCGCTCGTGCGAGGAAAGTCCTTCGATCGTTGACCGCCGCACAAAGAGCGTTTCTACGGCGCCCCTAGGTAGTCATGTCCATTATTTTTTAAGAGTTGACCACATTTGACGTCATATATTAACATGCTTACCACCTTAGTTACCAGCATAAAGTGATAAGTTTCAGCTAATAAAATATGATTGAGAATGGAATAAATGATGTTCATGTGGGAGGAGACTACGTATTGTGAAGAATCAACAACAGGTGTTATGCAATTGTCCAAAACGAAAAGATAAGTAGAGCAGAAGTTTGTTTAGGACAAGATAGCTTTATCTAAAAAAACAGGTCCGTTGTATTCAAATTTAAAGAATGTGATTATTGTCAATAATACCTAATCTCTGCCCATTAGGGAACACGGCGGATCTGCTCCGTATATCACTTCATTTTTCCTCTTGGTTTCTCGATTTTAACCTTTTATGTTTTTTGGTTTTTTCCTATCTCACTTCCTTTTATATCTTGTTCCTTTATATTATATTTGTGTTTTTTTTTCATGTGTTTCAGAAATGTGTATATTTTTTTGCAGCCATTGTCATAGAAATATCACATGGTACTGTGTTGCTTAATAATAATATATGGTTTGGTAAAAATACTAGATTATTATTTTTGCCCAAAATAAGGACAAGCACTAGTCGATAAAACATCTTTTGTTTTTGAATACACGATAGTTCTCGAGTCAACTGAAAATTTCCAAATGGATGAACAGTTCTAATGGACAACACACCTAAAGGATAATCGAAACATTTTCTAGATACGCTTGGAAAACAATCATGGTTTGTAAACATTTCTTGTGAGCGGTAGCAACTATTTTTGTGAAAAATATTAAAGTGACAAGGTCATGGTTCCACATAGGCCACAATGGGTAAAGGCGGACCGCTTGGCATAGGGTGGCTCAGCTCAAGGATTCGGCCACCAGGTATAGGCCCGAATACCAAAACGGTTTTTTACAAGGGCATATGGCGTCAGGGGCAAATCTGTTCCGTCGATTCCGTTCATCCGACGGACTAGATTCGCCGCAACCAGTCCGTTTTCGTTAACGACGAATCTGGTCCGTCGGATGGACGAAACGAACGAACCAGATTTGCCCCTGGCGCCATATGCGCTTGTAAATCTCTTTTTCGCCCGAATACATCATTCTGGAGTGCAATCCACGTCAAAATCCCCAGACATCATTCTGGAGTGCAATCCACGTCAAAACGTCCGAACTCCGATTGGGCTGATCTCGGGCTTAAAATCTTCGTATGGAAAATTGTGACAACTTTCGTAACAGCCAGGTCTCCATATAACGTCATCTTCGAGGGTCAAACTGGCAATCTTCGTAAAAAGTTCTCAGACAGATTTCAGGAAAGTCCCAATTCGACTCCAACAAGGTTTCCTCTTGTATTCTTGATAATTTCTACACATCAAAGAGTAAAACAAGAACATTGTGCACTTTTGCAACTATTAGTAGGTTAGTCCAAATAAATAATAAACTTAATATAAAACAAGTGCTAAAAGCATAAAAATGGCATGAAACAATCAAAAATTATAGATACGTTTTGGACGTATCAACATCCCCAAGCTTAATTCCTGCTCGTCCTCGAGTAGGTAAATGATAACAAAATAATTTTTGATTGTAAATGCTATGATCAGGTCTTTAACAATTGCATGATGTATGGATAATAAAACTTAGCAATCATGTTTCCTAATGAAAAGTATCAACGAACTAAGAGCTTATAACATGAAATTTATAAACATCAACAAGATTGTAATGACCATAATAAAGCATGATAGAGTGGTATCTCGCTTGCCCTTAATTGTGGAGCAAAACATAAATGCCAAGGCACCTCTGAAGTTCAAGTGAAGACTAGATATAGAGATATCAAAGATAAAAGCATCATGTTATACCTCAATTAATCGTATTCTGGGACAAGCACATTACACTAAGAACGACAGCTATGCTCTCGAAGAAGTGCTCAAAGAAAGGATGGTGACTCAACATAAAAATAAAAGATTGGCCCTTCGCAGAGGGAAGCAGGGATTAACACGTGCTAGAGCTTTTTTTTTAAAAACAGAGGTAAAAATGTTTTGAGAGGTGTTTGTTAATTGTCAACGAATGGTAGCGGGTGAGAACAGTATTCTACCTGTCAAACGGACTTTTAAGAGCGGCTCCCATGAAGGACGTTATTTCTACCAGCAAGGCAGATCATCCCTCTTTCTCTTTGGTTTACACACATTCAGGTATTTCACTGTTTGTCATTGCTTACTGATGAATCAGGGCAAAAGTGTGAAGAGAATTAATTGGTTAAAGTTGTAATTAATTGGGACTGGGCACCCCGTTGCCAGCTCTTTTTGCAAGTTATTGGATAAGCGGATGTATATGCCACTAGTCCAGGTGTAAAAGTCCATTTGACAAATAGAATAAAGAATAACCACACTAATTCCTCATGAGCTAGTAAACATTGACACAAAAAGAGAAATATTTTGAAGGTTTTAAAGGTAGCACATGCAAATTTACTTGGAATGGCTTGAAATACCATGCATAGGAATTTTTTGGTGGACTCTTTGGGATAACTTGGTTTTAAGGATTTGGATGCACGAGCAGCATTCCCGCTCAGTACAAGTGAAGGCTAGCAATAGACTGGGAAGCGACAACCACGAGAGCGATAACGGTCATAATCATGCTTGCGACAAAATAAAATTAACGGAGGCATAAAAACGATACTAAAACTCTGAGGCAAAATAGATCATCAAGGCTTAATTGACTTTTATTTTTCAGTCATAACATGTGTGAGCATGTGCCAAGTCGATTCAAGTGAATTATTCAGAGGAGGATACCACAATACCATACCATCTTATGAACAGGACAATGCATGTTGATATCAAAATAACATAATATGCACTATTAGCTAGTTGAGACTAACCATAAGAAAACATAAACTACTAAACAGTATTATTCACACATCATTTTTAAGTTTCAACAAGTAATCCATTAACCAAGTAAACATTGAAAACAGAGGATAAATAAAATATGTGACGATCCACTTATTAATGTAACTGGTGTTTGATGCTAAGATAAATAGATAATAAAATACAGCCGCTTCAAGTTTAGTTAAGTTCCTATGTTGCTCAAAAAACAAAGTTTAAAGGTTTGCAAACCGTGGGGTTATTGATGAAGAGGGATGCGGGGACATCCCCAAGCTTATGACTTTGGTAATTCTTCAATATTCCATAGTTTGGTGTTCCTTCATTCTCTGTGAAAAAACTTCAACACAAAAACTTTCCCATTCTTTTCTGCGGTTAGACATTAGTACAATAGATAATATTTCCCAAGTGCTACTATTAAACCAAATAAAATTTTGTTTTTAAGTTACAGAAAGGTTGCTTAAATGGCCAACTTATAAATGAAAGGTAAGAACCATTAAAAATCAAATGAAAACGAAAAGAGGCCACTCTTGCAACAAAAGTCAGAATCTGTCCAGAAAAACAGCAGCTGGAAAACGCAATTTTTAGGTGCACTTAAACATGCCCGAAATTTTAGCCAATTTTTGTACATGCAGAGGATTAGGTGCTACAACATCAGTAATTTTTTCGTGATTTTTAGAGCTTCCAGTAAAATATGAAAAATCGCGCAATAAGCAGTAGATACCGAAAACAGAAAATCACTTTTTACATATGTATCAACTAAGCTAAATGGATAAAACTTGGTACTTTATTTTTGATAAACTAAGAAACCAGAGGCTAAGCAAGACCTAAACATGCTAGCTACAGCAAGGAAAACTCTAAATAAAAATCAAAAGTAAAACCCAAATAAAATTAAAATAAAGAACCAAACAAAGAAGCAAAACAAAAGAAAATATTTTTGTTATTTTGAATTTATAAGTGAAAGTAAAGAAGCAATCGAAACCAAATAAGGAGCCTAATAAAACTAAAGAAGGTAAAACCAAGACATATAAAAGCAATTATAATACAAGTTAAGACAATACATATCATGTGGACGGGTAATATAGAGTATGAACGAGACAACCTCATGTTAGTTGATGAATAGGGGGATGACTCGGGCATCCCCAAGCTTAGATGATTGTATCTTCTTGAATATGTTCTTGGGATGCACCTACACATCCCCAAGCTTGAGCTCTTGCGTCTTCTTTCATCTCATATCACCATATTGATTAGATCTTATAAGCTACATCCACATAAAACTTCACAAAACTCATTAGTAGGGTTAGTACTCATTAAATAAAATCCACTCATGTTCAAGCATTGACAAGTTTTATAATTTTTCAACATTAGCCACTGTATATACTAAGGTGTTCATGATTTCCGTTGTCCGTCGAAAAACTAATGAAACTAACACAAGTACAATATTGAATAAACAAAGAAATCTGTCAAAACTGAACAGTCCGTAAAGATGGCATTCAACGAGATAGTTAAGTAGCTCAAATCGAAAAACTTTAGTCTAATGAAAGAAAGATAATAATCTCAGGTTTATGCACAAAAATTTTCAAGTCAAAATACTATTCTGAGATTTATCACGATTTTATTTACAGAGAAGCACAAAATCTGTCTAAACAGAACAGTCAGTAAAGATCGAATTTTTCGACCTATCTACGTACCTTAAATCAGAAAAAGTTAGTCTAATGAAAGAAAGCTAATAAGCATCACTTTGCACTCAAGAAATTTCAGATCAAGATCACGTTCTGGTGATTTTAAACATTTAATACGGTGGAGCACAGAAAATCTGTTTCTGGACAGCAAAGTAAAACTATCAACTTTCAATTAACTAAAGACTATAATTAGCATTTTATTTTTATGTACAGAGGTATATACACAATATTTACAATATTTACATGTTTTTAATGAAAAGCTTCCATGGAAAGATTTGTTTTGGTTTCATAGGCATGAACACAAGTGTTCAAGGTCGACCCCCATTTAACCATTACTCATCTTTCCAATCACTTTTCTTTTTGAAAACGTTTTTAGATAACAACTACACCTAATTTTTTTTGTAATTCGCATTCCCTATCCATAGTAAGATAAAGAACAACTTAATACTGAAAATAAAAACTACTTAGAGATAAAGCAAACAAGTGCACACAAGAACATTAACCTACGCTATGGCTCCCCGGCAACGGCGCCAGAAAAGGTCTTGATAACCCACAAGTATAGGGGATCGCGTGTAGCCTTTTCGATAAGTAAGAGTGTCGAACCCAACGAGGAGCTAAAGGTAGGATAAGTATTCTCTCAAGTTCTATCAACCACTGATACAACTCTACGCACACTAAACGTTTGCATTATCTAGAAATAAAACTACGGTAGCAATACGGGTATGAGAGGTAGTTTTGCAAGATAATAAATACAAGAAAGTAAATGTTAGTGCTGCAGCAATAAAATACACTAAGTAACCATATACTAACAGTACCATGAGTGTGGAAAAGTGGTGGTAATTGTGGTGGCTTTGTCCAAGATTAATTAGTGAAGGTACTTGGTTCATTGTCTTCGATGCAGTTTTCTATGTGGGAGAGGCTAAATATACATGCACTCCACTACTTGGGATTACAAGTACTATATGATTGGATTGTTAGAAAGCATCCGCAAATACTAACAATGCATTAAGGTTTCCCCAACCATAGCCTTAAGTTCAAGGTCCTCTTACTCCCATACGTGCAACTAATCGGTTCGCGTTCTCAGGTTTCTGTCACTCCGGCAGAACTTCCCCCGCTTCGTTACAAATACTACCAACCCTAGGGTGTTTGATCCATGCGCGCACAATATAATGGACACCAAAGGACAGCACCATATAGACATACAACTCTAATGAACCTCATGCATTCAATTAAGCAATCAAAAGACAAATAAACTACGGAAACATGATGTAAATCATAGGATAAATATTATAGCATCAAACACCATGTTTACATAGGACGGTACAGAGGTTTGTGGGAGGATGAACCACTGAATACAAGGAGGAGATGGTGATGGAGATGGCGGTGAAGACGGCGGAGAGGGGCAGCGCGGCGGCGCAGGGCGGCGGCGGCGCCGGCGGTGCGGGGAACTCCTTTCCCCGCCGCCGGCAAGCTTGGGGAGCGCCGCCCCTTAGCCTCCCTCCTTCATGGCTTCTTGGGAGCCCTCCCCCATGGAGATGGGATCCATGGGGGAGGCAAAAACGTGGCTTTTGGTGGCTGAAATTCGTGGGTGGAGGAGTCCTCCACGAATTAGGTTTCCTCCCTTTATATATCTTCTCGGATTTCCGTCACCCCCTTTTAGGGTTCCACCAAAACGGGCCTACAGGCCGCGTCCGAACTCCGATTGGGCTGATCTCGGGCTTAAAATCTTCGTATGGAAAATTGTGACAACTTTCGTAACAGCCAGGTCTCCATATAACGTCATCTTCGAGGGTCAAACTGGCAATCTTCGTAAAAAGTTCTCAGACAGATTTCAGGAAAGTCCCAATTCGACTCCAACAAGGTTTCCTCTTGTATTCTTGATAATTTCTACACATCAAAGAGTAAAACAAGAACATTGTGCACTTTTGCAACTATTAGTAGGTTAGTCCAAATAAATAATAAACTTAATATAAAACAAGTGCTAAAAGCATAAAAATGGCATGAAACAATCAAAAATTATAGATACGTTTTGGACGTATCATTTATCTCTACCACGAGTAAACCAACTCGGGCATGTAACCCTAATTTCTATCATGTACATCACCCCATTGAAATCCATCATACACCACTATATCTCGAAAGATAGTAAAAGCCGCCACAAATGTCAGTAGGTTTGTTACGGGACGTTGTTTGCCGAGGCCCGAACATGTATCAATATGTCTCAAGTGTACTGCTATCTAGAATTATCAAACATGTATATGTATGCATGACAACCAACCTCGAGTCCAAAGACATGGTTTTCAATAGTTACCTATGGAAAACTCTTTAAACATAACTCAATAAAATTATTCGTCCATAGGAATTGACATTAATTATCAAAACCACTCATGGGATCGATGCACTTTCGATTGCGCATGATATGCAACCACAAAACAAGATCCCTATTGGCGACGTGATGTCAAACTAGTCGAGAACTAGCATTATTCTCACTGAGTTGCACACTCACCTTGTCACCTATTGATGTGTGCCATTTTTGCTAAACTGATGGATACCCCAAGTTTGTTTCAAGGCAAAAAAAAGATGAATAGTTTACCATGATGCCTTACTTTACAAGGATCCAAAGTGTGTAAAATGGGAAAACGTTCGAAGATCGCTCATCAGGGCAGAAAGAATGTTGACCTGACGCTACCCCCACCCCCCCCCACCGCGACAGCTTCAAAGCGATGCCCAATCAGGAGCAAGCAGACAATGGTCGAAAGGAATGTGACATCTGATGTCTACGCACGCTTCTATTCTTGTAGACAGTGTTGGGCCTCCAAGTGCAGAGGTTTGTAGAATAGCAGCAAGTTTCCCTTAAGTGAATCACCCAAGATTTATCGAACTCAGAGAGGTAGAGGTCAAAGATATCCCTCTCAAGCAACCCTGCAATTAAGATACAAGAAGTCTCTTGTGTCCCCAACACATCCAATACACTTGTCAGGTGTATAGGTGCACTAGTTCGGCGAAGAGATATTAAAATACAAGTAATATGGATGATTATAAGTGGTAATTGCAATTTGAAATAAAAATGGCAGCAAGCAAACATGTAGCAGAACTGGTTGTAAACGGTGTTTCAATGCTTAGAAACAAGGCCTAGGGATCATACTTTCACTAGTGGACACTCTCAACAATAATAATATAATTGAATACATAGATATTTCCTCTTCACTATGCTACTCTGAATTATTCTCTCGTTAGATAACGAACACCAATCCACTGCGTAGGGCTATAACAGCACACCTTAAAGTCACATTCCACATCTAGGGAACCCCACACTGTCAACTTGAGCGCCCTAAATAGTACTAGACAAACACCGCAATTTCATAGAGACATCCAACGCAAATAATAACTCATGATAAATATTCCTGTTATCTTTAGCCTAAGAGCCACACACGGGACGCACACTGTCAACTTCGCACCGTGGGACAAAGGTGACTCCGGAGATTACATTAATAAAACCACTTGAGTAGCATATAAGATAATGAAGACTAACATCTATGGATTCAACTAGATTACAAAGCTCATGATCACATAAAGATCACACCATGGGAGAGAGACAAACCACATAGCTACCGGTAGAGCCCTCAGCCCCGATGAAGAACTACTCTCTCCTCATCATGGGAGGCAGCAACGGCGATGATGGAGGCGGTGGCGTCGATGGAGATGGCTCCGGGGGCAATTCCCCGTCCCGGCAGGGTGTCGAAATAGAGACTTCTGTCCCCCGAATAAGGGTTTTTGGTGGCGGCGGAGCTCTGGAACTTTTCTGGGGACATCGTCGATTCTTTTAGGGTTTTCGGGGTAGGAGCAATATATAGGCCTAAGGGCGTCGCGAGGCGGTGCACGAGGAGGCGACACCACCCCTCGGCGCCGGTGGGCCCTTGGCCGCGCCGAGCCCACGTGGGGGGCCCTCGTGGCTCCACTTCGCCTCTCCTTCGGACTCCAGGTGTCTTCTGGTAAAATAGGGGCCTCCGTAAATTTTCGTCCAATTCCGAGAATATTTCCAGACTAGATTTTCTGGAATACAAAAACAGCAGAAAACAGGAACTGGCGCTTCGGCATCTTGTTAATAGGTTAGTCCCAGAAAATGCTTAAAAATGACATGAAGTGGATGCAAAACATGTAATAATTGGTATAATATCAGCATGGAACATCAAAAATTATAGATACGTTTGAGACGTATCAACATCCTCACCAGCGTCGGTGCAAGCATCGACTGAAAAGTGCCTCGCCGAGGTCTCGTCGCTCTTGAGGAAAAGAGAGAGAAATTTAAATGATAAGTGGACATCCCTGATGGACAAGCAAAAGGAGAAGCTCGACCTTGAGAAGGAGAAAGTTGAAACCGCTAAGATCGAACACCAAACGTCTATGATGAGAGCTGACGCGACAAGAATCAAGATGATTTCGGATATGTCGCAAATTAATTGTGGTAAAAAAGTGAAAGAGGATGCGAAGATCTTGACAGCGGGTGAGGGCTTGATTTTTGCTCAATCAACAACGTATTTCGCGGGAAATTATCCTTGCAACGGAGGAGCCAACAACGACAACGGTGGAGGATACAACAACGGCAGTAACGACAGCGGTGAAGGAGTCATCAATGGCGGCAACGACAGTGAGGAGTCAACATGGTAGCTGATTTCTATGCATTCGATGTTGTAATATGTGACCGGATATGGTGGCATTTTTGGTTGCCGAGATTTTGAATTTAGACTATTTTTAAAAGGGCCGAGCCCCTATTGTTGCTCGCTGTAGGGAGCAGCCGGTCCAAATAGGACGACAACTTGTATCGACGCGTCCACCATTGTTCATCTGATACAGTGTCGGACAATCTATTGTTAGCTCCATATGTGATGCTATAGTAACCCATATAGGCACGGATACGGATGGGCGGATGGCAGGAGCGCGATTACATGCCGAAGCTGGACGATCACGTCCGATCCCATGGGCCATGCCTTCCATTTCGGTGTTTTGTTTCAACATTTCAAAATTCAAGCACTCTCCGTTCGGGGCGGTCCTGCCCACGCGGCAGCCTCTGTAAATGTCACTATTAATACGAACGGCTAGGCAGCCACGGAATGCATAGCCGCATAGAAACCAGGTAGCATGAGGTTAACCTGGCCAGGGCAGGTAAGAACAAGCTGGCTAGCTCAGGGATGACACCCGCAGGGTATGGGTAAGGGTGGAGCCACCCCATACCCATACCCTTCGCCCTCAACCTTACCCGTCACCCGTACCCATATTCTTATGCGGGTACAACTTTTCCCCATACCCTTCACCCGATAGGGTAAAGGGTTACCCGCGGGTAAAAATACCCTCATTTGCAACAGAACATATTGAGTAGAAAATACATGTAAAAACATCGTATAATCATATAACTATAACCAGCAACACATTTTAAACCACAACACATAATTATGAATAGCAGCAAATTGTAAATAGCAGCACATATAATTATAAACAACAACAGTTGCGCACGACTGGTAAAACATTAGCACATTATGTTATTATTCGGAGACCCACTTTTCACTTGTCACATATTAAGAATGGTATATGGGTACGCGGGTATGGGTTATAAGAACCAATACCCGTACCCTCTCCACCCGATGGGTTAAAGATTTCCCCATTTACATACACATGGGTATTTAAGGTTGCGCGTTCGGTTAATATGGTTAATTCGGTTCGGTTTATACTTTTTTTATTTATACGGTTTCAATACTTCGGTAAATACGGTTTTGTACGAGAATACGGTTCGGTTTCGGTAATAACCATTTAATTTCAGTAATAACCAAATTAACCTAAGTTGACGCGAATTTTAAAATGACAATTTCTTTTTGTGGCCATATATTACAAAATAACGGAATAGACTATAAAATTAATAGGCATATGATCCAAAGTAACCAAATAACCCATAAAGTTAATAAAAGTCTATACAAGTAGCAAATCACATGCTACAAGTAACCCGTAAAGTTAATAAAAGTCAATAAAAGTAGCAAATTAATAAAATTTAATAGGCATTTCAGTTTTTTTGGTTAACCATTTGGTTTTCGGTTATTAACCGTATTAACCGCAAGGCATATGGTTAGCTATTTTACTAACCGTAACCTTAACCGGAAACCAAAATAACCACAATTTCAGTTCGGTTTCGGTTTTTTCAGTTCGGTTTCTCGGTTTTCGGTTAACCGTGCGCAGTCTTAGGTATTTTTTTGCCCCAAACCCTCACCCTAATAGGGTTTTTACCCGCAGGGTACACGGGTAATGGGTACTCATTGCCACCCGCCAGCTCGCCAAGCACCAAATAAAGCATTTAGAGAAACAAAGAATGAAGCACATATGGTTGTATACCAGACACACAAATCTGTGGACACGAGCCTCTTAGCATTTCACAGGGAAAAAAAAAGACAATACCAAATGACCTGTATGGATGTCATCCCTTGAAATTTCAAACTGGGTACAGATTAACCTAAATTTTACCACGATTATTTCACTCTTACAAAAAAAGGCACACTGAATGAAAACGAAACACATCGAATTGTCTATGATGACTAATTATCGCGTTCTCGCACAACCAGAAGATGGAGTAAGCAGATCACACTTGAAGCATCGGTCTGGCCACTTTTGCACTTGAAGCATCAGCAAATTGATCAATGCTCATCGTGTCCTCCTGGAAGTCTGACGATCGATCTTCCTGTAACAGGACATGGAAAAATACAATTAGTGACTCTAGAACACATGCTCTATGATTAAGCATGCTCTACAGTGTATATTCAGAAAGAAGAAGAAACAGATCTACAAGCAGTACACGATGGCAAGTATTAACCTTCAGGAGAGCGTGCAGAAGGCCGTGTAGGGAATGGCTTTAATGTTTTTGTATTCCTTGACACCCTTTCAACCTCGCCGTCTTCATACTCGAGGTCAACAGTGAACACCCCAGCACCCGTCCTCACGACAATGACGGCATCAGCTGAGCCAACAAGACGAGGAAACCCGGGCATGGCGGCAAGGTCCAGGATCCTGTACCGCACCCACGCCAAATCTCCTTCAGGAACGGTAGCCTCCCTCGACCACAGATGCAGCTTAGATCCGGCCAGACTTGCGAATCCAAGGACGCCCTCTCTTGCCGTCATGAGAATGGTGGTTCGGATCCGCCGCCGGTACGTGAACGGAGGAGCATCGACCACCTCGAGTTCGTCAACGACATGGTTGTATTGGATGATCCTGGTGCTCAGCGTACAAGGAAAGTATACCTTATTTCCCACAACGACGCTTGGCCCCGTGTCCACGATGGCATCTGGGTGCACAATATGTGTCCGTACCTCCCATTTGTGAAGCTCCCTCGAGTACTTACCGGCGAAGGTTTCCATCCTGTTGTTGGTGCCCACCAAGACCACGATGGATTCGTGCTCATGGCACCTGAGCTCCTTGCAGCCGTAACCACCGCAGAGCAGCGCCGCGCTCCAGTGGTCCACCATGGGCTTCTGGGGCATGCGCGGTACGTGCTTCTTCTTGGTGAAGGGGTCCCAGATGACGAGAGACTTGTCATCGTGGAGAAGGACGCGGCCGTGGCGCGGGTCGAGGGCCTTGTACGGGACGCGGCTAGGCTTCAGGGTATAGGTGGAGGCGGGGACGAAGCTGCAACTCCGCTTCCGTGTGTCTCCGAAGAATCCAAGCAACGCAGGCGATGGGTGCAATGCCCGGTTGCGGCGGAGGAACGCCTCACTGCGGATGAGCCGATGCCACAGCTTGCTGGTCACACATGCCTTCGCTAGGCCCGCGGGATCGCTCGGGCGGATGCGGACCATGATGTTCTCAAGCACTCCTTCCGGCAGATACGGGTATTCCGCCGGCATCTCCTCGGCGTCGTTGCGCGAGGCGCTTTTGCGCGTGCGGCGGCAATGCGAGCGCTCCGACGTGTACGGGATGGGATGATATGTGATGGTTGCGCGACGGCATACTTGTGACGGAGGCGTAGGCTACGGCGTGGAGCAGAGGCGGTGGTAAGTGGCGGCGTGGTAGCATTGCGCCGAGAAGAACGACGGCGTGGTGGCTGCATTTGTATTGAGAAATGGTGTACGGCGGCGTGGAGGTTTGGTGGCTGTTGTGACGTTGTGTTCGAGGGCCGGTGCTTATAGCGAGCACGTCAATCCCAAACGGGAATAACCCTCCCGCGGATCCGGTACCAATTAACATCGGCCGGCGATGGAGCATATCCATGCACGCATGGCAGGTGCGGAATTGCTGCCGAAAGATCCACGACGGCCTCCCTATTGACTTGATACGCCTTTCCGTTTCGGCCGCCTTTTCAAATTTTGAAAATTCACGCGTCCACCGATCGAGCATAGCCGTTCCGGCGAGGACGCCCTCCAGCCTCCCTCACCGCTGAGGGCTCATTTGGTTGCAGGGGGAGAAAGACCCAGGGAAAATAATCCCGGCCGGGAATCCGAAGAAACATGTGTAAAAGCTCGGAATTTTATTCCCGACCTCCGGACTAGGGGAAAATTCTCCCCGGGAAAAGGCCGGGATCCCCCGGGATTGCAGTTACCAAATGAGCCCTGAATGGATACGCTACGAACCTGCGCACAGGGTATCGATATAACTTGGGCCTGCTAGTTGGCTGCATATGCAAGGCTGCCGTTCCTTAGTTCCTTCTGATAAAAACTCGTAGCGATTTTATGTACGCACGCATGCAAACGTCGTGAAATGTTTTGCACTGTGCTACCACTAGTACTGATAAAAATGAATATATTATAATATTAAGAAGATACCAATTACACTCGATCTCCTTGTCAAAACATCGAGAATATACACACATCTAATTTACTAAAAAGAAATGCAAATGATCAATAAAACGGCTGCATCGAACTTTAGTACCATGCAACCGACAATAATAGCAAATCGTGTAACAAGAGAGATGATCCAACAGCAACACCTACAAGAAGAGAAAGCATGATACCATCGTTGTTGGATCCAACCACGGAGGTTAGATCATGAGTTTTCAATCGGAGAGGAGTCTGAGCAAACTTCAAACATTGTGTTTCAACAGCGGGACACCGTCTGAACACAACCATTGCTAGTTTCAACTAATAAACGTCAGGCATAGTGTTTTCACCCTTGAAACTCGAAATCCAACAAGCATTTCGTTTTTCACCAAACAGCAACCCACCTGTGCTAGCAACATGTTGATTCATCATCGCACAGCCGCACACGCATGGGCTGACGAGATTTAACCTCGCAACTGGAACCATGCTTGTGCAACATGCTTTGTTAATTAATTTTGAACAATGGGATTCTACTATGCGAAATAGCACGAAAAATGTACACGCGTAAGAGAAAATGATTTATAGAGTTAAATACATAACGAATCCGTAAAGTTGTCTTCAATGTGCAGATGTCCTCAGAAAATTTAAAATTCGGGTGGTGTGGCCCATTAAGTTGCATTACAGTGTAAAAATCATCGGATTAGTCTGAATTTGTACATAATCTGCCATGGTAGAGCAGTTTGGCCGGTAGTTTTTGGAAGAAAAAAATACCCGAGTCTTAATGAAAACTTGTCTTTTGGTCTTCCATTTGTTTTGGTTGGATAAAAAATAGTCATTCCGACCCTGTTTTCTTTCGTTTTGGCATTATGTTACATTTTCTAGTTTGATCTACAATTTTGATGCATCAGTATGATCTGCTCGTCACGACTTGCATCACGTCGAGGACGTCCGCAGCAAGGAGGATGACACCGTCACCTCCGCCGCACGTCCGCCGTGATTCGCATCGACACTTTCTTGAGACCATTTGAGGAGGATGAGCCGGTAGGAATTTTCACCTCACCGTAACCGGCTTTTATCGTTCTTGGGGTGGGGCTTAGGTATGGTTTTTGCGTAGATTAGGTGTTGATCTGTCATGGAAACGTAGACACGCTAGTATATGTCATAGAGAATAACCACGATGCCCGTCGGGATGGCTTGAGATATGTCTTGATATTGATCATGTACTCGTATATGTGTACCCATGTTTTTGTTTTGATGTCGTCTAAGATGTTAACAAGTTTAGATTTTGATTGGGTGCTTCCTGTTTAGAAAATTTTAGTGCTTTCGGACATGCAATGAGAAGAGATATTGTCGGCAACATGATGCACGTTATTGACGAATTAATTTTAGCAGTCAGCAATGCCCTGCTTGGTTGCAAAAAGTCTGAATTTTCAACTGACGGGCATATTCAGTGTTAACTGAATGTGCACACTGGATCAATCTTTCTCATATACTAGATGACCGGTTGCGCCACCGGCGCAGGTGCCGAAAGCAAGACTGTAATGTAGCCTTAGGTTTTATATATTGCATACTGTTGTCACGACCATCATGCGGGTATCATCGATAATTTTTAACCAATAATGTGGGTTGCATACTGTTATCACGACCATAATGTTACCGGTTGCACCACTGACGCAATGAGCGGAAGCGAGACTGTAGTTTAGCTATAAATTTTATGTGTATTGTATTTAAGTTGTTGTCTACGGTTGAGATTCGCTCTCAGGATTAGTACACATAGATAAATGCACCCAATTGCCATAATCAAGATAGTATTCAAGCCATGACTTTTACGTGCTCTACGTTATGTTTTTGCTCCGTGATTGAGACTCACTAACTTATGGTTCATAGTAAGCAATTGCAGGGCACTAACGATACAAAGTAATGGAAATTTGACAAGTCTCATAAATGGAATAAGATGTATCCAAGCTGTAGATATATTATTGCCTTCGAGTGACATCCGGTCTATTTTGAGAGAAGAGCTCAAGAGAATTAAACAAAGCAGATCCCAGCCTCCCGACATAAATAGCTTCAGCAAACTTGCCTTCAGTGTCTATTGGCTGACGATAACCAGAGAACCTTAATGCATGTGTCTCTCCTCAATAAAATAGATCCACCGTCCAACAAAATGAAAGTTAAGTTTAACATACAGAGGAAAATGTATGAACACTCACTTAGTTTTATATGTTTTGTGTATTGAAAGCAAGATTGTACTATGGCCTTAAGTTTTATATGTTTTGTGTATTGAAACTACTTGTTAGAGTTTCCATGGCTCAATGATTAGAATGTGTTGAGGTCTTCGTGAGAAGGTTGTAACAATCTTATAAAAATTGTGCTAACAAATACTTTGTCCTCCGATGGCGATTGAGCTAAAGATATGTCACATGATAGCGGTGCTCAAAATCGCTAAATGTAAATTAAGATAAGAAATGAAAATAATAAGGGCAATGTTACCCAAAAGGAAAATAAGATAATGACTATCAACCACCCAACAAGATTTATCTAAGAAAAAATACTGTAAATGGTAAACAAAAGCAGCAAGCTATAGACTATACTCTATTGATAGCTACCATAGGCGGTAATAAAATAAATTAGCTCATATCAAATGCCAAATGGGATATTGAATCCAAGATCCATTGCTTAATATAGGTGCGATTACATGGTCCTGCAATAACCTGCAATAACTGCAGCCAAATACAAGGGCATCTAAAAAGATTGCCTACTAATTTACATCTTCAAAGTCCAGGCATGTAGCCAGCTGGTAAGGTAGTAAGCATGTTCTTCTTACTGCGGCATCCTACATAAGCAATAGTACATCTTTGTGAGTAGCAGCCAAGCAATCCATTATCAGTGAAATATCGCAGTCAAGTGCACGACCACGATGAGGTAAATTTCTCATAATGACTATGGATCCAATTTTTTACCTTGTTGTCTTCATCGATAAGGTTTGCTCCGCTATTCTTGAGCTCTCATCAGAATATGGTCTGTAGGAGCATCTTCAGTTTCCTGGCCTGGATATGAAGGGGTGCGTTTTTAGAAATTCTACATGCAGTTCACAAACAATAAGCGGTATATGTTGATCATTTTTTCAAGAGCAACTTATGACATGGCATTCTGTTTAATGGTATTGTCACTGGTTCCAACTTACTGGTGCAAAATTTCATCATTTATGGTATAACCTGTGACGTGGGCCTACCCTTCGGGTGCCCCACCATGACGATACCTGGTGCACGTACAGACTAAGGCCCACTTGGTTGCCTGCCAGCAGATCGCACCTGAGCCCCACGAAGGGGGCCCAAGAAGACGACCTATGCCCCAAGCCAGGCGAAGCCAATGTCGGTAGAGTCCTACCTTACATGTAAACCTGATCGGATGCGAACTCCCGAGACCCAGCCTCCTATATAAGCTGGGAGGGCCGCCGATCTAGGGTATGCATTATTCCATCCACCAAGTCCTCGTGAGATCGCATCTCGCCGGGACTGTAGCACTTTTGTACACCTCGATATCAATAACCAGACAAGCAGGAAGTAGGGTGTTACCCTCCGAGGGCCTGAACCTGGGTAAACTCCTTGCTTGTCAGCCGACGGATCTACCAGCGCTACAAACTCTCTCCCCCTCTAACAAAACCCTAGGTAGCATGACCATGGGATTTGATGTGGTCACCCCACGTCAACCTGTGTCTCAAATAACTGAATTACAATTCAATAACTAAAGATGAGAGTAAAGATTCGAGAATACCAATCCATGACGGAAGGTCTTCAGTCCCATCCACAACTGGAGCTTCAAGTATTGCCGACAAGAAATCCTTACAATATCAAATATAAGATATCAAACATATTTGGACAGTAACCTTGAAACCGTGGAAGTACCTAGCCATATTTATCCGAGCAAAGCTAACTTATTTCTACCTACATGAGCTCACACAGTTCAATAGTTCTTGTACTTCATATTACATATGTCAGGGCCAAAAGGTGTTGCATTACAAATTCAATTCGAATGACAAAACCGACATCAACTTTACTAAGCAACTACCTTCCTTCTTCACAACAATATTAATAGTGGACAAGAGAAAATTGAGACACTTCAGATATCAAAGTCATGGTGCCGATATATCAGGTCATACTATTTTCACGATGAAGTGATATCAATTATTTTATCTTCCGCATATGTACACTACATAATACACAGAGAGCATTGAGGCAAAATTACGTTGGAATGACAGTACAGGAGGACCAAGGCAAAATAATTTCCTGAAAACCATGGTTCATCCAGAAACAAAGAGTTGCCCTTCTACTGCATAAGGCCTCCAGCGATGGACCATCTTAACAATATTAACATGTATTGTCTGTATTTGTTTCGCTTACGACAGAACATAACAACTTCAGAAAATACCCAGGTGCTATAGGTTCATAAAGTAATAAGTAGTTGCTTCTGCAAGTAGCTGCAGTTTGTTGGCTCGGAACCAGAGCCTCAATGTTAGTACCGCTGTTACTTAAGATAGAACATAATAAATTGGAAATTATCCCAAGCAGTATACATTTGTAAAGTAGTAGTAGCTTACATAGATAGCTGTAATCTGCCCTTTAATTTCTTCTGGTCATGAACCATTTGGTTTTGTATAGCGTAAAATCTTTTCTTAGGATCATGGCAGAGAGACAAGGAGGATCCCTCCTCTATCGTATATGTCTTCTTGAATGTATGGAGTCCAAAATATCCTGCCGTGGTTAGTACTCTCCTTTTGCTGCTACTGATTACCAGCATTTTAGTGTGGCTTCTAAAGTGCCAAATTACCAATCCTTCTCCGTTTACGCAGCTTACAGTTCTACAGCCTAAAATATATGTCATGATTTGCTTGATTCGCACATAAAGATTCAGAAATCATTGTATATTTCAGAACTAAAATTCAATTTAGTTAGGTTATAGTCTGGTGCCCTTTTCGACCAGGCTCGACTTATACAGTTTTGCGCACTAAATGTAACTTCAAAGATAGGAAGCCGAAATCATTCGATATAGAAAAGGTAAATTAGGATCAAAGAAAGAATACATTTTTTATGAGATTCATTAAAGAAATCTGTCCTAGAATCCAGCAATTCTACTTTCATATTATCCTATAGTAAATAAGGTTACGAAATTAGTGCTTCTAAAAGGTGGGTCGGATAAGCATGATTTTCTAAATGTGGGCACAAAGGAACTGCTATTCTAGAGAAATACGAAAGGTGCCAATTCTCTGAATGGCATTGAAGTATGCAAGAGTCAGGACATTTTTTTAGAGAGTATGCTAGAGTAAGGACTGCGTCAGAAGTAATCATAGCTTTGTTGTAGTAGTCAGCGGCGGAGCTACACGATCTGGAACCAGGGTGCACAGAGGGTGCCACAGCATGTAAAATCATATTTAGAGGGTGCATATATGGTGAAAAAATGCTGTTTTACAAAGAAAATTTCTGCTACCCCCCGTGTCCTATGCACCCGGCTAGCCCTTAGTAGCTCCGCCACTGGTAGTAGTCGTGGTTTACAAGTAATTTTATTTCGTTTTTAGCAGCAAACATGGAATATGGAACTATACAGAACTTGCTTGGTACAGTTTGGTAGCAGACAACTACATGATACAACTCCATGCGTGCTTTGACATCACTACAACCAACGAGGGAAATCAGTTATGCGGACAAATAAATGACAAAATTTACGGAAACTGCTTTGTGCACCCGAGCTCCAGTGCTCCTGCCACTTTAAAAAAATTCGAAAAATAAATTTACAAGTTTCAAAAAAATCTGAAAAAAATCATGCATGTTCTCAATGATGTATACTACGTGCGTGCAAAATCTCAATGCATAATCATTTATATTATAGTCTAAACAAAAAGGGCAAAATGGGGAGATTTGAAACTATGCATTGTTAACTATAATAAGATCTGTAAATTTTTCATTTTTTTGTAGGTCGAAATATATAGTATTTTGCATTGTGATTTTTCACATCTACAGGGTACATCATCAAGAACATGCATGATTTTTTTATAGATTTTTTTGAAACTTTTAAATTTATTTATTGAATTTTTTAAAGTGGCAGGAGCACTGGAGCTCGGGTGCAAGAAATCTCTACTCCAAAATTTAGAAGTGCCTACCTCAGGTACTTGTCGGCAACGACATCACTTGTGCTCCGAAGCATATTATTTGTATACAGATGATCAGTAGTTCCATACAAATTCAGGATGTGTTTTTCCTTTTACCTCTTTAGTTACCAACCAAGAGAACCCAGTTCGCCGATAAACTATAAATCGTGATCCATCCCGCGACGTATTGTTGTTGCTGATACCGACCAGATGTATCATTTACAATTAAGTTATACTCTACAAAATTTATTTTGACGATTAATAAACTCGAAAACGTCATCACATAATAACTAGATAATCATATACGCAAACATTTTATTTATTAAATAACGAGTACTCATTCAAACATTTAACTAATTAATGTGCTAATAAGTCAATAATTCCATTACAAAAGTAACTAACTGGGTGAAGTTCGTACACTAGGTTTTCTCAGATATATGTCAATAAATAAACAACATAATCAATAACTAGATGAAGATCATGTATACGATGTAGTGGAATGTGAAGTAGTGGAAGTAGCTGATCCCACTGGCGGACTTAGTGTTGGTTAGGGGGCCACCCCCCTTCCCCCCAGCTTTGGAGAAACTTGTGAATAAATATTCTTTTGGAGGGTTTAAATTGGATTGGCCCCCACAAAACATAATAATTTTTTTTCATGCCCTCAACAATTTCTTGCAACTTCCGAACGGTTTACGCTCGGTTTATCTGGCCATCACGTGTCATGCCGTGTGGCCTTGCCCAACAGGTTGCGCGGGTTCACCAGTGCTACCTCCTCTCTGAGGCAGCGGCGGTGGAAAATTTGCCCACACGTCAGAAAGTACCACGATGCGATAACAAGTACTGGAGTCTGGTATGCATACACCGTACACTGTATGGATGTCGCCCACTGGATACGCCGTCCCCTTCGGCGGGAACACCGCGAAAGGAATATTTCTTCATGGAAGGACGATCTCGAGATGATGGAGCGATAATGCCCGTGTAGAAACACCGAAGTGGTCATCAGCAGTACTACCCCTAGCGCGATGAAGCCGCCAACCTTTAGACCCTTCATGTCGAAGGGGGCGACATCAAGATCTGGAGTGTGGGTCACCATGGACTGCAAATTTGACTTGTCGGTTTATTAAAAACTATTGTCAAGGGAAAGGAAAGAACCATGACGGTTCAGCTGAATGGGACAAGGCCGGAAGAGGGAATCCTGACGATCAACAGAGAAAAATGGGAGGGTGAGGTTTTCTAATGAACGCGGGGATTCCACAACTACGTGGACATCCGTGTCATATCAGGAACCCACATCTTATATTACAACCCCAAGTTTGAATTACTTAGCAATCTGCTAATGATATATTGCAAGTCAGCTGACGAGACAAAAAGTGCATGATATTGTTCTCGAGTATATCAGAAATTGTTGCATAATTTTTGCAATCTCGTGACTCAAGAGTTATGAACATAGCAACACAGTATGGGAGAGAGTGAGGAAAGTATGGTTTTACTACATGTACTTATTTGAACTAGCTTTGCACTGGTATATGGTACGGTTGTACTACCTGTACTGATTTGAGCTAGCTTTGCACTGGTATATGGTACTGTACTGCTGTTGAGTGATTTGTGTAGTATTGTTGTACTGTATTGCAGTATCTTCTTATTTGTAGTGTTGTATTGACAAACGTTGATTGAAATTTTTGCTAGTACAAAAAGGAATGACAGGACTTTCAGCCTCAGGCATCCTCTTTGTACATGAAAATCGAGCAAAAAGACAAAAAAAAAGGGAACAAAAAAGGTTCGGCACAATTCCCTCCTAGCCGGCCTTCTAAGGCCTTCCCAGCTCCAAGGTCGATTTGGGTCAGAGAGCAACCAGCCAACCAGGCGGCATTGTGCTTCGGCTGGGCTATGTAACATAAATTGGCTGGCAGCCCAAAAGAAAACAAGGGCCATCGTACGCAGGGCACGCGCTATCCAGGCGGAAAAAAAGGTTAATTAGCGTCCATCGCAGCATTGGAGACCCGGGGTTCTGTAGAGACGCTACTAATTAATTCATTATTTAAAAAAAACTTAAACATCTGGTCAAGCGCCCCTGCAATGTACATGCCCTAACACTGGAGTTGGGATCGGAGCGCAGATTGAGGACTCTGACAAGCGAGATAGTTACCAAACACGCCCTCAGATCGGCGTCTTCAGAGTACAATTGCATTATTGCATAATGCTTCAGTAATGCTACATATGTACCGAGCTTGTCCATAATGGTGTAGGCGTTGCAAAAGCGTCCGTTGGGGCTGGCAGCGAAGATGATATCGTAGAGGAGATACTCTCCGTCCGGAAAAGGATGTTGCTAAAATAGATGTATCTAGCAATAAAATATGTCTAAATACATCTGTTTTGGTGACATCTTTTTCTGGACGAACGGAGTATGAACGAACGAACCATGTAGCTCCGGATGGAACGCCTCTCCCCTCTCTCTCTCCTCTCTCTCTATCTCCCTCTCTCCCCGCAGTTTATCGGTTTTATGGTTTTTTACTATGACTCGTCTTAGTGCCAAACAGGTGTGTCCCTTGCTCGAGAGGAGAGGAGGGAGTGGACAGAGCCATCTTTGCCACGGACTGCCTTTCTCTTGTGCAGCGGTTGAAATCTACGGAGATGGCTTGATCTTTTGTTGGAATGGCAGTGGAATGGATGATATCAAGCTCCATGCCAATGAGTTTGCCTCCGTCTCTTTCATACACGTGAAGCGATCTCTCAATGAAGCAGAGCACCTACTCCCTCTGTTCCAAATTACTTGACTTCCATATATCCACATATTGATGTATGTACACACTAAAAGATGTCTACATACGGATGTATGTAGACAAATGAAAGTCATCTATTTTGGAACGGAGGGAGTACTTGCTAAGTCTTGTATTTTCTAGCGACATTTTTCATTTTGTTCCGAAGTTTATTCGGCAAACAAGTTGTGTTGACGTGGTTTAATCAATAAAACGTTGTTTTCTGTCATAAGTAAAAGAGTGAATCGCACTGGAGGTCACGAAGTTGCACGAAATGGAAGGATTGGTCACCAAGTTGAAAAAGCTCAAAACTTGGTCACGAAGTTGTGAATTAGCGAGACGTTGGTCACTCTGTTATGACGGACGTTAAGTCAATGACGTGGCAGTACATTTTTTTACAAAAAAAACCTTTAAATTTTGATTTCTTCTAATTGCTAGGTCCTTTTCGATATTTATGCGGAGGTGCTCCCATGTCAATCCACTCCTGACTGCTCCCACGGCCATGGCCTACGATCTCCATGCCCGTATCTCTGAGGTACTTGTTGCTTTGAGTTAATGCTCTCAACCTGCCCCGCGCCTCAGCATGGGCAGTTTCTGAATCCCACCAGTAAATTATCCCTTTGCGTTCTTAACTCCAATTGCTCGCACATGGGTGGTTAATTGAACCCCAGTTGCTTTGACGTTCGATCAGGATTGTTACTCTAGCATTTACTGCCCAGAATTTGCACTTCTTCTTCCTCGATTTGGCATGCAAATGGGCTACAGCGGTTGAACCTCAAAAACTCGATTTTTTCTGCAGGCGGACTCTGTCCTTTTGTAGCAGCAGCGGCGGCCCATGGAGGAGGAATCCCACTGCCCGCTCCGGTGGGAGAGCACCGGCGACCAGTGGTGGTACGCCACGCCCATCGACTGGGCGGCCGCCAGCGGCCACTACGACGTCGTCAGGGAGCTCCTCCACCTGGACGCCAACCTCCTCGTCAAGCTCACCTCCCTGCGCCGCATCCGCCGCCTCGAGTCCGTCTGGGACGACGACATGCGCTTCGCCGACGCTGCCACGAACCGCGCCACGGTCGCGCGGTGCCTGCTCCTCGACTGCGAGTCCCGCTCCCGGGGGAACCGGCTCATCCGGGCCGGCTACGGCGGCTGGCTGCTCTACACGGCGGCCGCGGCCAGGGACGCCGGATTCGTTCAGGAGCTCCTAGGGAGGCAGCCCCTGCTGGTGTTCGGCGAAGGGGAATACAACTAATCTTTTAAGTATTTGGAAAAAAAGGTAGAAAATAAATATCGAAAAGGACCTAGCAATTAGAAGAAATCAAAATTTAAGATTTTTTTGTAAAAAAATGTACTGCCACGTCATCGACTTAACGTCCGTCATAACAGAGTGACCAACGTCTCGCTAATTCACAACTTTGTGACCAAGTTTTGAGCTTTTTCAACTTGGTGACCAATCCTTCCATTTCGTACAACTTCGTGACCTCGGTGCGATTCATAAAACAAGGAGGAGTCTCCAAAAAGAGCATTCCGGTACTACACGGTGCAGAGGCCGAAGAGAAGATAGCATGACACGGCGACGGGCGGCGCATCGAGATCCACACGTAACGCCGCCCACAGAAGAAAAATCGACGGCGACCTCTTCCCCGGGCTCCTCGTCTCCATGTGCGTGCGTGCGGCGCAGAACGCGATAAGCCTCCGGCCGTCCGTTCCACCACCGCATGTTTCGAACCCAAACCGTCTCGCGTCGACTCCCCTTCGCCTCCCGCGCCACTGACGGTTCGGGCTACGGACCGCCGAGACCCATGCGTCAGTTTCTGTAAACCTCGGTATTAATAAGCACGCCCATGGCGTAATCCCTGTGCTTACCAGCGCTGGTCGCTAACCCTAGGGAGGAGAGACACGTGGTAGACATGGGCAGAGGGGGTAAGAGGAAGAAGGCGGCGGCCGCCGCCAAGGCTGCTGGTGTAGCGGTCAACGGAGACGAGCCGCCGGTGGATTCTGGAGCGGCGGCGAACGGAGATGGGATTCCCCGCCGATGCCGGCTTCCGTTGAGCCGGGCAACGGCGGCGAGCCGCCGGCGGACTCTGCGGCGGCGGCGACCATCGGAGAAAAGGTTGCGCCGCCGCCGCCTTCGGTTGAGGCGGCCAATGGCGATGAGTCGACGCTGGATTCTTCTGCGGCGGAGGCCAACGGTGACGGAGCTCCGCGCGGCCTCCATTATCAGTTGAGGCGCCCAACGGCGACAAGACGCCGGTTATTCTGCGCGGAGGCCAATGGAGACGCGATTCCAGCGCCGGTGGAATCTGCGGCAGCGGCCAATCGTGACATGGTTGAGCAGCCTCCTTTGGTTGAGCAAGACAATGGCGTTAGGGAGCCGACGGCGGAGACGGGGTTGGCCGAGGCTTCGTCGGAGGAAAGGCATGACTCGTCGCTGGAGCGGGAGGGGGAGGTTGGAAAGCTCAAGGCGCTCAACGGTATGCTCGTCAAGGAGGCCGTGGAGACCCGGGGGCAGGCGGCGGCGCTCGCCGCCCTGGTCGACGAGCGCTCCGCTGACGCCGGCGCGCTTGCTACCGTGGAGCACCAGGTCCTCCGAACCACCCTCGTTGCCCCTCTCCGTGCCTCGGCCGAGAAGAACGTGGCTCTGCGGGCGCGTCTCGCCGACGATCAGGAGTTGCTCCAAGCCGCGGAGGCGAGGGCGGCTCGAGAGGCCGATGCCAGGCGCGACGCGACGGCTCGCGTCGGGGAGGCCACCCTGGAGGAACGGCGGGTTCTGGATCTCCTCAGCGGGAAGGAAGCACAGGCTGCGGCTGCGACCAAAACTGTCACCGGATTGGAAGCAGTGGTTTCTGAATTGGCAGGGAAGAGTACTGAGCTGTGTGCACAGAACGGGGAATTGGAGAAGCAATTGGGAGAGATGAGTGCCTCAGCTGACAGCGTACTTGCTCAGAAGGCAGAGGTGGAGGGAAGCTTCATGGATTACAAGAAGAACACTGAGATGTACAAGCAGGAGATGCAAGGCAAGCTTGATGAGAAATCGAAGCAATTGGAGGCTCTATGTTCCAGCAAGGCCGAAATGGAGGTGAAGTTCCTGTCTCTGGAGTCAGAGCTCTCGGCAGCCATTGCTAGGAACAGAGAATTGCAGTCTGAGGTGGAGACTAGAAAGACAGAGTTAGTTGCAGCAAAGAGAAAGTTGGAGGATCTCCAGTTCCAAGTTGCAGATGTTGGTAAGAAGTACACAACAGTGGTGGCCGAGGCGGATGATCTCAAGAATGAGATTGAAAAGATGATGACGACAAAGGAAGCTGCTGCGGCTGCGTTTGCTGCTGAGAAGACCAAGCTCGAGAAAGAATTGGAAGCAATGAAGAGGAAGGTTGACTTGATTCAACGCAATAAGGATACGGCCATGGCCTCTGCTCGTCAGAAAGATGGTGAGGCTGCAAAGCTGAGGGCCGAAATGAATGGGCTGCGTGATTCCATTGCTGAGCAACGCGCTCTCTGTGAAAAGCTCAGGGCCAACTCTTCTAGCCTCCAAGTTGAGGTGGACACGGTTCAGAAAGCACTTGGCGAGGAGAAAGCTCAAGGAGACAAGTTAAGGCTGATGCTTGAGGAGGTCGAGGGCTACGCTGCTGAGAAGGAACGCGAGATTGCAGGGCTGAAGACTGAAGTTCAGAACAAGCGTGGAGATATCTATACCTTGAATGGGGAGATTAAGAAGCTGCAGCTAGCATTTGATGAGGCGAAGCAGAGGGAGAAGAGTGGCGTCTGGACATGGCTGTGCCCTACCACCACTGTCATCGCCGCCGCTTCCTTTGCCTACGCTGCTCGTAGCCGGTGAACAGAAAACTCTTTTACTCACGTTTTGTTCGCTCGCTCGAGTATGCACAAATAAGAATAAACAGTCTACCACTTATGTTACTACAACGTGCTTGCTATATATGATGAACCGTTCGTGGTCGGTACTATAAAATGAAGTATCTCTAACTTTTATTTTGCATGTCCTCCTGGAATTGGGGTTGTCATTTGCTCAAATTCTGAATTATGGGCTGTCAGAATCAATAACTGATGACTTATCTTCTATAGTAATGTAGTTTCCAGTGAGATGATAGGATAACGAGAACTAGAGAAAAAAGTAACTGAATCTAAGGCATGCCATTGTACACAATACACACCATGGCATGCCTGATCGATCAGTAAATACATCCAAACGTTAAACAGATAGCATAATCCATTTTCTTATGATACACTAGATTGATTTGTTTGTTTTGATGTACTGCATTTTTTTTCTGTTTTGGGTACTAAGGAATTGGATCCAGCTATCCTACTTAGGCCCCAACGCACACATGGCTTGCTTCTCATAGACTCATACCTTTACTGTCAGTGTGGTATTTCCGTTCAGAACTTTCACCCGTTCTTCCAATGGTTTGTAGCTCGATTGGTAACAAGTCTTATCTTGTTGCTCACTTATTATTTGATCAACCATAAGATGATAACCAAATTGCTGGTGTGAAGTAATAGAAGGAATGCTTGGCGTCCTAACCTTTATTCTGTAAATTTGTGGCGAACTTTATTCTGCTATTCGCTATCTAGTACTATTCCTTGGATTCTATATACAAATCCTGAAATATTCTTCTGGAGAATGAAGCCGAAGGCCGTATAGAACTATTAATGTAGAGCTAACAAAAACCCTAGTGCTGGTTTTAGAACTTCAATAGGTTTGCTTGACCTGTCCTTCTCTGGCAGAATGACTCAATCCTATCGCAGGCTTCCAGTATTACATGAACAGGTGCTCCAAAGAATATTCTAACCCAATTCTTCAACCCAAGGACAAAACCTGGAAATCACAAAGTAAAGAACTGAAATTGCAAATATAAAGTATAATAAATGCTAGCAGCCACAAAGGTCCTTGGAATAGAAAAATGGTACTCTCTAAATATAGTGAATTATACCAGGTAAAATCAGGACAGATTCTTCTTTGATCAATTCACGAGCAAAGTCCATGTCATCTGCAATGCCTGATAAAAGTGAAGTATTGATTTCAACCTGCATGATTTTGTGATCATCAGTTCAAACATAGGATAATAAGTAAATCATGATAATCCAATGCCAGTACATCTATGAAAACCAACCATCATGAACATTGAACCGTTAGGCTTTGAGTAGCATTGCAAAGCTTCAATCTGGTTCACTCTTTTGTAGAGAGCATCTGCAGCAGACTCAAGCAAGTTCACCACATTTAGATGGAACTCGTTGTGTTCATGCAAAAGAATCTTAGGAACTGATGCCTGTGTATCAAAAGAATTCATCCGAATTAGTGCACTCAGTTCTGTAGGTAAAACATTGTTTAGTAATCGGTTCCTCACCTGAATGATTGAAGCTGGTCCTGAAGTCACATTCAGTAGCATCTCAGTCGCTGTTCTGACCTTTAAAAAAACAAAATTATGGATCTACATACAAGAGTGCGTATAACCAGAAATGCAAAAGGCATGAGAATAATCTGGTGTCTTACATTCTTGACTGTACCATTAGGATCACAGAAGGCCAACCAACCGAGACGCCATCCTG
This sequence comes from Poa pratensis, assembly GCA_947311845.1. NCBI lineage: Eukaryota > Viridiplantae > Streptophyta > Magnoliopsida > Poales > Poaceae > Poa > Poa pratensis. Next base: position 60,989,681 of record CAMZMU010000117.1, read on the forward strand.
GTACCATGAATCTCTTTGAGATCCCTCCAATGGTGATGACCGGTGCAATGTGTGCATATGTGGCCATGGGAACAAACTTGCTGCCACCAAAGACCATATGTGCATATATTCATCTGCTATTACCGGAATCCCCAAATCTCTTGCGGTCTCAGCAATCTACAGATCAAGGGATGTAGTTGGTGATCAGCGATATATCAATCAATCATGCCAATTACAAGTACATAAGGTACATTTGTTCATAGTATTCAGAGATGGTAGCAGCCTAGTCTTAATAGATATTTTGTAGTAATAATAAAAGTTCTTGTGATTTCGGTTTCAGGATGCAGCAAGCTGTGCTGATGAACTGTACGAACAATCACCTGGATAAGATGCTGCGCAGAGTAGACTGCGCCACACGGATTGTTTGGGTTGATGATGACAATGGCTGCTGTGGCGCCGTCAGCCGTAGCACGCACACCTGCTAGGTCAGCCTCCCAACCGTGCCGGGGCAGGAGGTCGTAGAAGCGAGGCTCGGCACCAACAAGCTCACATGCCGCCTCATAGGGCGCAAAGCCCGGTCGTGGTAGCAGGATATTCGCCCCTGGAGCCCCACCGAGCACTGTCGTGATGGCAGTGATTGCGCCCGTGCCACCGACTGTCATGAACACATCGACTCCCGGGTGCGGTGGCGTGCACCGGCGGACAGGTGATCGGCCACAGCGCTGTTACAAAGAAAGTCAGTTGCATCAGATAAGGTATGACAAGAGATGTCATTAAGTTTGATGAAATTTTATCAAGAGAAAAATAATATTTGGAACTAACTGTACGAACTGAAACATCTCTCTGTTCATCTTTAGAATGCACAAAATTCTTCAGTACATGTCATGTAAAACAAAATGGATCATGGAAAACTACAAAACTGAAAGAGATTGCTCGGAAAAGGTGTACCAGTGACATAAATGAGAATGCATAAAATTCTTCACTACATGGTCATGTAAAAAACATGGAACATAGAAAGTACAAAAACTGAAAGAGATTTCTAGGAAAAGGTGTACCAGTGGCATGAATGGCCTGGGATTGTTTAGCTTTTGGGGGCTTGTGGTCTGTATACCAGAGTCAGACTATCTTTGTATCTATACATGTGGTTGCCAGCAATCAATGTACATTATTTTGTAATGAGAGAAATCAAATTATATGAAAGTGTTTTGCAATGCGATGTAAGGTAATACTCGACTGCGTAAGGTAAACAAACTCGCCGTACAAGTAGCATTATTACTCGTTTTGCTGATTCACTGCTCTTCGGGGTGCACTACAAGACGTGCCTGGCCCTGCACGGCCATTGTGGACAGCTAATGAAAGGCGAAATCGAAAGGCATGTTGGCACGGAGACCTTGCTGATGGCGGCGCGCAGCCGAGAGCCTGAGACACAGCAACCCTGATTGCAATTCAGGCTACTGGGGATGTGTCATGTGTGAGCATAATAATTCAGCGTCAACTTTTGTTGTTGCAGGGGAACAAAATGTTTACATCAACGAAACAATTTAGCCGAGCAGAGAATCGGCGTAGTGCAGTAGCAACTAGCAATGGCCTCGAAGCACACAGGTTCAGAAAGAAACTGTTGAAATCATGTGTACATTGTATCCCTGTCCCTGTAACCACCCCACCTATTCTCTAGAACAGACTGGGTCTTTTGCCATCCCACGGGCTCGGGCTACGTCGTGGACTCTTAAATGGGAGGAAACGGAACAAAACAAACAGGTGACAGCAGCTAACTGATAAATTAACACCACTAGCTTAACTGAACCTACTATAAAACAGTGTGACACCCGAGCTTTGAGCGATTATGCCATGGCTTCACTAAGAAGGAGAGTTACTCTTTGAAGTCGGCATACAAGATGCAATTTTTGGGACACACTACTTTGATCATGCCTACCCTTGTTTGGAAGCCATGGGCACCTCCCAAGTGCAATTTTTTGCTTGGTTGATCCTCCAAAATCGAGTTTGGATGGCCGATAGACTTGATCGGAGGGGTTGGCAAAATTGCGGCCTTTGCAAGTTATGTAACCAAGTTCAAGAAACGGCTGCGCACCTCATTTTCCAATGGCGCTTCACCACTAGAATTTGGTCCTCCTTAAAGACTGGCTTGGGATCCATGATTTTGCCCCTCGGGATTGGCAAACGTGTCATTCCATCAAAGATTTGATGGATGGACGCGGTACATAAGAGAGGGGTCGAGGAAGGCCTTGGCTTCTTTGGCAATGCTCGTGTCTTGGGAAGTTTGGAAGGAAAGGAATACACGTGTGTTCCGAAATAAATCGACAACCGCCCCCATGATCATCGAAAAGATTAAAGAAGAGGTGGCTTTGTGGTGTCTTGCCGGCGCAAAGGCCTTGAGTAGTATGATGCCGCGAGAGTAGACTTTGTATTTTTGGTCTTGACCTCTTGGGTCAACAGTCCTAAAAACTCCTCTCTCAATTAATAAAAATGCCAAATATTTTGCCACGTTTCAAAAGATTATGCCAAGGGCTTCCTTTCCGTTTTACACGTTGGTTTGGAGAACTTGGTGCATTTTGGTAAAATGAAAGTCGTTAGTGCTGAGTGACCGATTTGCAGTTTCTTGCGCAGGTGCAGAAGAGAACTTGCAAAGAGGTCGGTGCGAATTGGCTATGCAGCAACCCTGATTGCCATGCAGAGAGATGCGCGTTACAGTTACAGACAGTTAGCCCAAGCGGTCAAGGAGGTTCAGTTCAGCTTGGGACCGAGAGTAAGCAGAAATTCAAGTCAGTCAGATACATACAGACCACGAAATGCATGCCTTATCTTCAGAGTGAATTAGGCCGAGACCACGAAATACATAGCGCTCGAGCGCGCAGCAGGCGATCTAGTAGCAAAGGGACCCGTCAACAAACTCCGCGTAAAAGTAGCATTACTTACGTTGCTTGGTTGAACTAATAAGACTGTTGGATTTGGATTAGCTAAGCATATCACTGAACTTCGAGAAAAACAGCAACCGTAGATGAACAAAAGCACGCGTACACTCACCGGCGCGCCGCGGGAAACCCATGGGAGGGCGCGTAGCAGTCGAACTCCCCAGACCTGGCGGCGTCGGCGACGGCGTCCGCGGCGAACTCCCCGCCTCGGCGGAAGCAGGCGTGCACGGAGGCGTCCCCGACGCCCAGGGACACAAGGCCCTTGCTCCTGTCAGCGCACGCAAGCAGCTCGCCGACGACGCCCCTGATGGACGCCTTCCCGTCCGACGACAGCGCCGGGTGGCACCTCGCCGCCGGCTTGCGCACTTCGCCGCGTCGCTCTTGCCCCGGCGCCGTCACAACCTGAGTGAGGAATTGATGGAGAAACAAGAAAATGAGGGATGCACATCTGGCCAGATGACTCGCATGCGACAGGAGGCTGGTGAGGTACCTGGGCAGTCGGCGCCATCGATCGGAGGGGAGCAGAGAAGAAAATGAGAGAGATAGAACAAGAGATGCGATGTATACGTGAGATTTTTGTCGTTGCTATTCACGAGGTCGAGGCGTGTGGGTGCTTATTTGTAGGTGTGTTGTCAGGTTGTGTGGCTCAGAGACGTACAAGTGATGGTCAAAGCTAACAATAGTTTCGAGATTTGTTGGCTAGCTTCTCTTCTTCTGTTAGAGAGAACGCACACGCCAGAGGTTTGCAATCTCATCGTTGTTCTCAGATCGAGCTCCCACGTGGCGCTGTTTGGACAGATAAGCCCGGCTATTATTTCAGAAAATAATACTACTCTCCGCGTACGTGTGGTTGTTTGGATCTCTCGTAAATAAAATTAGAATTCCGGGTACGTTGGCGCCAGTTTTGCACCCAGACCACAGGATAGTTACTAGGCTTTGCTTGCTCCATCTTCTTTCCATGGCTTCACCATCCTACACGGTAAGAGATAAATCATCCAGACTTACAGGGTTCTGCGATATGAATAGTACTTCATGGTATTGTTCATCGAATCAATTCTTTTTGTACATTATTTTGCATAAAACCTCTGATGCTTGGATCCAGTCAATTCATTCATTCATTCATAGTATATATAAAAGCTGTGCAGATCGGCGAGCTATCAGCGCCCCGGTACTGTTCAGCGCACTGTTTATCTACAGTGTTGAACAGTGCCCGGGTACTGTAGCGATTTTTTTTCTTCTTTTTGCAACATTTTTTCCCCGCTTTTTCTCCTCAAATTTTTTTTGTTTCCCCAAAACTTACATACATGAAATATATTCGCGTCGGCAAGGGGTTCCATCCCCGTGAACGGTTTCGAGATTCGTCGACTCTGACTCCTCAATTTTGGATCCAGATTCACACAAACATTTGACAAATTTTTTTCAATTTTTTTCCAGAAAAATCCTCACCTTTTTCAAAAAATTAACGGTTTCGAGTTTTGTCGGCTCTAACTCCTCGATTTTGGATCCAATTTCCCCGCTTTTTCTCCTCAGATTTTTTTTGTTTCCCCAAAACTTATATACATGAAATATATTCGCGTCGACAAGTGGATTCATTCTCATGAACGGTTTCGAGATTCGTCGACTCTGACTCCTCAATTTTGGATCCAGATTCACACAAACATTTGACAAAAAAAAATTCAAATTTTTTGCAGGAAAGTCCTCATGTTTTTCCAAAAATTAACGGTTTCGAGTTTCGTCGGCTCTAACTCCTCGATTTTGGATCCAAATTCGCACAAACATTTCACGAATTCTGTCAATTTTTTGTAAAAATATGCGCGTCGATGAGTGGGTTCCACCCCGTGATCGGTTTCGAGTTTTGTCGGATCTAACTCCTCGATTTTGGATCCAAATTCGCACAAACATTGACGAATTTTGTCAAAAAAAAATTTAAATATATGCGCGTCGACGAGTGGGTTCCATCCCCGTGAACGTTTTCGAGTTTTGTCGGCTCTAACTCCTCGATTTTGGATCCAAATTCGCACAAACGTTGACGAATTTTGTCAAATTTTTCGCAAAAAACCCCGCGTTCACCAAAAATTACATACATGAAATATATGCGCGGAACGTTTTCGAGTTTTGTCGGCTCTAACTCCTCGATTTTGGATCCAAATTCGCACAAACGTTGACGAATTTTGTCAAATTTTTCGCAAAAAACCCCGCGTTTACCAAAAATTACATACATGAAATATATGCGCGTCGACAAGTAGGTTCCATCCCCGTCATCGCTTTCGAGTTTGGTCGACTCTAACTCCGCAATTTTTAGATCCAAATTCGCACAGCCATTCCACGAATTTCGTCAAATTCGAATTTCCTTCGACAATTATTATGTCATTATAACAAAACATTTCATACATAAAATTTCTCTTAAAGGCCGCGGCGTGAATACTAAAACCCTGACAAGTGGGTCCAGTTCACTTAGAGAATTTGCAGAAAATGAATTTTTTTTTAGAAAATCAATAGTTTAAGAACTATCTACCAGAAAAATGTAAAAAATATATCAGCATAAATAGAAAAATAAATTCTAATTACTTATATCATAATACAAACATTTTTTGACATTTTTAAAATTGGACCCAACTCACTTAAATAATTTACAGAAAATGAATAATACTATAAAATTAATGGTTTAGAATCTACCTACTAGAAAATTATGCAAAATATATCGCAACAACCAAAAAAATAAATTCCAATTAATTGTACCATAATGCAAATATTTTTGGGCATTTCAAAATCGGTAAACATTTACAAAAAACCCAAAATGCACTTCTTCTGATTAAATGAAGCTGATCTCGAATTAAAAAAATATTATATACTTTATTTCCTCTACTTAAGTATCTTAATTAACTATTTAAGACAACATAAAAGCATATCATACCATTTAAAAACCAGTTTGCATTTAAAGATAACATAACAAAACTCTCTCTAAATATGCAATTTAACTAAATAAATACTCAAATTGGTTAATAATTCTATATAACCATAATATTTTTACTCTTAAAATGAAATTAAATAGAATATTTATGTCACAAAGGAAAACATATTTTACCATTTTAATCTAGCTAACATATTAGATGTAATATAACTAAAATCTCTCTAATTGTATGCTTAAATTTTAAAAAACCTTTATTAGATGGATATTTAAAGCAAATACAAATTCACTTCCTCTAATTATGGACTTAATTTAATAAATGATTAAAGCAAAATACAAACATTTCAAGATATTTCACATTTAGATATAATATAATTAATCTCTCTCCAAATATGTAGTTAAATTTAATAAATGCTCAATCTGGTGAATATTTCGATATAATCATAATGTATTTCCTCTAATTATGAATTTAAATGAACTACTTACGTCAGAATAGGAAACAAATTTTATCATTTCAATTTAGCTAACATATTAGAGATAATATGGCTAAGTTTTCTCTAATTTCTATTTAGATTTAAAAATGCTTGATTAGTTGGATATTTGTAGGAAATACAAACTCATTTCAGCTAATTATGGACTTACTTTAATAAATACTTCTACAAAATATTTCCTGCAAATTCATTTTCCTCATATTATGAGTTTAAAATTAAATTCAAAAAATGCTCAAGCAATGTACTCCCTCCGAATATTGGGTTCAATTAAAATTCCCTCCGAATATTGAGTTAAATTTAATATGTAAGATAAAACACAAGCATATCATACCAAACCGACTAGGTTAACATTTACAAATAAAATACCTAAACTCGCTCCAATTATGCGATTCAATTTACTAAATGCTTAAAGTAAACTTAAATCTCTTTAAATATGAACTTAAATTTAAATAACGCTTTATTACATGCACATTTGAGGATGATTTCAAATTGAATTTGCGCTAACTACATTATACACGTTATAACTACTGACTTTCCTTACAATATATATACCACGATTTTTAAAAAAACACAAATTACCACAAATTAATCTCAGCGAGGCCGTGGCGTGATGCCGCGCAAAATTTAACTAGTTCCTAGATTAAACTACATCCAACAACCTGGCAAATTGCGCCTTCCGCTATGATTTAGAAACAAACCGTTGCTTTGATTATAAAAGAAAAATAAGGCACACGCTTCATTTAGGAAGGAAGATTGTGCAAGTTATTTACACTAGTTCCGGATGTAAGGCGCTCTACAATTTAAAGTCCATCGTGCACGTGCAGCTTACCTCTGTGGGGAACAAATGTAAGCCAACAGTAGATCACTAAAATACGCAATACGAATAGCATTTCCGCAGTTTTACTTACCATCACTTGCTTCCTTCACCTTTTTTTGCGAGAAAAGGAGCTTTTCGCTGCTCCCAGTTTCAAACAGTCTGAAACTGATAAAACATGCATCTGGTTTTTAGAACCACAACCCCAGAGATCAGTAACAGCCAACCGATGCTCACTGGGGATTTTTCTCAAACTATACTACCTATATATAAAGGTGTGATGCTCACTGGGGATTTTTTTTTTGCGAAACTTCCAGAAAATATATACACGAAAAAATTTCGCGCCGACGAATAGGTTCCATTCCCGTAATCGGTTTCGATTTTTTGGTCGACTCTAGAATAATAACTACTTATGTCCTAATTCAAACATATTTGAAGATTTTAATTCAGTGAATCTTTTGAAAAAATCACTACTAGACATAATGTCTCCCCAGAATAAAACATACGTTTCTTCACCGCATAACTTTTCCAAAACTAATTTTATTAACATTATTTTATCAGCACGATCTATATTGCACTACAACATTATTTTCTCAATTTATTTCCCATATAAACTAATTCATCAACGGAAAATACCAACGGAGCATAATAGTAACACCGCAAAATTTTACATTAATTTTCAAACAATTCATAACTAATTCATAGTCCATGAGAAAAAAAAATTGAACATACCTAAATGCTTTCTAAAAAATAAATCCTACATAGTTATATCGAATTCAAGAATACTCGAAAAAATTAACCATGGTTATTTGACACAACAAAATTAAACAACTCTTAAACATACTTAAAATACCAAAACTTCTCCCTAATTCACAATGTATTTTTTTTGATAATTCAAACGTATATGAGTATATTTCCGTACTTCTACGAGTTACATAATATTCAAATATATATGACTACTTCCCAAACTTACACATATTATAAAAAAACTAATTCACCAACGAAAAATAATAGTAATACCGCATAATTTTAGATTATTTCTCAACAATCTGTAGCTATACCAAATTTATTTTCCAAATAAACATAGTTGAATCAACAAACAAAATTTGAAATAGAACATATTTCAAACAATTTAAAACACTTTACAAATATTGTTTTAGGGTATTTATAAAATTTCCAAAATCTACTAAATGCTGCAAAATCAGTAACTTAAACTATAGCCATCACCAAAATATGAAAAAAAAAATTGAATAAACAAAAAAAAAATGATGACTATTTATGGCGTATGATTAATTTTCAATTTTAGATATTTTAAACTTTTAAATATCTTCCAAATCTGACCACCTCGCAAAAGTAAACAGAAATCAAATCTATAAAACACCCCAAATTGAACAATTTTCAAAAATTAAACAATTTCAGAACGCAAACTTTTCCAAACTTCAAAAATTTCCAAACCTACACAATTTCTAAATGCGCACATTACCAAAATTTAAATTTTATTTACCACACGGGCGCGGCATTGCCGCGTTAAGTTCCCTAGTAGAAATTAACCAGCAACCAAAACCATCAGCGACAAAAACTCAAACTCCTGCCTACAAACCTCCAGCAGACCACTAAACGAAAACAAGAACTGAAACTAACAGAAACACTGCCAACTGCTCTACGCAAAGCAACAGCGACAACATCAGTCTCGCTCCAAAAGCTGCACCAAGCAGAGACACTGAGACACACATGAAATTCAGGAAGCACCACATTCTCATCGGCAATCCTAAGCACCATGGGCCCCGTCCCCGTCGCCTTTGAAACACCTCAGTGGCCACCAGGATCAGCAGATGTTTTTTTTTTGAAACAAGGTAAAAGATTTGCCATTTTCATTAATTAAGAAAAGGTTTTAAACATGTGCCTAGGACAAGCCTAGGACTTCATAAGAGGGAGTCACTCTCCTGATATTGCATTGCCCAAAACTTTGGCCCCAGCCAAACACCAAGCTCTCGCCTCATTTTTTATTGTAGTAATCACAACGGCCACCAAAGACGCTACATGCCGAAAAACCTAGCATTGCGCTCCTTCCACACCTCCCAAGATATGAGCATGACCATGGAGGACATGGCTTTTCTCACGGCACCGTGATCCAAAGCAAGCTTAGACATTAATGGAGTCCCCGTTTACCTATTGCGCCGGGATTATGTCATGGCAACCACACCAAGCAAGGATCTCCTTCCAAATTCTTGTGGTGAAACGACACTTGAAGAGAAGATGCCCCGAAGACTCTTGAGCTTGGTTACATAGAGGACAATTCCCACAATTTTTCCATCCCCTACGTTGTAGACGGTCGGCCGTCCATATCCTATTTTGAAGAGCCAACCACGCAAAAAACTTGCATTTTGGGGGAGCCCAAGCTCTCCAAACCGTGGCATCAAGGGAGGTAGAGATGATGCCCTCGAATTGCATCTTGTAGGCCATTTTGGCAGAGTAGGATCCATCACTAGTGAATTTCCATCTAATCGTGTCGGGGTTGTCATTGTTGAGGGTGACTTCGGAAACCAACTCCCAAAGGGAGACGAATTGTTGTATGTGATCAATACCAAACAAGAGCCTTTTTGTGAGATCCTGGCTCAGAGCTTAATAGGATTGATAGAATACTCATATCAACAAGTTGCAACTTCTTTTTCGGAAGCTCATCTGGAAGGGACTCCGAGGTTAAGCGTGCTTGGCCCGGAGCACTCCAAGGATGGGTGACCGACCGGGAACTCTTTCCCGGGTGCGCACGAGTGAGGACAAAGTCCGCAGAAAAGACCTGTGTTGATCTGTGGGGCCAGTCTAGATTTCCTAGAGAGCTGCCAGGGGTGATAGGGCCGGCCCGGGGTGGGCCGGGGTGTTACATTTGGTATCAGAGCCGACCCTCGTGATAACTCGGGCGTGTGTGGGTCAGTGCGCGGACATGTGGACATGTGCCGGCACTGGACGCATGGACGGGTGCCAAGGGGGGAAGTTCCTGGACTGAGGGCTAACCGACGAGGGCATCGGTCTTCTAAGGGGGAAGGATGTGATATCCTAGCTCAGGGCTTAATAGGATTGATAGAATACTCATATCAACAAGTTGCAGCTCCTTTTCCGGAAACTCATCTTGAAGGAACTCCGAGGTGAAGCGTGCTTGGCCCGGAGCACTCCAAGGATGGGTGACCGACCGGGAACTCGTTCCCGGTGCGCACGAGTGAGGACAAAGTGCGCAGAAAAGACCTGTGTTTATCTGTGGGTCCAGTCTAGATTTCCTAGAGAGCTGTCAGGGGTGACAGGCCTGGCCCGGGGTGGGCCAGGGTGTTACAATTTTTTACGGAGAAATTCTTTCTTATGGCATCTTGGTATAACTTGGGAGCAATATCCATTGGACGTAAACCATTCAACCATGGGGAGGTCCAAAATTTTGCCTTCTCGCCATTACCAACCGTGACCACCGTAGTCACCGCAAAAAAGATCTTTATCACATTGTTGCAAGGGTTGCCAAGGCCAGCCCATGGTTTGGAGTCATCCGCCCATTCTAGCCAAAGCCATCGTTGCCTAAGCGTAGGCGTGAACTTTTCAAGATGCAAGATGCCTAGGCCACCAAGCTCGGTCGGACGACAAACCACCTCCCAATTAACTTTACATTTTCCTCTGGTAACCTTCTCACAACTGGCCCAAATATAAGCACAAAGGAGAGCGATGATCTTATTAATCACTTCTTTGGGCAACTCAAGCTATGTGATGTGGTATATAGCTTGGGAAGTGAGGACGGATCGGATCAAAACCCGGCGTCCGACCACATTGACGTTCTTCCAATTTCTGGCCTTGATCTTGGAGGCAATTTTATCTTTCGAAGGTTGGAAATCAACAATACGAAGCCGAGTGATGCTCAAAGGCAGGCCCAAGTAGAGCATCGGAAAGGTGGTCTTGGTTGCCGGAAAGGATTCGAGGACATCATCAAGGTCAATGCTCTCACATCGGATGGGGCAACAAGACATCTCCTCTACCTTGCAAGATTTGAAGATCTCGCCCCTGTAAACCATCCCAAACTGCGATATAATGAGACATCAAAACACTATATTGGAGGCTCCCCAGGTAGAACTCCTTGAAAAAATGCCTTGTTTCTAGTTTTCCAAAGTGCCCACAGCAAGGAAGCCACGCTAGCCAAGACAGTCAGTCGAACATTACTGGGAAACTTTTTCACCCAAACCAAAATGTCATCAAAATTCAAAGGAGCTGAATTCGAACAAAAAGCACACTTCACTACAGTCAACATGTATCTTGCAATAGGGCATGTAAATTAAAAATGATCGGTGCTCTCATCAGCACTATAAAACATGCATTTTGCATTACCAATACAACCTCTATGAGGCATTACCTCTTTTGTTAGAATACATTTTCTAAAAGCTAACCAGAGGAAAACCTTGACTTTAAGTGGAACTTTCAGGAACCAAGTAGAGATTTAAAAGGGAAACCTAAGTGCCTTACTTTCAAAGCTAAATACATAGAACACACAATAAAAATACCCAAAGCAGTAAGTGTCCATCCACACTTATCTTCTCACTTAGTCGAGCACACACTACCACACATATCAATCATTTCCTACCAAAATTTAGAGAAGTCCCCCAACAAATTCTCCTAAAATTCAGGCATATCCAACCTTCAATCAAAACTTTACAAACAGTAACATTTTTGCTATGGGATAAATCATACAATCTGGTGCACTTTACTGCTCGAAGACTCCCACCAGTGTTTGCAAAAACCTAGACTTGTCACCATTTCCCACTAATTGTTTTACAGAATTTAAAGAAAATTCTCTAACTTTAAGTAAACCACTCCAAAAGTGAGAATGAACAGGTTTTAATTTAACCCGAGACAAAGTTGCACTATGCAGATACTTGCTTGTAACTAAATCTTGCCAAAAACCTTCCTTGTTTTCTAGTTTCCATAACCATTTGCTAAGAAAGCACACATTCGTAGTTTATTAAATCCATTATGCCCAAACCTCCTTGATCCTTCGGTTGGCAAATTTCTTTCCACTTAACTAAATGAAACATTTTCTTCCCTTCTCCTCGTTCTAGAAAAGTACTTTCCTAAAGAAAGTCATATGTGTCCTAGGGCCTTCGCAAACTTCTTTCCACTTAACTAAATGAAACATTTTCTGCCCTTGTCCTCATTCTGCAATGAATATGTGGCTGTGTGCACTAGTCAGTGCAGATGCCGGTGGTGTGTGTGTGTGGGTGGGTGGGTGTGGGTGGGTGTGTGGGTGGGGGGGGGGGGGGGGGGGGGGGGGGGGGGGGGGGGGGCGGGTCTCTCTTAGAAAAAACTTCAAAAGATAGAAATATTATCGGCGTTTTCATTTTATTCCACTACATATATTTCTCCTTCTGAGCCAAAAAACTGGTCGCATTATTGCTTCTTGTTAGTACAACTTTATACTATAAATTTTGTATTGTTAAATAAAATATAGTGTATCCGTCCTATAATTATTTATATAGATATGGATGATCATCAGGACAACAAAATTAACAAGGTAAACATCGATAAACTTAGGCAGCATGAACGTAAATCTTTGGATGACAAAATATTTTTCGATATATTGAAAGATCATACCGTAAATGTAGGGACAGAAGGAACAAGTTACCCAAACCAAAGTTCGGTTTCTCACATATGCTCAACACTTTCTATTGTGTAATCATTATTGTTTGTTCACAACTGGGAATAATATTTTACCAGTTATTATTAGTGTTCCTAAGAAAATAGGAAATAGATTAAAAAACTATCATTAAAGAAGAATTGCTTTGTAAAAGTTAAACATGTGAACAAAACCACAAACCATGATACATTTGTTGGGGCCACACAAATAAAGTGGCATCATTCAGCTCCATGATTGTACCAACATGCATGTCGGGTATGCCAATGATCTATAACCAATTCTATGGAATACATAAGCCAGAAAAATACAATCCACGGTTTTTTATCCAAGTTTGCACTTCTTGGAAATTGACACATTGATATTCGTCAAACAACACCAAGTCCGTAAGTAAAAGAGTATTAACCTTTCCTTCTCCCACGTCTCATATAGTGTTACCTCAATGGTCACTCCTTGTTAAAGGAATTACAGATTGCCTAGCAGTGTGCACTAGTGTTTTGGTGTGACAACCTTGGTGCGACATGGCGAATCGGGTTTTCTGCGCGTAGTCTAAGGATAACGAAATGGACTTCCTTTTTTCAAGGAGAAGAGGGTGCTTGGTGCCCTTGATGTTCAGTTTGTGTCTTATGAAGACAAGGTGGCTGATGCTTGTAACAGCCCAAAGTTTGAGAACCTAAAAACCCGAGTAAAATTTTCGCTTTGGTGTTGCATTGCATCATGGCATCCATATTCATTTGTTAAACATCACACAAATGGGTTTTGCAACATTGAAAAACCCCAAATGCCAACTTGCTCTAACAAATTTCAAAGCAATGGAGGCACTCAAACTTGAGAAACACATTACTTTGACATTTCATATTTGTCAAGGAAGTTCCAAGAGTTCCAAAAATAATATTATGCACTTGCTCCAAAATAATAAAGGAACAACATTTTGAAATTTAGCAAAATGCCATAAACGAACCCTATGAACAAATGTTGTCCAAAACATTTTATTTGGAGGCGCCAATTTTTGTGGAGCTTCCCCCGATATAAAAAGGCTACACAAATTATTTCATAATTTTCTAAAATGTATAAGTGCGACAATAAAATCTTCAAAGAGCTGCTGGTTTAAAGGGTTTTAAATTTAAATCGGAAAAGGACCAATCGGTGATGAACGAAAAAGATGCTGGGGGGTTTTCACAAAATTCCTTTCTTCTTCCTCTGTAGCGACCGAGGAGCTCGCTCCCGCCGCACCAGCTCGACGCCGAGCTCGCCGTGGGGCCCCCGCTCCCTCCTGCCGCGACGAGGAGATGAGGATGCCCCCACCGCGCGTGCTCCCCATCCCGCATCGCCTCGCTTCTCTCTCACCTGCTCCCTGCTCCCCATTTTCTCTCACCACCATGGCCGCACGCAACTCGAGCTCCGCCGCCTGCCGCCGTTGATTGAGTGGTTCCCGAGCCAAACGAAGGCCGTAGGAAGCTCCGCCTCGGCCTCCTCTACTTCTCCACCGCCGGAATCGAGCCGGAGCTCCCGAAATCGCTGTCGCCGCCAAGTTCCCCTCCGACCACGGCCGTAGTGTCGCCGCCGCGTCGCCGGTCGATTGCCGCCGACTCCGTCCACCCCGCGCCTCGCCGTTTGCGCGTACGTGCTCGTGGTGAGCACCCCGTGCCGTAGCACCTTTCCCCTCTCCCCTCTCGCGCTGCTTCGCGCCGCTCGCTGTAGCCACGGTCGCCGACGCGCCGTAGCTCGCCGTCGCAACGCGTTGACGCTCGCGTCGGAATCGATCCGGAGTGAACTCGGAATTCCGGACGATCGGAAAAATCCGGCTATCTACTGACTTGATTCCGGCAGAGTCCAGTACCGAATTCGCGTTTCCCGGATTTGGTTCGGAACCAGCTCGGAAATTCCGGATGATTCGGAATTCCGAGATTATTCCGAATTGTCCAGTACTAGAAAATGGCTACTGTTCCTTTTACTTGTCTTCTAAATTGATAAATATTTGTGCCGTCTTATAAATAACTTATTTAAGTGGACATATTTAAAAGAGGGAGTTCTAAATGTAATAACTTGCTATCGGTGATTCAGAAAAATGCGTGTATGATACCAAATGTCCAGAAAAATGTGAGCTACCCTCTAAAATAAATATCATGCTCATGTCATTTCATCTGCAACTTAAATCCTAGGGTGTCAACTACATTGTTCAACAAGTAAATATGCTGCTTTACTCAAATCCACGGTATATTCGTGATGTGCCCCCTTGCGCGTCCGAACTCCGTTTAAATTGAATAGATCAATCATCCTCCTCTCGGGGATTTAAAATGTCATGTCATCACGTGTTTTGCGCATTGCCTTCGTCAAAGCTTGTGTGGTGATTGATTGCCTCTCCGTTGTTATGCTTCGATAGATCCAGCAGCCGGGGTCACACCGCAATACCCCGACGATCCCTACTACCAGCCGTATCAACAAGGCAAGCGTAATCCCCCCTCTGAGCATATCTTATCCTATGTTTCCGCAACTATTTTCTTCACTATAATATTGCATGCGGTTCCAAATGTCAATTTTATTGGATTAGAGTATCCTATAGTTGCATTAAGTTTCCGATGCCAATACCTGTTTTCCCTCCTATTATCCATAGGTTTGTATTGTTGGCCTGAAATACTTAACTATGCTATGTTGTTGCTTAGCCATGCTTAGTTAAATGCATAGTTGTACGATGGATGGTTCATGTTGGAAACAGGTGATGAATTGTTCAGATGATGGTGGAAAAATTGTGGTGACAGGTAATAAGATGCTAAAGGTGGGGATGAGAGGCCATTGTGGTTGTGGTGCTTTGTCTCGTTCTCGCCGCCTAGGTGCGAGTTCTTTACCTCCCGAACCAAGACTGAGCGTGCAACCATGCGTGAGGCCTATGCAATTGCAGGAACCCTCATAGACTAAATAACTCGGGCGGGGCTAGCCAGGGTCCTCTAGTTCGGGCTTCCATTGGCGCGTGCGTGATGATGGTGGTATGAACTGGGATGAGGATGGTGGTGTTAGGAAAATGAGTGGCTGTGGGGCAGGGTGTTGAAGGCACTGGTGTCCTGCCGCCACTGATGATCCTGGAAAGTCCTTAACGAGGGAGAAGTCGACACCGCTCCCACCCAGCCGGCTTTCCAAGGAAGAGAGCTAATGCGCAGGTAATGGGCCGGACGGTACGCGTGGGAAACATTGTACACCCCTGCAGGGTAAATCTTTTCGAAAAGCCGTGTCCACGGTTACGGACAACTTGGGAAAGGACGATAAGATCATAGAATAACTTGAACGGAATGATTAAAACCTGGGTACTAAAGGTACCACTTCAAGACTGCAAGGTTAGCTTCCTCGAGGGTGATTCGGGGAGGTGCCTTTGTAGAACAGATACAGTGGTAAATGGAGGTTGATGATGAGAAAGGTGATAAAAGAAAGGGTTACTTCTTACCCCCTTTTAAAAAATACTCTGATTAGTCGATGCCTTTGAGTTCTGTCTTTCATAAATAAAATCAGCTTTATGCAAAACAGCCATAAAACCTTGAAAGCTTCATCGAGCTAAAGCTCTATATATAATCTTGCGAGTTCGTCGAACTCAACGTCGTTTGTTTTGTTTCAGAGGAGGACTTCACCGACCTCGAAGGTGGGTTCTTTGTGGACGTCGACGAGTAGTCTGGGGTTCCCAGGTGGCAGCTTGGGACACCCTGGAACAGCTGGCGTTGGATGTTTATCTGTAGGCCTCTTAGGCCATAATTTGGATCTTATTGTTTAGAACAACCTAATTCGCTTCCGCATGTTGTAATGTTGGGTCCGTGACCTCTGGTTGTAATTTGCTATCTTTCTCTATTATAAGAGTTGAACTATATGCTTTGTGTCGTAGAGTCTGTGATGTGCCAGTTGTTCCACAAGTCTTGATCTCTCTATTATACATTGAGGGTTGTGCCTGTGTTAAGGCATCAATCGGGGTGTTGCGTTGCCGATGATCCATACCGAGCAACGCCTGCAAAAGGTTTTGGCCGGGGATTGGTAAACCCGTAACCTCCGGTTGTATCGCTTAACCGGTGACACACAGCATCACTGTATAACAGTCGGGTCGGGGCGCCACAATGCTTTCACCAAGCCTTTTGCAAGACTGATTCTATAAGAGCATCTCCACCGGTGCTCCCAATAGAACTATTGGGAGCGCCGACACGAAAAAAAAACCATCGGCCCTCCTAACAGCGGCAAAGTTGCCAGAGGGGCCCAATAGCACGTCCGGCAACCCCGGTTCACGCCTCGTCCGTAGGGAGAGAAGTGGGAGTGCCGGCAACCGTGGCAACCGACGTCACGTAGGATCCTGATGTGTGGGACCGGCCAGTCAGCGACTCTGTGTCGCAGGTACAGTTATTGTGGTGCTATGCCCTTTTTAATGGCGTAGCGGTATTCTTGGCGGGCGCAGACGACACGACGCATTGAGCCGCTTCTAGCTCCCCCAGGTGGTGGCTAAACACGCGTCGTCAACGTCAATGCATTCCAGACAAACTGGTGCATGCGTTAATGGTCGTTGCCCGCTCTGGTCGGCTTTAAAACGGCACGCGGCGCGTCTCTCCTCTCACCACACAACCAACTCTCCTCTCCCAAGTCCCTCTAGCCCTAGATCCACCGCCGCCCACCATGGCAAGACGATGTGAGGTGAGCCGCGAGGAGCAGATGCAGCGGGACCTTCGCCGCGCTACAATGTCCTCCGACCGTGTGCGCCGCCGAACGAGCATCGCCGCGAGATGCGCGGTCAGAACCATGAGCAACTTCGTCAGCAGAACGAGGACAAACTGTTGGTTGAGGCGTGGTGCTGCGAGATGCGCTGTGAGGAGTAGGGATGAAAACATAACAGAATCTTTCCGACATTTCCGTGAAAAAATGAAAACGGAGTGGAAATACGAAAACAGAAACGGAATTTTGTGGAACGGAAACGGAAAATTTTATGCGGAAACGGAAACAGAAACGGAACAACCTATTCCGGCGGAACGACCACGGAAACGGATATTCCGTTTCCGGTAATATGGAACTTTCCGTTTTTGTTATGCGTAGCTTTCCAAATCTAGCAGGCCCAGTAATTCCAGTGGAAACATTTGGCACAATCAAAGATATTTTTATTATATAATTATGATACCTCGTTATATTTTATTTCATCGTAAAAACTTGACAACTTTGTTGATTTGATTGAGTTTTCCTGCATTATTCAAGGGGTCTCTTGGTTTTGGCAAGCATCCGCTTTCTGTTCCGTGTCCGCACAGTATTCGGTCCATATCTGTTTCCAACAATATTTGTTTCCGGGGTTTCTCTATCGTTTCCGCTTCCGTAAAAAATATGAAAACAAATGTGGCAGCACTCAGTTCCGTCCGTATCCGCTCCGTTTTCATCCCTACTGAGGAGCAGATGTTCCTTGCGCGCCCCGACCAGACCAGCTCGTCCCTAGCTCCGCCACCTCCGACATATCCTCTGCCGTCCTACACGGCCGGTGAATCCACGCAGCAGGCCAGCTCCTGCTGCGCGCCTCCACCTCTGCTGACGGACCGGGAAGTGCAGCACCACCTATGCCACAACATCCCGGTTTCAGATAGTCGTATCCTACCGGACAGATGGGTGACGGGCATCGTGAAGGTCCCGGTGGTGCCGCCGCTCAGCACGCAGGCACGCCTGGGCTACATCAGGAACGTCTGGAGGTCCTTGCCGTGGGAGCAGCGGATCGACCCCTTGTACTCCATGTCCTTGTCGCCTCCAAGGGAGTGGTTCGCGTCAGACGACGAGCTGGCCGACGATGAGGAGGAAGGCGACCCCGCGCCCTCGCCTGACGGAGCACCGGCATCGGAGGAGGAGGGTGATGACGACTGGCAAGAGACACATGCAGGAGGCCCTCGAGGCTTCCGTCCGGTACCGCTAGACCAAACCCCACCACACTCAGACAAGGGCGGCGACCCGAAGGCATCTACGTTCCCGAAGACCGCAGCCGTCGCCACCTCCAACGAAGATTTCGACGACAGGGACCGACGCGGGCGGTGAACCGGCAGTGTCCATGTTCACCATGGTCGTTGGATGCGCCGGTAGCTCTAGGGCTGGATCTAGGGTTTAGTTTAAATTTTGTTTAAGTTTGTTAAATATCGTTTGTTAAATTTTGCTTAAGTTTGTTATGTCCCTCAAATTTAAATATAAAATCGCCGGTTTTTTATATTCAAGTTTCAAACAAGTATTGGAAAAAACCCTATTGGGACCACCGGTAGGGGAAGCCGCTCCCAATAGCCGGACAACATGTGTTGACGCTCCCAATGACACTTGTCTGGCACACTTACCGGACGCTGGGAGCACCGGTGGAGATACTCTAAGGACTCATGAGAAATCTTATTCTCACCACCGATGGTTCTATTGACGAAGGGATGTAAACTAAACGATAGTAATCGTGATTGGGTCTGTTAGCAGTTTGATAGGGCGTATCATAACCTTGATACTTAACTTGCATGGCACGTAGGATAGTCGGAAGTTGGCATGATCCTAGAAATGTTTATGAGATGTAATTCATACATGGCTTGTACATGTAAATATATTTAATTTAAGACCGGGACGGGGAGGGCTTTATCGTAACACAAACCTCTTTGTTAAGTTCTAACGGCATGGACAATGGGGTGATGTCAGCATTCATGTGCCAGGTTGATTTTTTACTTAGTTGAAAGAGAAAATAAATAAGAAGAAATTGCCTTCTCTAGCTAAGAGATGATCTCTTTAAAATTATAATCTTTCAAAATAAGAATATATTTTCCACTATGTCATTTATCTTCTCTTGATAACACAATTTTATACTAATTTTTTAATAGTAAATTAATAATCGTTAATTTTTAGGGCTAACAAAAAGAGGCAATACATTGTACGAATTAAATATGTTGCCTTATCTGGATGACGTAGAGAAGGTGTGACTTCTCTGGTACATGTCCTAAAGCTCTTAACTCACTACTATATCTCATACATTTCTTTAGGCAAAAATACGAAACATTTATCACACTAAATCATGAGCAATAAATGCAAAAAATTCACTGCTGATATAGATAAATTGGATTATTTGTTTCTTTGGTAGCGATTAAATCATATCATTAATCTCACTATATATATGTGTGTGTGTGAATGTTCAAATTCCTGCAAACCATCACTAAGACATTTTTCTCTCTAAAAACCTAGCTTGGGAGATTAGCGTTGGGTAAACAAACAGATGGCATCATCAATTTCTTCTTTCGTGTGCAAGATCCTTCTCATTGTTGTAACTATGGTTGCCCTCCTTTCATCTGCCTGTAAGCCCCTCTAATTTCTACCGATTCATGTGTATGTATGTTTTTCTATGAAATCACCAAGCAGGCCCAACTGTGGTCGCTGTGCTTTATTATATTTCAAACATATTGTGGTGATAGCATGAATTCACCAACTAAAACGCCCTTGCAGATGCAGGAGATGAATCGAAATATGGACAATGTTTTACCCGGCCAGATTGTAGCAACTACTGCAAGAATCAAGGATACCAAAGGGGCGGGGAGCTCATGCCACCAAACTTCAGGGACTGCTGCTGCTTCATATGAACATTTTTTTTTTTTTTTTTTGAAGCCTGAGAGCATCCATGTATTCATCCAAAGATCGAAAATACAAGCAGGAACACACGAACACTACACCGACGAAAACCAGAGCAGCAATCCAGCAGCAAAACACGAACCCAAGCTGCAGAACCACCAAGAACAACACCACCCAAAGCTAGAAAAGAGAAGACCTCCAACCATGTTGAAAGCTGCATAAGCCACCCGAAGCAAGCAACGGGATCAAGAAGCAATGAACGAGCACAGCAAGGCCACCTCTTCTCCAGCCCAGCTCCGACGAACACCAGCAGAGCAGGCTCCCCCGAAGCAGCAGCCACCATCCTCCCCAACTCTGCAGCCCTTCCCAGCAAGAACCACCGCCGAACCGAGCTCCAGCTTCACGCCGTCCAGGCAACCCTCGAACCAGACCGAACAACCTCCAGACGGCACCTCCCCTCGCCGTCACGGCCGGCCAGAGCGAACCCGTCGAAGAGGACCAGCACCACCAGCACCAAAACTAGATCGCCGACCCCCAGCAACTCCTCCCCTCGCCACCACGGCCGGCCGGAGAAGCACAGAAGGGAGAGAGCACCTGACGAACCTCACGGGCTTCTCGATGGCGACGCAGAGGCCTCCATCGAAGCGGAGACGAAGCCGGAGGACCAAAAGTCCCTGACGATGCCGCCGCAACCACCTCAGCCACATCGCCCGGACAGAAACCTCCCACGAGCTCCTCGGCGTCGCCGCCGAGACAGGGCTGGAGCTGGGAAGAGATTATTGCAGACGCCGGCGCCGCCACCCTCAAAACGCCGCCGCCACACACCCTACTTCGACTATTCACACACCTACCCGGTAGATCCGAGGTTCCCCCACCCTCCCATCGCCGGAGCGACGAGCGGAGGGGAGGGGAACCCCAGTCCCCGGCGGCGGAGAACTCGAAAACGCCGGTCGCCTCCCTTTTCGCCTCTGTTTCCTGTAGCGAGAGGAGGGGAACGACCCGTAAGATTGCTTCATATGAACATTATCATGTAATGTTCCATAATATGTCTAAATAAAATAAAACAAAATGTTGCAACAGAATAATAATAATAATAATTTAAATGCGTGTGAATTTGTTGAGGATTTTGTTCTGAGATATCTACTCAAGATCCACTAGTTTTTTTCCGCAAATACTATCGCTGCAATGAAACAAGGAAAGGAACCTCTTTATTGGTTGGTTTGATGGCCTCAAATTTCTACTTTTGTTTTCCGATCTACGATCTATGTGAAATAGAACTGAGAGACTGCGAGTTCATGGTGTCAAAAACTTCCTAAAAAAGGAACAACATGTTCTACTAAAACAAATAAAAACTCAAAATCGACTCCAGATTGTCGGTCTATAAGTCCCATGATCTTCCGAAATGAGCTAGACTCACTCATGATAAACATAATTAGAACAAATTAGCACTGATGATTACAGAACTCAAAGAGTAAACCGAATGGACGATAATGTTAATCTAACGTTAATCCCTTATATTCAAATGCCTAGATGTTCTTTGTCGTTATAAAACTTGGATGTAATGAGATGGATGCATGCCTATTTGTCGGGCCAGAACCGGCTTTTCTCACAGTCGCGAAAGCCCGACCAGCAATGAAAGGTCTCGGGGTCACTGCCCCAGTGTCCGTGCTCTGCCACATGCGCTCGCCATCCTAGGCTGATCGCCGCGCTGCGGCTGTAGGCCTCATGCCGCGAGAAGATACGAAGATCCGCCGTCCACCCTGGAGTGTTTTTCCCGTCGGCTTCCTCCAACAGTGTCAATGGTTAGATTTGATAAAGGAAATATATTAATCTAATAAATACTAAGTACACCCAGCCAACGGGTTGTTAGATGGGAGGGGAGACGGGTGGCGGCGAGCGAGAGGTTTTCTCTAGTGGTTTCAAATTTTTCTCTAGAGTCTTAATTTTCTATTCATCATAAAGGTAGAAAGTGAATATGTGTGCTCGATGTTTCCTACTCGTCCTTGAAGAGGAGACTGGAAGGGCATTTCTCTTCTAAGTGGTTTTGGGTGTTTGTTAACAACATAAGTGAGATCTTACCGTGTACAAAATTACTATAGGTATAATTGATGAAATGCACAAGACGATGGTTGACCCCTCAAAAAGGAGAAAAGATAAAAAACGGTGGCCCATAGATTTAATATTTATTTGAGTCGTAGGTCATGAGGGGTTGCTCAATGGAAAGTCTGGGAAATCATTTACCTGCACATGTACTCTTTTGCACCCAGATATTTCCTAGAAAACAATGGTGAAGATTGTTCCATAAAAGTTTAGTGGTTGTTTGGAACAGCCCGGAGACTGCGATACTGCTAGGCCAGAGACTCCGGTGTAAATACACCGGAGTTTTCAGACTCAGCGCAGCCAGAGACTCCGGCCTATTTAAGTCTGAATATTGCTAAGGATCTGCGCGTTGGCGTGCACCTCTGGTGCCCTGTGCGGAGCCTGGACGGAGACTTGGAAATTTCTGGTCTGGCCGGAGTTTCCGGGCCCCTCGTGGCCGAAAACCCCGCCCAGGCCGGAGACTCCGGGGAAAGTTTTCTTGCAACGGCTAGAATTTTGGGTACACAATATAAAGACTTCTTCTTCCTTGAGGAGGGTGCCATGACCAGAATTATCTCACCCACCATTGCTGCAAGCTTTAAATCGCTAGATATCTCTCTCTACCCACTCAAACATCTTATCCTTCTAAAATTTGAGAGAGTTGACCTAGATCTACACTTTCACCAAAAGAATTTGATTTCCCTCTCCATTTCATTGAGAAACTTGTTACTCTTGGGTCCATTGGAACCCTAAACGGAAGTGGTTATCTTCATGGCTGGATTAGTTGGAAGCTTTCAATTGAGTTGTGGAGCGTGCCTCAACCTTGTGTTTCTTGTGGCTTTGTGAGTCACGAGAATTTAGTGGGAGTCTCCAATTAAGTTGTGGAATGTGCCTCATTCTTGTAAATGTTTGGTTGCCGACCTCGAGAGTAACATATAGTAGCTCGTGGCACTCCGCATTGGTGGGGGCACAAAGGAGATATGGTGTGCCATATGACGGTTATACGGTGATCACTTTGTGACTCCGCATCGCTCCAACAGAGACTAGCTTCCTTTGTGAAGTGAAGTTCGGGTTAAAATCTATAGTTGCACACTTTATAGAATGAGGAAGATGAAATACAAATTCCACAAACGATTTAGATTTATAGAAGAAACAATTTGAAATCCCTATGGAATCCAATATTCGAACTCGGGTAGGCTGCATGCACACCCAAATACTCAAAACTAAAATAACAAGTTTTCTCAAACCTCATATCAATTTGATCTGAAATTTACCAAATTGGCTAGATTTACGACAGTGGTTTCAATTTTTTCGTTACAATTCTAATTTTTCAGTTTGATCACAAAGCTAAAAAGGAAAAAAGGCGGCGGAAGAAAATGCCCGACGACGAGCGAGCTTTTCTCATGGTGTAGGGCGGATGATGTTACAAACGCACGAATCTGGAAGGCCAAACCATCCACGAACGGATAAGGGGCACTCCTTCCGCGGTACTAGTACAGTGGAGACTGGAGAGAGACGAAAGCGGCAACCAGCAACAGATGGCGGCCATGGCGATGCCCACCTTTCATCTCGCCCCTGACATGCCGCCCGTCTCACGCCTCTGCTTTGGTTCGCCCCCGTATTCATCACGTGTCTCCTGCTTCGCCCACGGTTCAGTGCTGACTAGATTTCTTCACAGGGACCATGACGATGGGGGAGCAGAGCGGGCCGCCGGAATCGCTCCGCCTCCTCGACGCCGCCTTCGACGCCGGCGTCAACTTCTTGGACTCCGCCGAGATGTACGCCTTGTTCTTTTATCTTCCCGCGCCTTCCAAGAAACACCTCAACCGCGCTCAAGTAAATCCCATTGCGAAATTGCGAAGCAGGTACCCAGTTCCGCAGCGCGGGGAGACGCACGGGCGCAGCGAGGAGATCGTCGGCCGCTGGCTGCGGGCCCGTAGGATCCCCCGCGACAGCGTCGTGCTCGCCACCAAGGTCAGCTTTTCGTCAGCGGTCAATATGCACCACTGAACTTTTTTCATTGCGAGGCAGAGCACCACTGAACTGAATTCCAATCTCACGCTATGATGCCATGCTGCATTGGTAGGAGACAGGTGGCCGGGCCATCTGGTCAGATGACGTGGATCCGCGGCGGGCCGGCGGCTCTTGATTCCCCGAACATCACTGAGGCAATCGATAGTAGGTTGGTGGTCAGTGAGTATAAACTGTTTCGTGTTGCAAACTCTGTTGTTCTGTTCAGAACTTCATGTGCTTGCAGCTTGCTTTGATCATTCCGTGCTAATCAGCATTAGTCTTTTTTTTCTGAATGATTATCTAGCACATTGCCGGTTCCTATAGCCTGTTTGCTTAGTTAAACAAATAATATTTTAGCTCATGCTATATGAATGTATGTTATACTCTCATTTTGTGTTCTTCGTTGCAGTTTGCACAGGCTGGGTGTAGATTACATCGACCTTTACCAGATACATTGGCCTGACCGGTCTGTACAGCAAAGATCATTTTATACATGTAGTGGTAATGCCATGTTTCTTGCTTGTATCATGTGCACCTCGAGTCCTAAAACAAGGCGCGCTGAAATTGCAGTTATGTTCCAATGTTTGGAGAGACAGAATACGACCCGAGCCGCCAGTACGCAGCTGTACCGATGGAAGAACAGCTAGAGGCTCTTGGAAAAGGCATAGATGCGGGCAAGGTATGCTGGGGGTTCTGTCAGTGTTACATTTTTCCTATTCATCCGAGTTATATTTCCTTTTTGCCAGCTCATGCCTTGATGGTACTAGATCAGGTACATTGGCCTTAGCAATGAAACACCATATGGATTGATGAAGTTCCTTCAACTGAGTAGGGATTTGCAGCTGCGCTCCAAGATACTAACAGTCCAAGTAAGCAGTTGATTCTGGTTGTTATCATCTATATATCTATATTGTTTCAGACTTCCAGTACCAGATAACACTTAATACTTCCATACTTATACTTTTTCAGAACTCGTACAACCTGATGTGTCGAAATTTTGATGCTGGATTGGCAGAATGCTGCCATCACGAGAGGTATCTATATTAGAGCCCTGTAATCTTCAGGTAGACACTTTTGTGGGTGACAACTATTGCCACCTCAGTCTGTAGCTCCTTTGTACAAGCTGTCACTAAGCTGCCTTGTTAAACCATCACATTTGCAGAATCAGTTTGCTGGCCTACAGCCCTATGGCAATGGGCATACTTTCAGGGAAGTACCACTCACCCGATGATAGTGGTCCACCAGATGCACGAATGAATCTTTTCAAAGGTGCACGTTGTACATTTTAAATAGGTTCATAGCCAGGTTCCACAGTCCCTGTTATTTTGGTTTTGTCCTCTGTGTCATCGCTATTTCTCCTGATTTATAGGGAGGTACTCTGAAGGTGAATCCCGATACAATCTTCAGAATCTCAAACTGGAATCAGCAGTGAAGGTCTTATAAATTGTTTCAGGAATACAAAAGAATATGTACATTGTGGCAAACCTCGTCCTTAGTGCTTATACATAGTTGTTATAAATTGTTTCAGGAGTACAAAAGAATTTCTATTAAGCATGGCATTTCTCCAGCAGTGCTAGCTATTGGTATGTTACCTCGTATTTTTTGTTCTACATAAATTTACATCTCTAACTGTGTACTGTTGATACTTTCAGCATTTGTACTGAGACACCCCCTTGTGGGATCAGCTGTTTTTGGTGCAACTAAATTACAGCAGCTTGACGAAGTTCTTCAGGCAACAAAGATCCATCTTTCTGAGGAAATTGTTGCAGAGATCAATGATGTCCATGCAAGATATCCCAATCCTTGCCCATAACTCTAAAATCGACCCTTTCTGTTTCTTAATTCATATGTCAACATGATCTGTAGGACTAGCAACTTTTTCAGAGATGAGTTAGTCATCTACTTGTCTTAGATATTAATTCCAGCCTTCACAATGTTGTCAAGAAATATGTAAGATGTCTGAAACCAAATAGATTTACCTGCAAGATCACTTATATATCTTCTCATATTCCCTTCAAAACTCCGAATGTCCAGGTACAACATTTCTCTCATTGAAGGATATGAGTGTGTGCTCATTAGCAGGTCCCATCCTGACAGAAGCCAGTAGTTCGGATAGTAAAAAAGACTCTTGACTTCTCATTGGAAAAAGACATGCATCATGTTATGCAGAGTGATTCAAACCATTTTAACAACTGCAGTAGCTTTTCAGTCTCGTCAGTTCATCTCAACCAGAATGGCATACATAAAGTCTGTTTTTCTTGCAAAAAAAATGTATCTATGCCAAATTGGAAGCTCAGCTCAGAACCGAACTAGCATGAATACAACACAATTTTACAAAGCCAAGAGCCCAGCAGAAGGTCTTCCCTCTTGGTGTATCATGTAACAAGTTGGGATGATAAAGAATGATGGGCTGAGACAGGAGCTATAATCTAAAGAGTATCTTGTGTCTAGGAACATACATGTAAAACAGTGTAGTATTTGGTTTGGTTTGCTCTAACATCTCAAATACAATAGTCGAGTCTTTCCTCTGGACATTCATATGCTTCTGGTGGCAGGAACGAGCGTAAACTTAATGGGAATATATATAGAGAGAGGGCAGACATAATAAAAGGTACTCCCTCCGTTCCAAATTAGATGACTTTCATTTGGCCACAGGTAGATGTATCTAGACATGTTACAAGTATATATACATCCACATTTGGACAAATGGAAATCATCTAATTTAGACTTCCATTTGGCCACATGTAGATGTATCTAGACATGTTACAAGTATAGATACATCCACATTTGGACAAATGTGTTAGATTATGTTTCTTGTGCCTCAAGTTAGGGCACCGACCGGCCCCCCTCTCATGTACTATATAAACTCATGTATCCCTTTTGTTATTCAATCAAGTATGCAATTATCAAAACTCTACATGGTATCAGATTTTCGTTCCTAGGTCATGGGTACTCCACCCACCCCGCCGCCGCTGCCGCCTCCTGGCTACTTCGAAGCCAAGGCCGCCGCCGCCCGCTCGGCTGCCGCCGGCAAGTCTTCCTCCTCCACCCAACTCTCAATCCACCAGAACCTTTCCCCTCCAGCACCTCAAATCTCCTTTACCGACACCATCACCGATGTCTCCAATGTTATACCCATCGTTTTAGATCTAGCTGCCCACAATTATTATCATTGGTGTCACCTGTTCGACATCCACCTTGGCCGATGTAATCTTCGTGCTCATGTTGCTCCAGATGCCATCTCCCGCTCCCATGATCCCCAGTGGGCTAAAGATGATCTCGCGATTATCCAGTGGATCTACACGCGGGTGTCTACGGAAATCTTCAACCTCGTCTATCGCGAGGCCACCACCGCTGCGAGTCTCTGGGCCGCTCTACGCCAGCTTTTCCAAGACAATGTTGATGCCCGCCTCACCACTCTCCACACCGAGTTTCGCAACACCATCCAAGGCGATCTACCCGTCGGCATCTACTGCCAACGCCTCAAGGCCATCTCCGACGAGCTTCGGGAACTTGGCGACCTCGTGGATGATCGGCAGCTCATCAACACGCTCCTCGCCGGGCTCGGTGAACAATTCGAGAAGCAGGCATCTTTCATCCCAATGATGCGCCCCCGCCCCACCTTCGCTGAAGTGCGTTCTCTTCTTCAATGGGCCGATCGTACTCAAGCAAACAAAGCTGGCCGCCCCCAGGTCTTCGCTGCCTCGCCTCGGCCACCTGCACCTGCTCCGCCGATCCCACCCACCTCATCGGCCTCGGCTCCTCCAGGATGGCGTCCTAGCCCAAACTACAAGGGCAAAAACCCCATATATCGGCCTCCACCGCCTCGGTCTGCACCACCGCCGGCCCCTCCGATCAGCGCCTCTTCATCGACTCCGGCACCGCCTGCAGCAGCACCGACATGGCGGCCTCCTCATGATCCGTGGACGGGCCTTGTCCAGGCTTGGCCTATGCCGTGGACTGCACCTTCTCCTGTCGGCGCTCCTCCGGCCTACTCCGGCGCGTGGCAACCGGCTATGCGGCCTCACACCGGCAACCCTGGTCTCCTCGGCGTCCGTCAGCCCACTCAGGCCTACTACGCAGCTCCAAGCCCTACTCCATATGTTGCTGCCCCGCCGATTCAGTACGGTGCCCCCACGTCGACACCACTCTACCATGCCGATCCAGGAGCCTACTACCCGCCGCCCCTCTGTATACGGCACCGCCATCTGCGCCAGCACCTGCACCGCCCACAGCACCACCTCTCGTCAATGCTCCGAGCTGGGATCAAGCTGCGTTTCTCCAGGCCATGAACAATTTTGCTGCACAAGGTAACACAAGTACTGCTTGGATCTTTGATTCTGGTGCATCTAGTCATATGTCTTCATCCAATAGTATGCTGTCAACTTGCACTCCATCTTATTTTTCCTCAATTACCCTTGGTGATGGTTCCTCCACCCCTATTTCATGCGTTGGTCACACCCAAATTGCATCCACCACCAAACCTCTTCTTCTTCGTGATGTCTTAGTTGCACCAGCCCTTATCAAAAATCTAATTTATGTTCGTCGTTTCACCACTGACAATCATGTTTCTGTCGAGTTTGACCCCTTTGGCTTGTCTGTGAAGGATTTCCAAACCAAGGAGGAGATCGCACGCTTCGATAGCTCCGGTGACCTCTACTCCATCCACGGTGCTCCTGCTGCCTCGCCTCCATCATCCATGATCGCCACCGTGGACCTTTGGCACCAGCGTTTAGGCCATCCCAATAATGCCACCATGTCATCTTTGCTTAGTGATTTCTCCATCCCATGTAATCGAGATTCTCATAATACATCGCTTTGTGAGTCATGTCAACAAGGAAAACATGTTAGGCTTCCTTTTAGCTCCTTTAGTACTTTTCCCTTTGAGCTCCTCCATTGTGATTTGTGGCCTTCTCCAACTTTAAGTATTTCCGGTTTCAAATATTACCTTGTCATATTAGATGATTACACACATTTTATATGGACTTTTCCACTAAGAAATAAATCTGATGTGCCTACAATCTTTCTTAATTTTCAGCGATACGTTGCAACTCACTTTTTCCTTCCCATCGGTTTATACAATGTGATAATGGTAAAGAGTTTAACAATCTTGCAAATCGAAACTTCTTTCTACAACACGGCATCTTACTTCGTTTTTCATGCCCATATACATCCCCACAAAATGGCAAAGCTGAACGATCTCTTCGCACACTCAATGATATCATTCGTACACTTCTTATTCAAGCATCTATGCCATCCACCTTTTGGGCCGAAGCACTGCGCACTGCCACATATCTTCTAAACATTCGTCCATCCAGTGTCAATCCTATGACCACACCCTTTTTCTCTCTTTTTCTTTCTCATCCTAACTACACCGAACTCCGCGTCTTCGGCTGCCTCTGTTTTCCCAATGTATATGCTACGTCCGTCAACAAACTTTCTCCCAGATCCATTCCTTGTGTCTTCCTCGGATACTCAGATGAACATAAAGGATATAGATGTCTTGATCTTATTTATGGTCATGTGCATATCTCTCGCCACGTAACCTTTGACGAAACGGTCTTTCCTTTCTCCACTCGCTCCATCACCGACAGCAGTCCCACCTCATCACCCAGACCATCTCCTCCACGAAACAAAACTCCTTTCTTCCCACCTGTCTCTGTCGTGCCACCAAATCCACCCACTGTCTCTACCGTGCCAGCAACTTCGCACACTGTCTCTGCCGTGCCAGCGACTCAGTCCACTATCTCTGCCGTGGCAGATCCCCCATCTCCTGCTCTGACTACGCCGACTCCTGCCGCGGTAGCACAATCGTCTCCTCTTCGTGCCACGGCAGACTCCCGGCAAACCACTCCAGCGTCCGCTTCCTCCGCTGCGCCGGACGCCTCTCCTTCGCCGTCTCCCCTAGCTCCCCCACCCCATGCCGTCTCTGTTCCTCCACCCAAGAATGATCATGTTATGCGCACACGTGCCAAATCTGATTTTCGCCTACCTGCTACACGGCTTAATCTGCATGTCAACACTAATCTTTCTCCTCTTCCTAAATCTTATAAAACTGCTCTTCTAGATCCTAACTGGGCTGCTGCCATGCGTGATGAGTATCAAGCCCTTCTCTCCAACAACACTTGGCAGCTAGTTCCCCGTCCTCCTAATGCTAATATAGTTTCTGGTAAATGGGTCTTTCGACAAAAAATTGACTCCGATGGTAGTCTCTCTAGGTACAAAGCTCGTTGGGTATGTCGTGGTTTCTCCCAACAACACGGTATAGACTATGATGAAACTTTCTCTCCAGTAGTTAAACCTAGCACCATTCGTACTATTCTTAGCATTGTTGTATCTTCTCAATGGCCAATTCATCAACTAGACGTCAAAAATGCTTTCCTTCACGGCTCTCTTAGTGAAACTGTGTATTGTCAACAACCATTAGGATTTGAATATTCTACCTCTCCCAATCATGTTTGTCTCCTCCAAAAATCTCTCTATGGCCTAAAACAAGCTCCTCGTGCATGGTTTCAACGTTTCTCTAACTTCATTCAAACAGTAGGTTTCTCTCCTTCTCGTTCTGATTATTCTCTCTTTGTTTATCCCTCTAACAATCAGGTTGCCTATCTTCTTCTCTACGTAGATGATATTGTTCTCACAGCTTCCTCTTCCGATTTTCTACACCACATCATTTCTCTTCTTCAACAAGAATTCTCTATGACTGATCTTGGTTCCC
Source organism: Poa pratensis (assembly GCA_947311845.1). NCBI lineage: Eukaryota > Viridiplantae > Streptophyta > Magnoliopsida > Poales > Poaceae > Poa > Poa pratensis. The sequence goes on from CAMZMU010000117.1 coordinate 61,020,838, forward strand.
TTCATCATTTTCTGGGCATTGCTGTCACACGTGATGATCACGGTCTCTTTCTCTCTCAGCGTCAATATTCAGTTGATCTTCTTAACAAGGCCGGTATGTTAGACTGTCAACCCTCTCGCACTCCTGTAGATACTTCCTCTAAACTTACTTCTGACGGTGAAAAATATTCTGATCCTACTCTCTATCGTAGTCTAACTGGTGCACTTCAATATCTCACTCTTACTCGTCCTGAACTCTCCTATGTTGTGCAACAAGCCTGTCTATTCATGCATGATCCACGTGTCCCACATTATAATCATGTCAAACGTATTCTTCGTTATGTCAAAGGCACCATTGATCACGGTCTCCACATTAATCCATCACCACCTGCATCATTGACAGCATATTCGGATGCCGACTGGGCTGGTTGTCCAGACACTCGTCGATCCACTTCAGGATACTGTGTTTATCTTGGTAACAATCTTATTTCATGGTCTTCAAAGCGCCAGCTTACGGTTTCTCGCTCGTCTGCTGAGGCTGAGTACCGAGCTGTTGCACATGCAGTTGCTGAAACAGTTTGGTTGCGCCAATTACTTGAGGAGCTTCATCGGCCTATTCTTCAAGCTACGGTGGTTTATTGCGATAATATTTCTGCAGTTTATATGTCTGGCAATCCAGTGCAACATCGCCGTACCAAGCATATTGAGATCGACATTCATTTTGTCCGGGAGAAAGTTGCTTTGGGCCAAGTACGAGTTCTTCATGTCCCTACAACAGCACAGTTTGCCGACATCTTCACGAAAGGGCTTGCACCGACACCGTTCATTGATATTCGATCCAGTCTCAACGTTGTTGAACCCACCGTTGACACTGCGGGGGGATGTTAGATTATGTTTCTTGTGCCTCAAGTTAGGGCACCGACCGGCCCCCCTCTCATGTACTATATAAACTCATGTATCCTTTTGTTATTCAATCAAGTATGCAATTATCAAAACTCTACAAAATGAAAGTCATCTAATCTAGAACGGAGCGAGTACCATCCATTCATGTGTATAGTGTGTTGGCTCCTTCCTTCCAATCGACACTATCAATTCATTCTAGCGACCGTCATGATTTACTGGTGTTCAAAATCTTGATCGTACTAGGTATGTTTAGTGAACCAGCGACACGCTCATGCTTGAATCATGAGGGGCATTAACCGATGTAGTAGATCATGCTTCTTGTGCCATCTACAAACGCCACTATAGCTCCTTAAGAAATACCAGTACATGGAGCTATTGTTGCAGTCAGGGCTAACATAAAAACCGTATGTAACGTACAATTTCTTACCATGTGTATATATGGAGAGGGTGATTTGCCGTGTATCAATTTTGTGGAGAAAAAGAATGACGATAATACATATATCTATATACTAATCTCGCTAGAATCTTTGCCCTCTCCTTGCTTCTCATCTCCTCTAATAGGGTAGTGACACCACACCATATGATGGACCTCACTCATATCTCATTTTATAGTTCACACCTTATAAAAATATTGTTGGATACATACACAATACTTTATAGTTCACACCTAGAAAAAATAAAATTGTTGGATACATACACATGTTTTGAATATATTTGTCAAATTTTCAGTGAAAAAATTGGTATTTCCAGCTACACAAAAAAGAAAATTATGGTGTGAAAAAGGAAAAATAGCTCAATTTCCCACTCAAAATTTCTCTTTTTGTGTGGCCTAAAATGAAAAAATATTATTTTTACAAAACTTATAGAGCACGTATAATATGTACATTAGTTGTATGATTTGCCAAATCTTAAATCTGGATATATCGTTTTGATTTATGTAAAAAATAGATAAAGACTTTAAAGCTCTCTCCCTTATCCTTTCTCTGCCGCCAGTGCCCACCATAGCATCACGCAGCCTATGCGTGACACCATTTCTCTCCATCCGCTTCCCTCGAGCCATGACGAGGGGTTAACTCATCAAATCCCATGGTTAAGGACCTCAGGTTGAGATTACGGGGAGAGAACGTGGTAGAGCTGGTAGTTTCGTCGGCTGACAAGCAAAAGCAGGGATTTACCCAGGTTCAGGTCTCCGGAGAGTAACACCCTACTTCCTGCTTGTCTGGTATTGATATGAGGGTATATGCGAGCTACAATGGAGTCCCGGCGAGATGTCGATCTCGCTAGGATTTTGGTGGTTCGAGTATTGCGTGACCCCTCATCGGCGGCCCTCCCAGCCTTTATATAATAGGCTGGGTCTCGGGAGTTCGCAACCGACTCAGATTTACAAGTAAGGAAAGTCTAAACCGACTATGGCTACGTCTAACTTGGAGGATACTCCGTCTTCTTGGGCCTTCCTTTATGGGCTTCATGTAGGCTCTTGATAGTTGGGCCTAGTCGATATGTGCACCAGGTACCCTCATGGTAGGGTAACCGAAAGGTATATCCCTCTCAGTAGCCCCCCGAGTACTTGTCTGAGTCGAAGAATCGGGCATGGACTCATTCATCAGTGCACGTCATATTCTTTGTACATGTGTTTATGATTGGAATTCCTGTATGAATAGCACATTTTGTCTGGCTATGTCGATTATTTCATCGACTATGGTTTTGCTTATGATAATCAAGTGATAATAACTTAGTAGGCCCGGTACACACGACGGATCGGGACCGGTTAACTGCACATTCGGGCAAAACCTTACTAGCTTTCAATCAAACTCGAGTCCCCGGACTCGAATCTGGAACAGACTGGTCAGACTCGACTCAGGCCGTTGAGGTCTTACTGAATCGTTCTGCAGTATATAACTTTGAGATTACCCAACGCGTCCGTCGGGATTTTTCATCATGTCTACTGACACGGAAAGTTTTAAGGATTAACGCTGCTGGAGCGGTCCTTAGCCCAGCTCGATAGATCGGCGGGTCTTACCTTTGCACTTATGCATGCAGCATCCGAGTTATTTGCGGCGGACAAACTCGGGAATTTATCGTGTATGATTTTGTGTTACATTTTGCTTATCAACTGAGTCGAGTACTTTGTCGACTGATGCTTCGCCATTATTCTATCGGGTGCGTGACAACGCTCTCGATGGGAGTAGCCCCCGAGATTGTGCTTTATTGCTTGCAATGGAGGATAATCTCAAATCTTTTTATCCCGTACATATTCAATCGAAGAATTTTTTGATGCGCTCCCGATGGGAGTAATATGTTTCAGTCGAAGAAACTATCGAGTGCCGTTATGTCTTGCGTTACGTAACTTCAATTTCACCCTCAAAACAACCGAGGCGGTCGAACGACCGGCTTTGCATGAGTTCTGATTTTCACCCTCGAACTCGGCGAGGCGGTCGAGTGACCGGTTATGCCTTGAGAGGACTCGAATGCTTTTAAAGGGAGATGCTTGTGGTGACGTCAGGGATGACGCATTTGGCGACTGCACCTTCTGACAGAGCGGTGGCGTGCGCAATATGACCGATGGGACGTGAAATATGTGGGCCCAGGTTTGCAGTGCTGACCGAAAAAACGGTGCCGTTTGAACTGGATTTGACCGCTGAAGCGCGGTTTTTATGGGGACGTGATGATGGTCTCCTAGATTCCCGTGCGTAGTGGGCGGAGTGGGCGGCAACGGTTGCCCTCCGTGACTGCCACGTGTACAGTAGATGTGGATGGCGACCCACGATCTCTAATCAACGGTGAGGATCTGTGTCCTGTACGCATAAGTATGGGACCGGCGTGGTAAATTAGTTTTTACTTGCCATTTGCTCCCCGCCGCCTCTCCTTCTGCATCTTCTTCTTCCTCGCGCTCTACTTGCATAGCCACCGTAGCCATGGCCAAGATGGCGAAGAGGAAAGCTGCAGCGGACGCCGCGGCCCCCACGGCGCCGAACGTCACCGCCCCGGGCGCAGGTGGCGCGGCGCCACTGAAGAAGAAGGCTGGAGGCTGGACGAGGTCCAGTATGATAGCCTCGAAGCTAGACGGATACCGGCGGGACGGGTGGCTACCCTCCGCCGCGCTGCTGCCTGCTCGTGTTCCCGGTGCTGAGGTAAGCCCTCAACCTAGGGAGGGCGAACGCGTATGCTTCCATGACTTCGTGAACAGGGGCTTCTCCTTCCCTGTTCACGACTTCGTGCGTGCGCTGATGTACGCATACAAGGTGCAGTTGCACGATTTCACCCCCAACTCCATGTTGCACAATGATGTTTTCTTTGTGCTTTGTGAGTGCTTTCTGGGGGTTCATCCGCATTGGGCTCTTAGGAAGAAGATCTTCAATGTGAAGAGGAACGCCAGCCCGGACGGTGTGTATGCCGTTGGCGGCTTCAACATCCAGGCTCACAAGGAGGTCGAGTACTTTGACATCCAACAGGTCGAGTCAGCGCAGAACTGGCGCAAAAAGTGGTTCTATGTCAGAGCGCAGCAAGACAGACTGCCCACATTTGACGCCAACGCGCCTCTGGTGAAGACCTGAGCCTGGTTGCATCAGACAACTACTGTGGAGGAGGCTGAGGCGAAGCCTTTGATGGAGAAGATGGCCAAACTTATGAAGACTGTCGGCCACGAAGTGAGCGGCTTTCATCTGATTGCGACTTTCATCAAGCGGGGCGTGCAGCCTTTGCGGGTGCGAGCGCACCCGATGTGGGCGTTCCAGGGCGCGCACGCCCGACGCGATTGGCGGGAGAAGAGGGCTTGCCATCAGCAAGGGAAGTAGAGACCAGGGTGCGGTCAATCACCAAGCTGACCGCAAAGGACAGCTGCCCCCTCGACTGCCCCCGCGACGCGTTCGACAGCGACCATCCACTGCCCGCGGTACGTTTTTGTCTTATGCTTAATATTTCATGGGAAATATATGCCTGTTAGCGATGTAAGTACATCTGGTATGTGCAGAATTGGGCGCCTGCCAAGCGCTTCCCTCCACTTCCCGAAGATGGGGAAACGGCAGAGGTGGAGATTTTGTTGGCCGAGGGCGAGGCCGATGATATTTCTCTCGCTTCTGCTCACACGCCTACTGACGAGGTGGAGGAATCTGAGCAGGAGGAGGAAGAACTGCCTCCGCCTAAACGGCGCCGTGCAGTCGAGACTGCATCGACTGTGGACAGCTCGCCCCCACCTGCTGCACATGGTGAAGACTCGGGCTCTTCTTCACCTGACGCGAGAGCCAAGGGCGGTGACCCCGCTGCGCACGGCCTCTCCAGCTAAGTCACCGTCGTTCGAGGCATGCTTGGATTATGATGCCTTGATGCTTTCTGACGACGAGGAAGTCAGGTGAAGACTTTTGCCGAAGATTTGTGCTTTGCTGTATGTTTTCCTTTGACAACTGACGCTTTGTTTTTGTGCAGCCCGGGTGAGGATGATTTGCCCAAGGATGACCTCTCACCGAATGCTCCCGGAGCGATGCCAGTGTCACCTTCGGGTGAGGCGCTTCGGGCGGAGGCTCAGCCGACTTCTCCGGCGAGTCCTCATCCCAACCCGCAGGAAGACGCGCCTTCCACGTCGAGTGGTGCGCTGCCCTCACGCTATAACCATGTAAGTATTATGCTGAACCCTTCAATGTTTTATCGGGTGCGCGACAGTGCTCCCGATGGGAGTAGCCCCCGAGGCTATGCGCAACTAGCATAGTTGGGCATAGGCTCAAACCCGAGTGTTTATGTTTTGTGTGTTATTTTGCTGAATCCTTCTTTGCCGCACAGTCGTTCATCCGCACTCTCCTTGAGTCGGGTGAAACGTATTTGCAGGTGGAGCACGAGCGCGATCAACTGCGAGCCAAGGTGGAGCAGCTGGACCGTAAGAATCCCATGACCTCTGTTTACGAATGTTTGATGAATCTGTTTGCTAATCTGTTTCCTTGCGCTGTTGTTAGGTGACAAGGCGACGGCCTTAACCCGTGCGCAGGAGCTGGAGAAAGAGCTTGCCACCGAACGCGAGGGCGTGCAGCAGAAGCTCAAAGAAGCGGAGGATCGCGAGACCCTCCAAATTCATCGACTCCGCTCGCTATCCCACGTGATGGGAGGTAATATTCTGACAGAGGTATCGTGTTTGACGAATTTTGTCATGATTCTAACTTGTGATTTCCCAACAGAGGCTGTTGGTGTCGCCCCGGCTGCGGATGAGGGCTCACTCGAGGATGCAGCGAGCGCTTTTGATAGGATATGCGCGCGGGCCTGGGACGCCCTTCGGAGGTCCACGAGTGCGCTGTCATCTGTCTACCAGACCGTCAAGCCGAAGAACAAGCTGCCCGCAACTGTGGAGGCATTGGCCGATGTCTTTGCGCCTGGTACATCTACCATGGCAAATTACGACCGAGCTCAGATGGTAGGTGGATCTGAGACCACCTTCATTTTGCTGATGGGACACGGTATAGCAGGCGACTTCGAGAAAGCTGTAGCTGGCTTTCCGAAGAATTCTGAAGGAAAATCCGCCGTGACCAACTCGATGAAGAAGGAGGCGGGGACGCTGTCACGGAAGATGGTGACTATGCTCGAGCAGCGCGCCGCCACCATGTCCGAACGTGCCGCTCGCACCTCTAGGGCTAGATCTGAATCAGCTTCATAGACAGCGTAGCTAGCTTGCCCTCGCTTTTGACCTGTTTGTAATGAACTTGAATGCCGTATGGGGGCTTTTGATTAATATGCTCTTATGACCTGCACCCCTTATGCCTATAATATGTCTGAAATTTGGAAAAAACAGCCCCCGAGCCTGCTGGTCGGGGTTTTTGCGAGTGATATATGGAGCTTATGTTTGAACTTTGGTTTTATGTAGTCTGAAGCGCGTGGCGCATCGACTGATCAAACTTCGGGGAGTTCTTCTTCCAAGCCAAGCACCCGAAGTGTCAACGACCAAAAGCTTATTGACTACCTTACACAGAAATTCACGACGATGGAGAGAGAGCTGAAGGAGACGAAGGACGCCCTTGCCGATCTTCAGTCGAGGCCGTCACCAGCAACGGAGCGAGAGTTATTTCTGCTGGCGTAGCTGGACAAAGTGAATCTTCAACTCGAATGTGAGTACACTCGAGTCAATATTGTCTTTGCCAAGTTTGTTGACGAAATGTCACTGTGTTATGCTTGCGCAGGTGCATGCTTCGACAAACCGAAAGAGGAAGCTCGGCTGCGCGAACGTTTGGATGATCAGGCCAATAGACCGGAGTATTCGACCCACCCTTTCTGGTCAGATCGGGCAAGAAGTCGAGTGCTTGTTCTGCTTCAAAACCGCGCCTGGCGCGTGGCCATTGTGCTTAAGACCTGCAGGCTGGCTTTGTCCAGAGTGCATCAGGCGTTGTTTCCCTTAAACGAACAGCCGGAAGGTCTGCCAGCTTTGTTGGAGAAGTTTCGTAGAGGCAAGGCCATCAAGAGATTTGTGCGAGAGCAGCTCATCGGCGGACAAATGTTGCACTCGCATTTGTGCGGACCCATTATCCAAACATTAACTTGAAGAGAATTGCTCAGAGACCCGCGCTCGTGCCTGGTGGCGGTCCTGTGCCTATGCAGGAGCACTACCAAGAGACTCGTACGGACGCGCTGGTACTGATTCACCGAGTGTTGAAAGAGGAGGAGGAATGGGCCGTACCAAAGGATGAACCTGCAAAATAGGCTAGGCCTATATTTGGTTAGAAATTTGTGTAGAGTTTACCTGATGAATTTTCGCGATCTGCGTGTATGTAACACATGTATGGGGTTCAGCCCCCCAAGTATAAGTTCTGTATAGTTTTCATGTCGCGCAGCCCCCGATTGTCCGGGTGAGTGCGAGAGATTGTACTCGTCGCGACCCAGCCCCGAGCACTCGAGTGTGGCTGCAGAGCGTTTTTTGCTTGAACTTTGTGCGGCGCAGCCCCCTATTCTTCGGGTGCGTCGGTGGTTGTGCTTATGTTTGACTGTTGGCACAGCCCCCGAGTGTTCGGGTGTGGCTGTTTTTTGTTTTTGCATTGGTTGTGCGAATAGTAAACAGAGAAGAATAGAGGAACATTGATTATATTCCACTTTTGAATGTTAAGCTGCAGGCCGCCTCATTAAAAACCTTCCGGCCCCCGTAGGTACCCTGGTAAGGAAAAGAGCGCGTCTGAAACCTGCAGCCATCCGACATATCGCCTATTACATTGTATGACTGAGCAGTCTAAGCATAGAAACGGCGCATGTGCGCAACGTTCCAAGGATTGTGCGAATGTTCGCCTGTGTTCGCGTGCTTCAGTCTGTACGCGCCACCGTCGATGACCTCGGTGACGATGAACGGTCCCTAAATGGGGAGGCGAGCTTGTGCACCTTCTTCTGCTTCAGCCGAAGCACCATGTCGCCAACCACGAAGGACCTGGTCCGCAGTCGACGGCTATGATAGTTGCGGAGATCCTGCTGATAGACAGCTGTGCGAGCCAGGGCCGTGTCGCGTGCTTCTTCGAGCAAGTCGACTGCGTCTTCGAGTGCTTCTTCTGCGTCGGCTTCGTTGTATGCTGTCACCCTTGGTGCATCGAACTTTACATCGGATGGCAGGATTGCCTCTGCGCCATAGACCATGAAAAATGGTGTGAATTGTGTTGAAGCGTTAGGAGTTGTGCGCAAGCTCCACAGTACCGACGGAAGTTCTTCAACCCAAGCACCCGCGGCTATTTTGAGTGGCACCAGGAGGCGTTTCTTGATTCCGCTGCACACGAGTCCATTGGCTTTTTCGACTTGGCCATTGGACTGCGGGTGTGCCACGGATGCATAGTTGAGCGTGATGCTTTTCTCTTTGCAGTAGGAACGGAATTCTTCAGCCGTGAAGTTTGTGCCGTTATCAGTTATGATGCTGCTTGGGACGCCAAAGCGGTAGATGGTGGTCTTTATGAAGTTAACCGCCGTAGTAGCAGTCGAATTTGTGATGGGGACTGCTTCGATCCACTTTGTGAACTTGTCAACTGCCACCAGGAGATGAGTGTGTCCTCCGTGCGAAGATTTTTTGAGTGGCCCAACCATATCTAGCCCCCACTGGGCGAAAGGCCAGGCCAATGGTATTGTCTTCAATGCTGATGCAGGTGCATGCGGCTTCGTGGCGAATTTTTGACAGCCGATGCACTTTTTGACTATGTCCTCTGCGTCCTTGAGTGCTGTGGGCCAGTAAAAACCTGCTCGAGGCTTTGGCTACGAGTGATCGGCTGCTGGCGTGATGTCCGCAGGTACCTGCATGAATATCTCGAAGGATGGCTTTTGCCATCTTCGAATGTGATGCACCATTGGAACATACCTGATATGCTGTGTTTGTACAACTCGCCATTGATGATAGTGTATGCTTTAGACCGTCGAGTGACACATCGTGAGTCAGTTATGTCATCGGGTAGCTCGTTGCGGAGTATGTATGCCAGGAAAGATTGAGTCCAAGTTGGCTCAATGAGGAGTACCTCGACTGGCGGGTCCTCTGTGCTGGGTGTTTTGCTCTTGACTGGTGCGGTCGATGTAGGAGGTGCCCGTTTTTACTTGATTGATCTGTGCTCAATGCGCTCGAGAAAAACACCAGGTGGAACTTGCGCCTTGGTTGAGCCTAGATTGGCTAGTATGTTTGCTTCCTCGTTGCTTTCTCTCCCTATGTGTCGCAACTCGCAGCCCTCGAAGCTGCTCTCCATTACATTGTACAGGTCGCGGTAGGCGATCATGTTGTTTGCTATGGCGTCACAGGCGCATGCCATGAATCAAGGCTTCGTACTCGGCCTCATTGTTTGATGGTAACTCGAATCCCATTTGTAGGACGTAGTGAAGCTTGTCTCCTTTTGGCGATATGAGGATGACACCTGCGTGCACCTTCGTTTTTCTTGGACCCGTCGAAGTACATGGTCCATGAGTTGGACACATCTGGCGCTCCAGGCAACTGAGCTTCGATCCACTCGGTTGTGAAGTCAGGTAAGACTTGTGCTTTGATGGCCTTGGGTGATCATATCTGATGTCCCTTGGTCCCAGCTCGATGAGCCATTTTGCGACTCTCCCAGTTGCGTTGGGGTTTGTGAGAATATCCCCGATCCCTGAGTTACTGATTACAGTGATCGGGTGTTCTGCGAAGTAGTGCGTCAGCTTCCTTGATGACATGAACACGGCGTAGGCCAGCTTTTGATAGTGCGGGTACCGCTGTTTTGATATGGAGAGGACCTCACTCAAGTAGTAGACTGGGCGTTGTATGCTTTGGGCGTGTCCCTCTTCCATGCGTTCGACCACCAGTACGGTACTCACCACCCTGTTGGTAGCCGAGACGTACAGGTATAGCGGTTCCCGTTCCTTAGGTGCGACGAGGACTGGAGGGCTTGTGAGGACTCGCTTGAGATCCGTGAAAGCTGCTTCGGCTTCCGGCGTCCACTCGAACTTGTCTGCTTTCTTCATCAGTTGATAGAACGGAAGTGCTTTTTCGCCTAGTTTGCTGATGAAGCGGCTGAGCGCCGCCACTCGACCTGCTAATTTTTGTACGTCATGAAGCTTTGAAGGCCTTTGCATTGTCAAGATGGCCTGTATTTTCTCCGGGTCCGCCTCGATTCCAAGAGCTGCCCGGCTGGTACGCCGAACGTGCACTTCTTAGGATTGAGCTTGATGTGGAAGTGCTTGAGGTTGGCGAACGTCTCTCGCAGGTCGTCGAGTAGTGTGTTTCTTCCCTTGTTGTGATGACAATGTCGTCCACATATACTTGGACGTTTCGTCCGATCTGCTTTTTGAGGCAATCTTGCATCATGCGCTGGTATGTCGCACCCGCGTTTTTGAGCCCAAAGGGCATGGTTGTGTAGCAGTAGACCCCGAGTGGGGTTATGAACGCCGTTTTCTCTTCATTTCTACCTTCATCCTTATCTGGTGGTAACCTGAGTAAGCGTCCAGGAAGGATAGGCATGCGCATCCGGCGGTGGAGTCGACGATCTGGTCGATTCGAGGCAGCGGGAAGTGATCCTTTGGACAGCATTTGTTGAGGGCTGTGAAGTCCACGCACATCCGAAGGATATCTGTATGCTTTTTTCTACAAGTACGGGGTTAGCCACCCATTGTGATTTCTTGATTTCTCGGATGAACCCTGCCGCGAGTAGTCTATCAACTTCAGACTCGACGGCGGTTCTTTTTGGGCCGGAAACGCGGCGCATTGTTTGTTTTACTGGCTTGGCATCTGGAAACAGTTGGAGAGAGTGCTCGGCGAATTCCCTGGGGATACCTGGCATGTCGGCTGGACACCACGCAAATATCTCCCAGTTCTCACGGAGGAATTCGACGAGCGCGCTTTCCTATGCGATAGGCAGACTCGACGATACATTGACTGTCTTGGACGGATCGGTCGGGTGCACCTGATGTGACCTTGTGTCATTTGTTGCGTTGAACGCTCTGTCGACTGCCAATTTTTTGTGTTCCTGCATGAGTGTGCGGTCGTTGGAAATCGACAGATCGGCGAGTGCTCTTCCATACCGAACGTCTCAGAGATTTTGCTGAACTCGCGGTCGCAAGAATCGGACCTTTGAAAGTTTCCAGTGACAGTGATGACTCCTTTTGGCCCTGGCATCTTTAGCTTGAGGTATGCATAATGTGGGACTGCCATGAATCGAGCGAACGTTGGGCGTCCAAGTATGGCATGGTATTGTGACTTCCAGTCGACGACCTCGAACTCAATCGATTCCGTCCTGAAGTGACTTGGGTCCCCGAACGTGACGTCGAGTTGTATTGTGCCTTCTGGGCTGACTGCTTTGCCTGGGACGATACCGTGGAAGGTATTTGTGGATTTCGGTAGATTTTCGACTGACCTGTTCATTCTGCGGAGTGTGTCTGCAAAGATGATGTTGATGCCGCTGCCTCCATCCATGAAGACTTTGGTCATGGCGTAACCTCCAATTTGCGCGTCGAGTACCAGAGCTGCGTGCCCTGGTCGAACTACAGCTGGGGGGTGGTCCTCCCGGCTGAAGTTTATGGCAGTTTCGGATCCCTTCAAAAATTCAGGAACAGCAGGAGGTGCCATGACAGCCATGTTCACTGTCGAGTGCGTAGTTTTTGCTGCCTATTGGAGGGGCGACCCTTCTGTATCATGTACATCTGCCCTTGAGGCTGAGGGTACCGATCCTCCTCTACCCGAGGTACGGGGTGTATGGCGCCCGCAACATGTCCGCCTGCGGCAGGCTGTGGTGGTGGTGGTGCCATCAGGGCAGGTACAGTGTTTGGCTGAGGTGCAGTTGCGGCGGGTGCCTTTCTGAGATGCATGTATTCAGATGCCAATTTGTCGAATTCTCTACAGTTCTTCAACGAGTGATTGGAGCGCAATTTTCCGTCCTCCCCTTTGTACAGGTGGAATCTGCAATAGTCATCCATCTTGTCATCGAATGAGCGCTCGTTTTGTGCATCAGAACGCGGCTTTCGCCACTCTTGCTTCTTGTAGCTGTTACTTCGTTGCTCGCGGTCTCGACTATCCCGGCGATCATCCGGCCTCCGGTCGCTTCTATCTTGGTCGTCACGGGGTTGTGTGAACCCAGCCGCCATGAACTCGGATCTGTCGTCGTCGTAATGACGTTTGGAACGCTTGCGCCTCCGATCATCTCTGTATGTGTCCCTGCGGCTTCGGCTGCCGCTGTCATGGTTGTCGCGTGGTGAAGAGGAGCGGGTTGCTCGCACCGAGTCTTCTCCATCTGCCCACTCAGTCGCGATTTTTATGAGGTTAGCCATGGAGGTTGGCTTTTCTCGACCAAACGCTTCTTTGAAATCTCGCCTGGCGAGACCCATGATGAAGGCGTCCATGGCCCTATCTTCCGATATTGCGCCGACTGAGTTGCGTATGGTGGTCCATCGCCGTATGTATGATCTCAATGTTTCGTCTGATCGCTGAGTGCAGGCTCTCAGTTCTTCGAATGTTTTCGGTCGCTCGCACAGAGGTTCGAAGTTCTTGATGAAGTCTCTGCGGAAGTGATCCCACGAGTCGTATGACGACGGAGGTAGCGCCTTGAGCCAGTCGCGGGCTGTACCTTCGAGCATGAGTCGTATGTATTGCATTGCCGTAGTATTCGTGCCTCGTTGGCATGAGACGGCGAGTCTGTAGTCTTCTAGCCATCCTGAAGGTTCCTGTCGACCTGTGTACTTGGGTTGTTCAGATGTTAGCTTGAACCCTTTGGGCATCCGTGTCTCGCGGATGCGGCGAGTGAAACACAAGGCTCCGCATGGCTCGGGCTCCCGGTCGGAATATGAGTCGCTACTGGAAGACCTTCGAGATCTGCTTCTGCTGGACCTGTGTCGGTGTGTGCCTTTCCTTGTTTCCTCGAGTGGTGACTGCGACCACTACGATCGTGTGCTGCCTGTCGCGAGCTGACTATGTTGCGATCTCGACTCCCTCCTGGAGTTTTTGCATCCGGATGTATGGCCTTCACCACTAGAGCCAGTGATTTGAGCTGTTGGCGATGCAGGGCTGCGTTGGGATCGTCCGCCGGAGGCTGCATTGCTTTGAGGTAAGCACCCACAGAGAAAAGAGCACCCGCAGCTGTTTTGGGTACTGGGATTCCTTCGTCGTCGTGTGTCATGAATGACAAGCCTAGGTTGCGAGTAATTGCCTCCCTCTCATCTTCCGGAGGCGTGCCAGCCTCGATCTGCCTCTTGGGCTCGCCCGCCCTGTGGAGCTAAGTGATAGTTGTCTTCTTCGTGCGCTCGAGATGCTGGCTTGCCTTTTGCGCTCCTCGAGTGTTGCTCTGATGTTTTGCAGGCGAAGTGATTCCTGCCAGTTGAAGTACTGGAAGGTCAACGTCTCTTCTGGAGTTGCGTCTGCTGGCATCATTGTGCACTCCTTAATGACTTTGTCTGCTTTTGCTGCCATCTCAGCAGTAATTGTCAGAGTTGTGACCCCATCCGGCATAGTTACCGTGCATGGGAATTCTGTAGGCCTGCGGCAGGCTGCGGCT